>CM028331.1:17158983-18358983 GCA_016647705.1 Eucommia ulmoides
CCACTCATAGCTTCATCTTTTAGTTCTTTATTGAACTTAAATAATCTCAATCAGAATTTCTCGCAACAATCCAAACTTTGTGATTCACTTTACTAAGAATGAAATTTAGGAAAGAAAACAAAGCTAACAAGGAGAACACAAATGATAAGTTATGGAATAGATCAAAAAGAATATACTCTCTTTCTGGCTACTGAATTTTCCTTTCTTTCTTTCTTTTTTGTTTCTGTTTTTGTTTTTAAATGATAATAGTAGTAACCTTAAATAATATCTGACAAAATTGAAGATTTAAACAAGATCTGAATAGTTTCGAACACTTACACAAGATCTGAATAGAATTGAAGAAGAAATAGAAGAAATTAATTAATGAAAAACAAGGATAGATCAAACCTGATTTTAGAACCGTGCTCTAATTACCAAATGATGTGAACCTCACCAAGAATTAGTGATACCCAAAACTAGTTTATGGTGCCTTTGCTAGGATCGATTTAAAATCCAAATTTATAAACAAGAAAATAAAGAACATAAAAAAATACTGAATGTTTGATAGAAAACCTTGACCTAACATTTATGAATGAAACGCGAACTGAAGGTATAGAGTAACAAACCTCGACCCAAAGATTATAATGGAATCTCGAACCGAAAGTATAGAGTTTGAACAACACAAGAAATTCTTGATAAGTTTAAGGAGAAGTTCTATGAAGAACTCAAGAGAAAAACTCTCTTAATCTGATATATTATTCAAGTATTGTATTTTTCCCACGAAATACAACCCTCTTAAATAGGCAACCATCATAAAGTAGCCTAGGCTAGTGGGTGGTCAAGCACACCCTAGTGGGTGGTCTTTCACACCTAAAGATGGCCTTTTACACAAGAAGTCTTCAATTTTAGCACACCCTAGTATAGATAGTGGGTGGCCTTTCACACTTTGGGGGAGGCTACAAGAATAAAAAGTCCTAGATGCTTTCACACTTACTACAAGACCAATACAAAAAAATAAAAATACAAATTGGAATTGATGCCTTACAAAATGACATAAACTAAAACAAATAACTAAAATTTTGTAGGTCTCATGTCTAGGCCCATTTGAGTTCAATACTAAGCCCATTTTCTTGCCTTGATGAGATGGATTAGGCCCTGATTGTCATTTGGGCCTAACTTGAGCATTAAGACTTTAGATTCAGCCCATATATCTTGAATTAGCCCATTAAGTGCTTCTTTGATCTTCTTGGATCTTGTCCTCGTAATAGGCTCAATTGGAACATGCAGCAGATCCTTTGTTGGTATATGTTGGTTCTCATCATCAGGTCTTCTCTCTCTTATCTAGTGATCAACTTCCCAATCTTATTTTCCTTCAGATTTTTTGGAACTCCTAAGTTCACCGTTTCGGTCTCATCTTGACTCAAGATAAGCCGTTCCTCGAATCTTTCTAAGGCTCTTCATACTTCCTCGGTGTTCTTGGGAATAGGATCATCTTCCGTTTTGATTTCCAATAACTCCTTATTTATTTCCTTATCTAGATCGTACTCGTTGGGAAGAGGTAGTTCATTATTATGTGGATTATATTCAAGTTTACTTAGGCACCTGTAAAGTAAATACAAAAGTCTAATTTAAATATGTTATTATCTTAGCATGTCTATTATTGTAGTATGAAAAGAGAAATTCAAAAAATCAAAAAGAGCCTAGAGATATTATAGTCTCTGCTATTTGGTGGCTAGTTAGATAGGAGATGGTATAGATGCTTTGTTGATTACCGAGCTTCTCATCGCACTGGGGTTAGACGAGCTTTCCAATGGCGGAGGCTGCTAGCTGGCTCTGCTGTTCTGACGTTATTTCCTTCTTGGTTGATCATGCAGATTGACTCCTCTAATCACGGTACTGGAAGGTTGGGCTTAGTTCGGTAGGGGATTATCACGAAGTCTGGTTTGTCTTTCTTTTCTTGTTTTTTAGCTTCGATTGTACCAGTGGAGAACATAAAGTTGACTCGGATATGAGGTATTACCCTCCAGTTCTCTATTCTTCCCAGGTTGTTTGTGGAACCCCCTATTTAGGCTTGGATCAAATCTTAGTCCGTAGGTGTCTAGCTTCGGTCTAATCCCTAAAAAATATTGCATTCTTGCTTTGCCTTTGTCGATGTCTATCTTTAGGTTGCAGTTCATGATATTTATGCGGATAGCTAAAAGAATGGTAGCAGCTGACAGTCTAGGTGTTTGTGGTAGACTTCTTTCCTGAACGTATTGATAGGTGTGAAAAACCTATCTATTTCCAATCCGAATTTGTTAGTTTTCGAATATTTTTATAGTTATTTTATTATGTTTTAATTAGTTTTCATACTTTTTGTATAACTCAGGTGTGTGGGTCAAAAAGATAGGAAACTGGAGTTAAAACGATGAGATCGAACCAAAGTGGTTCGAAGTTGCGGTAGATAAATAAGCTCGGAGGCTAAAAGATAAAATAGGCCCAATGCTTAGGCGTCCAGACCACCGCCTAAGCGGTGAAGATGCAGAGAAGAGCAAAATGTTACTGACGAACGACCGCTTAGGCAAAATTTCTATCCCCTAGGCAGAAATCCAGCAGAAGCGAAGAAGGGCTACTGACAGCCGTTCGCCTAAGCGAAAATTCTACCGCCTAGGCGAAAATCCAACAAAATGTTCTCCCAGTCCACCGCCTACTTTACCACCTAGGCGATCAGACTGAACCGACCTGACTCCGCCTAGGCGCAATTTCCACCGCCTAGGCGAATTTGCCCTGCACTATCTTGAGATATTTTTAAGATATTTTTACTATAAATACCCCATCTCCTCCCCCTTGGCCGGTAACTCTCTTCCCTCTCTTGCATTTTTTAGCCCTTTAGGCTATAGTTAAGCCTAGGGTTAGGGATTTTAGTGGTGGAGCTCGCATCCCGAAGTGGAGAAGATGGCGAATCGATCCTAGAGCGTTCTTAGCGGTTTATGTTCGGACGAGGCTAAGTTCTTCGATCGTTTTTCCTTATTTCTTTATCTTAGGAGTATGTGAGTATGTTTAGCTTGTTATTTTCTTGTATATGTGACTATGGCCTCGAGTTAAATACAGATTGTAGTAGGGATTAACACTATATTTATAAATACGATGTTTGGATGATTTCGGTGTTGCGTTTGTGTTTGTTCTTCGTAATTTGATTGTATTTATCGTATTTTTTATTTATTATGCTTGGATTGATAAATGGAGAATACGGGGTTTTGACAAAACTCCGGATTCGGATTAGGGTAAACAAACGCCACGATTCTATAACCCGATCGGGGTTTGAATCCTGGACAATCGACGACGTAGGGCAAGGCACACGCTATCTAGGGTCGTTAAGACGTTGAGGGGGACTTCTTCATTGACTCGAAGTTGCGTTATATCCCTCGTCTTACACTTGGGAGAGGTGGCGAGAGAGTTTTAGAACGGAGATTGTCGATAGGGTAAATACAACGCGATGATCCAATAACCCGGGAGGGAATTGGATTGTGTGCAATCAATGACGCTGGGGGAGACTCACGTGACCTAGGGTCGTTAAGACGTTGAGGGGGACTTCTCCGTTGACACGAAGTCATGTATTCTCCCGTCTTACACTCGGAAGAGGTGGCGGTAGAGTTTACGTATCGAGGTTGTCAAATAGGTCGAACAACGTAAACGTGAGTAAATCGGAATCGAACACGTATTTGTAAACACGTTAATCCCTATACAATTCTTCACCCTAAAACATATTAACATAATAGTGTAGTTAATTTAGGTTATATTAGTATTAGTATAATTAATTAAATACATTTGTTTTTCGCTTAGATAAAATTAGGTCACGACAAATGCGGTATTCGATTGTAACGAAAACAATCCCTGTGGATACGATAACCCGATCTTAATGATCACACTATACTAAAAGTTAGACCTCGTATACTTGCGAGAGTAAGTAGCGGCGCATTTCACGCCCCTACCAAGTTTTTGGCGCCGTTGCCGGGGATTGTTTTGATGTTATTGTCGAAAAAATGCAGTAACGGCTCTGGACTTAAGTTTTAAATAGGAGAAGCAAGTATTTCGTATTGCCGAGATTGGCGATTTCGTTCATTGTCGATATTGTGTGTAAATGACCTAATTTTACTTTAGGTATTTCTTTGTATATAATTTTTGTTTGTAGTTTTGTTTTTGTTTCCAATGTAGGGTACTTGCCGATGTTAGATCGACGGGTATTGATGCATCCCTTTCGACGGGATTCCAAGCCGTTTATTGTGCTTGGCCAAGCACATAAGCTGGTGAGGTGTTTCGTTGAAAGATTAAGCCATCCAAAGCAAAATCTCGCAAATCTTGAGGGCGTTCTGAAATTGTCGGGCCAAGGACATTAAACCACGCGCTACTTGGGAGGTAACCCAAGCAATTCTTTTTGATCCATCCCATCCGACTTGATTCGGAGGTGAGATCCTTTCGCCTCCCAGGTAAGTGTTCTAAACATCCTTCATCAGCATGCTTCAAATTTCATATGTTGAGATTGATGATTGGGATCGCTGAGGACACTGTCCATTTTGAGTTCAAAAGTGATGTGTAGTATGCAGTATGTTAGTTTATGTGTTATTATTTTTTTTTGTATTGCATGTGTGTTTAGGTTAGAATGTGTGTATGTTTTTGTGTTGCTGTTTTCATGATTGAGTTTTGTGTTCATCTGGGCTGTCACCCGATGATGAAAATTACCCCTAGTTGTTTTCGAAGTCAAGGGTAATACCTATGCATGTGTGATTCTGTGTGCTTAACTATGTTTTTTGGTAAAAATTATTGTAAATCCTAATTTGCACGGGCACATAGACTCAATATATTTTTATTCAATTAATTTGAGAACGATTATCGATTAACCAAATTCATGACATATTAAGGGTTCTAGAACTTGATTGAGAGAAATCTTGGGGCGAAATCCTAGGCGAGGTAGTTCAGGAGACGTAATTTAGGCATTCTCTTTGTCGCTTGAGCCTTTTTAAGCCTACCTTGTAACATGATTATCCCTCGTCACCCTGTCGAAGCCTAAATGCAAATTCAATTCAGAACACCTAAACCAATACCATGGCCAATTGAATTCCTTCCAGTCCTTTATCGCTAAACCAAAGGCACAATTTGAGTGAATCAAGTTAGCCGTTGCAAAGGCTTCTTGATGTGAGCGGTTGGGTTTAGGGCGAACTTCTGATTGGTTCGGTATTTGAGTACTCACTTGTCGTTTTTCATTTATATTTCACACACCCCTTCAATTGTAACAATCAAATAAGTTTGGGGGTATGTTCGTTGAAAAGACAAAAAAATAAAAAGAGAATCAAATGTAAATACGGTTTTTATTTCCATTTCTTTTGACAAGTGAGTTCGTCGGTCTTAAATGCATGTTCAGGATTGTTTCTAATCTTTCTATGGGGATTAGAGAGTAAATGTGCCAAGCGTTGAGCCTTGGGTAACGTTAAGTTAACAACGTTAACCCATTTTATATTCCAAAATACCCTTGGCCAAATATACCAAAACCGAACCAAGTCCTAATGATCTTCATGAACTACTATACCTACATTAGTGGAGAGTGGACCCCAATCCTGCTTATGGTAATCCTTAACTCATAATTTTCGTTGGTGGATAATCCAATCCGATCGTTGTATAGTTATATTATTGAGTCTCGCACTAACACGTTTACAAGATCTAGAATAGCGTTCACCATTATTGCATGTCGAAATTCTAGAACATTACATGCTGTGTGTTACCGCCTGAACTCGATATAACTGGCGGTTGTTGAGGGAAAAATAAATAGGCCGTTAGAAGAAGTCAAAACTCACATGTTGTTATGTTTAGATTGCTTTTAGGTTGTTTGTTATTTATTTCAGTTTGTGTATTTTTCATTTTAGTATGTGTGTTTGGCTCGAGGACTAGCCAAATTTTGAGTTTGGGGGTATTGATAGGTGTGAAAAACCTATCTATTTCCAATCCGAATTTGTTAGTTTTTAAATATGTTTATAGTTATTTTTATTATGTTTTAATTAGTTTTCATACTTTTTGTATAACTCAGGTGTGTGGGTCAAAAAGATAGGAAACTGGAGCTAAAACGATGAGATCGAACCAAAACGGTTCGAAGTTGCGGTGGATAAACAAGCTCGGAGGCTAAAAGATGAAACAGGCCCACCGCTTAGGCGTCCAGACCACCGCCTAAGCGGTGAAGATGCAGAGAAGAGCAAAATATTACTGACGGACGACCGCTTAGGCGAAATTTCTATCGCCTAGGCGGAAATCCAGCAAAAGCGAAGAAGGGCTACTGACAGTCGTTCGCCTAAGCAGAAATTCTACCCCCTAGGCAAAAATCCAACAGAATGTTCTCCCAATCCACCGACCTGACTCCGCCTATGCACAGTTTCCACCGCCTAGGCGGATTTGCCCTGTACTGTCTTGAGATATTTTTGAGATATTTTTGCTATAAATACCCCATCTCCTCCCCCTTGGCCGATACCTCTCTTCCCTCTCTTGCCTTTTTTATCCCTTTAGGCTATAGTTAAGCCTAGGGTTAGGGATTTTAGTGGTAGAGCTCACATCCCGAAGTGGAGAAGACAGCGAATCGATCATAGAGCGTTCTTAGCGGTTTATCTTCAGACGAGGCTAAGTTCTTCGATCGTTTTTCCTTATTTCTTTATCTTAGGAGTATGTGAGCATGTTTAGCTCGTTATTTTCTTGTAATGTGGCTATGGCCCTGAGTTAAATATGGATTGTAATAGGGATTAACACTATATTTATAAATATGTTGTTTGGATGATTTCGGTGTTGTGTTTGTGTTTGTTCATCGTAGTTTCATTGTATTTATCGTATTGTTTGTTTATTATGCTTGGATTGATAAATGGAGAATATGGGGTTTTGACAAAACCCCGGATTCGGATTAGGGTAAACAAACGCTATGATTCTATAACCCGGTCGGGGTTTGAATCGTGGACAATCGATGACGTAGGGCAAGACACACGCTACCTAGGGTCGTTAAGACGTTGAGGGGGACTTCTTCGTTGACTCGAAGTTGTGTTATATCCCTCATCTTACACTCGGGAAAGGTGGCGAGGGAGTTTTAGAACGGAGATTGTCGATAGGGTAAATACAACGTGACGATCTAATAACCCGGGAGGGAGTTGGATTGTGTGCAATCAATGACGCTGGGCGAGACTCACGTGACCTAGGGTAGTTAAGACATTGATGGGGACTTCTCTGTTGACTCGAAGTCATGTATTCTCCCGTCTTACACTCGAAAGAGGTGACGATAGAGTTTACCTATCGAGGTTGTCAAATAGGTCGAACAACGTAAACGTGAGTAAATCGGAATCAAACACGTATTTGTAAACACGTTAATCCCTATACAATTCTTCACCCTAAAACATATTAACATAATAGTGTAGTTAATTTAGGTTATATTAGTATTAGTTTAATTAATTAAATACATTTTCTTTTCACCTAGATAAAATTAGGTCACAACAAACGCGGTATTCGATAGTAACGACAACAATCCCTGTGGATACGATAACCCAATATTAACGATTACACTATACTAAAACTTAGACCTCGTATACTTGCGAGAGTAAGTAGCGGCGTATTTCACGCCCCTACCACGTATGAAGCACTAGCATTGTCGAATGCCTGGGAGGAAACTGCTTCGTTGGCATGCTCGGCCACTATTATGGGTTCAGTAGGGGTTCGAGGATAAATTCTATCTTCTGTTAGAGGGATGAGGGAACTGCCCCAGCTGAGTATATCCAGGACCTTCCAAGGAGTAGGTTATAGGTAATTGGTATGTCTAAAACTTGCAGGTCTACTTGAAAAGTGTCTGGGTCTATAATGATTAGTAGTGTAATTTCTCCCATGGACTCTCTCTTTTTACAGTCGAAGGCTCGGATGATGATTGTAGTGCTCCGGATTCGGTCCTTGTTTACCCCTATCTTCTTCAAAGTACTCAAAGGGCATATGTTGAGTACGAACCCATTGTCTACCAGAACTCTTGACAAAATGAAGTCACGATACCACACTAATATGTTGAGAGGTTTGATGTGCCCAATTCCTTCAGAGGGTTTCTCGTCGTCAGTAAAGGTTACGAGATTGGTGTTGAGGATATTCTCCACTATATTAGTAAAGTGATTCTATGACATGAAACCTGGTACGTGGGCCTCATTGAGTACTTTTAGTAGTATGTTTCAATGTACTTCGGAGGTCATTAGCAACGAAAGGATCAAAACCTGTTCCGGTACTTTGCTCGACGACCTTGTACTCAATGTTCTTAACTTCCTTTCGGAATTCTTGTACTTCCTTCTCAGTAACAGTCTTCTGAGATACCTTTGGGTTCTTTGTTTAGTACTTTCAGTAGGTCTGGGGTGACAAATATTCTCCCACGTCGAGTAATACCTCCGATCTCATCTACTTAGTCTTCTATCCTTATAACATAGGTTTTGATTGTCGTAGAGTAGTTCAAAGGCATCTCTTTCAAGTCTTTCACCGATTCTTGCTTTGGTGTTTCGAAGGTTAGTATGGTTTCTAGTCGGATCATTATCAGGTTCTGACAAGCTTACGATTGTACAGTGAAGTGAGAAACTTCTAAGTGCCAAGACTGGTCAAGATTTAGCTTCATGAAGCCACAGTCAAGCATGTTAATCTAGGGATTGTTCTGATTCGGATAGCTTAGTTGTCTACCTTGGGTGCTGAAGTTCTCCTTGGTAGGGAGACTGTTTTACCACCAGGTTTTCGACGCTTGGTTAGATTCATCCTTATCGTCATCCTGACTTAGGTAATTAACATTAAATTTTTTCTTAGGTGGAAGCAGCATTTTGTTTCTCGAAGGTTCCTTCCTAGGTGGTTGGTACACATTCAAGACTTGTTTGACTACGACAGTTATATCGGTAACATTCTCATTCAGTGTATCAATCTCTCCTCACATCTAGTCTAGTTCTTTTCTCCCTTGATAAGTTCATCTTTTTTCACCTATTAGTTTCGAATTTTCTTCTATCATATGTCCCTTACCCTTATTGTTTTCTTCATGGAATTTACTTTCCCAACCGATAGGAGAGATAGGTCTATCGTTCATAGGTGAGACCAACATGTCTATCCAATAGGCTTTAGGGCAATTTCGGGCCTCTACCCATACTGCTCCTAGTGGTTTGGGATCAGTTTTCCATATTCCGGTATAATCGTTCAAATCGGTCTCCCAACCTCATCCAATCATGTTGATAGTTAGCGCTGAGTGATCATGCTTAGGTAATGGGTTTTGCTGATAGTTAGGCTGAGATGTCTCCCCCTGTTTTGGGAAACATATCACCTTGGCTTGTAAGATCCTCTATCCTATTTTTTAAAGCGTAGCAATTGTTAGTAAGATGACCCAGTGCTCCTAAATAATAAGTGCATAACTGGTTTGGGTTATATTATGGCTACTGATGTTTGATCGCTTTGGGGGTATAGGCTCAAGAATTTTGTTTTTAACACATTCCTCGAAGATCCGAGAAAAGGTTACAAGAAGAGGGGTAAATTGCCTTGGTTCTTTGAACTGCTGATTGGGTTTATAATTATGTTGGTAATTGGATGGGTTTGGAGGCTGTAGCAGAGCTTTATAATGAGGTTGATATAGATATGGGTTGTATGCTGGAGCTGGAAAATGAGCAAATCGAGGTAGTGATATAAACTGAGGTGGTGGTGCAAGTTAAGGTGGTGGTGTGATTTGAGGTAGTGGTACGTATTGAGGTGGTGGTACATATTAAGGTGGAAGTGCATATTGAGGTGGTTTCTTTTGGAGGATTTGGTTTCTAGGGTTTGTGCTGTGGTTGGAAGTTCTGCTAGTTTCTTTGACGTTGACCCACCATTGCTACCTCAGGGTCTTTTTTCTTAGGTGTTGCTCTTTTATGTTCCTGCTCAGTTGGTTTCTAAATTATGCCAGTCCTAACGCCTTCTTATATATTTTCCCTTAAAGGATCACGTTGGAAAATGGTCCATTCAGTGTGTTTAGTAAAGGCTCGTAGTAAGGGTGAGGTTGAGCTTGGACGAACATTTGGACCATCTCGGCCTCCTTCATTGGCAGTACTACTTGTGCAGCTCTATACCTCCATCGGACAACATATTCCCGAAAACTTTCCCCACCCTTCCTAGTAAGGATTCGAAGAAAAATCTTATCTAGTGACACTTCCTGATTATAGCTATATTGTTCGCAGAAGACCTTAACTTTGTCGAGGAACATTTTCACCTTCGAATGTTCTATTGTTAAGTACCAACAAGGCACATATCCATTTAACGATTGTTGGAAGAGTTGGCCGACTAATGCCTCGTTGTGGATATATGCCCCCATCTCATTCTTATACCTATAGATGTACCAGTCTGCGCCCCCTGAACCATAGTATTTCGTGAATGTGGGCATGATAAAGTTATCAGGGAACTTTACTTGAGGTAGAGAGAACAACTCGAGGAATCGGGCATTGGCTCTTGACTCTCCTTTTTTTACTTCTTGGAGTTCTCTTTCCATTCATAGTAGTTTGTCTGTCAGTAGGGATGTTTTCTCGAATAACTCTTTCACTTCTCTTTTTAATTGGTCGTTAGTTTCTGGTATAGCTAGGATAGTATGTAGTTTAGCTAAGATGGTACTTGGGTTTGGGTCGGTCACAATCAGAGTGACTTGTTGCTGAGGTTTAGTAGGGATTGCTTCCCTGGTAATCGAGCTAGGGCCTTGAGAACTGGAGGGTTGATGGTTGGTTATTGGCTTCATTGGGTTTAGGATTTGAACAGGGGTTATAGAGTTCTGCTAAGAATGGTAAAGTTGTTACAGGAGTTCAGAAATCTAACCCATGGACTATTTCAACACAACCATATCTTTTTTTTAAGTTGGACTGCCCCAATAGGTTCACTCGATCGTTCCTCTATATCCTCCGTTAGGATAGGTTGTCGTGCTTGTGACAGAGTGTGAACTGGTGAACGGGAGATGGGTGTTTTCTTACGCGAAGTAATTTTTCCTACTTAGACGATGGTCGTGTCAATATTTTGCTTACACAAGCTTTTGTGGTTTGACTATAACTTAGTTTGAAATGAGATTTCCATTAGTTCCAAATTTTATAATTTACAACCATCGAATGTTGTCATGACTAATCCATAGACGGAATGTACTTTGCTTATAATTACAGACTCAATTTGACACTTTTATTTGGTTTTAATAGAAATCTCATATAATTCTTAGTTAATGTCGACCTCAAACTAAAGCAAGACTTGAATCCGAACAAAACAAAGTTTTTGAGTCTAATAAAGCCCCGTATAGTCATAATAAAGATTATCTTTACTCTTTTCCATGGCTTGTTCAATAGTCAATTTATTCAGATACAATTAGAGACTGTGAGTAGGCTTATAGACAAAGAGGAATGAAAATTCTTATTTTAACTATTTCGTTCTTCATTAGTCCTAGAGGTACTTCTTTCTGTAAGGTTTCAAGGTAATGATATACTAACAGCAAAATTAAATGTCTCTTTCCAACATTGTGTCTTAAGTAGAACAGGATTTGGTTTTCCTCTTAGGCTCACTATATGCGATTTCGGCTTCTTTTCGAGCGCATCATAAAAAACACAGTTCCCAAACCTTCAAACCTCCGGCGTCCTCCCTAGGGGAACATCCATCTTTGGTTGGTGCTACGAGTGAGAAGAGGTTTCTAGCCAGATCCCAAGGGATGCAACCCCTAGCATTGCTTCTACTAACTTCTCTTTCAAACTTAAGGGTTTTCAGGGCTAAAATCGACGTCATGGCCTCACCGACATCAGCCCCTACTGTTGGCCTCTCCATCCCTAAGAGGGTTACGGCTTGGGTTTTCTATCAATGTTATGCAATGTAAAGTGAGTGCTCGTACGTTGGAGAAAGTATACAGTAATGTAAATGTAGAAATGTAAAGATAGTATTTAAATGTAGTAATGTAAGGAAAGTAAATATAAATATAGTAAATAAAGACAGTAAATATGTTTGTATGTTGATATATACACATGAAATTATATGCTTAGTATTGTTTTGTCATTATTATTATTATTATTGTTATTGTTACTATTATGGTTGTTACAGTATTGTTTTTGGTAGGGAAATGTTTATGTTTGAAACCAAAGACATATTGCTAGGATGTTATTATGCAGTGAATATAGATTTAGACTCCAACTAGGCGCGACTCTCTAAAAGTCCCCAGTGGAGTCGCCAACTAACGCACCCTGAATTTGGATAGCGAAAGAAGTAAAGAATCGTAAAGAGGATGAAAACAAGTTTCATCCCTTCCTTTTTTAGTTCTCCAAATCCGTTCATTTTTTAAAATGGTTTTTCAAGGGCTTTTCTAGGCGTTGGTTTTCAAAAACATCTTGGGCCGACCTTTTTGTTAAAAACAGAGTCACCACCTAGTATGGGGTTAAATGGTGTGCTAGGTCATCGGGATTTTAGAAATTCATTTTTCCTTTTGAAATAACCAGTGTTTTTACTTCCGTAGGTCTATGTACCAAAGATATTCTATAAGTTTGGGAGGCTGGTGGTGGAATATTACGTTGCCACTTTCACCGCAAGTGTAGTATAGATGGGAAGAAGTAAGGGTTGTCTTATCCACAAGGATTGGTTAAGATTATTATCGAGTACCGCGATTATCATAACCTAACTTTATGTAGGCGATAAAAATGAAGTTTATAATTAATTAATATTAAGTTAATTAATCTAATTATACTAATATTACATTGATATGTTTTAGGGAAAAGATTGCCTAGGGATTAACTTCGTTTACAAAAACGTATTTGGTCTTGTTTAGTTTACAATAACGGCGTTCGACCTATCCGACAATCTCTGCGTAGTAAACTTACTCGCCACCTCTCTCGAGTGTAAGAAGAGTGAATATGTGACTTCCCATCAACAAATAAGTCTCCCTCAATGTCTTAACCACACTAGGTCACATAAGTCTTGCCCCAACATCATAGATTGCACACTTTATAACTGTCTCCCGGGTTATTAAATCGTCGCGTTGTATTTACCCTAGTCCGAATTTGGGGTTACCTCTCCCGAGTGTCAAATCCCATATTCTTTAATTATCTAAATAAGCATAATATCAAAGAATAACAGTAAACACAATCGAAATAGCGAAGAACAACTATTAACGAAACACAAACTTAAACAAACGACGATTTCATAAATATTATTAATCCCTAAACAAAATTCATTTAACTCATGGCCATAACCATTTATACAACAAGAATAGAGCTAAACATGCACAATAACCTACCAAAGTTAGGAAAATAAAGAAGAAACGAAGAAAACTTAGCCGTAATCCGAAGATTTGCTGCTAAAAATGTTCAACGATCGCTTCTCCTTCTTCGCAACGTGTTATTCTCCTTCGGAATTGGTTAAGAATACCCCAAAACACTCTCAAAATATTAGAAACCCTAAGGGTTCTCCTATGGCTGAGTTATCAAAAAGGAGAGAGAAGAGATGAGAGAGGCTTAAATAGAGAGCAAAATATCTTAAAAAAAATATCTAACAGCTATGTAGAGTAACCGCCGAGGTAGTGGGTATGTTGGTTAAGCCACGGCCTCCGTGGTGGGATCAGGGACCTCTCTGTTGTTTCACCACCTCGGCAGTGGATGTTCAGCAAGAATAAGGCCCTCTTTGCATATTGACCGCCACGGCGATGGGCTGATTTTCTGAATTATGCCCTCATGCTTGTTTTCCCACCGTTCTTGGTCCAATTTGATCGTTTATGATCTGTTTTCATGCCTTTTCACCCCCACACACCTGATTTATACAAAAATATATAAAACATATTAAAACATAATAAAACATACTAAAAAACTAACAATGTTTGATTTAGAAATAGATAGGTAAATCACACCTATCAAATACCCCCAAACTCGGAATTTTGCTAGTTCTCGAGCAAAACACCCACGCAATACAAGAAAATATAACAACTAATTATAAAATTAAAAATGAAAAATGAAAAACACTAAAAACAATAATGTACAAGTTTTAAATATCATTTACCGACCAAATGATTTTTCCTCATCGACTCCCAATCCTATCAAGTTCAAGAATAAATCACCCCATATGGTGTTCTAGAATTTTAACATTCGATGATAGTAAGCACCATTCTAGATCTTGTTCAAAGTGTGTGTGATAAAACTTAAATATACAACTATCTGTTGATTAGATGGGATTATCCCTCAATAAAGTTCATGACTAAAACCATTTAGGTATAGGGAATCCATAAACCTGACCTGGGTTCTATTCTCCACTAATGTAAGCTTGGGGAAATCCAAAAAAATCATTAGGACTTGGTTCGATTTTGGACAAATGGCCAAGGGTATATCAAAAATAGAAAACAGGTTAACGTCGTTAACTTGACGATACCCGAGGCACATGCTTGGCACAAAATCACTCTCGAACCCCTATAGATAATATTGAAAACAATCCCGAACAATCATTTAAGAATAACGTACTCACTTGTCAAAGAAACGGAAATTTAAATAATATTTACATATGTTTTTTTTTTTTAACATATATACCATACCCATAAACTCATTCGATTATTAGACTTTCATAGGTGTGGTTAAAATGAAAGAAGAGTGACAAGTGAGTACTTGAATACCGAACCAATTAAAAGTTGACCCTAAATCCAACCGCTCACTTCAAGTAGCATTTTCAACTGCTAGCTTGATTCACTCAAAGTGTGCCTTCGGTTCAGCGATATAGGTTTGGAAAAAGATCTTATCGGCCAGGGTATTTGTCTAAGTGTTCAGAATTGAAATAGTTTTTAAGCTTCGATAGGGTAACGAGGGATAAACATTTTATAAGGTAAGCTTCAAAGGCTTGAGCGATGAAAACGAATGCCTAAATCATATCTCCCGAACTACCTCGCCTAGAATTTCGCCCCAAATTTTCCCCAAATCAAATTCTAAAATCCCTATTATCATGAATTTGGTTGACAGATAATCATTTTCAAATCAAATAAACAGTTATACATTGAGTTTACTTGCTCGTGCGTTTAGGATCTACAATAACTTTTACTAAAACGATATATCAAGCACGCAGAACACACATGAATGAGCTTTAAGCTAGACCTCAATAAACAACCAGAGGACAGACTCATCATCGGGTGCCCTGATGAAGTCAAAACTCAACACATAATAACAACTAAACTAAAAAAACATGCAAACAATAAAAACAAAACAACATAAACTAACAATACTAACACATACTACACATCACTTCCGAACTTAAAACAAGCAGTGTCCTCAACAACCCATCAGCGATCCCAATGAAGGCATATAACATGATATTGAAGACGGGGGGTTTAAAATACGTACCTAGGAGGCAAGAGAATCTTGCCTCCGAATCAAGTCGGCAATTAAGGATTTAATTTATTTTTGGACTTGGGTTTCCTCCTAAAAAGCACTTGGTTTATGGTCGTCAGCCTGACACGCCGAAGTACTCATCAAAGAGCGACTTCCGCCCGTAGTAAGTGTTAAACAACACTACATACGGGTCTTGATTCAGAACACCCTCAAGCTTGGCGAGATATTGCTCTGGATGGATCAATCTTTTAATGACACTCCTCACTGATTTATGTACTTGGTGGGCATGAAAGAACGTTGCTTTTGGCGGCGAAGAATAAGTGAGCCACATCGAATCCTCATAAATATGAGCTTCTTAGATCAGTGGTGGAATCACTATTTGGATCTCCAATGGTGACGAATCACAATCGTTGATCCAGTCTTGGGTTTCCAGCTTATTTGGATAATCATATTTGAACTCTCCCAAACTCCTTCCGCTCGTTTCTGGCTCCTCACGGTGGCTTTCACATGATATGGCTTGTGTATCTCCCAGTGCCACCGCATCTGACTCGACCTCAATTAAGTAAATTAGCAGACCGATTTGCATCTGCAAAAACGTTACGGTCATGTCATTATCGGCGCAGACCATCTCAATAAAATCAAAACAATCTTCGTGTTGGTTGATCCGGTCATTTGTTTTCCTCAACACTCTCTGAGTTTCCCCCATAACAGTAGCAAATATTTCTTCCAGATTAGGGGAACACTCCTCCTACTGGTTCCGAATATCAATCCATTGCGCCGTAGTATTGAAATAATCCCCAAAGTTTTAGTGACTTGGTGAATAATTCCAACTCCGAAAATCAAAGGCTGTCAATTCATCCAACGACCAAAAGGCTTGATCCGTAGTTAGATGGTCAAATGAGGTCGTACGATTTTCTCATTCAACCCACATTCTGGTTGTGGCCTGTAACCCGTCAAGGAAAATCAGCAGTTGATATTCCCTTGGGAAACCATGATTTGGATACAGGAATAGCAATTTCTTATATCAATCCCAAGCACTATAAAACAGCTCAGAATCCCATTGAAAGAAATACATCAATACTTGTAGATCTAATATCTTCAAGTACCCTGCATAATAAATAAAAACAAAACTACAAACAAAAATTATACACAAAAGTAATGCCTAAATTAAAATTGGGTCATTTACTCACAATATCGACAATAATCTAAAACACAATCCCTGGCTACGGCGCCAAAAATTTTGTGGCAGAATATTACGTCACCACTTTCACTGCAAGTGTACGGGTCAAGTTTTAGTATAGATGGAAAGGAGTAAGGGTTGTCGTATCCACGGGGATTGGTTGAGATTATTATCGAGTACCGCGATTGTTAAAAATAAAGTTTATAATTAATTAATACTAATACTAAGTTAATTAATCTAATTATACTAATATTATATTGAGATGTTTTAGGGAAAATATTGTCTAAGGATTAACTTCGTTTACAAAAACGTGTTTGATCTCATTTAGTTTACAATAACGGCGTTCGACCTATCCGACAATCTCTGTGTCGTAAACTCACTCGCCACCTCTCCTGAATCTAAGACGAGTGAATATGAGACTTCACATCAACAAAGAAGTCTCCCTCAATATCTTAACGACACAAGGTCACATGAGTCTTACCCCAACTTTATAGATTGCACACTTTCTAACTCCCTCCCAGGTTATTAAATCGTCGCGTCGTGTTTACTCTAATCCGAATTCGAGATTACCTCTCCCGAGTGTCAAACCCCGTATTCTCTAATTATCTAAACAAGCATAATATCAAATAATAATGGTAAACACAATCGAAATAGCGAAGAACAACCATTAACGAAACACAAACTTAAACAAACAACGATTTCATAAATATTATTAATCCCTAAACAAAATTCATTTAGCTCATGGCCATAACCATTTATACAAAGAAATATACACAAAATAAACCAAGAATCATAAGGGGATTTGATAGGAACATACCTGCTTTGGGGATGTGGTATTCCCTGAGTGTTTACCTCATTCTCCTCTTTGATCTTCTTGGTCAGTAGTTGGTCAATGGTTAATCAGTGGTCAAGGTTATTTGAGTTCTTATCCAAGAACCCAAGAACAACAACCTAATTAGGGGATGTGGTCGTCCCTAAGTAGCTAACCTCTTTCCCTCCTTGCTCATCTTGGCTTGGTCTTGATCAGTGATCGTCGATCCTTGAAGTTATTTTTCTAAGAACTTCAAAAACACCTTCCATGACTAGATTTTAGTAGAATAACGATGTATTTTTTGAGCAATCCACTTGAGAGGCCTAGAACCCAAGAGAGCAATCCACTTGAGAAGCTAGACCTTCAAGACTTAGAAAAATGAGAAGGGTGGCCTCTATATTTATAGACCCTAGGCTTGCGCATTGGCAAATGTGTAGGAAACACTTGGGTGTTCCCTGGGTAGTGTTTTTCCTAGGATACTTGTTCCCTTATCTTGGTTTGACTTGGCTTGGAACGAATTTAGGGGTTCTCAAAGATTTGGTAATCATTGGCAATCATTACCAATGATTACCAATCATTACCTCTACACCAATAAAATTCATTGCACATGGGTCCTTTAATGACTTTATGGGATGGTCATTCAATGTTCATTGAATGCCTTACTTAGGTGACGAACTGAATTGCTTCAGTTTCGATTAACAGTTGGTTGCACTGTAAGTGTCTTGTCCCCTTCCTTTTACATTTGGTAGGAAACTTCTAGGAAGGCTCCACAGTCATTATAAGGATTGGTTGGTGGTCCTTAAATGATGGCTATGACCTTGATTTATTGGGCCAAGGATGATTTGTCAAAACTACTTGGATTTAGTGAAAATCCAAGTCAAGCCCAATCCTTAAATCACCTTGTGATTTAGGGCTTTTTCATGAACTTGCCAAGCCTTATTTAAGATGTCTTGGATTGTTTCTTGGTGGTATTTGATGTAATATGCATAAATCAAATGTATGTTTTTGGTGTTAAATTTTTCAAAATTCAAGGGTTGTAAATGTTTCACGGTCTGGGTAGGATAACTGAGTTAATTTTTTGAAATAACTAAGATTTATCCATACTAAAGTTGATTTGATGAAAATAAAACTTTAGTAAAGTCATTTCAAACCTCCTTAAATCATGAAAATTTTGAGTTTGACCCAAAACTTTTACTTAGTTGCATTTTGTCAAATTCAACATTTTTGTGTTTTTGTTATTTTTGTATATTGCATAGTGTCATCTTAGGTAGAAATTCATTTTCTTTAAACCTGGGTTTAACGTTTATCTGAACTTGTACTTGATTTGATACTGACTGGATGGGATAAAATGCAACGTGTACACCGATCTACATAAATCAAATTCTGAACTACATAGGACCTGATTCTCAGCTACTTGAGATATGTAGGAACCCTGATAGGGTTTGGACAAGACTGCTCAATTAAAATCAATCGATTAAATCCATTAATCAATCAATCGATCGATCGATCAATCAATCAAACTAAGAAACCTTTCACCGTGTTCTTTGCTATCTTTAGATTACTGTGTCAGGAACCAAAAAAAAAAAAAAAAATTACCGCGTTCTTCTCTATCTTTAGATCACTGTGTCAGAATCCCATCATTATGTTCCTTGCTATCCTTAGAGCACGGTGTCAAGACCAATTCCTATCTCTGATAATAGAAGCAACCAATTTTTATCTCTGGTGATAGAAGCAACTAATCCCTATCTTTTGTGATAGAAGCAACCAATCTCTATCTCTAGTGATAGAAGCAACCAATCCGTATCTATGGTGATAGAAGAACTCGATCCCTACCTCAGTGATAAAAGCAACCGATCTCTATTGCTGGTGATAAAACTTACTAGTCCCTATCTTTGGTGATAGAAGCAACCAATCTCTATCTCTGGTGATAAAAGCAACCAATCTCTATCTCTGGTGATAGAACCTACTAATCCCTATTTCTGGTGATAGAAACAACAAATTCTTGTCTCTATTGATAGAAGCAATCGATCCCTATCTCTCGTGATAGAAGCAATAAATTCTTGTCTCCGGTAATGGAAGCAATCGATCCCTATCTTTCGTGATAAAAACAACAAATTCTTCTCTCTGGTGATAGAAGCAACAAATTCTTGTCTTTGGTGATAGAAGTAGAAGCAATCGATCCCTATCTTTCGTGATAAAAACAACAAATTCTTCTCTCTGGTGATAGAAGCAACAAATTCTTGTCTTTGGTGATAGAAGCAAAACATTCCTATCTCTGGTGATAGAAGAAAATAATTCTTGTCTTTAGATATAAAAGTAAAACATCCCTGACTCTGGTGATAGAAGCGAAGAATTCTTATCTCTAGTGATAGAAACAAAAAACTTTCAGTCTCTGGTGACGGAAGGTAAAATTTCTATCTCTGTTGATGGAAGCAAAATTCCTAAAGATAAAATGGAAAGATTCCTATCTCTGGTGATAGAAGCAAATATCTTTTGATGACAGAAGCGAAAAATCCCTGCCATTGGTAATGGACGTGAAAACTTCTCACCGAGAAAAGTCGCCAAGACTCTTTCTCACCAAATCACTATAAGCATTTAAATTCTTGTCTTTAATTTTCATGTCTAGTGGGAAAAAAATATCTATTTCTCCTTCTTTATCATTACGAGTAAACTCACATGATAAAGAGGGTCAGTTGTAGACACCGTATTTTATCACGCCCAGTTAGTGTCGAATCGAAAGTACAAGTTCAGATAAACTTTAAACTGAGATTTAAAGGGAATAAATTTCTATCTTAGATCACACACGATAATACAAAAAAATAACAAAAAAAAACACAAGAAAAACATGAAACTGTTGAATTTGACTAAATTCAGTAAAGTAAAAGTTTCGAGTCACTCTCAAAATTCCTAAAGTTAAAGAGGGACTAAGATGAATTTATTAAAGGATGATTTTATCAGCCTTAATATAAATAAAAATTAGTTATTACCCTTTAATTATAGAAAATTTCACCAATTTACGTATGTCACCTACTTCGACCCTGAAATATTTACTAATACCGGTTTCGTCTATTTGACACCAAAAATGTAACTTTAAAAATTTGTTTTAAATACTAATCTTTATCAAATCAAATCCAAAAGACCTAAATCAAGTCATAAAATTTCCATTACAAGTCTAAGCTACCAAAGTAACAAAGGATTAGAACTCGGTTTAAAATCGACCAAACCAAAGTCATCTTGACTAAACATCAAAGTCCATCCAATAAGGGGCCCAACCAAGCATTAATGACTCATAAAAATTAGCATTAAAAGCCTAAGAAGATTCCTAGATATTTCCTATAAAATATCTAAGGAAAGAACCAAGTTACTCGAGAAGTAACTAACCGTTATGAAAACTAAACTAATCCAGTTTGCCACCTAGCAAGGCATTTAATGAGGATTAAATGCCCATCCCATCAAGAATTAAATGTTTGGGATGACATGGATGGACCACATTCAAGGTATTAAGATATGTTGATCAAAATATCATAGGGATAACCGAAATACTTGAAATGTGACTACCCATTACAAGGCAAACCAAACCGATTCCATCCAATTTGAAACAATTCAATGCCCATAACATCAAGTGTCACTATAAAGCATTAAATGCAAAGTGACAATTGGAGACTAGATTTAATTGACCTTGGAAGCATTTATGGCAACTAAATCAAAATAGTGAAAGTAACCGGTATTTATCCACTAAACCAAATCGGAAGTGTCACATTATGCCATAAATGACCCCATGTACAACCAATCATCTCCAATATGTGATAATAATTGCCAATCATTTGCATTGATTGTCAATAATTGCACCAAATCTTTAATGGTTTGGTAATCATTACCAAATCTTTTGAGAATCTTACAAAATCTTTAAAATTCGTTCAAAGCCATTCAACATCAAGATATCAAAAGGTGACCCCTAGACCAAACACTGCCTAAGGAGCAGGTTGGGGATGCCTGCGCATTGGTGAATGGGCAAGCATCCCAATCCTATAAATAAAGGGCCTATTTTCATTTGGAAGGGGTTTTGAACCAAGAGCTTCTTTCTCTAGGCCCAAATTTTGCTCTCAGTTCTCAAGGATTCTCAAGACTTTTCTTCAATAAACACCTCAAAATTCTACTGAAATACCACCTCGAATGAGCTCTTGAGGATCTTGGAGGATAATCTCGAGAGGTAGACAGTAAACGATCGAGAACAACTGACAAGATCCAAAGAAGAAGAGAAAGGTAATTGTTTAGGTAAGACTGCTTCCCCTAAGTTAGGTATGTCTTCCTAAACCTCCTTTAATTTTGTCTTAAATTCAGATATTATGCTTGTACATAGAATGTCTACATAGTTCATGAATTTATTTTCCATGTATATATCATATCTATCAAGTAATCAAGTAAAAATGGGGAAAATTATGTCATATTCATTAAACCATATCAAAACTATCAAAGATCAAGTTAAGAACATAAAAAACATTCGAGAACATGTTAAAAACATGTGAGGACCAAAAATATCTGAGAACATGTTAAGAACATGTGAGGATCATACACAAAACATCTATTACACCATGAGTTGTATATTGTCTCTACAATTGTCTCATGAAAACATCAAATCGAACTCTATTAACTGTTAATCCTACCATATACTGTTAATAACTGACTCACTTTATGCTAAATGTCAAGATCACATCCTGGCACTAAGTCTTCAGGTTAGTGAACTGGCACGTTATATATATATACACACACACACACACATACACACTACCCCATCAAGACCCTTATAGCCAAATATTCGGGATAAAGGAAAGACCTTTAATCCTTCGGAGATATATATGCACCTTCTTCAGAAACATTCTCATCTTTCTTAGTTACGAGTAGGACTAGCATATATATATATATATATATATATATATATATATATATATATATATATATATATATATATATATATATATATATATATATATATATTGAATTTTCTTTCCTTTTTAACTAACAACTCAAAATGAACACTAATCTTATCTAAACAAATTAGTTCAATTGTGGTGTTCTTAACAAAAATCAAGGATATTATTTACATATCATAGTATGATTCATGTCTTGTTTAATAACTAAAATCAAATAAAACCAGTATCACTTCGCTAAATGAACTACATGCTGACCTGATTCTCATTGATCTGAGCTACTTAAGCAACCCACATAAAGGTTTGGTCACCAATCAAATAAAAACAATTTCATCCACCATTGGAACTACGTGTTGACCTGATTCCCCATGGTTACGGGGATATGTAGGCAACCTTTATATGGTTCGGTTCGTTAAAAAATATAAAAATATTTTCATTCTTATATATTGTTATTGTGTTGTCGCTACTAGTTTAGCTTTCGTTTACCTGCTTTCATTATTTCGAAAAATGTATAAAAAAGACAAAAACATTGAAAAAGAGAATTATTTTGTTAAGTGACACCAAATAAAGTTACTTCGATTTCATGTAAAAGTGCATATTTATTTAGACTGAGGTGTCATCTTTGGATAGGTGTCATCTTTGGATGGGTGTCTCGGGTGCAAAAACCTTCTCTGAACATAACTAACCCCCAAACTTAAATAAATCTCTAGTACAAGACCTTTACAAGTCAAAACAGAGGTCAATTCAAAATGAAAAATGAATTTCTAAAATCCCAGTGACCTAGCATACCACTTAACCCATGCTAGGTGGCGACTCCTTTTCAAACATAAAATTCTGGCCCAAATAAGTTTTCAAAACTGACGCCTAGAAAAGCCCTTGAAAATCATTTTCAAAAATGTACGAATTTTGAGGATTTGGAGAGGAAGAAATAAAAACTTATTTTTCTTTTCTTCCTGATCTCTACTTCTGTTACTATCAAAATTCGGAGTATATCATAGGTCTTGTTCTAGGTCAAACAATAGTGATCTGCAGGTTTCATAAAAAGCAATCAAGAATATTCAGCTTTTGGCTATTATAAGAAAGATTTCTTACGCTGAAATTTATAAGAGAGTTTTTTCGAAAGATTTCTTGATTGAAGCGCCAAAAGTTTTGGTCATTGTTCCGTGTTATTCATTGTGTTATCGTAAACGTTTTCAGAAAAACCCAGTGAGATCTTTCCAAGTTAATTAATTTGCTTTCTTAGATTATATGTTTAATTATTTGGATCAAGTGTTTGGAGAAAAATTGTTTCTAAATCTAATATAGTGAAAATCCTTTTAAATGTTTTTTAATTGTGAAATATAATTATTTACTATTTGTGTATTATATCGATTAAATTAGATTTGTGCCTCACATAAATTCTATCACGTAGTTTTTCAAGACATTAATTGAGTATAATTGTTTTGAGGTAGTACAAGCTCTTGTGGAAAAAAACGTGATTTTTTTTGTATTGGTAAGGAAGAGTGGATTAGACATATCTGGGACAGTGTCTAATCTAGGTAGTTAGGTTTGATCTTTAGCCTGTGAAAAAAATTAGGTTTGATCTTTAATCTGTGAAAAAAATTAGGTTTGATTCTTAGTCTGTTAAAAGGATTAGGCTTGATCTTTAAATCGGTAAAAGGATTAGGTTTTTATTCTTCCTATAATAGAATGTGAGAGTGTGATAAATTGATTCTGAGTCTGTAAAAATAATTAGTGTTATAAAGGTTGATTATAAGCCTGCGAAAATAATTAGGATTGTAAAGGTTTAGTTTCTACTTAGGAAATGAATCAAATGGTTAGTGGATTGTGTAAACCTTGTGGAGTTTAGGGGACTAGATGTAGGTAAAAATAGCTTGTCGAACTAAAATAAATATTTGTATGCTACATTGTTAGTTTTCTAATTATTTGGGTGTGCACTTAGTTAAACATATTTTCGCTACTTAATAAGATAATAATTAATTAGGAAAATTGATATCTTGTATTTGAATATATTGATTAAATTTTTGTCACTACCCAATTTACCCCCATTTGGTAGATCTTTGGGCCAACTGGCCAGATGGTAAACTGACATTTTTCATGTTTGTTGACATAAATAGAAGCGAAAAAATGAAAGAACAAAAATAACTAGATAGAACTTCTATGGCTTTGATACCTTAAGGAAGTATCAGATACGATAGAGCAAAGAAAGAAAAGAACAGAATTTCCTGTAAAATTCAAAAAATAAAACCAAATTAGTATATTTATTAATTTTATCAATGAAACTGAGAATAAGATATAGAAACTCAGAACACAACAAAAATAAAACAAAAAAGTGGGAAATGAATTGGGAATAAAATAGAAATATGGAACAGAATAGAATGGAATGGATGTCCATAGCAGTGTCCATTTCTAAATATGAAATCAGGGTTACATCAACTGTTGGTCACTAACTGGTTGATCAATGAGAGCATGCAATTTTTGTTTAATTCCTAGAACTTTGTCGGTTGCATCACGTTGACAAAAGTTACTTATTAGATTATATTTTCAAAAAATTGAGAAAAAAAATAGAAAAAAAAAATTGATGTTCAACCCCCAAAATCTTAGAACAATTACCAGAACATAATCAGAAATCTAAGAACAAAAATACGAAACAAACGCAAAATCCCTTAAGAGTTACTCGCATATCGGTTTATAGCTCCGAGAAAAGCCTCAATACCGTCGCTGCCCCCTTACCATCATAGAGACAACCATCTCGCTGCTGGTCGTTGTCTCAAAGAACAATTGAGATTTTTCTAGAGGGTTTTATGTCCGTCCTGTTTTTATATGTAGATGAGCTCCAAAAAATAAATAAAATGATTAATATCAAGACTAGGATCTCTTCATATAAATAATTTAATGGGTGAAATTATCTTTTTAATTAACTAATTGAAATTTACCACATCTCTCTTATAATATATTTGAGTCGTCCGTTTGACAAAAAATAATGTATGGAGTCCACACCGTCTAATTTATAGTATAGATAATTCTTTTTTATTTTGTTGGACAAGTAGAAACATAATTTTAACGAGTTTAAACCAGAGACATCCCCTGTCATTTCGACATCTACCACGGATAATCCTTGTCATTTTAATAATATCTGAAGTATCCTTTATGTTTTTAAGTCTTCTTACTTGAGATACCCCTACCACATTTTATTGACAAAATATAATTGCAGCATAATTTTTATTTTTTTATTTCATATTTTTATTTTTTATGTTTTATGTTTTATTTTTTATTTTTTACTCTATCTTTCCCCCTCTCTCGTTTTATTTTTATGCTTAATTTTAATTTATTTTTTTATATTAGTTTTATTTTTTTTATGATATTTATAGAAAAAATAATAATTTAAATAAAAAAACTAATATATATATATATATATATATATATATATATATATATATATATATATATATATATATATATATATATATATATATATATATAAACAAAAACAAAAACAAAAATGAAAAAATTAAATTTAAAAAAAAAAGGAGGGAAATTATTCTTAAATTTAAAGTGTTTCTTTTTTGTTTGGAAAAAAAAAATATTTTTAAATTTTAAGTGTTTCATTTTTTCGTTTGTTTTTGTTTTTATTTTTTGGTTGTTGTTTTCTACTTTGTATGTGGCAATAACTTATTCATAGGGCCCAACTTCTGTAAGCCCATTACCAAACTTCTATTTTTATGCCCAATGAGTGTTGCCAAAGTCCTGAGTGGATTCAGGACTGTGTTAGAACCGCCCATCGGCCGAGATGGACTTCCACCTCAACCACCATAATCTCGCCGGTGGTTCCCCTTCCTCCTCAACCTCCTCCTCCGATCCGAACCATAGCTCCTCCCTCCACCGACACCGCAACGGAGGAGAAAACCCCGATCCGATGCACTCTTGGTGGGAGTCCATCTCGAAAGCCCGCTCACGCATCCAACTCCTCTCCACCCTACTGCCGGAAAACCCCGATTCTCCTCCCTTCTCTCCGCCTCTGTCCTCCCTCGCTGACTCCGACCACCCCGCCCACTCCCTTCTGTCTTCCTGCTCCGCCTACTCCTCTATATCATCTTCTCTATCCTCTCCGTCTTCTGGCTCCGGCGACGACCCTCTCTGTCACTGGCTCTACGACACTTTCCTCTCGTCGGACCCTGACCTCCGCCTCGTGGTTCTTTCATTTATTCCGCTCATCTCCTCCCTCTACCTTGCTCGAATCCACTCGAGTTCCCCTACGGCCGCCCCTTCCCTCGCCGGATTCGAGGCTGTTCTTCTCGCTCTCTACGCGTCCGAAACCAAATCCAGAGCCGGAAAACCAATAACCGTTTCTATCCCTGATCTCTCCCAGCCTTCTCTTTACCATACGCCTCGAATTAATGCCAATGCTAATAAGTCAAACCCTAATGCCAACAAAAGTAATCAATCTCGGCCGTCGATCGGTGTTCTATGTCCTCCGCTTGAGCCTCAAACCGCCGTGAAGTCAACCAAGCGTGCCTGCATCATCGGCGTTGCCCTCGATTGCTATTACAAACAGATCTCTCAAATGCCGAGCTGGTCCAAGTACGATTTCTGTAGATTTGCGGCCGATTGGGCGGGTCAGGACTGTCCTTGCAAGTCCGAATTCGACCCACCCGATCGCAACCATGAATACGATCACGATATCAACACCAACGGTTTTTCCGAGAGCACTAGGATTCTGGAAATTGAAGATGCCGGAGAAGAAATGCGCAAGTTGGAGATTAATGGGAATTCTGAGGATTCAATATCGAAAGGGGTTAGAATTCCACTTCCATGGGAGCTTTTACAGCCTGCGCTGAGAATTCTGGGGCACTGTTTGCTGGGTCCTCTGAATTCACAGGAAGTGAAGGACGCTGCGTCAATGGCAGTGCGGTGTTTGTATGCAAGGGCGTCTCATGAGTTGTTTCCTCAGGCGATTTTGGCGACGAGTAGTCTGATAAAGCTTGATAACAGAGCTCGTGAAACTGCAAAAACGGCAGCTGCGACCAATGCTGCTTCAAACACCAACACGCCAACCAAAGCTAAGAAGCCGGAGATCCTTTTGGCTTCAAAATGATGGCAGAGTACGTATGTTTTGTGCTTGTTTTTTAAGTCTTCAAAATGTTCTTTTGTTTGGTGCTTTCTTATATGCGAATCTCATGCAAGTAAATAGATGTTTGTATTTGTATAACTGATTAAGCCCCTTGTCGAAATTTAAATTGTATGTGGCTCTTAATTTATCTGCGAGCTTGTATCATTTCACTTTCTTGTGATTTTTCCCAGTTTTTGTTTTCTCATAAGACAACAACTTCAAGTAATTGGCTAATTGCTTCCCACGATCAGCAGTTTGCCTATGGTCTCTCTCTTGTTTGGCTTAATTCTACAATTTGTCTTCTTAATATTTCCTCATAACATTTATGAACGATAAAAACATGTTCCAGAACATGGAAGAATTAGTTGTAGGAGGCAGTCTCTTCTTTGATCTTTTTTAGGTGGCCATATTCTACAAATTTTCCTTCATCTGGTGATTAGGGGAATTCAAAGTATCTCCTGGAGGGTTTATCTAAAGTCTCATGAAAAGGGATATGATTGTTGAAATACGATATTTATGCAATTTAATTTCTATTGTATTTTTTATATCGTTATTTTAGGGCTTTATTAGTCCATTAATTCCGGTGATATCCTTCCTAATTTAGCCCGACTCCTGTAGCTATATAATTAGGAGAATAGAGTCCATTTTATATGTATGAAATTTTTTCCTCTTTTCCTATATCATTTTTGGTATTTAGAGCCAAGTTTTCATCCCAAACTCTAGCAAAACCAGCTGCCACCATCAGCCTAGTGAACCTCCACCCTAGCAAAACTAGCCGACACCACCAGCCTCGCAAACCTCTACCCTCGCGAAACCAACCTCCATCCTAAGCTTCGCAAACCAGCTTCTTCGCGAACCAAACCCTCACGAAACCCTAACCCACCAGCCACATTCGCAAACTAGCTTCTTCGGGAACTAGAACCTCGTGAACCCTAACCCAACCAGCCACCGTCGCAGGCCAGCTTCTTCACCAACCAAACCCTCATGAAACCCTAACCCATCGCCACCTTCGCGAACCAGCTTCTTTGTGAACCAGAACCTCGTGAACCCTAGCCTAACTAGCCACCCTTTGCGAACCATAACCTTCGCAAACTAGAACTCTTGCAACCAAACCCTTGCAAACAAATATAGCTTCCCAATCCGTTTAACACCATCGCAGGTTGTCATCCCGCACTTGTCCTATGCTACTGATAACTGCACGTTGCTTGTTGTCCACTGCCTCAAGTTGAGGTTCGTTCGTCGTCCGTAATTCTCTATTTCTCATCACTGTCGTTCTCCATTTGTTGATGTTTTGGATGTCTTAAATAAATGGTAGTGCCCTCTCTTTATTGTAGGGTTATGTAACTGCGTCTTTGGTTACCCACCGTACATTATACCTTCTTTTTTTTTTCCCCGGAGCTTAGTTGATCTTTTTGTAGCATTTGTCCGATTGTTTCACCGCTATAAACTCATATCAACTGTCTTCATGGCCTCTAGAAAAGATGTTCAATTCCAAGCCATTCTTGCTCCACAATTATCCACCCGCTCACATTCGTAATACTCAATAAAGCGAATTTTCATGCATGGTCTCGCTCCTTTTGTCTCTACTTTGGTGCAAAAGTAAGACCGGATATCTCGTGGGCACCGAGCTAAGACCAGGCATCATTGATCCCAAGTTTGCTCAGGGGAATAAGGATAACTGTACCATTTTATAGTGGATTTTCAATTCTCTGGAATAATGGATCTATAATATGTTCATATTCCACGAGACTGTCAAAAGATTATAGTTTGCCCTTACGAAGATGTATATCCACTCTTGCAACAAATCACAGATCTTCGAGCTCTACCGTGAGATCTCCCATGTCTCCTAGGTATCCTTGAGACTATCAATTGTGGATTACTTTGAGTACCTTCAAACACAGTGGAAGGAACTTGCGCAGTATGAACCTCTTAGTGAATTCCCTGAGAATGCCATTGAGATCAAGTCCAAGCACCAGGAGTGTCGTCACACATACCATTTCTTGATGAGTTTAAATCCAGAATACGAGAATCTTCGCACTCATCTTTTAAACACATCACCAATGCCTAGTCTACATGAAGCATTCTCCATTGTTGACAATGATTCAAAATGTTGACTGTTTCTTCCGCATGAAGTCACTCATTCGGTACCTGAGCAAATGGCCTTTGCGGCACCCTCCGGTCCTTGTCCATCAGGATCGCGGCCTTTTTGTCAGCACTCCCAAAACCTGTTACCACATTGATTGCAGTTATAATCTCCATCTTGAGTTAAAACCTTGAAATCTAAGAGGGAGGAAAGGAAAAGGAACATCACGTTCTGGTGGTGGTGTTGATATCCTTCACGTTCTGGGAGATCTACCACCAGCTCCCCTAGATATTTCCCACGTTTAGGCCCAAGTTGCCCAACTTCAGCCTCAATTAAGCAATTTAGCATCGTCTTCCGATCCCACAGCTGCTCTCGTCTTGGGTACTCCTACTACGCTTTATGGTAAGTCTTATCGTCTTACTTAGATTCTGGACTCCTGGGCTAATAATCACATGACCTTTACCCTCTCATGTTTCGCCTTTCAATCAATCGGTTTGCATTACAGATGGTACCTCCATCCCTATTTCTTGCTAGATAGATGCTTGTTTATCCCCCTGATATCACCCTTCACTCTGTTTTACTATGTTCCTATTTGTCTCTAATCTTCTATTTGTTAGTCGACTTGCTAAGAATCTTAATTTTGCCGTTGTTTTCTTACCTGACCGTTGCTTCTTGTAGAACTTGACCTCGAGGAAGATTTTTGGCAGGGTATATGAACATAATGGTCCCTACTGCTTAAGAAATCCTCCATCTCCAGACATTCCATGTTCTAGTATGCAAGCTTTTGTGCTATCTGTTTTTTATTCTTCTATTTGTTCGTTCAAAAGTTAAAACTTGAAGAATGTAAGAATCGTTTTATCATGTCTGTAGTTTGTTGTCTTGAATATGACCAAATCTTTTTGGCACATAACGGTTTTTACAGTCGCTTATCTCATTAATCGCCTTGAGTCATGTCCTTATAGGCAAAACCCCTCTTCATATACTGCAACCTACTAGCACTTTTTTTCCTATCTTACCTTGTGCCTTTGGTTGTACGTGTTTTGTTCGGAATCGGAGTCCTACTCGAACCAAGTTAGATAGTAAATCTATTCGGTGTCTTTCTTGGCTATTCCTCCATATCTAAACGATATAGGTGCTACAATTGGGTCACTCGTCAGATTTATCACTTTCTTGATGTTATGTTCCTTGTAATTGTCCCTTTTTTCCTCGGTACTATACCTTCTCCACCTATCGAGGCAACCACTATTGAGGATAATACCTTTCTTTTGCGCCCTATTCCTGTCTTAAATATATCTTCCCCGCCCACACTACACTTACCACCTGACCCCTTACCCATCCCATTACGGGTTTACTCTCGTCGTCCTAGTGTTTCACATCTCATGCCGACATCTTCCTCAAAATCAGGTATATCTCCATCTCCCATTATTTTTTACTCCACTTCCCCATGTTATCCTACTCGGTAACGTCGTCTACCCTCCCGCTACCTCCTTTCCTGTTCTACTAATCATCGAATTTCCAATTATCTCTTTTCAGGGCCTCTCGGATCAATATAAATGTTGTCTTGGATAGATTAATTTAGTTATCATTCCTCGCTCAGTACATGAGACCCTCCAAAATACAAAATGGGTAGTTGCTATGCAAGTCGAGATGGATGTCCTGCAACGGAATCAGACATGGGAATTGCTCGCCTTTTCGCCTGGTGAACGATCGTTGGGTTGTAAATGGATCTTTAGTGTCAAATATCTTGCAGATGGATCCATTGATCAATATAAAGCATGATTGTTGCTAAGGGCTACACATAAATCCCAGGAAAAGACTTTGGTACCATGTTTTACCCTTGTTCCTAAGTTGATTCCTATTCGTCTCCTTGTTTCATTGGTTGCCTCTTATTCGTGACCTCTGCACCAATTAGATGTCAAGAATGTCTTCCGTAATGTTAACCTGACTAAAATTATCTATATGGACCATCCACCAGAATTTCGGACTCAAGGGGAGTTTTTAGGCAAAGTCTGTCAACTCCAGAAATCTTTCTATGGACTTAAGAAGTCTTCTCGTGCATGGTTCAACCAATTCAGTAAAGTCGTCCCCCTACTATATGGTTTACATAGTGTCACTCAGATCATATATGCTTCATCCGTCGCCACCACCAAGGACAGTGCATCATTACTTCAAGTTATGTAGATGACATTATTATCACAGGAGATGACACACCTGACATTAAGCAGGTAAAGAAGGATCTTGGGTAGATTTTTTACATCAAGAATTTGGATCCTCTTTGCTACTTTCTTGGTATTGAGGTTGCTTGGTCCCGATGAGGTATTTCTCTATCGCAGCAGAAATACGTCCTTGATTTTCTTCAGGACATTAGGATGCTTGAATGTAGTTTTGCTTCCACTCCCATGGATCCAAACCTCAAGTTAACAACAAATTCGGGAGAATTATTATCAGAACCATAGTTATATCAACGGCTTGTGGGCTGCCTCATCTATCTGACTAATACAACGCTAGATCTTATGTATTTTGTCAGTGTTGTGAGCCAGTTTATGCACTCACCACGTACACCACACCTGGATGCAATCTACTATATTCTTCGGTACCTCAAAACCTACCCTGGTCTTAGCCTTTTTAATATGATAGGGGCACAAGAGAAACTATCATACTTTACAGATGCAGATTATGCAGGATCGAAGGACAACAGACGTTCGACTTCTGGTCTGTGCACCTTCAATAGAAGACACTTAATCTCGTAGAAAAGTAAGAAGCAATTCGTTGTCTCTCGACCTTCTGCTGAAGCTGAGTATCATGCCATGGCTCAAGGAACAAGTGAACTCCTTTGATTTTGTTCCCTTTTGACTGAGTTGGAACTTCCCGTAAGAAACTCATGCAAGCTGTTTTGTGACAAGACGTCCGCCATAATGCTTCCTCGAACTCAATTCTTATGAAAGAATGAAACAAATCGAGGTGGATATCTACTTCATCCATAACAAAGTCCAATCAGGAATCATCACACTTACTTTCTCACATCTTCTGAACAAGTTGTTAATATGTTCACCAAGTCTACAGAACTATCTCTTCTTTAGTCAGCTATTGGCGAGGTAGGTCTCATCAAGATTTTCGTCCCAGCTTGACGAGGAGTGTTGAAATACGACATTTATGCATTTTAATTTATCAGTATTGTAGGACTTTGTTAGTTCATTTATTCCGGTGATATCCTTCTTAATTTAGTCGGCTCCTATGACTATATAATTGGGAGAATAGAGCCAATTCTGTATTTACAATAATTCCTTTTTTCCCATATCTAATGTTTAGGCCCAGGATTGTTTGTGAGTGTTTTAGGCCCCGTTTGGTTAGTGTTCCCAACCAAACCCAACCCAACTCAACCCAAAAATTTTGGGTTTGATTTTTGGGAACGCGTTTGGCAAACACAAAACTCAACCCAACCTAACCCAAAAAATAGGAATTGATTCTCAAAATCTTAAAGAAATTAGAAACAAAAAAAAAGTTGTTTCTTTTTGTGCCCAAAAAACTCAACCCAAAGTTCTCAACTTCCGTTTTCATCTGCCGGCTGACCACCACCATCCGTCGCCGTACGCCGCCACCGGCCACCGTTCGGTGACCATCGCCGGCCGCCGCCTTCCGGCAACCGTCAGGCGACCGCCGCCGTCTCCGGCCACCTCCGGCGACCTTCTGTTGCCGCCGGCCACCTCCGGCGACCGTCCGCGCCGCCAGCGTCCACCTCCGACGACCGTCCGCGCCGCCAACGTCCACCTCTGGCTACCGTCCACCGCCTGCCGGTGACCGTCGCCGGGCACCTCCGCCGCCCCGCCACCGTCCGCCGCCGCCAAACAAAAAAAAAAAATTCAAAAAAAAAATAATAATTTTAAGATAAAATCGTTACCAAACATATTCTGTTCTCAGTACAAAACAAAAATTGTCATTACCAAACGCAATTCTGTTCCCAAAATTCTCAACCCAACCCAATTCAACTCAATCCAACCCATTTCAGTTGGGTTTAGAAAAGTGGGAACACTAACCAAACGCCACCTTAGTGTATCATTTTTACGCTCGCATGAGCAAATTATAATGATGCATACATGTTTATGTTCTCATCTAAAGATGGGATTTTTACATTCCATTGCTTATTTTAGGAGTCCCCTTCATGTGGTTGGGGACTGAAACCGGAACTGAATATCTAAACCTCTTTTCTTTTTGTGTATTATAGGGCGCTTGGGCAAGTTCAATAACATGATATTATTGAATGACTTGGTAAATCTTTTTTTAGTACTTTACTATGGTCTCTTTCATCAGGGTCTTCATCATGGCATTCAATATTGATATTAGATATAGCCTTACCCCTTCCTGACTTGGAGAAGATTGTTGTTATTGTTAAGATTTTTAATTTTTATGAGTTAATAATTTTGATGAAGCCCAAAAATGATTCACCGGACACGTCACTTTGGGATCTGAAGTATTTATTCTCTCCTAGCTCAAATCACTCCCACAATTTAGGTTCCTGCATAACAATGCACCATGGGTGGGCCTGATGGCGTTAAACATCCGGTGTGAGAATAAGTTGAGAGTTCTCAGGGAAGTTTGGTAGAGTATTAGCTAGCAAATGAGAGCCTACTTAGTCATACACCCCGTGTCGGTATTAGAAGGAGTGGGATCACTTGTTTGACAAGTCTTTCCGGAATCTCAATATATCACCATTAATGTGTCGATAATCACGGAGTCGAGAGTTAAGGAGCCGTTACTTAGGTAGTGTAACGGCTCTTTCCTAAATAAATGGAGAACGTTACAACCGCTCCCAGGTAGGGGTAGCGGAGACACCATCTCCTGGGGTCGTAACCCCGGTTGAGGTGAGGAGTTGAGGCAAAAAGAGTCAATCTCCCCTGGCTGGGTTGATGTTGTAGTTAGATCGTTCGGGCGAAGCGCTACCTGGAATGGTGCTCATTCCGAGGTAGGCATGTTGGTCAACTCATAGTTCATTGTAGCTTTTCTTGCCCAACACGTGCCTGTGGACATGTGATGATTTGGGTCTCGTCTGATTTTTCCTCATCAAATTTAAATGTGTTATTTTTCTTGTCAAATTTAAATGTGTTTTTAGGTTTTTTTTCATCAATCTCTATCAAATATTTGATTTTTTAAGATATAGGCCTTGAATGTCAAAATCGGATTCTACACCTAGGAAACACATTTAGATGATAACAATGAGTTAAAAAATTTGAATTTTCATGACAAAGTATTGATGTTCTATGTACGATGATCTAATGATACAAGGAATGGCTGACATTCGATACATAAAAAATACTAATAGAAGATTAGATTTATAAAATATCTATTCTTTGCTGATATATTGTCAGTGCGGCAAGTAACGAATGAACAATTTTAGGTATATGTATGATTTCATTATGCCATTCAGTGTCTGTTTGAACAGCCTACGTTGATTCTGCTGCTAGCGGAAGGGTGTTCCAAAGGCAGCCATAAGTGTAGTTTTCAAGGGGAGTTGTTCTCATGTACTTGTGTTTCTATATTCTCTCTGTGACTGGAAACATTTTTTCCCCTTTTCTTGGTGTGAATAGCCCCTTCTAAATGTTATTCATGTAGAATTGTAGATTTAAGAACAAGCTGGAGATTGTTATTTGATGAGTGGTTAGAGTCTAGCTGTGGTCGCATTTAGCTCTTTAAATTTTTGTACATAACTCCCCTTGGTCAAATAGTCATACAATGAAATTTTGAGGTGTGCAATGTAATTTTGAAGTTTTTATGGTTATTTTAGTGCTGTAATGATAAATTCACCCCATTAATTCTCCCCCTCTTCTTCTTACCTCCTCGTTCAACGGCCTTCCACCTTTCACCACCGTCTTCACTTCAACCTTCCACCATTGTCTTCAATACAAACTATAGGAACCTCCTATTTTTACCATTTCGGACAAATTTTTAAATTATTTGGAAGAAATCATGAGTGGTGAACAAAATAAAGTTTTAAGGTTGTTTTTTGACGAGTGTTTTCTATTTTTTTGGCAACCTTAAAATTTTGGGAATTGCAATTTGCACAGACCAGCAGTCGGATGGACCTATAGTTTCACACATGCACAATATTAATTTTTTGTTCTATGATATTGTAGGATTTTAGCGATGTATTAATGGCTAACGATGGAGTGTTGGTAGATTGACACCAAATGAAACAAACATTTTCATTGACATGTCTAAGTACTTAGTGCCTTGAGAACAAAACCAAGAAAAAGGAGATTTTGTGAACAAGGAATTACAAAAAATAAAGAATTGCACATGTACATTTGTCAAACAATTGAATTCAATGTTCAAAATGGAAATAACTAAGACTAACGTCGTCTATGACCACCATAAACAAATGCTTCTATACGAGTAGATTCTTCCTCATGTTCTTCCTTAAAACATCAAGCCACGTTCTTAATAAATGTGTACAATTCATCTGGATCTTTCGCATACTATTCGCATCGCCAATTCAATATAGTCCGACCTATCCGTACGAGCGATATGAAACCGTGGGAGGGATACGTTGCCTCCTAGATAATGTAAACATACCAACAAAATCAAGCACGAAAGTTGTGACTCAGGACAATCAAGACTCGCAATTGAACTAGGACTGAGCATTTATGGAATAGGAAGTTCCTCAAATTCCAAAAATTGTGTTTATGTTAAACAAATGATTTAACCCAGCACAAAAATAAACTAAAGAAACACATTCAATAAAAGTCAATGGGATAAGAATCATAACCCTAACCTTGCAATGACTACAAGATTCATGAAATGAAAATTAAAAAAAATAAAAATTAAATAATTATTCTTGCAATGAAAATCCTCAATTAAGCGTAGCACAACCACATGTTCATGCGATCAATGGGAGTCGCCAAAAGATGCCGGAGTATGGCTAAAGTTCCGGCGCCGCAACGGAAGACTGTCAACAAGCCGTCACTGTCGTCAGAATGTGAGAGAGAGAGCGGGAAATGTTCAAGCTAATGTGAGGGAGGGAGGGACCGGTGTACATTTAGTAACCTAGGCCACTTATTTTTAATTTTTTGTACAAAGTGGATAGAACAGGAATGTTGGTGTTTACATTTAATAATTCAATCTATTTAATTATTTTAAGAGGTGTATATTTGGTAATTTTAAATATATAGCAAAAAGAGGTGTACATATGGAATTATCTAATTTAATTTAAACGTCATAGAAATGAGCTTAAGAAATTTTTTAATATAAATTTTTCTTTTAAAAATTTAATCCAATCTCATTCATTCATTCTACTTGAATCAGTCCTTAATCCCAAAAACGCATTTTAAAAAAATCGTCTAAATTAGATTTACAAGTGTACCCTAATTTTTTGAGTGCAATATATGTTGGTTTCTTTCTTCATTTGATTTCTGAGGATGCTCTTATAGTGCATTTGGTTGGAAGGTGGGGTGGAATAGAATCATCATTCCATTTTCGATTTCAAAAGTTTGATTCCATTAGCATTAAAATGGATGGAATTAGATTTCATATTTCATGGGCCAGAATTGGATTTCATAATTCATGGTATGACTTTATATATATATATAATACATAATCTTATTTTGGCCTATAATACTCAATTTAACAATGACTTTGATATTTCATATAAAATTAATTTTATCAATCTAGTCGTATGTTAATTTGAATAAAAAAAATAAAAGCTAAAGAAACCGTATTCATTGATTGACAGAAACAAAATATTTTGTTTTTACTTTTATTTTTTTATTTTGGAAAATAAAATAGTTTTTTTTTTCTATCAAATATTTTGTTTTGTTTTTTTTGTTTTTTTTTTTAAAAGAAACATATTTTTTATTTCTAGATTTCATGTTTATATTTCCTTAAAAAATATTTTCTTGTTCACAAATTTATATTTTGAACAAAAATAAAAATTTGAAAGCAAAAAAATCCATTCATGTTCTCGAAATAAAAACATAAATTTGAGAACAAAAAGTATATTATTGTTCTTGTAAAAAAAATAAAAATATGAGAATAAAAAATTTATTTGTTTTCTTAAATCAAAAATAGAAATTTGAGAACCAGAAAAAATCTATATAGGAAATAGAAGTCTGAGAACAAAAAATATGTTTCTATTCCCAAAAAAATGATAAAAAAAATATACTTGTGCTCCTAAAGTGAAAACAAAATTAAAGAACAAAACAATTTTAGTTAGTAGATTTTTAATATTTTTCACATGGGATATTATTACTCATATTTGTGTAGCCATTTTTTAAAATAAATTATTATTATATATATATTGTGAATGAATTTGATCTCAAAATTGATATGTAAAAAAATATTATTCCATTCAATTTCTTTAAGAATAGAATTACAACTAAATATGATAATTGAATAGTGATTCTATTAATAAATTCATTCGATTACTTTTCTCATTTCAATCCTTCTTATATTCTAATTTCATTTTATTCAATCAAACGAGCTAGGTCATATAATCATGGGTAGTTAATTTTTTAGTCCTCTATAGAGACCTAATAGAGAAATCAGACCCCCTGACATGAACAATTAAGCTTTCAGATCCCACCAACTTTTTAGAAAAAAATACTTTATTCTGGCCCTCCTGTTAACGTTTATTTACAAATCTGTCATTTTACCCTTCTGCAACAAGACAATTTTGAATAACAAAGGGTGTTAACATTAACGTAAACTTGTTTAAGCAAATATCCCTTACCTATATTATAACATTACATTGGGAATTCACGTTAACGTTATTGCATCTAATTTTTATTTTTATTTTTGCAAGTTGACGCATCTTCTCTTAATCTGTCTGTTTTTATGTGTTACGTTAACGTTAATTCATTTCACTACCAGGCTTGTTGTATGTTTTTTTCTTGAATATTTAGTGTATTTTGTATGTATTTACGTAACGCATCTTGTCCATCTGTGTGTGTATTAATGTTAATGCATTTTTCATTTTTTTTTTCTTCACATTATCGTCTTTTTCCTTATTTATTTTGTGTGCATTAACGTTAACGCATTTTTCACCTCGGACTGTGGGTTTAAATGTTAAACATCCTACTGTATACTTTTGTCTTCTGCGCGTTAACGTTAACTGTCATGTGTGGTGTTTTGTCCTTTTGAGCTGAATGTGTGTTTAGGAGAGTTTGCGCTAACGTTAATGCACATTTTGTTGCTTCTCTGTGTGTTAACGTTAACGCATTTAATGTTATCCAGAAAATGTGTGGAAAAAAAAAATCACGCAAAAACACCAACGTTAATGTAAAAATTAACACCCCTTCCACCTCCACCTCCACCCCTGTTCATAAGCCACAACAAAAATCCAATTCAGATCTGAAAATTCCCTATAAAAATTCAAGAACCAAACAGACCTTAAGAAAATTTTCAATTCAGATCTGAATGTGCGTTAGGGTCGTGTTTGCGTTAACGTTAATATACATTTTTTGGGAGGTCTCATCTGTGTTAATATTAATACATTCACGTTATCCCAGAAACACTAACGTTAACGTAAAAAAATAAACACTTCATCTACCTCCACCACAAATCAAGCAAAATCAATCTATAAATTCAACACAATAAAAAAAACATTGAACAAACAACAAACAAAAACTGAAATTTGCAAAAACCCAGATCTGGGTTTCCAGATCTAAAAACTCATATCTCTACCGTGAAGAAGAATGAGAGAAATCAGAGATAGAGAGATAAATACAGATCCACAAATTTCCTTAATCTGAACTATTGTGAGTATCCGCAACTAAATTTTCGTCAAGAATGCGAGATGCAAATTCACAAATTTGAAGCGAAAATCACAAAATACATGAAAATCATAAGAATCAGGCAAGGAAAACTGATGAACCACATCCCCAAAATAACTTCGAAACAAACCTCCAGTGAATCATCGTCAAGAAATACAGAAATTAAGCCTTCATTCTTGAGAATCGAAACACCCAAACACCCATGAGACTCAAACACCCAAACAGCCACACCAAAAAATCGAACACCCAAACAGCCGCACCAAACACCCAGTAAATAGCCGCACCAAAAAATCGAAAATCGCGAAAACCCATGAGAGAAATCAGACCCAAACAATAAGGAGATAGAAAGAGAAACCAAGATCTCTACCGGGAAAAAGACCATCTCGGACCTCTCGTCACCGACGAAATTGTTAACTTCAGCTTGCAAAACAACAGTGGAGGAGAGGAAAACTGTGAGTAATGATGGCGACAGTGGAAGAGTGGTCGGAGACGGTGGAGGAGTGATGATGGAGACGGTGGAGGAGCATATCATCGATGTCCTTGTACCAGCAACAATGTTTTGGGTTTCCAAAGGTGTTCTTCGTCACATCTGATGAGAGAGAAAGAGAGAGAGGTTAGGGTTTAGAGTGAGATAGAGGATAGAGAGTGAACTTGGACCTGTCTAATTTAGAGAGAGAGACGAAAGTGGGAGAGTGAGTGAACAGTGAGGATGTGTTAAGGTATTAGGGTTATGTGTCTTTTTATTATTATTTTTTTGTCTACCAAATGATCAAAAATTTAATTGATTGTAAGTATGATTTCTAAACAAACTGTTCAAAAAGATTTTTTTCTACATGACCTCTTGAGCGAGAACTAAATAATCAAAACCTCTATAATCATTCGTCAACAAAATTTGATGTATAGTTATATAAATTCTTGAAATTTCCCCTTTCCTCTTAAAGTTTTAAAATTGGATCAACAATAGAAACCAAAACGTTAAGTGCTATTTATTTATTGTTACCATTTTGTATATTTTTATTGTTTTCTAAAGTATATGACAACAATTGTGTTTTTTTTCTCAATTTTTTAAATTGGGAGCAGAATATTATAAAATTGGAAAAAAAATAATAATCTGAAAATGAAAATTCTTAACAAACGAGCATAAGGTATTCCCGTCGTCTTTGCAAAGACCATGGTTGTCATCTCTTCGCGGGGTGAAATCGCTTGGGCGGGTCGAGTAGCCGGGATTTTTTTGGGCCCACATAATTTTTTGGAAAAAATACCAAATAGTCTTATTAAATTAACAAATCTACAAGATAGTCCATAATATTTTATTTTTTTTTGCACTAAATAGTCCCATTAAAAACGTTGTATTGCACCAAATACTCATAAATATTGTAAAGTGACGATTTTACCCTTTTTCACTCTCACAATGTTGTCCTGCAGCTCCTGCTCCAAGCTCCTCTCTCTCTCTCTCGATCATTTTCCTCCTCTTCTTCTTCTTGCGTCTTCTTCTTTTGCCACTGTCTCTTCTCCACCGCTATCGTCATCTCCATCTCCATCTCCATCATCGTCGTGTTCTCTTCTCGCCGTCTCCACTAACCTCGTCGTCGTCTCCAACCTCCAGCTGCAATTGTCGTCGATTATGATTGTCATTGCAGAATCCAATTTGAAGATATACATATCGGGATTTGTTATGAATTTGATTTCGATTCATGTTATCTTGAGTAGATCTAGGTGTATTCATCTCGAATAGAGTGATTTTACTGTTCTAGGGTTTTGCTTTCTTCAATATTGCGTCGATGAATGGTATGGATTCTTCCTGTGCTTGAATCTATAGATCTCCGGCGATGAGCGTGTAACGTGATCGACGGCGAAGATGTGAGATCCAGACGATCGATCGATCTCAGTGAGGAAGGCAAAGACGAAGCGATAAAGCGACGGCGGTGGTAGTGGCGGCAAACTCCAAAGTGGTGGAGTGAGGAATGGCAGAGGAAGTCAAGGAAGTTTGAATTTGGATTGCGATTTTGTATTAATTTGGTTGATTAAGATGTATTGTTTAAGGTTTGTATTTGATTTGTTTGGATTGTGTTGGATTGAATTATTTGGATTGATGTGGTTGATTTGAATAGAATTTAGGGTTCATTTGGTTGAATTGATTTGGTTTGTATCGATGAAAATCAAACATATGAAGCTAGGATTGAGTAATTATCAATTTGAATTAAAAAATTAGAATGTAACACGACCTCGTATTATATTCAACACAAGATCGTAGTAAATGCAACACGAATGTAGGATAGATGAATGATCAATTTGATTGAAAAAATTAGAATGTTACACGAACTTATGTTATATTCAACACGAGATTGTGTTGAATATAACACGATTTGAAATTGTATTGAATGTAATACGATCTGATATTGTGTTGAATATAACACAATCTTCGTGTTGAATATAACACAAATGGTAAAATTATCACAAAAAGACAAAAAGATTATTTTGTAACATATTTTAAAAAATATATATAATAATTTTGTCCTCGTGCAAGGATTTCTTGGTAACTGTCACTAAATTTTTTAGGGGTTCAAAAACCGACAGAAGCCGAAGCTACAGAGCCGAACACCCACCCAATCACGTTCAGTTTGGGTTTGTTGTCCGCTTCTTCCAAATCAGCTCAATTTTTCACCGAAAATGGCGAAACCATTTTTAACAGATTTTTAAAAAAAAAAAAAAACAAACTACACAACCAACGATATCACCAATCGGATAAATTAAAACCTAAAACCAAAATCATTATTATTTTAATTCATCACAAACAAAGGATTTGAGCAGACAAATTTAACCCCTTAAACTTACCGAGGGCTGATAAGGAGAGAGGGAGACAACGTTTAACAGGAGCAAGGAGACGGCGTTTGACCGGAGATGACGGCACCAGAGCATCGTGCAAGGGCAACGTGAGTAGGGAGACGGCAAGAGAGAGATCCTTCCAGGCACGCATGAGTTTCGGAGCTATGAGTATGGCGATCCTTGCACGAGAGAGACGACGAGAAGAGAACAGAAGAGAAGAGAAGACAACCGGTGGCGATGGAGTCGCGAACATCGAGACGCTGCGACGAATGAATTAAGTCGCGTTTGGTACACGGGATTTGAGACGAAATTGAAAATGGTCATTCCATTCCTATGTTTGGTACAATGGATTAAATTTTATTCTCATTATCAATGATTTTCTAATCTTACAAAATATGAAATTATCCAATAATACCAAGATAATTTTGGTATTAGTTAATTCCAATTACATGGAATTAAGTTTTAATCATCGATCAAAAAACAAGACAAAATACTAACCAAATATTTGAATTGAAATGAAATTTAATTAAATTAACTATTATACCGTTTGAAAAATTAATTAAATTACTATTTTACCATTTAATATCATTTCAATACCACATGTAATTTTTTTTTTCACCAAACATAACAATCATAATAATCATTTCATTCTATTATTCTATTAATTCTAATTCTATTGTCATTCCAGATTGCGGGAATCAGAGTGCAAATCTTAGATCTAAGAAGGATAAACATTTTAGGAAGTGGGTGGGTGGGTGGATGTCTGGCAGCAAGGTTCGGTTGGGTTAGGGTGAGGTGGGTTTGAATGCGAATCTACCCAATTTGCTTCATTCAATTTTTTGGGTTAGGTGAATTGCAAAAAAAATTATAGGAAAAAATATCAAAAAGTTTAGGTAATGGACTAAATCTATCAAATAGCCCCATAAATTTTTTTTGCACACAATAGTCTTCTATTTTTGGCTATTTATTACTAAAAAATTCTGAATTTTTGAGCTTGACGATTTTACCTTTCCATACATTCTTCTCATCTCACTCCAATCTTAAACTTCATCATCCGAAGTTCTTCGTTCTCTATCTGCAAAGGGTTATCCATCGTCACCGCCCTTTGTCTCGTTTCGTGCTTGCTTTCACCACTGTGATCGTCCTCGTCGAGTCTATTCACATCCGTCGCCATCATCCTTGTGCCACTCATTGCTGTTGTCACTTCAATTTCGCTGTCGTAGCCTTTATCGCTTCGATCTATGGCTTTGGGACAAGCGGCGATGATTACCTTGTAGTCGTCTGTCACAGAGAGGCAGAAGATCGTGGTGGCTGCGTTTTTTCTTACCCCCATCGTCTTCCCTGACTGTAAAACATCGATTATGTTATCGATTGCACCGGCGGCCATGCGATGGCCGGAATTCAAATCTGCCCATTCATCGCTCCTATTTTCATGAAATTAATCCCTATTGACAAATTCGAAATCTGAAAAATCAAATATGGAATTTCCAAAAATCAACTTGATCGTGATGGTCATTCCAGGTGTTTTCATTTGCCTCTTTCTCATCTTGGGTGTTTGACAAAATGGAGGAATCACTGGATTCGAAGTGTTTTCGTTTAAAAATAAAGCTTAGACATGATTTGGAACAAGAATCAATTGTCTTGGAGACTACTACATCATTTGGATAGATAAGTTATTTAATTTCATTGAATTTGCTCCAATTAGAGTTACTGGAAAGGACAATGGTCTTAATTTCCTGAATAATACAATGACAATAACTTCACCAAGTTCATTTGAGAGGTGTTGGCTTGAGATGGTGTTGGTACTGGTGTTGTCTTGAGGTGGAGATGGCCAGATTCCAATGATTTTGTTTCTGCGTTTTTTGACTAATTTTGGATGTTCTTCGAAGGGGTGGCAGTGTAGTCGGCGGCGACTTAGTGGAGTGAACGATCTCGTGTTAAGAATTTTTATTAAGAAAGACGAGACAATATATATGAATATAGAGAGAGAATTATCAATTTGAATGAAGAAATTAAAATATAACTTAATATATGCCTACGATGGAGTGAAGTGTTGAATATATTATATGGTTATTTTGGTGAGATAAAATAGAAAATGGTGCAATCGGCGGCGACTTAGTAAAATTTGAATAGCAATAAAAGTGAAATATAAAAGTGAAATATAACACAATTTCGTGTTATATTCAACACGAAATCGTGTTATTTTCCAATGTGTGGAGAGATAAAATCGTTACAAAAAGACAAAATAACTATTTTATAACATGTGCTTAAAAAATGCATATTTAGTAATTTTGTCCTTTTATGAGGGCTCCTTGATAACTATCCCAAAAATATAATTGTTTTCCGCCCGAAATACATGGATTCAGGTTGGTTCTTTGGATCGGGTTCAGGTGATCGGGCAAAACTTACAGCCCCCATCTCTTCCATAGGGGTGGGACGGTTCACTCATTCATGCCATCATAGAAGGATATCTAGTTAGTCGGGAAATGTTCGCGTTGATTTCCCTATGTTGTTAAAATTTTGCAAGTCAACTTTAACCCTAAAAGTGATGAGATTTATCGATGTTGAAGAAACATGGGATCTATTTGTTTTTATTAAAAATAATAATTATGTATATATGCCGCACATGTCCACTTTTGAGAAGAATCAATCCCTCGTGGCCAACAGACCACCTTTTGCTTGAAGAACCATGGTGGCTCATTGCCAACATTATGCCTTAGCCAAAAATATGTTTAGTCCAAGTCCGAATGCTTTGTACTTATCATCCCCATTTTTGCCATCGCTTATGTGGTGTCAATGCCGCCGTAGGTGCTACAACAGCCACCTAATACCAGTCACGACATGATTGTTTGCACCAAGTCCATGCCATCGCCAATGCTAAATCCATGAGGGATTAACAAACTCCAGCATCACCTCTACTAAGGCTGCCCACAAATGCCACAAACTGGGTTTCCACTAGCACTTGCACTTCCATCGGCGGACAAGCAATGAAAACTCTATTGATTCTAATTTGCAACTGAGGAAACGCCACTCTTTCATATTCTGATGCCAGCACCCTGCAGACACATTGAGCAAATAAGAACAATAAGAGCTAAAATTCAACATTTTTTCCTATCAGAGTCATTTGTTAATAATTGAAAATTTACATTCTCACGTGTTAAAAATTTTTGTAGAACCTTGAACATTCAAAGTTCAAATTTTTGGCCTCGACCCTCGAAAATATCGACTCTCCTCCTGCTTATAATGGTCCAAAATGGGGCAAAATTTGAGAAAATTAGCCTCACAATTCTCTTCAAGCCCTGCAAGAAGTGTTCCAAAAAAAAAATATTAATAATCAAGGGAATTATATGCAATATATTAGAACAATATATGCAGCCGTCCTACGTTTCTCAGCTGATGTTTCCAATAGAAACAATTTCTATCAATACTTTGTTTTCTTCTCCAACAAAGAAAGCTTACAGCTGCAAAAGAAGGGATCAAACGTGGAATATTTTCCCATCACTCCATCGAAACAATACACTAAACTTCCTCTAATAAACACAACAACAACAAACAATTACCAAACAAATTTGATTTGAGTTTCATAATGGGTTCTTCCCAATTCTCTAACTTCCTTCTTCTTGTTTCCCTCCTTTCGATCTGCAACCGTGCCGTTTCCGGCGATGATCCCCCTCCGGCCACTGGTGGTGGCTTCCATGGGGCTGAGAGAGACGCCCTATTGGCTCTCAAGGCCAGTTTCAACAACTCCTTCCTCAACCACAACTGGACTGGCATCATGTGCTACATGAATGACCCCCCGAAATGGCACGGCATTCAATGCTCTGGCGGACGAGTCACCAAAATAGCACTCAAAAGTCTCTGGCTAATGGGAAAAATCAAGCCCGACGCGCTCTTTAACCTAACCGAACTCTCAATGCTCAGTCTCAGGAACAACTCCATTTCCGGGAACATGATGGATTTCTCATACAACCGACGGATGCAAAAAATAGATCTTTCAGGAAATGATTTCGACGGTTCGATCTCACCCTCGCTTCTGAATCTCGATTTCCTGGAGTCATTACAGCTTCAAGACAACAAGTTAACCGGTTCAATCTTAGGTTTCAACCAATCAAGCTTGATAGAATTCAATGTCTCAAACAATTACTTTTCCGGTGAGATACCAAATACTCAAGCCCTAAAATCTTTTAACTTCGCTTCATACTTTGGCAACTATAATCTATGCGGTTCACCCTCTCCAACACCCTGCAGCAACAACGAATCATCTGACTCCAATGGAGATAAATCAAAATCGAAGGATTCAACAATCTCACGTTTTGCCGCAATTTTGATAGTTGTTGATATTGTGGGCATAATCGTAATTGTGCTTCTCTTCGTAATCTACATCAAGAAATCTAGGAAGCTAAAGGAAGCGATGAGAAGATTGAACGCCAGAGGAGGAGGAGTGCAATCGGATGAGCAAAGAGATGTGATCAAGATGGAAGCGAGAGAAAACAAGGAAGAGGAGATAGAAGAGAAAAGGGAGATTACTTTTATTGAAAAGGAAGCAAGCTTTAAGCTCAAAGATCTTTTGAAAGCATCGGCGGAGGGATTGGGTAAAGGGAGTTTCGGGAATTGCTACAAGGCTATGCTGGAGTTTGGACAGGCTATTGTTGTGAAGCGGTTGAGGGATTTGAAGCCATTGAGCAGTGAAGAATTTGTGAAGCAATTAAAAGCAATTGGTGACCAGAAACACCCGAATTTGATGCCTCTTCTTGCTTATTACTACTCCATGGATGAGAAATTGCTAGTCTATAGATATGCTCCCAATGGAAACGTATACAACCGCATTCATGGTAAGTGCACTTACACATTTCTAACATTTAATTTGATCCAAATGCTTCCTCAGCCAAAACATAAAATATTGATTTCCGATTATATGATGCATATTCATAACAGAAAACTTCGTATTTGGCTCAATGGACATATAGAGACTTTTGCATACAAAAGTTAGTTCAATTTGTTTTGGAGCGTAATGAATTTGATAAATTCATGGAATTTAAAAATGCAATTTTAAAAATTTGAATTTTTAATCCCATCATTTGCAAATTCCTTGTTTGAATATATATTTGGAAATTGAAATTTTATTTATGTAATTTCATCTCGGAAGGAAGAGATATACTTCATTATGAAGAATTTACAATAAAAACCTCTTGATGAGGTATTTGAATGTCATTTTTTACCCTCATTAAATCTCATCTTGAATCCCAAGTATCACGGGCCGAGTCTTTTGAGGCTAGAAAGTGGACTGTGCGGCGCTAACTAGGGGATCGCCTAGTAGCAAGTCTGAAGATCAGAGGATTTTAAATAGCGGAAGCGGTTTCAATAATAACGAGTTTTCCTACAACAACACATGCCGATAATGTAGAGAAGAATACAATTACAATAACAATAACAATTGTATTAATATCAAAGGTTACAAGGTGTGAAAGGTTTGAATGACTTCAAGAGCATGTTCTCCCACATAGTATTTTAAGTAAAAAAAATACAAATGATCACAATAGACATCATTATGTTCGAGGAGTCATAATGGTGTCTTTCTATAAGAAATGAAAGAAATAAACTAAACTAAGCTAAACTGATCTAAAAAACAAATGAAAAGGGTTACGGACAAGCGGCCATGTGTGAGAACAAGCACTGGACAAGCTAAGACCGTGACACCAAGGCTCGTAACCTAATGGATATGTAATTAGCCTTCCTTGTGGAAGGTCTAGAATTCAACTCTCTCCTCCAACATATGTACCAAAAAAACATCCCATCTTAAAATATTGGGGTCTTTTGGGGCGAGCAATTTGAAGAAGGTATTTTATTTTGAGAATAGTTTTGTAAATTTGGATAAAAAAAAATTTGCAAATTCCTGCTTGAAATGAAATATTTTCTTCAAATACACTTGAACACAAAATTAGGGTACTTTTGGATAAGGAATTTGGATGAGAGATTTCATTTGGAAAAGAAATTTAAGAAAGGAATAATTGGTCACCATTCCCAATTAAAGAGTGTGTAATCTATAATCTATCCTATTTTAATTTTAAGTTGTTATAAATTCCTTAATTATATTTTGTCTTGTATTTTGTCTCATGGTCAATGCTCCGTTATATTTCCAATCAGATATTTCCAATTAAACTTCATATCGGCGGCCACCGATGCCACCCTTTGTCGGACCTCAAGTCTCTGGTCACCGAAATCCAACCACCGGCCATAGAGAATTATTTTAGTTACACGTAAATATTTTTTTAGTGTATTTTTTAGTCACATATAACTACTTTTTAGTACATTTTTTAATTACATTTAACAACTAATTTAATGTATTTTCAATTACATTTTTTACGATATTTTTGCTATATTTTAGTATATTTTTAATTATATTTTTAGTGTATTTTTTATTGACATTCATGTCATGTTTTATTGACATTCATGTTATGTTGTAACCAACAAATGAAAAATTAATTGAATGTAACTAAAAAGTATATAAAAAAAATATTACTAAAAAAATTAGTTGAATGTAATTACAAAATAAAATTCGAAGATCAGTGGCCGGAGTTTCACAACCGATCGACGGCAGGTGGTGACAGAATGTGATCTGGTGGCGGTGACACAACCCTAAATGGAACATTAATGTTTCCATGACCGCTAATAGATGAGAGTAAACTAAAGTACTTATTTGATTTGTGAATTTTTATTAAGATCTCACCGAAATTGTCCTAAGTTGGTTACCAGGGATTTGTAAAATACCCCGAAATTTTAAGAAAAAAATACTGAACATTAAACATAGTGCATTTAGGTGTTTAAGCTTCAATATTCCTTGCAGTGACCCAGTGTAATTTAGGGCTTGAAACTTGAAATCTAAATTTAATGATTCAGATTTTATTGTAGAAAAATATGTTCAATGGTTATAGGAAATGGAAATTGATACCTTAATGTGGCTTGTGCAGGCGCAAGAGGGACAAAGGATCGGGTACCATTCAGGTGGAGCTCCAGACTGTCCGTTGCCCGCGGCGTCGCCCGCGCTCTGGAATACCTACACATGAACTCCAAAACCCTATCCATTGTTCCGCACGGCAACCTCAAATCAACAAATATTCTTCTCGACGAGAATGAAACGGTGTTCGTCTCTGATTACGGCCTCGCCTCGCTCATCGCCATCCCGATCGCCACTCAGCGTATGGTCTCGTACAAATCGCCGGAGTATCAGAGCCACAAGAGAGTGTCGAAGAAATCCGACGTATGGAGCTACGGATGCCTGCTCCTGGAGCTCCTGACGGGGAGAGTACCAGCACACTCGGCTCCGGACGGCGTCAAAGGCGTGGAACTTTGCAGCTGGGTTCACCGAGCGGTCCGAGAGGAATGGACGGCCGAGATTTTCGATGTCGAAATTGCGGCGCAGAGGAGCACAGCAACCGGCATGCTGCGGCTTCTACAGATCGCGATCCGGTGCTGCGACAATTCGCCGGAGAAACGACCGGAGATTACTGAGGTGGTGAGAGAAGTCGAAAATATAAAGGCCGTCGTCGAGTCAGAAGATGAAGATGAATCGTCTTATGAGCGTTCTTTGACCGATGAGTCTATGTCCGTGACGCCGTCGGTGGCCATCGGATACAGGAGAAGAGATGAATAATTTGCTTCCATGCTGAATAAATCATGTCATATTGTTGTGTGGAAAAATAAAGGTTAGTTTCCAAAGTGCAATTTTTGTAGTATTGTTTATTTTTGTTACTTCCATGTCAAAAGTTATTTTTTCTAATCTTCGTAAACCTCAAATCATCATCTTGTACTTCAAACCATACAACTCCTTTGTCGGAAAACTTAGGTGGCGTCTGGGTAGTGTTTTCATTTTTTTGAATTTAAGTGGAATGAATTGGGTTGAGTTGAATTAGGTTGAGTTAAGAATTTTGGGAAAAAAATTGCGTTTGGTAACGACAATTTTTATTTTGTGCTGAGAACAGAATATGTTTGGTAACGATTTTAACCTAAAACTAATTTTTTTTTTTTGATTTTTTTTTTTGTGCTTGGCGGCTGCGCCGGCGGCGCGGCGGTGTCAGACGGTGACTGGACGTCGGCGCCTACACCGGCAGTGGCCGGACGGGCAGCGAGCAACGGAGGTGGCCGGCGACGGTCGCCAGACGGTTGCCGGAGACGGCGGTCAATCACCGGATAGTGGTTGAAGACGGCGGTCGGTCGCTGGCGATAGTCGCCGGGCGGCAGCGGACGGCGACGGGTGGTGGTAGTCGGCCGGCAGATGAAGATGGAAGTTGAGAACTTTGGGTTGAGTTTTTTGGGCACAAAAAGAAACAATTTTTTTTTTTTGTTTCTAGTTTCTTTAGAATTTTGAGAATCAATTCCTATTTTTTGGGTTGGGTTGGGTTGAATTTTGTGTTTGCCAAACGCGTTCCCAAAAATCAAACCCAAATTTTTTGAGTTGGGTTGGGTTGGGAACACTAACCAAATGGGGCCTTAGGTAACGTCTCACTCAAGATAAGATATGTAGGACTTCAGGCGCAACTACTCATTTTAAAACCAATTGGTGTTAGAAAATATATATACACATCCTAAATGTCTTATAGTGTATTCAATACACACAAGCGCCCACGGCATTCGACTGTAACTTGACCCATACCCAAGCCTTCGCCATAGGATAATCATTGCCAAAACCCTAGCTAACAATCTTCCCCTAAGCAATTGCTCCCGCTGGGAATCGAACCCGTGACTTTGGCTCTGATACCCCTTGTAGGACCTCAGGCACAACCACTCATCTTAAAATCAATTGGTGTTAGGAAATATATATACTTTAACCTTATAGTGCATTCAGCTCACACAAGCATCCACGGCATTCGACTGTGACTTGACCCACACCCGAGCCTTCGCCATGGGATAGTTATTGCCAAAACTCTATCCAACAAGATGAAATGAGATAAGATGGGATGAAAATTTTATTTCTTTCTGGGAACAGAATCACGTTTAGTAACGATATAATTTTATTTCCTTCTGGGAACATAATCACATTTGGTAAGGATAAAATTTTGCTAGATTTGGTAATCAATATTGGTTATGAAATATGGCAATAGACTTGAAATGTCATACTAAGTGAGAAAAATTATTGAGATTGTTGACCTGCTGGCACTGAGATAAACCCAAATCAAGTGAGACTACCGTGATATTTTAAAAATGCATTTGTTGGTTACATTTATACATATATATTTATTATTATTTTTATCAGAGTGCCCAACGGAAATGTTTAGAAACATAAGATTCTTTGACAATTGGTTATATGTGTTAGGAGTTACTGATCAAAGTGCACTATGTTGTATTTTGCTGGATAAAGGATAAGTCACCTCAAATGCAGAAGTGACGATGCGTATGGATTTTGTGAGATGTGGATTGTTGATGACTTTCGGTTACGGGACCCTACATAGAGAATAATTGTTTTAGAATTGAGTGTGACTAATATGACCATGCGATTCTAAATTATTTATTTTCAAACGTAATTTCGAAGACGAAATTTATTTAAGGAGGGTAAATTATAATATATTCGTTTTCAAACGAAAATTCGAGGACAAAATTTATTTAAGGAAGATAGATTATAATATTTTAAAAAATTTATATTAATAAATTATAATTTTTTTTGGGATAATTTTGATATATTATGAAAAAAATTATGGTATAAATGGACATTTAGTAATTTTTGGGATTATAAGTATTAAAAGGTTTAATATCAATATTGTAGAAATAATAGGGATGTTTGTGTAATTATTATAAAAACTAATCCAAGGTACTTTTGTGTTGGCATAACTTGAGCCATACACATGGTTTGTTAGATGACTCATGCACATTACATTATGTATATGTCCATATATGTATTAGGAATGAACCTCATTAATGATAGGTGTTGAATTATGGAGCGTGTCAGGTCGACCCGTGGAGTGTCCACATGGGCCCCATGTTTTATGGAGAGTCACCATGTGAATGGGTGTACCTCTTGGTTTTAAAGATCATGTCTATTCGATAGACATCTATTGGAACTGACATACCATTTCGGTAGATGTAACAACCTAGTCTCCCAGGGCCGTCACGCGGTATCTCCCGTTGGAGAATTAATACTAAAACCGATTGACCGAATCAGGTCGACCCGTGGAGTGTCCACATGGGCCCCATGTTTTATGGAGAGTCACCATGTGAATGGGTGTACCTCTTGGTTTTAAAGATCATGTCTATTCGATAGACATCTATTGGAACTGACATACCATTTCGGTAGATGTAACAACCTAGTCTCCCAGGGCCGTCACGCGGTATCTCCCGTTGGAGAATTAATACTAAAACCGATTGACCGAATTTTCATTCTATAAAATCTGGTAAATTTTATAATGCGACAATAACAAGTAATCAATAAATCGTTTTATAAAAATATTTTAATTTATAATACGGCGACGATAATTATAATTATCGAATTTATAATTTATCAATTTATCGAATAGATTTTACAACGGTGAAAAATAAATACAACTACTACAATTTTAATTAGAAATTCAACTAAAATTCTGGTCGTCGTTTCTCTCTCACCAGCCCTGCAATCAAAACTGTGGGGTTGTGAGCCAACGCTCAGTAGAATTTCAACCCCTTCAATACGTGTATTTAATTAATACGACCAACAAAACACATATGCATGATTTTCACATAATCATAATTATTTCATAAAATTTAACCGTTAATCATAATAATAACATAAATCACACAGTAGGAAAATTAAATACATATATTAAAAGAGTTATAAATTCTACCTGAAATTCGAAATCGAAATCCGAATCGAAATATTCTGAACCCATCACTCAAGAAAACACTTAAAATCCTATTCTCTCTAACTTTATTCATCTAATATCCATTTAATTGTGATCACATAACCCATATATATATATAAGAGTTTATTATTATTATTATTATAATAACCATCAATACACGTGTTATATTTACATGTAATATATAAATTTTATGGCCCATGTCGTTTCCTTCTATATGAAGGAAACGATATTGGTTGTTAATTAATTAATTTATTTATTTATTTACACAATACTCCCCTTAAAATATAAAAAAAAATATTAATTATATTTCAAAACTCTTAAAAATATTTTTAAATAATACATTAGTCCCAAAATTTCTAAATCAATTTAAAAAAAATATTTAACTCCAAAAAAATATCAAATATTATTTATACCATAAATTTACAAAATAGTACCAAAATATTAAACTTTTATATAAAATAATATTTTCAAAAATATAAATTTTTGGGGTATTACAATAGACACCCATTGGAACAGACACATCCTTTGGGATTTTCTCTATAAATATGTGTTGATACCTCTAAAGTTTATATTTCATCAAATTATATAAATTTAAGTGACCTTGGTTAGTGAGTGTGTAAATATTATCAGAAAATACTCTAGTAGTATTTTTCTTGCAGACAAGAGAAAAAACGAGAAACGGGTTATAAACGAGTCTTCCGAATCCAAAAAGGTATGTTTCCATTTTAATGTTTCTGTATTTGTTTACATTGGTATCAAAGTCTTATAGACTTATTTCTCCAAATCATGTAGTCCATGAAAGAAAAAATCATTTTGTTTTCTCGTTTATGGCCGAAAAATATTTTCCTCAAAAAGTTCGATATTTCTAGAAAAGTTTTGTACATAAAAACTCTACGTTTCATTACGAGTTCAACGATATAAATTTCATAAAATTTGGACATACGGTTGATTTTAAATGATTTTTTAAAGATTGAAAACGTAAAATTTGGCACACACTGTTCGTGGTTTCTGGTTCTGGATAAGTGAGGAAGATGACGAAATAAAATGACGTCGTTTCGTTTAGTTGATGAAATGGCACGTCGATTCTTTTTAATATATATTTGCACACGTTTATACTGATATATATAGTGTTGGTTCATTGGCATATGCCAAGTCTAGGGTTCGAATCCTGGCAGTGTTATTTTTTTTCTTTTCATTATTTTTTTTAATTGCGAAAAGGACTTCAATTAAAAGGCCTAACCAGATTTGAACCCGGAACCTTTAAAATAGGAACAAAACCTAGAATCACTAGGACAAACTAGCTTTGTGCTTGCATTGTCATATTTTCTATTTATATCCGTATATGTTTAAGTTAGTGCGTCATTTTCATGCATATTTGTATAGCATGACATGAAATTTGATTTCTTTACTACTTGTTATCATGAATTATATGTGAAATCTTTCATGTTATTTAATTTGATATACATATCATGTTCATTTAGAAAATCATAGAATTAGAATTTTGTGGGCAATAATGAGTTAAGATATGTTTTCTTCATTTTCTGTTTTGTGCATAATGTATATAAAAAAAACGATATTTAAATCTATAAATAAAAGATATGATTATGGGTATAACGAAATTTTCGATTTTGTACTATAGAGATATGTATTATCTTTAGATTCAATTATTGCGGCAAAAAATAATTAGTGTGTGTGCTGATATCCTAAATGTGCATAAAATGTAGTGAAATGGGTTTAACGAATATAGTAGCAGACCTTACTAAAGTTGAGAAATTTGATGGGAATAACTACGATATTTGGCATTGTAAGACCCAATATATCCTAAATGAGCGAGAAGTTCTAGAAATACTAACACATAGTATGGAATCACCTCCTGAAGGTAATTTTGCCAAACACCAGCGTGAGATGAAAACCTATCAAAATTGGGCTAAAAAAAATCGTTGTGCAAGATTCACTATGTTAAATTATATGCATGATGATCTGATTGGTGACTATAAAGGTTATGCCACCGTACTAGAAATGTAGAATGCCTTGAAGTTGACATTTGCCGATACATTAGCAACTAGGTTGCGAGTCTTGACATTTAAGTTTGAAACTTATAAGATGTCTCCCAAAACAAAGATGGTTGAACATCTTCGAAAAATGTCGGTTATGATATGCAACCTAAAGACAGTTGGTAACAACTTATCTGATAAGCAACATATCCTAGTTGTGCTTCGCTCTTTACCTGATTCTGGGAAAAAATGAAGCTCACAATGATACACAATGAAAATATCAAAACTTTTACTCAATTACAGCGTCATTTGGAATTGGAGGCAGAGAGGTTGGAGGCACAAGGTAATACTTCTATGTTTGTCGCTGAGTCTAGCCATTGCCAGACATTTGGGTCTAAGCGAAAGTGGCAAGAAAAATAAGAAAATCTGCTTATAAAAAGAGAAAGGGTAGAAAGTATCAAAAAGACAAGCGTGGAGAAAAGAATGACAAGTCTAAGCTAAAGTGTTACAATTGTGATAAACTTGATCACTACGCTCGTGAATGCATTGAGCCAAAGAAGGTACAAATCAACTCTATCTTTCAAAATGACGCCTATGTGTACAGTCATGTCTTGATTGCTCATTCATTTTCTGATTGGGTTGTAGACACTAGAGCAACAAGACACGTTGCAAAAGAGTATCGTAGAATTTCAATTGGGAGTTAAAGTACTTACATGGGGAATAACACTAGCGAAGATGTGATAGAAATTGGAACCTATCAATTAAAGATGCATTTTGGACGCACCGTGCTTCTCAATGATGTTCTCTATGCTCCTGGAGTTCGACAAAACTTGATTTCTATTGCAGTCATGGCCGAACTAGATTTTTCTTTCAGTTTCACTATAGACTCTATTCAATTTTATTTAGACTTCGTGTTTTATGGTAGTGAACACATAGTAGATGAATTTTATGTACTAGATGTCGATGATTCTTTATATTTTGATACATATTTAACTTCAAGTAATAATAATTCTATTACATCTACATCTGTTACATGACATGCAAGACTTGGTCATATTGGGTAAGAAAGAATGACAATGTTAGCTCGAGAATGACTTTTAGGTTCACTCTCTAAAGTTAACTTACATGTCTGTGAATCTTTTTTGGCTGGAAAGGCTACAAGAAAGTCTTTTAGTAAGGCTAGAAGGGCTACATCTCCCTCAGAGTTAGTCCATTCTGATATATTTGCGGGCCTATGAATGTTAGAGAACGACATAGTGCTAATTATTTTATCACATTCATTGATGATTACTCACATTTTGATTATGTTTATCTCATTTCTCACAAATCAGAGGTATTAGATTGCTTCCAAAGATTTATTCATTTAGTTGAGAATCAAAGAGGTAAAAATCTTAAGATTTTACGTACTGACCGAGGACGTGAATCTTTGTCTGAACTATTCAAGGAATTATGTGATAATAGAGGCATAATTAGACAATTGACAATTCCCAGTACTCCACAACAAAATGGAGTAGCTGAGCGTAGGAATCGAACTTTATTGGATAAGGTTAAGTCAATGATGGCACATGCTAATCTATCAATCAATTTCTAGGGAGATGCAATATTGACAGCAACCTATATCTTTAATAGAGTGCCCTCCAAGTTAATACCATATACATCATATGAATTATGGACTGGTTTTAGACCATAATTAGAACACTTGTGACCATAGGGATCTGCAGGTTATGTTCGTGTTATGTCACATGCACATGGAAAATTGGACCCTAGAGCTCAAAAGTGCACATTCATTAGATATCTTGATCACTCCAAAGGATATGTGATGTTACATGAACGTTCTGATGGTGTACTACTGAAATTGAGTCATGCGATGTCGAATTTATGGAAAAAGAATTTCCAAGCAGAGGTGAATTAAGAGATAGTAAAGAACTTCATGACTTGAATAAGTCAAATGATAACTCTACACCATCACTCGACGAGGGTGGAAAAATTAATCATCGTTCTTTTACAAGTACGCCAATGATTGTTGAGGATAGTGGAAGAGATTTAGAGAATAGTGATATACCACAAAATAATTCTCAAACTCTTCAACTGCGTAGAAGTCAACGTAGAAATATTCCTCGACGTCTATTTGAGATTGATGAGGAATTTTTCATGTGTTCTTCACTAGAGGAAGACAAGTCTTCTTCTTATCAAGAGCCTTATCATCGTCCGTTGCTAAAGAATGGATAACTGCAATGGAAGATGAGATTAGTTATATGCAAAAGAATCAAGTAAGGGAACTAGTTGATCTTTCGCCTGGACGAAAATCTATTGGAAACAAATGGATTTTAAAGATTAAACGTTAAGAAGATGGATCTATTAATAAGTACAAAGCTCGTCTCGTGGCGAAAGATTACACTTAAAAAGAGGGTTTAGACTACGAGGAAATTTTTTCACTTGTTGTTAGGTTTGCCTCTATTTCCTAATCTTAGCCATCATCACCCATTTAGATCCAAAACTTTTTCAAATGGATCTTAATACTACTTTTCTCAATGGAGAACTAGATGATGAGATCTACATGGATCAACCTATTGGTTTTGTGGCCAAAGGACAAGAGAGCAAAGTGTGCAAGCTAAAACATTCCATTTATGGCCTAAAATAATCATCTAGACAAGGTACCTCAAATTTCACCAAGCCATAATTACTTTTAACTTTATCATGATTGAGGAAGATCATTGTGTTTATATAAAGCGATCGGAGAAGGGTTTCATTATCCTTACTCTGTATGTAGACGATATTTCATTGGCGGGAAATGACATAAGGATGATTGTCTCCACTAAAGAGTGATTGTCTTTTACTTTTGATATGAAGGACATAGGTGAAGCAAATTATGTACTTGGTGTTAAAATTATTCGAGACCGTTCTAAGAAACTTCTTACTTTGTCTCAAGAGACTTATATCAGGAATGTACTTGAACGATTTCGAATGCATAATGTTAAGCCTATAGACACTCCTGTTGAGAAGAGTAGTACCTTGAGTCTTAATATTTATCCTAGAACTAATGCTGAAAAAGAAGAGATGTCTCGTATACCATATGCAAGTACAATTGAAAGTCTAATGTATGCCATGATGTGTACACGACTAAACATATGTTATACTCTGAGGTTGGTTGGTCGTTTCCAGAACAATCTAGGAATTGTTCGTTGGAGAACAATTAAAAGGATATTGCGGTTCCTTTGTGGAACTGCAGACTATATGTTTTGTTATTTGTGGTAGAAATATACATTTACAAGGATATAGTGATGCAGATTGGAGTGGTGACTTGGACGAACGTAGATCGACATCAGGATATACTTTCATACTCAGCAACGGTGCTATTTCATGGTCTAGCAAAAAGCAATCCTACATAGCACTATCCACTATGAAAGCAGAATATGTTGCTTGTGCTTCAGCAGTTCAAGAGGTTGTTTGGTTAAAAAGATTTTTAGAAAGTCTTGAGATAGTATCACATTCTACAGATCATGTAACCATACATTATGATATTATGGTTACTCTCGCATATGTCAAAGATCCTAAGTATCATGGAAAGATGAAACATATTCAGACTCGATATCACTACATCCGAGATAGAGCCTCACATGGAGAAGTGGTACTCAAGCATATTTCTAGGAGTAAAATGGTGGCTGATCCCTTAACCAAACCTATTTCTAGAGATTTGTTTCAATCTCATGTAAGGTCTTTGGGTCTTCGTAGATTGTAAAAGATATGTTTGATTTATTGACTTCATATATTTGTACCACAATGCACATTTACAATTTCATACTTTATTTGCATTTATTAAAAGTATGATAAATGATTTACGATATTTGCTATAGCACGCATTTTACCATGATGATAGATGTCACTAGGCGAAATGGTTGACTACTCACACAACAACCAACCTCAACGCTGAGATAGCGTGCGAGATGAGACTTTAGAATTCTGAAGATTGAGTTAGAAAATTCTTTACAATACCGCCTTGGATGACCCAAGATGAGGTTTATGAAAAACTGAACATGGAAGTTTTCCACACTTCATGTAGCCTGAGAATAGCCAAATGTGAGATTTTAAGTGGATACTGAAAGAGATACCAGCTTGAAGTTTTCAAATCAATCACTTTTGTAGTGATTGGACTTAGATTCGTACAGTAATTTAGAATGACATCCTCATTTTTTATGAGTATAATACCGTAACATGTAAATCATACTATATGTACTTTAAGACGACCACATAGGAAGTGAGAAATGGATATCTTCTTTCTTACTGTGTGAGCTTTATATATGTAGATCATTAATAATGATCTAATTGTACCCTTATGACTTTGAATTATGTTACGATTCAAAAATTTGATGTTGTTACTTTAGCTTGTTATCCTATAGCCATGAATGATGCAGTCTAAAGAGATATGTCTAGGAATGTAGTCAAATAGAAGTTGAGTAACATGTGGATCAAAAGATGACAATTTAGTAGCACATTTTGTTAAAAATGCAGTGTACGATACTTAATGGTGGCCACCACATATAAAGTTATTTTTCAAAATTATATTATATATATTATATTTTTTGAAAATAAGCATGCTACTGCAAAGGAGATTAAGCATGTTCTGAATTTTAAACTTTCGAGGGCTTAGAAATGCTTAATTTAATGTGACCGAATTGGTCTGGGGCATAGATAATTATTTTATTTTGCAGCGGGATGTTGCCATGTTAGTTTGATAGAAACTTAATATAGCGCTCCCACATTATTTGAAGACACTCGTCAGTCGCACACACTACTAACCTATATGAAGAGAGTATAATACATGAGTTTAAAGAGAGAAACACATTTGGTGCCCATTGTGTCCGAGTGAGAGATATTGGATTATGAAGGGGGTCGGGTCAACCCATAGAGCGTCCACATGGGCCCCATGTTTCATGGAGAGTCACCATGTGAATGGGTACACCTCTTGATCTTAAAGATCATGTCTACTCGATAGACACCTATTGAAACAAACATACCCTTTCGGTAGACATCCATTAGAACGGACACATTCTTTAGAATTTTCTCTATAAATATGTGTTGATACCTATAAGGTTTATATTCCATTAGATTACAAAAAATTTGAGTGACCTTGGTTAGTGAGTGTGTGAATATTATCGGAAAATACTTTAGTAGTATTTTTCTTGCCGACGAGAGAAGAAACGAGAAACGGGTTGTAAACGAGTCTTCCGAATCCAAAACGGTACATATCTATTTTAATGTTTCTGTATTTCTTACAAAAGGTAATATATATGGAAAAAGAGAGATTAGAGGGAGCCAAGAAGAACGAAAAAGAATGAGTAGAAAGAAAGATAAAGAAAAAATAAAGGAGAAAAAAATAATTGTCTACAGTCGATTATCTATTTTTATTTTCAGGTAGAATTCATAACTTTCTTAATACATATATTTAATCTCTCTATTTATTGCGTGATTTATATTACTATTATTGTTTAATTATAATTGTTAATTTTCGTGAAATAATTATTATTACGAAAAAATTATGTGAGATACACGCCTATGTATTATTTGTGGACTGGTTAGATGCATATAGTAAAAGGGTTAAAATTCTACTAAGTTTTGACTCACAACTCTCATAGTATTTATTGCAGAGTCGACAAAAGAAGAGCTATGCTAGAAATTAGTTTTGATTTTCTATTTAGTTTGTAATAATTGCATTTGTTGTTTACTATTGAAAAATTGATTAGATTAATTAATAATTATAATTGTCGACATAGTTTGTAAATTTTTTCAGATTTTTATATAAAAAAAATAAAATATTTGTTATTCAGTTTGAATTTTAATTCTCTTTGAGGAGAAACAGAGTGACAGCCTTGGAAAATCGAGTCGTTACATTCTCGCTGTGAACTCTTTCCAGATCTCCACCTTCTCTCATCCGCATATATGTTAGAGAGCTACATGTAATACCCGCAGTTGCCCGGGTCTAGCTCAAACTGTTTCCTCGCAGAAATCTTACCAAGCTTGAAATTCTTGTGCACCCAACACGCAGCAAACAGAGAATCCCAAACCACAAATATCATGTTTAATTGTGATTGAACAAAGTTCAAACATGAGAACGTCCAAGCAATGAACTAAAATGTAGAATAATACAAACCATTTATCTTTACCAATAATTTTCTAGTAATATGAAAAAAAATCGCAAAATCTACAACAAGAAGGATGGAGAGAACATTTAATAATATTAAGTAATGAAATTCCTAAATATTTTGATTTTAAATCCATCCATCCAAATGGAGCCTCAAGGAATTTTGACTTTAAAATTTTATAATCATTTTCCCAATCAAATGACTCACCCAAACACACCCTAAAAGAAGTTTAGTTTAAAGATCCCAACATAAGTTATCTGAATATGACAGTTATCGGCCACAACACTTTCCATATATACAACCCATATTTGAATGCAATATCAATAGCTTGTCAATACCCAAATAGAAATAGACAAATTGTTCGAAAGAAATCCTAGTGACAAAAAAAAAAAAAAAAAAAAAAGAACAGAAAGAAAAGATTGCATGAAGCAAGAGATGAAAAGAGCAATGCAAAATGAAAATAACAAAATGGTTACTTAGGAAATCTAAGTGTTTTGATTTTTCTTTAAATGTGTTTTTTTTAAATACACATGAGAGAGTTGAGGAACAATCAAAGAAACTGAAATTTTATGAATACCTTAAGGTCATTCCTAACCTACATGAATATCATCCACACACTCTCACGTTGAGACGTTGTAGGGTATTTTTTTCTTATTCTAGACAAATCTATATATATAAAAAAAAAAAACGTATTTAACAACCTCAAAATCAAAAGTTAAATCCTCCAGATCAATAAGTAATGTATCAATAGAAGCCCCATCTATTATCAAATAGAAATGGCATATTTAGGCAACAAAAATAAATAAAGTTAAGCTAAAAAATTGGTATACCGAATGGTATTTGTCCTACATACATACAAAGTGAACCACATCACCAAAGAATAAAACCAAATAACAATCACAAAATAAATTGAAATAAAAATATTTCAAATTTATTAGGCAATTCAAGAAACATGTATTATAAACTAAAAAAAACACATTTTATATCACAACACACTTTATGATTCAATAATAAACAACAAAAAAAAAAAAAAAAAAAGTTGAGCAAAAGAAATGCAAAAACAGAAGTTGTCTTATTTCTTGTCAAATTCGTTGGTTGAAAATTATACTTATTTGGCAATATACATGTTTGTCACAAAGGCATTGCCCTCTATCAACCAAACTTATTTCTGTAATCAGCAAAAGATATTCATCAATAAGTCGTTTCTCTATAATTTTGAACACATTATAGAATCACTAAAAATAATATTATCTAAATTGACAAAAAAAAAAAAAAAAAAAACTTCCAACTCACATGCATAATACAAATTAAATCATTATGAACATGCATACTCCTTTTGTTGTTTAAGTTCAAGTAAAGCTAACATACATACATACATACATTTATATATATATGTAGCAAATGCACATGCATATGGGGGTTTGGAAATGATAACTTGAGAGTATTAATGAGGGTTGCAAATGTGTTTGTGCTAATGGGGGTTATAATGTATTGTAATGTAATGGAGATCGATTTGAACTCATGGGAGGTTTGAAAACGATAATTTGAGAGCATTAACGGGGTTGCAAATATATTATCATTAATAGGGGTTGCAATTGTATTAAGACTGATTAAAAGGGGTTGCAAATGTAATGGGGATAGATTTGAGGATTGAGATCAATGAGAATAGAGAGATGGACAATTCTGACTCGTGGTTCAATGAGAAGCTTTATCTTCTGCTTTTAGGTATTTGATATATATGTGTCATATACCTTATATTGAAGAGAAAATGAGATATTTTAGCAAAAATTAAGTAAAATTAGTCTTCCTTAGACTCTGAAAATGCCGTTGTCAGTTTCAAATTGATCGGGATGAGGTAAGCAATTATATCGAAGATGATGTTGTGAGTTATGTCATGAATGACCGCATAAATGATGAAGTTATAATAATGTATGAGGTTTTGAATGTTTGTATATTTGAATATAAAAAAAAATAATCTAAAAAATTCTAGACATACATGTTCAATCAAGTGCCACATGACACCATATCCATGTACTATCCAAATACTTTTGCAAAGTGAAATTTAGAATTCCTAGGTGGTTTTGTGGTAGCAGTTATCAGTGAAACTGTAACTTTTGGCTGAAAAGTTTCAACTTTAGATGACCAAGTTACATGTTACTTTTACGAGGAATATTTAAAAAATTGCAAATTATTTTAACAAATTTGCAAGTTCAATTTAAGAAGTTACAAGGAAAAATTTGTTGTACACTTGTTTTGAATACTTGTTTTTTAGGGTAGGATATTTTTAAAAAATTAAATAAAGGACTATTATTTAAATAAGGGTTTTTTAATATGGGCCCCAAGGCCCAACAGTAAATTCAATCTATCCCCCCAAGGCCCACTTGTATATTAGAGATCTCCCCAAACATCATTTTTCATTTAATCAAAAACCCATCCACAAACCGTGTAGAAGAGACTCCTCAAACAACGCGTGGAGTTGTGTCCTTGTCTCAAACATCCCAAATTGGAACCTTCCATATGCAGCATCTTGCCGTAGAAAAAAGGTTGGTGTTCTACATTCTTCCCCCAAAATCGCAACCCACTTTTCCTTCCCCAAAAAGATTGTCCATTCGCCGTCGTTGGATGGAGCGATTTCAGCCCGTTTGCCACCGTATGCATTGAGGCTTTCAGTTCGTTCGCCGCCGTCTGTATTGAGCATCCGTTTGTAGCTCGTTGTCCTTTCCTACCCGCCGGCCAACCCCTCCCGGCACCACTGTCTGCTCCATCACCTGCGTCATTCACCATCAGTTGAATAAAGGTAATAACAAAACCCTAGAAACCCTATTGGAATGAGTTTTTTTCAATTTTCATCCACTTTCTTGGCATTTTTCATGATTGGGTCCTTGATTGAGTTGTTTTTAATTTTCTTATTGTTCTGTTGCATTGTTGATATTTGAGCATTTGAGATAATTAATGTATAGCAAAAATTCACATTTGAAATCTGATTTTGAATTTTCCTCTTTTTCCTGTGCATTGTTGATGTTGAGTTGTTTGAGATAATTCATGCGCATTTTATGGGTTGTTGGGAAATGTTATTGTGTAGAAAAAATTCATCTCTCCCTTAAATAGTTGATATTTTGGGTGTTGAGATTGTTAACGTGCAGTAGAAATAAACTATTGTTGTTGTGTTCTTGTATTTTGTTTGTTGGGAATGTTAATGTGGAGCAAAAATCCATCTCCCTCTTACATTGTTGATATTTTGGGTATTGAGATTGTTAATGTGCAGTAGAAATTAACTATTGTTGTTGTGTTCTTGTATTTTGTTTGATTTATTGAGATTTTTAATGTATATCAATAATCGCTACTTTTCGTTACATTTCGTTTTGAAAAAATCTGTCTTGGATTCACATCTGTTTTCAATTCACATATTGTCACATCCTATTACTTTATAACTGTACAGTAAATATTAAAGAAATTATGATTGTATAGTAAATGTTCAACTTTTCCTTCTTATTTTCAATATTCTTCTTATTTTCTTGTCGATGTTATATTTATTGAGATTTTTTATATGTATCAAATATCAACAATCAAAGTCTTGTTGGATTAACTTGCTCTTAGTTTTCGGCCCTTGTTGCTCAGCGTTTCGTGGTTGCAGGCGAGTTATTGACATACATTGGCTGTCAATTTCGCCACTGCCACCACCTCGCCGCTGTTCAACACCATATCTCTCTCTACCATCATCATTCGAAGAGAGGTAATAAAAAAACCTTAGCTATTATAAGATTCCTTATTTTAATTTTTTGCCATTTTCTTGACATTATTGCTGTTTGGGGGGCCATTTTTCAAACATTGTTGTTGTTTGAACCCAATCTTCCAAAATCCATGTTTGTTTGTGACCTTGACTCTGTGTGTGTGTGTGTGAATATTACTGTCTTCGCCTATGTCTGTGTCTGTGGCTCTGCGTGTGTGTGTGAATATTACTATTTCGTTGCATTTTTGCTATTTGCATGTGTCTATTTTGGGTAAATGTTACTGTTGAAAAAACAAATTTTGACGTTGGGTTTATTCCTTTTCATGGTTGATGTATTGGTGCTTGATTTTTTGAAATATTTACTGTGTGGAATAGTTATTGTGTAGTAATAAATCTTGAGTTTTTTTTTACTGTCTAACAAAAATCACGAATTAAATGTCTTGATTTGGATTGACAATTTGTTATGTTTCACTGTTGATGTGAGATTTTGACCAAATCGTTACTGTGGTGTAATATTTGATATTTAATTAGTGTATAGCAAAAAAAAATGTTTAATTTATATAGATTATTAATGTGTAGCAAAAATTGAAGACTTGTGTTACATTCACATTTTGAGACTTGTGTTAGGTTCACATTTTAGAATTGTTGATATAGATCACAATTCTCAGGTTAGATTACGGCAATTTCAAGTCACAACTGCCCAGGATTACTGTGCAGTACCATTATCGCACAGTGCATAAAATATTATTATGCAGTAACGTTACTGTGCATTAAATAATATTGTCCATCCATTGAATTAGTTTGGCATTTGTATTGTGGAATGACCACATTTGTCAAAAGGAGGCAATTTCATACCTTCATTTTCCCCTTATTTTCTACTGTTTGTCGTGCACTTGGTCACAAGAATGATTGTGGTTTACTTTATGTTTTTCTCGTTTGGACGAGCTTCCATTTTTTTGGTTTCACTCTTCCTGAAGGTCTTGATTGATCTTCAAGAATGGTAGATATGTGATTATCATCCCCCTCCCCCCCCCCCCCCCCCCTAATTCGCCCCCAAGTCTAATATCTTATGTTGTTATTTTCATTGTTGCGGTTCATCAAGATTTGTTATCATGCATCCTATAATGTTATATTGTTTAGTGTTATTATTTGTTTAGTATTACCTAGTGATTTCATGATTTGTAAAATATAGGCGAATTATATTACTAACTATTTCACTTGGTATACAACTGAGTCAAGCACTTTGACTTAAGAAAGATCGATAACTTTGGAGCATGTTTATGACACGCCTCACCAGAAGAGGGATCAGTAAGTGAGAATTTTGATTTGTATTGGTTTTCTGAGTATATGCTTTGCCATATTAGAAAGTTGTATTTTTTTTTTTGGCAGGCCTGCTTGTAGAGTAATTGTTACGTGTATAATGGAGTAGTTCGTCCTTGGGCAATGAGCAAACGTCAAGCGTGTATGCAATGTCGGAGTAGCAACTGTGGAAAAGGCGAACCTTATTAACATCCTGTTACTTTTTTGTTGTCAACGTGGAATGTTGAAAAATAGTTACTGTGTAGCAAAAGTAGATGTTAAATTCTTTGTCAGAATAACCATCCTATCTTTTTCATTGTTAATATTTGATTTATTGAGAAATGAAGAATGTAGCAATCGTTACAAATTATAACTGTACAATAATATTCACCATGGGAGTCTGTACAACAATATTCAATCAATTCAAGGTTACTCATCACATGAAAACCCGATTCGTCGGTCCAATCGTCCCACATTGTGAGTACATGTTCATCAAAGCGTTTCCGACAATGACATGATCATTAAACCCAAATTTTACAACACGACTGTGTAATGAACTCCCGAGGCCAACGATGATAATCCGGCGCCGGAGTTTAAGACTACGGCGAACGCATACTTGTTCGGTGCAACCCCATGAAGCTCCATTTGAAAGAACAACTTAATCGCTTCTTCAAATTCATTGGTCTATAAGTAAGTGCCAAAATTGTTATCTAACAGACTACATTTAGATATTTTAAACAATCAAAAACAGTTTTTGCTCTCGTATGTGACATTCATACAAGAACACAACTTCAATAACTCTCTCATCAACTATGAAATAGAATCAGAGGGAAATTAAAGAACACAACTTCAGTATGTAATTTTTACTGCACATTAACAATATCAACAAACCAAAACTTCAACAATGAAAAAGAGGGGAGATAGATTTTTACTGCACATTAACATTCTTAACAACCAAAACATTACCAACGAGATGGAATTAGAGTGAAATTCAAGAACAGTTCAATATGTAACTTTTACTGCACATTAACCATCGCAACAACCAAAACTTCAACAATGAAAAGAAAGAAATGGATTTTTGCTACACATTAATATTCCTAAGAACGCAAACATCACCAAAGAGATGGAATTAGAGCGAAAATTCATGAACACAATTTCAATATGTAATTTTCACTGCACATTAACCATCTCAACAACCAAAACTTCAACAATAAAAAGAGGTATATGTATTTTTGCTAAACATTATCATTCCTAACAACCCAAACATCACCAAGAAGATGGAATCAGAGCGAAATTCAAGAACACGACTTTAATATGCAATTTTTATTGTACATTAACCATCTCAACAACCAAAACTTCAACAATAAAAAGACGGAGATGAATTTTTGCTATACATTAACATTCCTAGCAACCCAAACATCACCCATGAGTTTGTATTTCGATAAAAGATCAGTTTTTACTGTAAACCCATGAATGTACTTCCCTTGATCGAGAGCTTCATCAATGGTGCAAGCCAAAATTATAGATATAATGGTTACCTCATTTGGTTCAATACCTATATGTCTCATTGTTGAAAATGTTTCCAAACATTTAAACACATGACCTTTCTGTGAAAAGCTTGAAATCAGTGAGTTCCAGGAGACCAAATCTTTGCTAGGAATTTCATTGAACATGTTCTGTGCATTTTTGTTACATCCCATTTTGGCATAGAGAGACCCCAAGCGATCGCCGATGAACCCATGATTATAATCAAAAGTTTGATTGTTCGGGCATGAAATGCCTGACAAAAAAAATGAGGAAAGAACAAGAAGTAATAGCATGTATGATTAACTCAAGTGTTCATTTTGTACTTGCACCGGTGTTGATTTGGGTACCTAGATCGGAGTGGAAAAGACAACACGTTCTTGTTAGATTAAGAAAATCTAACGATACTAGAACTTTTCATTTGCAAAATGTGAAGCTCCGGCAATCGAATCGAAAGTAAAACAAGATTGAAGAGGAAGAAGCTGGTTTTATCATCTCCCGCCGTTCAAATTTCGGCAGCCTCCGAGCTCTATTCATTGCTCAAATTGAATGGAGATGGGATTCGCAATTTAGGGTTTTCACTATCGATTCTTTGCAACTTATGGCATGAGAGATGGGAATAGATCGTTTGATCTCTTCCATTTTCAGATTTTGAATGAATTAATGCTTGGTTTTTACCTTGTTTAGCATTGATGGTGTTTTCTAAAAATAACTCCAAGCAAAAGCTCTCCAAGTCGCGCGTGTGTTCTTGAGACGTAAAAGATGGAGTTTTGTCAAAATAAAAATAATTACTTGGGTTTTAAATTATTTGGGCTATTTATTTGGGGCCCATATAAATATCAGGTGTAAAAATGGGTGTCTAATTAAAAAATCCTTATTTTAATTTAGATAAAATCTCATTCTCATATATGTGTTCCCTACGTTTATAAAGACACGTGAGAGAGAGAGTTATACATGGTAAGAGCTTTTCTCTCCCTCTAATGACCCCACCTCCCCCCTCTCTTTGTAGACTAAAGTTATTCAATTCCTTCCCTTTTTTTTCTCTATCTCTAGTGGGTCCCACATCCCCCCCTCTCTCTCTCTCCCCTCTCTACTTTTTTCTCTCTCACACACTCCCTCTCTATATATATTTCTTTAATTGCTTTTGTTTTTTTCTTCTTTTAATTTTTTTCAAAATAAAATAAAATAAAAATGAAGTTACTGTACAGTAATCATTAATATTTTGTATCAATCTTTGTGTGAAACCTACAATTATTTACGATTGATTATTATACAACAACAATCGTAATGAGGAATTGATTTTGCAAAAAGTTGGATTTGAATTTTGTTTCGTTGATGGCGAAAATATATTTTTACTACTTACAAAACAAATATTTTTGCATAGCAACTATCATTAAATTCACCACCATCAAATTTACTGTACAATAACTATTAATATTTGTGTTCAATTTTTATGTAAAGTATACAATTATTTGTGATTAAGTACGCTACAACAACATTGGTAATGAGGGTTTACGATTGATTTTGGCCTTTATGTTTCTATTTAGTCCATCATGTTTATACATTTTTTTTGTTGATCTTTGTGAAAAGTGTTACTATACAGTAAAAATTTGTGAAAATTTGTGGCACAACAAATTTTGAGTGAAGCTTATATTTATTACCATTATTGTTGTACAGTAATTAATCATAAATAATTGGACATTTTACATAAAAATTGAACGCAAAATGTTAATAGTTACTGTGTAGTAACTTTGTGATGGTGAATTTGACGAAGTTGCTATACAATAACATTTGTTTTGTAGGTAATAAAAACACATTTTTGCTATCAGCGAAACAAAATTCAAATCCAATTTTTCTACAAAATTCATTCATCATTACGATTGTTGTTGTATAGTAATTAATCACAGACAATTATAGGCTTCACACAAAAATTGAATGCAAAATGTTAATATTTACTGTATAGTAACCTTTGTGAAACGATTAGTACCATTTGTTCTGTAGGCAGTAAAAACACATTTTTTGTTATTAATGAAGCAAAATCAAAACCCATTTTTGAAGCAAAATCAAAATCAATCCCATTAATATTGTTATAGTTGTAGAATAATTAATCCATCTAATACGATTATTGTTGCACAGTAAATATTAAATATTGAACGCGATGATAGTTACTATGCAGTAACATTTGTTAGATAGGTAATAAAGGCATATTTTTGCTATCAATGAAACAATATTCAAATCTAAATTTTTGCAAAATAAATTTCATTAATACAATTTGTAGACACAATATTTTGACCATCTTCCTCACAAACTTTTAATTTTATATTGCAATTCACTTATTTTTATTTTATTTTCTTTTGAAAAAAAATTAATACAAAAAAAAAAGAGGGAAAAAAAAAACAACAAAAACAAAAAATTAGAAAAAAAAAAAAAAAGAAAGAAAAAAAAAATAATATATATATATATATATATATATATATATATATATATATAGAGAGAGAGAGAGAGAGAGAGAGAGAGAGAGAGAGAGAGAGAGAGAGAGAGAGAGAGAGAGAGCGTGTGTGTGTGAGAGAGAGAGAGAGGATAAAGTGGGGAAAAAGAGAGAATCGAGAAAAAGAGAGAGAGGATGAGATGGGGTCCACTGAAGAGAGACAAAATAGGGGAATGAAATGGAAAAATGGTGCACATGGGAGAGTGTTTTCCCTTTTGTGGGTTTCTCTCAAATAAAAAATAATGTTTACGTGTTTTAATATATTGGGCCATGACTCATGAGACCCTTTCTAATTTATTGTTTAAAAATGAGTCATTCTATAAAAAAATCCTTTAAATAATTAGTTATGTAATCTAACATTACATGATGCGTCGTGATAATTTTACAACGTAATTGTGTAAGTTACAAATTAACATCTACAGCTATAATGTAAATTGTAATATATTCGTCAATTATGACATATTTATAAATATTAGCGACTAATTTATAAAAAAATCAAGTTATTTAATTGTTATTAAATTTATTACGTTTTCGATATCAAACATCAATAATGTAATTTAAAAATTGAAGCGTTGGACGATTAAATAAGTAGAAAATAAATTGAATTGAATTACAATAAGCAACCACATCATTTATCTTATGTGATATTTTTATATTTTTATACTTTATCTACATAAATTAACCATATAATTTTTGTTTTCTTAATTTAACCATATAAGTCTTGATTTACAAAAATTTCTCAATGTATTGTAATTGGTCAGGTTAATTAACAAGTTACATAATTCAATTATGAAATTATCACGGGATAAATTCAATAATCTTAAATTTATATAATAAAATAGAACGTACATAATTTCTCTAGGTAAATCTCAACCACTCTTTATAACCTAAAGAACAGTTCATATTGATTTTCTAGATTAATATAAATAAAAATATTTATATATATAAAAAAATATTGTTTTATTTTTTACCTTTTTATCTTTATTTTCTTTAATTGCCTTATTCTTACTCTCTTATTTCTTTATATTTCCTCACCTTACTTGTATTTTTCTCCTTCTCCAAGCCGTCGCCGACACAACTTTTTCCTTACCTGCCATCGCCTTTGCCTACCCCCCCTCTCTCTCTCTATGGAAACTGCTCCACGTCTATCTATGGAAATCGCTCGACCTTCCCAATTCCTCTCTCTCTCCATCGCCATGAACCCTACCTACCATTCACGGACCCGTTTCTCTCTCTCTCTATATATATATGGAAATCACGATCTCATATCTATGGAAATGGTGATTTGCACCGCCTCTATTATCTCTACAAAAGCTCCATCTTGCAACGATTCTCTCAATACCCCTCTCTAACTCATCTTGCCTTTCTTTCTCTACCATTCTTAGGGTTTTTTAACTGTTGAATAATTCGATCTCTACCTATTCCTTGGGTTAAGTAAGGTATGTACTAACTACGATCTATGCCCATTCATAGGGTTATTAATTTTTGTGGTGATTGTTCTTCAATTTTTCAATTGTTCTTAATGCCCATTTGTGTGATTGTTCTTCAATTATTCTATTTTGAAGTGTTTTTTTATTGAAGCATGTAATTTTAATCTTGAGTATGTGTGCAGTGCTGCATTTTTCTCGCAAGAAAATAATGTGGTTTGATACCCATTTTATTTTTCAAAAAGCAATCTGGTTTCTGAATAAGGATTTCATTTCCTCATCTTGATTGATTTGGGCCTTGAATTTATTTTTTAAAAAATAATCTGCAAAAATCTTACATCAATACTATTTTTTCAAGTGATTATCGATCAATTCACGTAGAGTGTATTGTTTGATCTGCTTTGATGGAAAATTAACCACGTGAGCATTTGATTTGTACACAAATGTCAAGTCCTAATATTCACATCAAGCCTATTCATAGCATGGGGCTTTTCATCTCATTCTAGATGCCTATGCTGCCCATTTATTGCGTCTGTAAGTAAAATTCAAAGTGAAATAGGCAACAAAGAAGATTTGTTACATTTATTAGTTACTAATTGGTTTTATCTTTGTGGTTTTTTGACATTTATGCCTAATCATGAGAAATTTCTTCATGGATTCTTTCCTGTTTTGGTTTTTCCCTTTCCCTGCATCCAAATTGCTTGGTTATGATGGGGTGAAAGTAATAAATCCAGAAGATAGCAAAGAATATGCAGAAGATGAAGCCCATAGAGGAAGATGGAAGCAGGAGGTGGTTTTTCGCCCACTTATAATGCCTCTTAGTTTGAGTAATTTACCAGGTGATTATTTTTTTGATTTTGATTCTTCCATATGTAGGTTTTCATTTATTCCTAATGAAAATTTTTTAGACTATGTCTCTGTAGTTACTTGCTTGGGATGGATCACATAAACAGTTCACTCCTCAATTTTGTTGGTGGGAGTAAAGCTGTGGAAATCTCACTTCCGCAGGTTAAGTCGTCTAGGGTTGAAGATAGCACCCAATCCCGGGTCGAAGGCATGCTACTATAATGTTTAATTGTTTTGGTATCTTTATAGGAATTGTATCTTTATAGGACATGTATCTTTATAGGAATTGTCAATCATTAACAAAGTTTCCAAATGATGCCTTATGTGATTTACTAACCTGTTTTTTCTTCTATTCCCATATTTTTTTTAACAATTCATTTGGAATGGGTGCTCTGCGTTGCTCCTGGTAAGTGTGATTTCCTGTTTTACTTCAGTTTTGAATTAGTTATGGATTAAAATTTGGATTTCGATTATGTAGAATGTCGGATTTCAATTATCTAGGGGAGATGGTGATGGACAATTTTGTTCCGACGTTACTAGGGTAAGTCGATTATCTGTATGCATATGTTCATGAATTAGTAATTCATGATGTGAAGTTAGAAGTTATCTAAATTCAATAGTGTAGTTCTTTGTATTATAACTGATTGTTGACTCAAGATATGATATCACTGATAGTAATGAAATATTGGTTTTTAGAGTAATCTAAAGGCCTATCTGTTGTTCTTTTGCAAAAAAAATAGCTAATTTGTTAGCTCAATTTTAGGGGTTTATATAGTCATGCTTCATATTGTGCCAATGTAATTAAATCAAGGAAGTTAAAGCTGTCTTTTCTTTTTTTTTTTGAAGAACAAAATTGGAGTCCTTGAGAAAGTAATATGTTTCTTTCCCATTTTAAATTGCAAAGTTCCTTTTTGTTTTCTATTTGTTTATTTTTTTTAAAAAATTTAATTGTTTTATTGTATGTGTGTGAAATGTAGTATTGAAGTAATGAGAGATTTGGATAGGCAATTAACATTTTTCGCTTTTATTTTGTTTTGGTTTGGTATTATTCTAATAGTTGAATATCTACGTGATTGGATATTGATTGAGTTGTATTTGTATTAGTTGGTAATGATATTTAAATATTAATTATTGTTGATTTTTTTTTTTTTTTTAATAAAATAGGTGTAGAATGTTGTATAAATAGAAAAAATTATCTCAAAAAAAAATTTAGGTTTAATTTTTTTTACCCTGGCCTTCAGGACAGATTATACGCTAGTCTATATAATAAAATAGGACGGACACAAACCCTCTAGATAAATCTCAATTGTTCTGTCTTCGGAGCGGTTCAGATTGATCTACAAAATTAACATAAATATAAATTATATTTTTTTTCTTCTTATATATCTTATACCTAATTGAGTATAGATAATGTACTCTTTTGTATAATTGAGGAGAGATAATATATTTTTTCAACATATATAAATCTATGGAAATAAAACATGGACATTAAATAAACTAATAATACTAAAATATTAAATTTATGAAAATTATAGAAATAATATATTTACATTAAATTTAGTAATAATACTGAAACATTAGATTTAAAAAAAAAATATTATATAGGATATTAAATTTAATATGAATACTGAAACATCAAATTTATTATTAAATTATTATTAATATATAGAAAATATAATATACAAAAATTATTATTAAATTTACAAAAAAATTAAATTTATGAGAATTAAATTAAAAAAAAATATAAAAGAAAAAATATAATATATGAAAATTATGGATATTAAATTTACGATTATAGAAATAATACATGCACATTAAATTTGGTAAAAAGAAATATTGAAGCATTAAATTTATAAAAATTAAATTAAAGAAATAATATAAAGATACAATATATAACAACAATAACAACTAAGCCTTTGTCCTACTTATGTAGGGTCGGCTACATGAATTCATTTACGCCATAGAGATCGATCAAGGGTCATCCCCTTCGTTAGGTTTAATGTCACCAAATCATTTCTAATAGTCTCGTTTAAAATCTTCTTAGATCTACTTCTCCCTCTAGTAGTCCCCCTGAACTTGAACTAAATTACATTTTCTCACTGGTGCTTCTATGGGTCTTCTATGTACATGCTCAAACTATCGTAAACAATTTTTTCTAATTTTCTCCTTGATGGGTACTATTCCTAAATTTTCTCTAATAGTTCGATTCTTAATTTTATTCATTCTTGTCTTCCCACTCATCCACCGCAACATCCTCATTTTTGTCACCTCAATTTTCTAGACATGATTCGTTTTTACCGTTCAACATTCTAAACCATAAAGAAGCATTGGTCTTATAGCAATTTTGTAAAATTTTTCTTAAAATTTCAACGGAATCCTACGATCACAAATCACCCCAACTGCACTTCTCCATTATAACCAATCTGCCTTGATTTGATGCGTAACATCCTCCTCGATTTTGCCATTACTCTGAATCATTGAATCTAAATATCTAAAATGATCAACCTTCAGCATCTCCTCATCTCCAATTTTGACCTCGCCACCATCTCTCTGGACATTACTAAAATTGTAATGCATGTATTCCGTCTTACTTCTGCTAACCTTCAAACCTTTAAACTCTAACACTTCTCTTCATGTTTCTAACTTAGTATTAAGACATATTCTACTTTCGTCCACTAATACAATGTCATCTACAAACAATATATTTCAAGGTACTTCATCTTGAATATGTTTTGTGAGCTTATCCATTACTAGAACGAAAAGGTAAAGACTTAAAGATGATTCTTGATGTAAGCCTATATTAATAGGAAATGCATAAATATCACCTCCTCCTATTCGAACACTAGTAACTATACCTTCATACATATCCTTAATTATCTCGATGTATACATTTGATACTTGTTTTTTTTCTAGCACCCACCACAAAACTTCTCTGGGTAAGCTATCATAAGCCTTTTCCAGGTCCACAAATGCCATATATAAATCTTTATTTTTTTCTCTATATTTTTTCATTAATCTCTTGAGTAAATAGATAGTTTCAGTGGTTGATCGGCTGGGCATAAATCTGAATTGGTTCTTTTCTATACTCGTTTCATGTCTTATTCTATATTCTATCATTATCTCTCAAAGTTTCATAATAAATATGTCCTAATCTTTATAAAAATTGTATATTTATATTAACTTTATAGATATTACATTTATAAAAAATTATATAACTAATACATAGACATTAAATTTAGTGATAATAAAGCAATATTAAATTTACAGAAATTATAGAAATAATATATGCATATTAAATTTAGTAATAACACTATGTAAAATATAGATATTAAATTTAATAATAATACTAAAATATTAAATTTTTGTAATTAAAAAAATAATATATGGACATTAAATTTAGTAATAATACATAAACATTAATTTATAAAAATAAATTAAAAAAATAATATAAAAGAAGAAATATAATATATGAAAATTATGGATATTAAATTTACAAGAAGTTATATAAATAATATATGCACATTAAATTTAATAATAATACTGAAATATTAAATTTATAGAAATTAAATTAAAAAAATAATATAATAGACGTAATTTAAAATACGAAAATTATTGACATTAAATTTATAAAAAAAAATTATAGAAATAATATATGGACATTAAATTTAGTAATAATACTCAAATATTAAATTTATAAAATAATATGAACGAAAAAATATAATATACATAATCTATAGACATTAAATTTATGAAAATTATAAAAAATACTATAGGTACATTAAATTTTGTAATAATACCGAAATATTAAATTTACAGAAAATATATTAAATAAATAATATGAAAGATTAAATATAATACACAAACATTATGAACATTAAATTTATAGAAATTATAGAAATAATATATGGATATTAGATTTAGTAATAATACTAAAATATTAAATTTATTAAAATTAAATTACAGAAATAATACAAAAAATAAAAATGTAATATACGAAAATTATGAATATTAAATTTACAAAAAATATATAAATAATATATGAATATTAAATTTGGTAATAATACTGAAATATTAAATTTATAGAAATTAAATTGAAGAAATAATATTAAATTAGGTTTAATTTTACACCTGTGCCTTCAGACACGGATTATATGCTATTATTTATTTATAAATTACCTCTCAATCGTTCATTCATGCCATAATTAGTATAAATAATTTGTTTTGGTTCAACAAATGAAGAAATGACCTTAAAATTAGGATTTAGGGTTCATGGTTTAGGGTTTATGGTTTTCACATATTTTCTAATTGAATAAGTTCATATAATAGAGAATATTTATTCAATTAATATTGTATTCTACTTATTTAAGTGTCCAATTGAGCGTTTCAATTTTTGAATTACGTTATTGAATTTTTATATCAGAAACATAATAAATTTGATAACAATTGAATACCTTGATTTTTTACAAATTAATTACTAATATTTCTAAATATCTCATAATTAACCAAGATATTACAATTTACAGGGTTTAAGGTTTTCACATATTTTTCAATTGAAGAAGTTCATATAATAGAGAATATTTATTTAATTTAATTTATTTTCTACTTGTTTAATCATCAAATGCTTCAATTTTTAAATTACATTGTTGAATTTTGATATCAGAAACATAATAAATTTAATAACAATTGAATAAAGTTTTTTTTTTTTAAAATTAGTTTCTAATATTTCTAAATATTTTCTAATTAACCATGATATTACAACGTACATTGTAGTTGGACATGTTAAATTTACAGTTTATGTAATTGAATTGTAAAATTATCACGAGGCATCATGTAATGCTAGATTACATAATTAATTATTTAAATAATAGTCCCTAATTTCATTTTTCAAAATATCCTACCCTAACAAATAAGTGTACAACAATTTTTTTCTTGTAATTTTTTTAAATTAAACTTGTAAATTTGTTAAATTAACTTGCAATTTTTCAAATATTTATTGTAAAAATAACTTGTAACTTTATCATCTAAACTTGTAACTTTTTAGTCAAAAATTATAATTTTGTGGATGATTGGCTACTAGCTACCACAAAACTATCAATTTGAAAAGTTAAAATTTAACACACGAGTCCCTTAAATTATCAAAATTCAAAACTGGCCTTCCAAATTATACGTTCATGCTATGTAATCCAGGCTAAAATATTCAAGGTGAAGGAGACTTCATGATTTGTTTCAAGTGGTGTGAAAGAAGGGGGACATAGGATGTGCAATTGTGCATGCATAAGTAGTTATCCATGTGTCATGCATAAGCGGGGCCACTCATGAGAGGACAGATTGTATTCTCCCAAGGGATGGATGAGGAAATTCAGACTTCACTTCTGTCCAAATCTTTTCTCAGTGAGAAAGGTATGTGACGTTGTCTTCTACATTTAGATTTTCTTTATCAATAAATTGCCGTTTAACCTCCTTCACTTTTGGTCGGTGACAATTTCTTCCATATATTTAGGAAATGGGGGTAATTACAATTTATCGCCTTGAACTTGACCTTGATTCAAATTGTTTCCTTTTCTTGATTGCGTTATGAGTCTCTATCACATGAGTTTTAGAAATGACGAACCTCACGCTCAGAAGAAACCTGATGATCTTCCTCGATTCTCAATTTCAGAACAAAGTGTTCAAAAGTCATCCCCTTACTTTTGTGATTAAGATAATTTTTGAAGTCACCCCATAATAATAACAATTTGTCAATCACAATAGCCACTTAGAATGATTTACTTAGAGTCATTCCCTTTGATTGAATATCATGCAAAATAACTTGAAATTTTTCAGTCACTGATGACTATTCTTGAGTCCACCATTTTGTAATCTAGAAATCTACACCTTACAAACTTAGTCCCAACATAAGCTGTTTTATACTTCTTTGATAGGGATTGTCATAGTTCTTTCGCCGTCGTGACTGAATAATACACATTGTAGAGTGTATTACTCAGTCTATTCAAGAAATAGTTTTTATACAGAAAGTTACAGTGTTTCCCTGCTTTAACCATAGGGACAGTCTGCATGTCTAACTGTTCAGTCATGAAGGGAGCATCCTTGTAAGGAAAATCTCGCATTGTTTCATGTTGTCAAGTAGAATTACATCTTTTGTTACCATCGTTTGAAAAAAGCTTCTATCGAACTTCTCTGACTTCACTTCATGATGAGTAGGCTTAAGATGCACTACGGGAGCAGTCACATTGTGTGTTGTGACCATTTGGGATTCTGCAAAATTGAAACGATTCTATGAAAGAAAACAGTATATATATATATAAGTATTCTGTAAATTGGAATGTTAAAAAAATAAAATGAAACCATAACTATATTTGATTAGAAAATCTACTTTAAGATTGTTGAAAAATAATTAATTAATTAATTAATTATAGAAAATATAATAAAATAAAATAGGTCACTGGTTACAAAAATATTATAGATTAACATATTACAATAGAACTCTAGAATAGGCATTGAAATTACAGTAAAGAAATTGAATGCAGAATAGTGGCTAGGAAAAAAACTAAATGTAAACCACTTACTGTATTACAGTCGAAAAATAGAATCAAATACCATAAAAGGCTGATTAAGTCTATCATTTACGATATCCTAAAGCATATTTTGCCCTCGCAACAGTGCTAATGGTTTATCAAGTATTTGTCTCCTAAGATACAATGGTCCACTACTCCATGTACCAACACTATAAATAAGGAGCTCAACAAATAAAAAAAAAATATAGAAAATATATCTATTTTAGGAACAAAGAACTCAAAGAAAATTAATGAATGCAAATGTCTTATGTTTTATACCGATATACTGAATAATGTCTACTCTTATATAGGGCGCAGAAAAAGAAACATAAGATATTGAAGAGACTTCGTAACTCCCGTAAGTTACAACCACAAGTTAATTTCATAACCTTTGAATTAACAATCAAGACTTAATTAACAAGTACTCTCATCAATTACACATATAAACATACCTCATATTTTGTTTCCTTTTCTGCTCTTATATAAGGAGCATAAAAGGAAATGGAAGATATTGAAGAAACTTTGCAATTCCCATAAGTTACAACCACAAGTTAATTTTGTAACACCTGAATTAACAGTCAAGAGTTGATTCTATAACCCTCATCAATTAAACATATAAACAAACCTCAGATTCTGTAATTCTCTCCAATTACGAATCTAAATAGTCACAAGGATCATGATTTGTTTAGATATGCTAATCTGATTTTCGGATTAACTTTTCTCTAAAAATATAGCAAGCTCAAGTCAAGCATTCCCGAAGACCCCCAGGCCTAGGTCTAGACTCAAACAACATATTGACATATTGACATATAAAATCTAAGATTGGTTCCCACAAATAATCAGGTGCAAAAATATCCAAAAAAATCATTTTTGTACAGGTATAAGATCATGAATATTATTCATCCATCTGATATTCTATGAGATAAACAACAATATAGATTATTATTTTTAATTTTTTTTTTTTGTATAACTGAGAACATAAAAAAAAAAAAAAATTATTTTGTTTTGTTCAATTGTTAGTTTTACTTTACCTCTTCATTGTTATTAACTTATTTACATTCTTTTTTCTTTTTTTTTCTTAGAAGAGTTAAAAGAAAATAACAAAACTAAAATTATTATTTTCTAAAGAAACTTACAGAAGATAGGATGCATATTTCATATCTATCCGAAAAATATTTTTCTCTTTATAAAATACTAAGGGTATAGTACATGCAGGTATACACATTCTATTTCATATTGTATTTTTTTATCTGTAGAAGTTTTTGTCGAAATCTATTTTTTGTGCTAGACTTCGCACAATATCAGTGAATTGTATCTCTGACATGCACATTATTTTGTCTTTTTATTTGCCAAAACTACATGCATTAGTTTTTATTGGAGTTTATTTGAATACATGAGATTTGACTCATGGCGAACTATATGTTTCTTTATCAAGATATATATCATGTGATCGATTAAGTATTTCTCCTTCAACATTGATTTATATCCACAACAAACATTGTTTGTTCTAAACTATTATTGTAATTGTCGCAAATTATTATATTTTAGGTGTGTACTCAAAAGTGACGTGAGTTTGATTTTTTTTTTTTTTTTTTTATATTTTGTAACTTAATGTTTCTTTATCAAGATATACATCATGTGGTCGATCAGGTATTTCTTCCTGAACATTGATCTATATCCAAAACAAACATTGTTTGTCCTAAAATATTATTGTAATTATCGCAAATTGTTGTATTTTTGGTGTGTACGTAAAAGTGATGTTAGTTTGAATTTTGTTATATTTTGTAACTTAATTATCATCTTATTTCATTGTCTAAAAATGATATTTTTTTAAATTCTGTGCTTTTAGACACAAGTCATGTGCTAGCAAGTATATATAGCATACTTGTAGGTTTAGTTTGGTGTTTATAATTAATTGTTCTTCTTATGTTACCAAAAAAAATATTTCTATCAATTAAATTTGTATAAAATTATAACTTCGAACACATGACATTCGCCATTATTTTACGAAATTTTATGATGAAATCTCAAACTTATCTGTGATTTCGCCCTAAAATCTCAAAGAAGAATAACTAAAATGCCATGTGTCTAAAGGAATTATTTTATGGGTAGTTGGTAAGAGCTCCTATAACTCCCACCTAAGTATAAAAAACTCCAGTAACGAATGGAACTTTGGTCGGTCTTACACATTACAATTCTTTGAAATTGGCCTCCCACAACAGTCGCCCACCGATGTTGCCCTCTACCTACCATTGCTGGCCATCGCTGGTCGTCGAATCTCTGGCCACTAGTTGTTGGCCACCGATCGCTAGACCACCGATTTCAGGTCACTAAATTCTTGATGAATGTAACTAAAAAATGAATATAATTGAAAAAAATATATTAAACATGTAACTAAACATGTATAATGTAACTAAAAAATATAATAAGCATGTAATCAACATGGAGGAATGTAGCTAAAAAAAATACATGGTAACTAATGGTGGTGCATTTGGTCATGGGCCGCCCACTCAGAAATCCCAAGGGACCTATTGGAAAAGGGGCATGGGTCATACCAAAAACTTCCTGGACCTAGGCACATCACCGTTAGTGAGCCAAACCCTTGAGGGAAAGACGATGCCTTTGGAGAAGCCCGAGACCCATCAGGGATTAAGTCTGTAGGTATAACCGAAGTGTGGCGCTAATCACCAAAGGATGAGTCACCACCAAATTGGTAGAGAATATTAGCCTGGCATGGAGGACGCGTAAATAACTGAGCAATCATTATGCCATAACTGATTTGATAATGAGACACTCTATTCTTTCTCTAGCTCGGGCAAGGGACCGTAGAAATATTCGGGTAGGTTATGAGTTCAGGTATGTTAAGTGATAATACATTATGCTGCATGACACTAAGTTACATATAATTCGACATTCAACTTTGTATCTTTTCTCCATCGTATACTTACTCTCATGCCAGAGATCCTTCGCTGAGATCCCCTCCTCGATGTTAAGGATTTGTGCAAGGACCCCTTCGGAGGAAGCAAAATGGAGACGGTCGAGGGCAAATTCATAAATTCGTCGTGTTACCATTTCTTGGCAACATCAACAACTAATATTTCATAAATGTAATTAAAAAACACACGTGTGATGCTAGTAGGCTACGCGACAGTCGGTGTTGCAAAACCATAATTGGGAACATTGACCATAAGAATTAAATACAGGTTAAAATAGAATGTTGGAATTAGTACTCAACTCAAAACTAAAATACGTTTAATCATGGATTAGACCTTCTTATTGAGAGATTTGACTAATTATCTTATATTTTATATAAATTTTAGGGCGCTTACCACCAATTTTCAAATTGGTGTGGACACTACCAAATGAACCTAATTGTTTTTTTTTTTCACCGATTACTCCTACTGGCATTTCGTGGACTAATTTGCCCCTATTAATAAATCGTTACCCTTCCATACACGTTGTCACTCCTAAAAAGGTGGAATAGTAATAACTACCAATGAAATGAAAAACAAAATCTACAATTTCTCTAATTGTGATTTTTGTTCAATGATTTCTTTACAGCACAATGATGTATAAATCATGATCTTTAAAATGATATATTAATATTTTTTTTGGAGTTTTGTATTAGGATTGTTGATCCTAAGATTTTGATAAACAATTAAATGTTGATATTTTTTGTGAAACTAACGGTTTAATTGAGTGTTTCAATTTATTAGTTCCAATGATGAATATATGATGGCAAGTAATGAATGGATGCTAAAAGATGATGAAGGATTAAAAGGTTAAAGAATTTGAAGAACCTAGGAAAACAACTCAGGTTAAATTTCAACTCTTAATATCCCAATTAGGATCACACACGACACAAAAGGTTTTTAAAAATATGTGTGTTTTCATAGGATCTTAATTAGTGAAATTATTTACTCCTATGTGTTATTGAAAAAGAAGTAAAGATAATTGATAAAAAAAGAATTTAAGAATGTAGTGGAGCTAACCGGAAAAAAAATCTGTTAAAGGGACGAAAACATCGAAGAAAATTGATTAAAATTGAATTGAGTAAGGATTCCAGCATGATCGGTCGATAGGTAGGTCGACCTATGTCCAAAGATGAAAGTTTCTGAATTGGTAAGTTGACAGACAGATCGACTTATGAAACTCTCTGAATTGATAAGTTGACAAATAGGTCGACTCATGGAACTCTTTGAACTGGTAAATTGACAGACAGGTCGACTTATGACACTGTTTCAGGATTTTGTGAAATTCCGAATTTTATTCTAAAAGTAGCCGTTACTAGTCATTTTATGGTTAAGATCTGAGAGATATTTTAGAGATTTGATGTTGTTCATCCTAAGATTTTGATGGACAATTAACTTTGATGTTTTCTTCAAAACAATAATATAACAACACTCCCCCTGAACCTGATGACGGGTTTTATAACTCATTTAAGCATCATAATGAAGATTTTAAAAAACATAATCAATAAAGCACAATTTTAAAAAAACAAACTCCCCCTTAAGATATTCAATAAAATATCAACTAATTCTCCCCATTTGTCATCTTAAAAAACAAACACAAACTTCCACTCTAGGCAAACATCGAATCAGTCCATAAAATAAACTTCATGTATGAAAATCATTTTCAGCAAATACCATGTGGATTATCATTAGGGATAGAAAATTTAACTAAGTAGATCAAGTCTAGTTAATCCATCAAAATTCATACACTAAAAATCAAGTTTCACCACAATCCTTAGCTATTATAGTCCAAAATAGTAAATGTAGAACATGTCTGAATATCAATTTTTTTTTTAAAAAAAAAGGTCTAATGAGGGCTCTATCTAGAAAAGTGATAATAAAGTCCTATCGGATTAGTAGCTGGCTACTGAGGATACGGAACTCTTGGCTGAACAATTGGTCCTGGAGTCATTTGCTGATGAAACGGCGTTGACGGTCCTACTCCAGATGGCCCTGCTCCAAATGGTCCTGCTGCAGTTGGTCCTCCAAAGGACTGTTGTCCTCCAAACATAGGATGTCCTGTAAAGTGTGGCTTTGCACTATACCGCTGCTAGTGTCCGTGATAAGATGACTGTATAAACTGAAACATTTGTTCCAAATTCCCTGTGATTTTCCCAAATCCAGCTTCCATGTTCATATTCATTTGAACCATTTTATTTTCTAGCACAGTCATCCGATCATCTATTTAATCCGCATGTATCATTAGATCATCAATCTGATCATAGAGAAAATCTATCTTTTGATCTATGCTCATTTCTTCTTCTTTTTTCTTCTTCCTCGCCTACAGCCTACTGCACACTCGCATATTGACTACTCGCAAGTGCATGAGGTCCAGTTTTAATATAGTGGATCTTTACGATCGGATATCGTTCCCATAGGAACGGGTTGAATAAGTTGAATACCGCAATTTGCATAGTCTCATATTATCTAGACGGTTCAAGAAATGATTTAAAATAAAACTAATTAAAACTAAGTTAAACTACAATTAGTGGGTTAATCCTAATGATTAACTAGGGATTGATTTTGTTAACTTAATACATGTTTGATTTCATTTTAGTTAACAATAACGGAGTTTATAGTATCCGACAATCTTGGTTCTAAAACTCCTCTGCCACCTCTTCCGAGTGTAAGACGGGGGAATACACAATTTCGTATCAATGAAGAGGTCCTTTTCAATGTCTTAATGACTCTAGGCCATGTGAGTCTTGACCCAACGTCATCGATTGCACACTAACTAACGCCCTCCCGGGTCGTTAGATCGTAACGATGTGTTTACCCTAGTCCGAATCCAAGGTTACCTCTTCCGAGTGTCAAACTCTAGATTCTCAAATCCAACCCTATTACTTTAACAAGCATATTAAAGTTGTCATAAAATAATAAACACAATCCGATTAACAGCAAACAATCGTTAAAGAGACATATATTAAACCAAACTAGTATTTACACAACTACATCGATCTCTAGCTAATATTTATCTAATCTAACATGATTTTAGCCATTGAAACATTAAACCAAGAGATATTCATCATCATTTACAATAAAATATTAAATTACAAAGAGATAAATAAAGAGAAAAATATCAAATCTTAAAGTGGAGTGATCCACTGTCGCCAAAGACTGATCCGCTAATGTTTTCTCTTCTTCGGATGATGAATATCTTCTTCAAGAATGGCCAAGAATCAAGGCCTAAGGGTTAGGGATGTTTCATGCTCCAAGAGTTATTAAGAGAAGTGGGAGAATAGGTATTAATAGGCATAAGGTTTCAAAATATCTCAAAATATCTATTTGCTGTGCAGAGGATTCCTCCGCTTAGGCGGAGGTTAAGTCGGTTAAGGTTCTGCCGTTCCACCTCCTAGGCTGTAGGACTGCTCCAAAGTTTCTGCCTCTTCTCCGCCTAGGCGGTAGAATTTTTGCCTAGGCTGAAAGACTGCTCACATTTTAAGCATCCTCTGCATTCTTAGTGCCTCGACGATGGATTCCTCGCCGCGGCGATGGCTCTTGTAATTTTGAAACCTTGTTTCTTCATCATTTCTTCACCGTTTTCACTCATTTATCTCTTGTTTGTGTCCCTACACCTGAATTACATAAAAACAAACTAAAAAGAAATTAAATATAACTAAAACACTTGAAAACTACCAAATCCGGTTTAGAAGTAGATATGTATTTTACACCTATCAAATACCCCTAAACTTGAAATTTTGCGAGTCCTCAAGCAAAACACCCTAACACTAAATTAAACTAACAACTAATCTAAAAATGAATGAACATAACAAAGAAGAAGTATACACATGCGAGTTCCAAATTCAATCGAAGAGACCAAGTTGGTCCTCCCTCAACATCCCTAAATCTGATCAAGTTTGGAAAATAATACATACCAAGTGGTGTTCTAGAATTTCAACTCTCAATATCAATAAAAACCATTCTAGATCCATTGAAATGTGTGTGTGTGAGAGCTCAAATGTATAACTAACCAAACTCCAGATTGGATCATTCAGTAGACAAGTTCATGATTTAAACCTTAAAGGATTCAGGACAACCATACGCTTGACTGGGTTTGAGTATCCGCTAATGTAGGTTCAGACATTCTCAAAGATCAATAGGGCTTGGTTAAGCTTTGGAGAATGACCAAGGGTATCGCAGGAATAGAAAATTGCAAATTGTTAAGATAAAACGATACCCGAGGTACAAACGCTTGTCGCTATCACTCTCTCGTAACCCCACACATTGAAAATACAACCCTGAATAAGAATTTAAGAACGTTATATTCACTTGTCGATGAAAATAAAAATAAAAACTATATTCACATAGTTTGTTTTTTTTTTTTTTTTTTTTTTTTTTTTTTAAGAAACATACGAGCACACCCTCAAACTTATTCGAATTTGTATAATTTTAGGGGCACGCAAATAGAACTAAAAGATTGACAAGTGAATACGCTAATACCAAATCAATAGAAATTTATCCGAAATCTCGCCCACTCACTTCAAACAGTATAAACTAACGCTAACTTGATTTCACTCATTTTGAAACTTAGGATTAGCGACAACGGTTTGGAAAAATTTAATTGGATTGAGTATTGAAATGTGTTCAGAATTGAAACGATTATCAGCTTCGACAGGGTAACGAGGGATTAAATTTTTCAAGGTAGTTTCAAAAGGTTCAAGCGATAAAAGTGAAGGCCTAAATCATGCCTCCGGAATTACCTCACCTATAATTTCGCCTCAAGTCTACCCCAAATCAAGTTCTAGATTCCACATTTCTGTCTTGAACTTATTACTGAATAATCAACGTCAATTCATTCAAATAATTATACACTGAGTCCATGCGATCGTGCGATTTAAGGATCATAATAATTTTTACCTAATCGACATGCTAAGCACACAAAACACACATGACTAGCATTATCCCCGACCTCAATATACAATTAAGATATAATTTTCATCATCGGGAAACGTCCCTAGACGAATTCAACAACTCATCAAGCATATACGACTTCATACATAAACAATACTATATTAATTCTAAATACTAACATACATAAACTAACTAAGCATTTAATATGCAAAAATTTGAAAATTAAACTACAACTTAACTATTTAATTAAAGTCTACATAACATAAAACATTTAAATTAAATATAACAAAAAATTGTTCATCATTCTTCTACAAAAACAAAAAAAAATGGATGAACACCCTCCTAAACTTAAACATGGCAGTGAACCCAATAACAATTTATAGCATTCATGAACAAAATATTGATGAACACCCTCCTAAACGTCCTATTGTCCACCTGGGGAAGCGTCATCGCCACCACTATTACGTCGAAAAGGAAACTGTGGTGATTACAAAAGGTGCGGAGGCACCTACGACATAGTCGGAAAAGAATGCATCTCGATGTCGAGGCCCTCACAAATAAGCCGGTTGACCTGATATTGATAGCATCCGTACTGATCCATGTTGGTCCCGAGCTCGTGTTTCCCTATCCGAAGATCCTGGAGTTCTTGATAAACTCATTCCCCATCAAATCCGGCCCGTTCGGGTGCCTTAGGAGCTGGGGCCCCAAAAGGCCATGTCTTGTCTCTCACTTGCTCTTCTTCTTCTTTTGCTCTTCCCGCTGTCTGGCCTTAAGTGCTACCCTTCCACATCCTTGTAATAATGGAAAGGTTGAGAGGATTAGTTGGAGTTAACGGGCTATCCCCTTAGATCACCACTCTCGATCTCCTAAACAACTCCGTGAGTAGGTTTGGAAAGGGGAAGCCTCTTTTGGTTGTCTGCCCGGTATAAAGAATGGAAGAGTAAATGTGAAATCCGACGTTGAGTGGCTTACTGCTCATGATAGAATGCAATGCAAAGGCCCGCTCATTCGATACGTCCGAAAGGTGAGAGGCCAGGATCAGGCTGCCACAAATGAAGTGGTGCCATATCTTCGGCACCGGCTTTAAGAACTTGGAAGGAAATGTGGCTTGTTCCGTCCCTGTGATGGTCCATTAGACATTGCCCATAGTTAGGGCCGTGATGACTTCTTCTATACTTGGTTGGTACCCCGGATACGGCTCTTGAAAAGGCAGCAACAGTCCCAATCCCAATTTCTCGGTGAATCTTTCAGGACTAAATAAGATAATCTTGCCTCAGACCCTTGTCTGGTTCTATTTAGTTTCTGTGATATTGGCGTAGAACTCCCGAACCAAGGAAACTTCACCAAGGGGAGGCGATTTGCAAAAATACTCCCAACCTCGGCTTTGAATAACGCTTTGAAATTTCGCTGGGAGTTCTTCCAAGGGACTGAATCCTCTCTACCATATGCACGGCCTGGTGAACTCATGCTTAAAGAAGTGCTCATCGGCTTTCTTTGAAACGAATCAGGTGGAATCGAAGTTAGGAGCCGACCCCGATCCTTCACCCTGTGCCCTATTTGAAGCAACTCTCTTAGGCATGGTTCCTAAAAATCACATTCACAAACAAGATAAACTCAATCATATGCGCACAATGAAAAATAGCCCCTGAATCAATATTAGCAAGAACAAGACATACTCTCAATACACATTCACCAATTGCAACGATTTCAACAAAATACGAATAATGTAGCATGTATTTTTGTTTCACACAATTAAACAATCCATATTAACTCAGGTTATCACCAAAAATCAAACCAAAATCCCCTAGGAAATGAAAATCGCGAAAATGGGGGTTTAAGGGGTAGCGCACATTCCACAATCAATGATTTTTGAGATAATCTTGCAAATCAATCAAAGATTTCAACAAATATGTAAAATTTAGAAGCTTAAACACTTACTTGTTGAGAAATGGCAGCCCAAACGATTGAAAATTTTAAAAAATTGCAATGTCGCTCTTAAACCCTAACTTTTTCGAAAATGGGGGAAAATTCGATTTTCGGAGGGTGATTTGCGGTGGAAATCACAAGATTTTTTAATAGAAGGACGATTTAGAGGGTTGGAAATGGTTTGGAGGGATGGGATTAGAGATATTTTGGGAGTATTTTGAAAAGATGTGGCATTTTGGTTTTAGCGGGTTGGTTTTAATCAAACAGAGGTCCACCACCGCGACAGTGTGAGTGCCTTTTTAAAACCAAATGTTTCTGCTATTTCACCACCTAGGCGGTGGGAATCATCACCTTAGCGGTGAAGTGCCTTTTTTAAAACAAAACTTTTTACTGCATCACCGCCTCGGCGGTGGATTTCTCCGCTGCGACGGTGAGGCGTTTTTGCTGAAACTTAACTTACTACATATTCACCGCCTCGATAGTACGTCCAGCGCCTTGGCGGTGTGCCTGCTTCTAGATTTTCATTTTTTATTCAAGTTTTCACACAAAGGCTCCATACCATGCATTTCCACTTTGTTTTTTCAATGATTTTAAGTGCGGAATACATCTCCGAATATCCTCACTCCTCAATTTACCTCCAAACACGCTCCGAGACCAATCCGGCCTCCAAAAAAATAAATAATAGCAAAAATTGGGTAAAAATTGATAGCCTTGGTTTTAGATCAAAAAATTGTAACTTGCTTGATTTAGCGTCCCTAACTGAATTTGGTTGAGCATTTTTCACCAAAATCCCTCATAGACGAGGAATTTGAAATGCTTCGTTGGATCACGATTCATGGTATCGAAGTTGGATTCTTGTCTCTCTCCTTATCATTTTCAACTTACACTTGATCTCGGGATCAAGAGTCACGAATTTCAACTTCTTCTACGATGCATGCACTGTTTGATCATAACTCACAAAACAAATTAACAAAATAAATAAAAAGAAAATTAAAACAAAAGAATTGTTTGGATTAATATTCAACTACTTAGTCGCAATATCAACTAATTCAATACCATCTCCGGCAACGACGCTAAAAACTTGTACGTCGAGGCGTTTGTTGTATGCTCGCGTATTGACTACTCGCAAGTGCACGAGATCCAGTTTCAATATAGTGGATCTTTACGATCGGATATCGTTCCCACAGGGACGGGTTGAATAAGTTGAATACCTCAATTTGCATAGTCTCATATTATCCAAACGGTTCAATAAATTATTTAAAATAAAACTAATTAAAACTAAGTTAAACTACAATTAGTGGGTTAATCCTAACTAATTTGATTAATTAGGGATTGATTTCGTTCACTTAATACATGTTTGATTTAGTTTTAGTTAACAATAACGGAGTTTATGGTATCCGACAATCTCGGTTCTAAAACTCCTCCGCCACCTCTTCCGAGTGTAAGACGGGGGAATACGCGATTTCGTATCAACGAAGCAGTCCCCCTCAATATCGTAACGACTCTAGGCCACGTTAGTCTTTCCCCAACGTCATCGATTGCATACTAACTACCGTCCTCCCGGGTCGTTAGATCGTAATGATGTGTTTACCCTAATCCGAATCCAGGGTTACCTATTCTGAGTGTCAAGCCCTAGATTCTCAAATTCAACCCTAATACCTTAACAAACATATTAAAGTTTTCATAAAATGATAAACACAATTGAAATTAAAAGCAAACAACCGTTAAAGAAACATATATTAAACCAAATTAGTATTTACACAATTACATCGATCTCTAGCTAATATTTATCTAATCTAACATTATCTTGGCCATTGAAACATTAAACCAAGAGATATTTATCATAATTTACAATAAAACATTAAATTACAAAGAGAGAAAGATCAAATCTTAAAGTAGAGTGATCCACTGTTGCCAAAGACCGATCCGCCAATGTTTCTTCTTCTCCGGATGATAAATATCTTCTTTAAGAATGGCCAAGAATCAAGGACTAAAGGTTAGGGATGTTTCATGCTCCAAGAGTTCTTAAGGGAAGTGGGAGAATAGGTATTAATAGGTACAAGGTTTCAAAATATCTCAAAATATCTATTTGCTGTGCAGAGGTCACCACCTAGGCGGTGGAATCTCCGCCTAGGCGGAGGTTAAGTCGGTTAAGGTTTTGCCGTTCCACAGCCTAGGCGGTGGAATCTCTGCCTAGGTTGTGGGACTGCTCCAAAGTTTCTGCCTCTTCTCTACCTAGGCGGTGGAATTTCCGCCTAGGCCGAGGGACTGCTCATATTTTAAGCATCCTCTGCATTCTCACCGCCTCGACGGTGGATTCCTCACAGCGGCGATGGCTCTTGTAATCTTGAAACCTTGTTTCTTCATCATTTCTTCACCGTTTTTGCTCGTTTGTCTTTTGTTTGCCTCCCTACACCTGAATTACATAAAAACAAACTAAAAAGCAATTAAATATAACTAAAACACTCAAAAACTACTAAATCCGGTTTAGAAGTAGATAGGAATTTTACACCTATCACCTACATTCTCTGTATTTTCTGATTCCTCTTCTTTGCCCATCTATTTTCTCTGTACTCATATCCCATTAATGAAACATTACCCACATTGATCTATCTGGGTGTGATTGTCATAAATATTTGCTCATTAGGATCAGTTTCAACTTCAAAGTGATCAAACAACCTTTAGAGTGCATCAGCATAGGGTAGTACTCCAGAGGGTTTCTGAAAATGATACTTCATGTGGTCCATCATGATATGAGCTAGATCCAATTTTCTCCCTTCAACAATCTCATTCATCAAATAAAGATCAAAGTCATTCACATTAGCATAACTTCCCCCTCTAGGCACAACCGAATAAGTTAATACCAAATGAAGGAATTGATGCTTAATAGATAATGATCTTGTTTCGTCTCCCTCTAAATCAATTTTCTCAGCAATTGCTATTCTATTAAAATTTAAAAAAAGCCAGTGAGGGGTATTGTACGGAACTATGTCTCCTCTTGGTATTTCCAAAATATCACATAATAACCTCCTATCAAACCGAATTTCTTTTCCATTAACATGGGATGAAATTGTAATATTATTGTGAGTGAGATTATTGTAGAACATTCTTACCCATACCGGCATCCACTCATTCCTCTGGGTGACAAAATCAACCCACCCCAAAATCCTAAAATATCCTTCAATATCAATATTTTTCTCTTTCAAACCAACAAAATCTATAGGGTTGCAACCTAAAACCTTTCGGTTGACAAACTCCTCATTATATTTGTTCCATTATCTTCCTTTCGAAAAAATACATTGTCAAATGTAGCCCTATTAGTACGATTCTTGACTCTAGGCATTTTTCACAAATCTAAAATAACTCAACCAAAATATCTCAAGAAATTAAGTTTAAAACAAGAACCAACCGAAACCCTAGAATTTAGAGAAGACTAACCTTGATTTTCGCGAGTAATCAGCCTCCAACACTTAGATCCAAGCCTTATACCTTTTGATTCAACGAAAAATTCTTCTAATCCGAGTTGAAATGAACTGATTTCGAGAGATTTATGCTTGAACGAACTTGGGAGATGAAGGGTTTTAGAGAAAAAATGTTTTTTTAGTTTCGGATGAAATGAAATAAACAAGTCATGGTATTTATATCCCGATATGATCGGTCGACAGCCATCGTAGAGGCAGTCGATAGATGAATGCAGCGTGACTCTCGATATTCCAACTTGAAGCTGTCAGTCGACTGCTCATTTTAAGCTGTTTGATTTTGTGCATTTAAACCTAATTTAATCAACTTAGCTCAATTTTTACCTCTTATTTTAATCCACATATATTTTTCAAAAATTAATTACTCACACATTTAAACACACACACACACACATATACATGTATTGCAAACATTTAAATTTCAAAATGAACAAACTCAGTCTCCCTAACAAAATTAATAAACTTAAACTTAAATGTTTTTAACATACCTGGATCATCTTTGGAAGCAAGTAGTATATGTACCTTTGGTGGATTATTAATTTCTGATTTGGTATCCTTTAACTTCACCAATGCTTGATTTTTCACCTTAATTTCTTTCTTCTTAGGAACAACAATTCTTTGAACTGATTCAGTAAGAACTTCTTTGCCTTTGTTTGGTGCTTCATGCTACTTTGGCACAACTTTGTAAATGAATTTTTTCTTGTATTGGTATCTTGTCGTTGGATGTAGATAAGCTTTGTCAGCTCTCACATATTGAGTTTGTTGCTTTTGTACTCTTGTATTTGGCACGTGCTGATTCTTCTTATTAGGTACATTGAACCTCGATTTCCTCTTTGGCAGGGCATATAAATTGTACCTTCTTGTCTGTTCAAATTTTTTTGTCGGCACGTAGTATTCATTGTACATTTGTCTAAATCTCTGATTTGTACCTGCACCATAATTTTCTCTTTTTGGTATCTAGTTATTTCTGGATCCGACATGGTAATCATGTAATAAATAACAAGAGCTTTCATAATGACCAAATTTACCACAATAATAACACTTAATATTGTTAGCATGCCTCTTCGAATAGTCAATGTTTCCTACGGGAGCATAATATTGTTTACGATTTTGAGAAGCAGCATTCGTAACTATTGATTTTTCAATAGATTTAGTACTCTCAACATCCTTGAATTTATCCATTGCTTCTTTAAGCTCATTTTGAGTCTTCTCAAGAAACAGTTCATTGGTGCTAATGTTTACCTCTAGACCAAAATTCTTTTTATGCAAAAATTCAAGATCATTCTTAAGAATTTGGTACTCATTTTCAACAGAATGGATTTTCACACCTTGTATTGTCCAATTCAATACTTAATGCCTTATTCAAGGTTTCACGATTTTTTCTTTTAAATTTTTTCTTTTGAAGATCATAAAAATCATTTTTCAAAACCTCAGTCTTATCCTCAAGAGACTCAATTTTATCACACAACTTGCTGATTTCAGATAAAACATTTTTAAAGTCAATAGTTTCAAAATATTTGTCTAAATTCTTTTTCTTGAGAGATTTGACAGTACTAAACTTCTTATTTTCAAGAGTTGCAATTTTTTACTCTAGTTTAAAATTCTTTTTTCTAAAAACATACGTAAGAGCAATAAGCGTCTCAATAGTCTTATCTGCATTCTTATCATTATAAATTATATCAGTCTCATGATTAGAACAATGACTATTAGAAAAAGCAAAATTAACAGTAGTACACAAAACTTCAGAATCAAGACACTCCATGTGATCATGTTTAGCTATACTGTGAAGTATATCGAGCTAAAACCAACTTTGATACCAATTGTTAGCCCAATGGAATACCCAAGAGGGGGGGTGAATAGAGTATTTGACTGGGCGAACAGATATTATTTGAGATATGTAATATATATTATGATATCCCTATAGATATGGTTCATTAAGTTTGAACATTTTTCAATTTGGTATATGTAATTCTTTCTATCTTATTTAATTGTGATTGAGAAATATTTGGGGGACTTAATTGATAAGTTTAAAAGCCATAATTAAGTGATTTGAACCAGGATAAAGTCTTAATGATATAAGGGGTCTATAAGAGCAATTATATGTCATAACAAGTGGGAACTAACCGCTGAAGAGCTTGTTTTATTTTCTTTTATATAGACCTGCGTTTTTTCACATTGAACAGTGATATCTAGAGAATTATTCTGAATTATTGAACTTTTGAGCTTTCTAAGAGTTATCTTACGGATTGAATTGTGAGATTTTTTCTGAGAGTTATTCTTGAGAATTATTTGCTGTGGATTATCGCTGCTACCGATTTGAAGTTGCATTACTAATCATTATTTATTCGGTGGATTCTTGGTGAGATTGTTCCAAGTTATTTGTTTATTTGTTATAATTATTATTTACTTGGAATTTAATCTTTGAAATTGCTTTTCGATTTTTTATTGAAAATATTTTCGAAATAATTTCTTGAAGAAATCTGATTACGTGCTACTCAATTTTTATTTAAAATCAGATTTTGAATATCTCACTTTTCTATTACTAGTTTTGGGATATTAATTGAGTTCTAATTTATCTGGCGTGGTAAAAGCTCCGAGTGAGAAAAATCGCTTATCAATTTGTAATTGGTGAGTTGAGTGATAGATTGAATACTATTGGGAGTATTTAATCAAATAGTAGTTGGTTTTAGTCTTTTCCAATAAAGAGATTGAGGTAGTAATTCTTCTTTGATTGAATTAATTTGTGAGCAATTTTGTAATGGTTCAATCCTTATCGGGTAAAATGATATTTGGAGTGTTTGTAAGGTTTTGATTCTTTAGCCTAAGGTACAAAAAAATTAGGTTATTCTTGAGCCTGTAAAAAGTAAAGGTTATTCCTAAGCCTGTGATTTTTTTTTTTTTTTTTTGTAAATGTTGATTCTAAGTCTGTGAAAATAATCTTTGTGAGAGTTTGGTTCCTACCTTTAAAAGAATCTTGAGTTTAGTGAGTGTGACTCTCTACGGAGATCGGATGACTGAATTAGTTAAGAGTAATTTGGTGAATCAGTATAAATTATTGGTGTGCTGCTACTTTTTTTATTATTTATTTGTGTTATTTGGTGTGCACCAAGTTCATATCATATTTTCACTGTTATATAAAGATAATAATTAATTTAGGATTAAAATTAATTATTTGGATTATTGAAGTATTTTTCTCTGATAATTTTTTTATCTACCCAATTCACCTCCTCCTCTTGGGTAGCTTACTAGGCCAACAAGGATACATGGGAATGTTATATATAATCTGTGTACTTCCGTGAGTGTTGAATATAATATCCAATGCAATAGAAATAACATCAATTAATGTTGATAATAACATAAATTATATGAATGCGTTGAATGTAACATGAATTATTGATAAATGTGATTTTGATGTTAAATGTAACAAGCAATCGTGTTTTAATAATGTATAAGACCGTATTAGATGTAACAAGAATGTGAAAACTTAAAATTTTGGAAGTACCATATTGAATGTAACAAGAATGTTCGAATTTGAAACCAATGAAAAAAATAATAAATGTGATATAATTTTGAAGATTGTATTCGTATAATTAGATCGTGAAATAAATATTTACAATAATAGTTATTTTGATTTTAATAAAATTATTTTACTGTAAAATTGTTAAATATGAAAAATCTCAATCTCGCGGATTTCACAAGGATAAATTTGTCATGTAATTTTTGTATTTTTAAATTTGGGATTGGATGGTTCAAGAAATCTGTATACTGAGATTATTTGTTTGATTTTTAAATAATCAATTGATAATTTCTTATTTAAATTGCGATTATTTGGTAATTTTTAACTAATTAATTAATTTTAATTATTAAGATAAGTATTTATATATATAAAAAAGGAAAATTCGAAAGAAAGAGAGAGAAATTGCCCACACGGCTCTGCAAAGAGGACTGACCGTCTCAGTTCCTCTTTTTATATGTACTGATTTTCAGATACCTTCCTCAGGAAAATCCCTAATCCCTTCCGTATGTCCCTCTCTGAATAATCAATATTCGAAACTCGACAGAGAAGTGAAAAAAAAGAGGATAGAGCATCCTCTCTTCAATCCAGAGAATGATGGGCGATGGGTTTCTGGGCACCAATGGCGGTAGCAAAGGTAGCCCGAAGAAGACAAGCGCCGCCACCACCGCCGCCAAGAAGAAGAAGAAGAAGCGCGGCGGTGCCAAAAGGAAAATGACGGTTGAGCAGGCGGTGGCACACAGGGCGGTGAGCGAATGGGTGTCATTGGGCGGGTCGTCTATGTCCTCTGATTCCGATTTCGGCGATTTCGCGGCGCAATGGAGTCGCAACAAAGAGAAAATGGTGTTCGAATTTCATTCCCATTCGACTTGCAGTGATGGGTACTTGTCTCCTTCCAAGCTGGTAGAGAGAGCCCATCAACATGGGGTGAGTTCATTTTTATTCTAAAATAGCTAGAAAATTACGGTGTAGAGCCTGATATGATGTCAATATTATTCCAGTCATGCTATTTGTTTTAAGAAGTATAATTATTTCAGATGGTTTAGTTTCATTTCACTAATAACCTGTATGAAAATTTGTTGGTTGAGTGGCCATGCTTGCTTTTGTAAAATAAATTGATAGATTTTCTTTGAAAAATTGGTAAGCATCCAAGTCTAGCTAGATGGTTGGTATGCTTGTTTGGCTCAGATTTTCAATTATTCAACCGATACTTGAAAAACTTAAACATCACTTTGTTTTGAGTCTTTCAAACGGTACGCCGAATTTGTACAGCATAGGTTATAGGTGTGTATTCACATTTACAAGATGAGTTTGTGGCTATGCATGGGTAGCTAATTATGATTTTGCTCGCATTTTTCTTTATTTTTTCCTATACCGTGTTTGTTTGTCACTTTTAATTTTGTTGTTTTTTGCTTTTGAGATTGCGACGAATTTATGAACGCGAAATGCAAAACTCGCTTGGCTTCTTCAATTAATCATGCTATATCGGGGTTGATGGGGTTTTTCCTATCTAACTCATAAGTTGAATTGATGGTAAAGGCATGTATAACTATCTATAAACAATATTAGTTTTTCATTATTTAGGGTCTTCTTGAATTTGTCATTGCTATATTAGGTTTGGTTTTTGTATTTTGCTCAAATTTGTTTGTTTTGTTTTTTCATTTTTTCCTAGATTGTGTTGCTTGTTGATTTCTTTTATACCAGATGCACGTGAAGAATCAAAAGGGAGAAAAGGGAAATGTTTTGATTAACGTAGTGTTTGGTTGCACATAATTGGGGCCTTGGAATTGGAATTAGAAATGAACGCTAATAATTTTTAGTGTTAATTAGTGTACAATTCATTGCCCGGAGTGTTCCTTTTGATTAGATGGCATAAGGACTTTTTGTTCAATTTTTATTTTTTTCTTACATTGTATGCATATAAGAGCTTCAACTAACAATATTCTAAAGATATATATTTTTTTTAAATACCATAAAAATTGGATTGGATAAGTGCGAATTTGATTAGCTTAATGTGTCCAGAACAGGTGAAAGTTCTTGCTTTGACCGATCATGATACAATGTCTGGCGTCCCTGAAGCCCTGGAGGCAGCTCGAAGATTCGGTATCAAAATTATCCCTGGTGTTGAAATTAGTACAATTTTCTCCCCGAGGTTGTTCTTTTTCTCCCACAAATATTCTGGCTTTCTAATATTCAAATTTTGTTTACACCATGCATCATCTCTATGTTCTGCAATTTCGGACATAGGTAGGTGGCGTTTGGTTAGTGTTTTTTTTTTTGTGTATTTTCCCGTATAACTCAGAAAAAAAAAGAGACAGACAGCAAAAAAAGAGTTTGGATTATGTTTATAGTTTTTTAGAACACATTTCTATGATCAGAATGGTACATTGTTTTTCTTTCGAGTTTTAGACACTGTTTGGTAACATTTCCTTTTAAATACTTTTTGTTTTTGCTTTTTAAATAGAAAAAATAAAAACATAAAAAAATATAATCGAAGCGATGCTTGTTTTTTATTTTCTCAAAAATAATTTTAAAAATAAAAAAAGTAAACATGATTTTAAGTACTTAAGACCCGACAAGAATGTTTGGTTAGTGTTTCTGTTTGTTGGGAACAAAAACATAACAAAACAAGTTCCTGTCCTGTTCTCACATTTTTAGAACAATTTTCTAATATCAGAATATATATCTATATATGTGTTTGTGTGTGTATATATATTGTTTATTTTCTGAATTTTCTGGTAGCAGAAACACTAGTCAAAGGCCACCCAATTGAGGGTCTTCCAAAGTTTTACATTCTAAATATTTTTCTTTCAATATCTCATTTTAATCTGTCCCCATCTTTTTATTTGGTGTCCAAACAGAGGAGAGTCCGGACCAGAAGAACCGGTTCATATCCTTGCTTACTACAGCGGCTGTGGGCCAAAGAGACCCGACGAATTGGAAAAGTTCTTGACTGACATAAGGGATGGGCGTTTCTTCCGGGCAAAGAACATGATTTCAAAACTAAACAAGCTTGAATTGCCTCTTAAATGGGAACAAGTGGCAAAAATTGCAGGCAAAGATGCGGCCCCAGGGCGATTGCACGTTGCTCGTGCTCTGGTGGAAGCAGGACACGTGGAGAATCTTAAACAAGCCTTTGCCCGATATCTCTATGATGGTGGACCTGCTTATTCAACGTAATAGTGCTATAAATATATTTAAATTAGGCACCGTTTGGTAATGTTTCTTTAAGTTTCTTTTAAGATAAAATACTTTAAAAAATCTGAAGAGTAAAGTAAAAATGGTTATTTTTTAATTATTCAATTTTTATGTTTTATTAGATGATGGATTAGGGCATTTTTACTCAAATTTTCTCGACTCTACGAAATTATTTTTTATTAGGTAATCGTTTATATGAATTACACCAAAATATATCATCTCTACGTTATCAAAAAGTGTAATTTTTGCTTTTGGTTTTAACTAAAAATACTTTTTTATTCAATTAACTTTTTTTTTTAAATTATAAAAATACTTAAAAAAAAGTATCATGTATTTACGTGTCTTATTCTTTTTTGGAGTTTTTTTTTTTTTTTTTTTTAATTTCTAAAGACTAATGGGAGCCTTTCTTTTTTTTGGGGTGCAGGGGAAGTGAACCTGTTGTGGAGGAGGCAGTGAAGTTAATAGGGGAAACAGGGGGTGTATCAGTTTTGGCTCATCCTTGGGCACTGAAAAATCCGGTTGCTATCATCCGAAAGCTGAAGGAAGTTGGCCTCCATGGGATTGAGGTTTACAGAAGTGACGGAAAACTTTCAGGTATGTGAAAAAGTTGAAGTTGTTTTTCTGAAAAAAAGAAGTGTTTCCATATGGTTTTAAACTGACAAAAACATTAAAACTGATTAGGTTAAAGGACAATATGAACCGAAATCGGTTTTAAAGAAACCTTTTGGTATTAATTTACTTAGGTGGCCTTTGTTTAGTATTTCTGTTTGTTGTTTTTATTTCTATTCCCAGAAATGTGGTCTGCAAAATTAGAAACAGGAAAAAAAAAAAAAAAAAAGAAAAAAAAAAGGGAAAATCACATTTCTATTCGGAGTTTGCTTCGTGTTCCTGTTCTCACAATTTTTTTTCTCTCAGAGAACTGGGAACAGAAGCCGAATTATGGGAACAAAAAAATATGTTTCTGTTCTGCTTCTCAATTTTTATAACTCAAATACTAGGAAGAATTAACAGAATTATTCCCAAATTTATGTTTCTGTTCCAAAATTTTTGAGAACATAAACAAAAATCAAGGCAAGGAAATGAGAAAGAAGAAACAAACGCCACCGAAGGTGGCATCTTTTAGTGCTTCTATTCCTTTTTTTTTTTTTTTTTTTTGTTGGGGTGGGGGTGGGGGGTTGTTGCAGTTTCAGAAAATCTGGAACATAAACGCAAATATAAAATCTAGATATTTCTGTTCTTTTTCCACTATAGATTTTTTTGGGGGGAATAAAGTACGCATTTTTTTTTTTTTTTGCTTTTCGATTACTGTTTTCTCTTCCAAGTTATTTGTTCTTGTTGAGAACAGACACAAAGAAACCAAGATTAGAAAACACTAAACAAAGGCCACTAAAGAAACGCCACCTTGTAAACGGTAACTTGTTTCCGAAGTACTTTAAGGTAAAAAGTGAGCATTTAATTTAATTTTTTAAAAAAAAAACTTAAATCATGACTTAAAATATCTGCTTGGTTGGTCAGTGTTCAGCGACCTGGCAGACGCCCATGAACTGGTGAAGCTGGGAGGGTCAGATTACCACGGGAGGGGCGGCCAAAGTGAGTCGGAGTTGGGAAGCGTAAGCCTTCCGGTGACGGCGGTCCACGATTTCCTTAAGGTGGGAAGGCCGATCTGGTGTGGTGCCATAAGTGAAATTTTGGAGAATTACGTGAAGGAACCCTCCTCCGACTCTAATTTAAAGACAGTCACTGCCTTCATGAAGACTGGCTGTAGTTGCGGAGGCGGCGGTGATTTGATCGAGCATTGTTTGTCATCGTGTTTGACAATTGAAGAAAGGCGGAGTGCTGAGTTTGAGGCCATTAAATTGAAGCTATCTTATGTTTCTATCAATCAAGAGACGAGTGACAAATAGTACTCGTGTTTATTTACCTTTTTAGTTTTTATGGTTTCTAATACTATGCCAATGCCTTCAAAGTTTGTGTTCAGTTGTTAGAGCATGGTCTCCAAACCATCTTTTCATTTTTCTGCTTAATTTTTGGAAATATAGGAGAAGTATAAATTTTTTCTTTATTATATCATATTCTCTTGTACAAGTTAATCAACTCTAGTGGGAAAATTAAAACTTGAAAGCAGAAAATGGAAACTGCAGAAAGCAATATACAACTGCACATAAATTTGAAGCTAACAAAATTCAGTTGAATCCCTTTTTCTAAGGCATGGTCTAACTTTTTGGGGTTAAACGGTATGGTGTGTCAAGATTGCTTTTCACGTAAGATTTTTAGGAGGATTACATCCCTTGCCAGCTGGACTAATCCTCCTGGGTTTCACTGTTTATCAATCAGAATTTTTGAAATAGACCATCAGAAAAATGTACTAATCTAGATGGCGCAGCCCGCGACGCACAATAAGGCCAAAATCATGTTCCCTGTTTTAAATTATGAACTTGAGAGCGAAAACTCTCTCTCTCTCTCTCTAACATTATAAATTACAACACATAATGAAACATACGGTAAATTACAAATAAGTCGTTTACACATTTTGAAGTTAAAAAAGAAAAAGGATATTCAGAAATGGCATACCAAAATATGGAAGGGTCAAAACCTGGTTTGTTCCATTTTGGACCAATTTCCGAATGCATTATATATACAAATCTCATTCATTGTGATTGAGCCTAAACAAGCTTTTCTTCTTTGTTGCTCGCAGTCAGCAATCAGCCATTTTTTCTCTCTGTTTCCTCTGTTTTTTCCTCCTGCCCAATTATTGTAGGCATTTGTCCGTTAATCTGTTCACCCAATCGAATGAACAGACAAACCATAAATACCATTTGATCCAACACACATATAAAATTGACAAGCAATGAATTAAAATATACCATGGTATGCGATTTGAGAGACACAGGATCCGCAGAAACAGAGGACTCAGATGGTCTGTGGAACAGCAAATGTGCAATAGAACGATCTATCGGATTGGTATCAGTTTCGATGTCCAAAAATCCAGCACACCTTAATACAAAAAAAAAAAGAGAAGGTTAATAATAATAGTTTTTGATTTTGTTTGTCCTACTTCTAGAGCAGCTTGTTTAGTTCTTTCTTACCGACAATTTTAGTTGACTCAACACAAGTTCAATCTATTCTATGTCAATCAAATAGATTCAATTTAGCTGATACTAACCAAATGACTAAGAACTTATCTGAATGACTCAAAAAATAAAGAGAAAACAACGAGGATAAAAAAATAAAAGTGACTTATTTTAAGTATAAAAAATAAAAAATGGAACAAAAATCATACAAAATCAACAAAAAGAGGTCCTATTATTTCTACTCTTCTTGTTCTTCGCAACTGTTTTCTTGTAATAACAATTGACTTCTCAATTTCTCATTTGTTTTGAACAGGAACAATGAATGGTGGTAAAGAAGGGGTGAGAATTGTATACTTATTTGGTCCTTCGGCGATCCGTGCAGTCGTGGTGTCTCTGTCATCTACGCTGCTGCTGCTCTGTCTTTGTTCAGCACTCCTAGCTAGACGATACAAACTATCCCTTATGCATAGTTTTGTCTTCAAATCCAACTGTAAATCAAGCACATTAATAACCATGCCCATGCATTGTATATCATCTTGTTTTATATGCTAGAGATAAGCTAGGAAATTGAAGAATAAAATCAGTGTTTCAAACATCTACCTTTTCCATGACAAGTTGAAGCTGGTGAAAACCACTGGCTTGTACTGAGGTTTCATCCGAGCCACAATTCACCGAATATCCATCTTGTAGATTAGAAGAACCTAATTCTGCTGGAATTCCCCCGTCTAAATCATTTCCATATTCCAGCTTGTTCCTGGAATAATGGGCCTGAACTGAGTTGGGATCACAAATTGAAGCCCGAGCCTCAAGTGTAGGATCAAGAGAGCTTTCAATAGGCTGCACCATATTTGAGGCATAGCAAGACTCCTTTGGTGAAAGGGACATAATACTGTTATTTTCAGATTTGACGCCAGATGGAGTGAGTGCATTTTGAACAGAAGTGTGACTATAGCCAGAAGTCATATAAGGAACATCAGTCTGCAGGTAACCAAAGGTATTGGGTCCGAAGTTCTGCTTTTGTTTCCGAATGCCAATGGAACTGAAAACTCGAGAAGATGTGTCTCCAGATGACAGATTTGTGTCTTCATTTTGCTTGTTTGAGGCTTTTGTTTTCGCTTTAGATTGGTTTTGATGCTTTGACTGCTTCTTGTGCGGATTGATCTGTCAATTTCAACCCAAGTTTGTTATCGCAATTTTGAATTCACAAGGACCATTCAATTAGATATAACATTGGACAATTTCAGTAGACAAACAACTTCTTTTCGAAAATAACTTAGGTGCTGATTGTTTTTGTACTGATTGTACTGATCTTGCTATTTTTTTTTTTTCATTTCTTGGCGCAGAGAGATTATTAAAATTATTTTTTTATAATAAAACAATAGGAACAGTAAGCTCGCTGCAAAAAGCTCACCACTGAAGATGCACCTTCTCAAGACTTACAACATAAGACATGAGCATTTGAAAATCATACTATTATGCGTTTGTGCCGAGACTTTGGTTTCCAAAGATCAAGTACTATAAGGTTTCCAAATATCATCAACTATTATTTAGTAGGTTTAACATGGAAATGACATAAATACTTCATGAAACCCATTGTTTTGAATGTACCATTCCATTGTTCTCATTTTTGGGGTATTTGATAGTTGAGGTTTTGTACTGAGCTCCACCATTGCGATCATCTCCCTGCAAAATAAATTGTAGAAAATATTATTAGTTTAAAAACGAAATTCCTCAATTATCTAAGAAAATTTTAATTAATTGAAACATCAGAAGTAATATGTATATGTGGAGTCTTTAACCCACATGCTGACTAAACACAATTTCATTCTTGCTTCCAGAAAACTTGGATCCATTGACAAATATTGAGTGAATTGGAGTCCCTGTCACATTATGCTCCAACAACCGAGAACTATCTCTGTTCGTAACAGATGCACTTTCCATGGTGGATCCATTGATTGAATAACTAGCATCATTCAGCTTTTGTTCATGACTTTCTGCTACATTTGGCAATGAACTCGATGAGTCAGGACATGAGAACTTAAAATCAGACCTCAACCCTTCTCCAGATCCTTCAACGCCATCTGACGATGAAAACCAATTGAAGTTGTCTCCATTCCCAACGCCTCCAATGCCAAATGTTGAATCACAATTTCTGCAAGGAAATATAGACTTAACAATTACGTACATGCACAAAGACAAAAAAAGATTGTAGAAGGTATTTCTCTAAGGGTGTGTTCGGTTGAGGTGTTTGAAGAAGAATTTGATTTGGAAAAAGGATTTGTAAAATTTTGCTAAGAAAAATCCTAAACAAAATTTTACTTCCAAACCAAATTCCTTCGTCAAATACCTTTCCAAAGGCACCCTAAATGAATATGAAAGAGGAATCTAGGAATTAATTACCCAAACATCCTGTCGACATCCTCAAAATTTCCTATATCAAGCCAACCGTTATATAAAAGGTCATTAGATTCTTTATCTTCATGATCGCGATCAAGAAAACTAAGGCCATCATCGCCTGTTTGACCAATTGTATAGTTATAACTGTTACAATCAACTGTAGCCCTCTTGTTATTCAGTATGGGATCTTCACAACTGAACTCATTGCCAATGGAGTCTGCATTGCTTCTTTTGAAATAATCATTTGAGTTCATAGTAGTTTCAGATGGTAAACTTGTCACATCTTTATCCGAGTCACCATCACATGAAGCAGGAAACATACTATCAGGATTGTGAGACCATGAATTATTTTCCAGCATGGTACTCATCATATTCAGAGATGAAAAGTCCTTTTGCTCCTTTTCTTTAGTATCATGTGTAGTAGTATTGCATTGTTTTCCACAATCACTTGAAACAGCTTTTATATCAATACGAGGCTTCTTGCAGCTGTCACCCTGAAATGAATGTTCATCACTAGGATGGGGAACTATATGATCGTCGCCCTGAACAAATTCATCCCAGACAATATCTTCGAGCTGTAAAATCAGTTGCAGAATAATGGCTGTAAGAACTGCCGAATGTAGAAAATCTTTTCATAAAATAGTTCTCATAGACTAGTAAAGTAGAAAAATAGAAAGAAGGTGTATTCATGTGAATGATAGTTGCACGAGTTTGAAAAGCTTGGAATGCAGTTATCACATAGAAGGAAATAGAAAAGATTTGTCGGAACTTTGAAAGAAAGGAAAAAAAATGAGATGAGATGATCCACAATTTTGTATGCAACTTTTTAGCAACTCAAGCAATTCTAAGAATGCCAATGCATCTCTCTATATGGGCAACCATCTCATCTATCAAGCCCCGAACATGTGCCACCTGGATGCAGCCTGCGACTCAAAATCTTATCAATCACAGCGGGAAGACTAGCAAACATGGAAAAATTAAGCATAAGCAGAGCATCTAGTGACAAAGTGACAAAGTTACAAACCATACGTTTATGTCTCAAAACTAGAATTTTACCACTGGTACAAGTCAATATGACGGTTAATCTATCACCTATGCTTTGGAATTCCAAGGGTAATTTAATGTAAGAATAATTTAATGTAAGAAATATGCGCATAAGAATTCCAAGGGTAATTTAATGTAAGAAATTTGCGCTTTGGAATTCCATGGGTAATTTAATGTAAGAAACATGCTTGCGAAATGTATTAAGCCACAGAGATTGCCATGCCAGAATGCAAACTCGGCAATTCATGTGAACTTGAAAAAGCCCTGGCTGAATATCCATGGCCACCTTGAGAAGGTTCAACTCGACAGTTTCGGAAAAAAAGAGTTCAACTCATACGAGTTGTTGAAAGACCAGTAGAACTATTTCTTCCATGCTAGATTCTTCAAACCTAAAAAATGATTCTACCTCTGTCTCTTAATCTTTTTCTGCAAATGGTAGTAAGTCATATTTCTCCATTGCAAGTTACAATAAACTTTCCAATTTAACATATAGCATCTAAACATGTGTCAGATTTTTGTGTACTCAGCTTTGTGCTTATGCACCCTCCTTATTGTTAACTCTTAGGAGTTAGGATGAACAAATGTCTCCCTCGATTATATAACAGCAGCAAGGAAAGTCATCAGGGAAAAGCTACTCTGACTGTAAATTACAATACATCAGTAATTTGGGGGACAAGAAGCAAAGAATGAAGTAATTAAATTCATGTGATTGAATGTCGCTAAACATTTTCTTATTGGTCTAAACTCTAAACAAAAGCATAACAAGTGTTCACATCAAAGCCTATCCTAAAAAGAAGATAATCACTCAAACATCATGCTTATTCCCTGCATTATTTGTCTTTAGCTTTTGTCATCAAAGAATATGTAGTTATTAATAAGATGTGACCGAAATTTATGAACACAAACAGAAAGAAAAACTAGTAGTCTCAGTATAATAATCATGTCCTGTGATATTTCTTGGGTGACACACATCTCAAAGTACACACTTGCTGATTTATCTTTCCAAATAAAGTAGTATAGCTTAGGATGAACTAATTTATTTGATAAGATACTTTTCAAATTTTCATTTTAGCTTTAAATGATTAACTAATTCTGCGTGCAGCCACTGACTTATGTTGCTAGAGTTTGGATCCTTCACAGTCGTTAGAAACTCGAGCCCAAGCAATTTCTCAAATTACATGTCATAATAAACATTGGCCTACTCATTGTACACATACATTTGAAAGAAAAACAGTGGACCTCTTCAATGATCAAAGAGGATCTAGACTCATGTAAGTCATGATGCACATGCTTTGAATTTCATCAACATGTGTTTTTGCTCCATTTTGTTTACTACACTCATGTGGGTTACTTCTTGTTATTGTTGCATCCTCTGGATACCTCAAATACTGGCATAGAATCGCGCAACTTATAAAAAGTTCACGAGTTAATTACACACAAAAAAATGTGAATATCTCTTTTTATATAAGAATTCAGAGTTCATCTACAATAATCAACCACAACCACGACATATGCTGAAGATGACTTTTACGATTTTCTTTCATCTATTGGTCAAACAGAAAAGAAATTCTTACCTCATACATAAACGAGTCTGACATTACTTCTAATTCTTCTACCCACCACCGAATGCAATTACTTGATCTGGTGTCATACTTGATGCACTAGTTCTCACTTGACCTCTGTTGAAAACCCAACACACAAGAAAAAGCATTAGAAACTGCAATAATGAAAATAATTATCCGTTCACTTTTCCTTCAGTTGAAGAAATAGATGGAGCAACCTCCCTCTCCCCTTCCGAATAAAAAAGAACTTGATAAAAAATTGAATGGATCATCTCAAACAATCAGATTAAGTATGCCGAAGAAGATTTGATTATTAAAGGCGTTCTTCAGCTGAAGAAATAGATTTAACATAGCCAAAAAAAAAAAAAAAATCTATACCCAAAATTCAAGTTGGGTTGCTCGAATTATCAGAAACAGGAATTTAAGGCAGCTCAGTGAGATTTTATCCTATATATTGCAAAATCTAGAAGGGGAAAAATTACTCGTACTACTAGGATTCTAATTCGTTTCAATTTTCGACAATTTCTCAGTATCCAAAAAGAACAGAAAATGAAGATCCAAAAATTATCCGATCAAAAAGACAACAAATTTAACTACGGTTGAATCTAAACTAAAGCGAGAATAATTTTCGCTAATCTTGCTGGTAAACTCACCGAAAATCAAGAAACCCCGCGCCGTAAAGTAAGTTCACCGCTACACTCTCACCGTCGATCCACAGAACTACAACAACAAAACCCTAACTTCGATTATCAGAGAGAGAAATCTCGAGCTCAGAACGATCTAGACCAAGAGAGAGAGAGAGCGCTTTTGTTTGGAGCTTTGAAAAAAAAACTCAAGATAATATTTTAATAATTTATTTCTCTTTTAAAAAAAATAAAGGGGGGTGCGTTCACGCGTGAGGCGACATGTGGCGAGGAGATCAAAACGACGACGGCAGGCGAGAGGATGGGTATCAGAATTCGTGGACGAGAGGGAGGGCCGAGATACGATCTGTTTCCGACGTCTCATTGGTCCACGTCATCAATTCGGACACGTGTCGTTTACGCAGAAAAGGGTTAGGTTTAGTGGGGGTGCGCATAGCGCACGTGGGGCCCACCGGTCGACAGTTGTCTTTTATAGTGTTTGTTTAGCTTTGCTTAAAGGCTTGTGCTACTGTTTTAGTTTAATAAATTGTGGTGATTAATTAATTGTGTATAATTTAATGTTTTCTAAGTGCTTTGCTGCGCGTTTTAACAGCCCTAGTTTATTTTATTCAATTTGATATGTACGGTGGTATTTTGCTGACTAGATGACCCAGGCAAAAACAAATTGATTTTTCAGAAAATTTTCATCATAATTTTATTTTTAAGTATTTTTTTTTGGGTAGAATGAAGAAATACAAAACAAAGTACGGCCCTATATCAAAGGTTTCTTTTTCCATTTCTGATAGAACAAGTATTTTCATATCTTACAGCGGGATTTCAATCATCTTTATCTCTAAGGTACCATTTGTCCATTTTTTTGCTAGACAATCAGCATATCTATTTACTTTTTAGAGTGAACTAGATATAATTATTTTTTTCAAGGAATCTTTTGCAATCATCAACCTGTGATTTCAATTGGTAAGTCTTCGGGCACTCCTCCATAATTAGCTTGATGCCTTCTCTCAAGTCCGTTTCCACCACAACTCTAGGCAATCACTACGAATATGCGATTCTGATTCATGTGTGGATGCTTTGTAATTCTGTTGCCAAGCTCGTGCATGAGGGAATATTTCCAACATATCCTGCGATCCAGGCGCCATACTGGTCCCGAATAAGACCTTCCAATTCCTCCAATTTCAGGGTTACCCCTAGTGCTTCCATCAGTGTTTAACTTATAAAATCCTGCATCAAACCGGCACCAATTAGTACAAAGATTAACTTCATTGCTTTCATAGGATGTCTTAAAATAGAAAGAATCCCAGAGATCTTTGTGATATTGCAATATTAGAAAATCAATTTTTGAAGAGTTTTGATTGAGCTCTTCAATAACTTCAAAATTTCTCCCCTTCCAGCCATTCCATGTGACAGCAATGAAGAGATAAGACAATTTAGATCTAGATTTACTCCCTCTGAGATATTTTCCAATCCAAACCAGTAAATATGTTTCCTGTTCTTTTCTAAATTGAGAAGGGTCCATGTATCTAAACCCAAATACTTTCAGCCTTAGGACACTTTCTCAATGCATGATCAATATTTTAAATTTGGGAGTGGTAACTTTCACAAGAAAGGTGTGGAATCATTGAACCAATAGACCCTCAATTTGTTTGTTAGCAATATTTTACGGAAGATGATCCACAAAAATAATTTAATATTTGTAGAATTTTAAACTTCCATATCCAGTTCCAATGAGAAATCTCCTTAGGTGTTTCTTTATGCTGTGCTAGGCCATAAGCTGATCTAGTAGGGAATAAACTATAATTTTTTATGATCCAAATAGGCACATTTTTTAGAAAAGGTTTGGAGGGTCCATTCTTCGAATGGTTTGAATTTGGGAATTCGAAAGTAGATGAAAGATAGGCAGTAAAAATCCATTCCCAGAATTATTGATAATATCCGAGACTTTCATATTATACATCTCTTGAAGATTTTTGTCTCCAAGGGGCCTATCTCCACAACAACATTCAACCCATAAGTTAATAGAAGAACCATTTCCCATTTTCCATTTCACCCATTTAATGAGAAGTTCATTAGTTCTTATAATGCATTTCCAGCTGTGAGAACTACCATTTTTAGGTTTCCAAGAACTAGAACTTTCTTCAATGTCATATTTTTTCTTTATAACCTCAATCCACAAGTTATCTTTTTTTGGATAAAATGTTCCATCCCAATTTAGCGAGTAAAACAATATTAGTTTTTGGCCTTTTTTATTCCCAGACCACTATTTTCTCTTGGTTGACAGATAGTGTTGGCCCAAAGATTTTTCCAATAGGGAGGTGAATTGTGTAGTAAAAAAATTGAACCAATTAATTCAAACATAAGTTATCATTTTTTTTAATTGATTATTATCTTGTTAGGTAACGAAAATATATTTAACTGAGTGTACACCCAAATAATAGAAATCTAACAATACAGTACATAACAATTTATCTGGATTCGGCAAGCTACTCTTACCTATATCCAGGCCCCCGAGCTCCACAGGGATTTCGCAATCCATTAACCCTTGATTATTTTCTTAGATAGGAACCAAACTCTTACAATCCTGATTTTTTTTGTTGATTCAAAATAACCCTTTACACTCTCCCATTATTACATTTATCTTTTTACAGGCTTAGAAAAAATCTTATCTTACTCTAATTCTATTACAGGAAGAATCAAAACCTAATATTTTAAAAGGTTAAAGATTAACCTAATTTTTTTCGCAGGCTAAAGATCAAACCCTAATATTTTTATTAAGCTAAAGATTAACCCTAACTACCCTGATTAGACGCTGACCCAAATATGTCTAATACCCTCAAACTCGCAAATACAAAAAATTCACAAGTTTCTTCTCACATGAGTTTCTATCACCTCAAAACAATTATGCTTAATTAATGTCTTGAAAACTGTGTGATAGATCTATGTGAATCACAAATCTGATTTAATGAATTTGAAGCACAAATAGTAAATAATTAGATTTCACAAATAAAAACTATTTTAAAATATTTTCAAAATATTAGATTAGAAAATGATTTTTCTAAAAAACTTAATCCAAGTAATCGAACAAATACTCTAAGAAAACACTTTAATTAACTTGGAAAGATCTCATTGAGATTTCTTGAAAACGATTACGATAACTCAGTAAGAACAAAAATCGGTGACTAAAATTTTTTAGCGTTTCAATCAAGAACTTTTTCGATGATATTTTCTTATAAATTTCTTAGTGTAAAATACTCTCTTATAATAGCAAAAGTTAAATGTTCTTGATTAATTCATTTTAAAAACACAGGTCTTTATATATAGACTTCTAATTAGACCTCCAATAGTTAGTTTTTAAATTACAAGACCTAAAATGACTCTTTAATAGCCCATATATCATATACTATCAAAATAGATATGTTTCATTTAAAAATATTTTTAGAAAAGCTCAATTTGGTCCCTAAAACTTTGTAGATTCAAAACTCTTAAAGATAAGAAGCAGTTTTACCAATTTAATTAAAAGAAAACTTAATATATGGAAGAAATAGATAAAATCTTAGTAATAAATGATATATAAAAGTAAAATACCCAAATTCATTAAAAACCTATTTGAAAATTGTTCAAAACAAGGTGATTTGGCTAAAAAATCGAAACAGTCAACATTTGTCTGTTTGACCCGATCGGTTGACTGACCCCCTGTTGGTCAACCGCCCCTATAACCATCAATGTTTTGACCTTTGTACTGCCTGTGGTCGGTTGACCGATTTTCCAATTGTGTTTTTTCTTATTTCTTCGTTTCGACGACCGGATTCATTAGTCGACCAACCTAAATCACCGGTTAACCAAATTGGCCAGCAGGTTTACCCATTTAACTCCCTTAAGCTGCTATTTTCATCAGTCGATTGACTGTTTCGTTAGTTGACCGAATTGACAAAAAAACACACACATTATTTTATGTGTTAAAACCATTTTTTTCATTTAAATACTCTACCAAAAATATTTTTATGATTTAACACTTTATAAAAACCATTTTAAGACCTTGAACTTATCACTTCTTATTGTGACACATATAAGATTATTCATTTTAAAGCGTCGTGCGTGATCCTAATTCGGGTTGCATTAAGAGTATAAAAGTAATGAATTGTTTTCACCTAAATGTCTTCAATGATGTGAAAATCTTCCTTATCTTCATCTTGCACTTGTCTTGAATTTCTTGAGTCTTCAATGATCACCCCATAAATTCTTCAATAGTTTTGTTTTACTCATTTTTTTTTCTCATTTCAACAAATGAAACTTTTAATCTGAAACTACTCAATAAAACCATTAGTTCCATAAAATATCAATATTTAATTATCCATCGAAATATTAGGTTCAACAATGATACACCTCGAATTTTTGAAAGCAGAGGAAGTAGAGACGGGAAGAAGAGGAAAACAAGTTTTCATTCCTCCCTCTCAAAATCCTCAAAATCCATTCATTTTCGAAAATAAGTTTTCAGGGGCTTTTCTAGGTATTGGTTTTGAACACGTTCTTTGGGCCGGGATTTATGTAGAAAAATGGAGTCACCACCTATCATGGGTTAAAAGGTATGCTAGGTCACCGAAATTTTAGAAAGTCATTTTTTATTTTTAAAATAGCCCGAGTTTTGACTCGTAAAGATCTTGTACCAAAGATTTTTTCAAGTTTGGGGGTCGGTTGTACTCGGAGAAGGTTTTAAGTACCCCTAGATACCCGTCCGAAGACGATACCTCAGTCTAAATAAATGTTCACATTGTACAAAGTCCAAGTAATTTCCTTTGGTTTCATTTTACAAAAATAATTCCCAATTTTATGTTTTTGTCTTTTTTATACATTTTTATGTAAGGAAACTAGGTAAAAGTTAACTATCTAACAACAACACCAAATAAAAGCATATGAAATGAAAATATTCTTTTTTTTTTTTTATTTTGATGACCAAACCTTGTAAAGGTTGCCTACGAATCCCGGTTATCATGGGGAATTAGGTCGAAGCGTAGTTCATTTGTTCATGATGAACTGATTTTTATTTAGATAGGTGATGGAACCCATGCATGGGTTGCCTATGTATCTCAGATTGTTGAGAATCAGGTCAGCATGTAGTTCATTTTTGCAAGATGATACTGATTTGTTTTAATTTAGTTTTTGAGACAAGGACATGAATCATACAATGATATGTGGATAATACCTTTAATTTTGTCAAGAACACTCCAACTGAACTCACTTGCTTAGGCAAGTTTAGTGTTTATGTTTCGGTTATTAGTTTAAAAAGGAAAGAAAATATATAGTATATATGTCATTCCTACTCGTAACTAAGAAAAATGAAAACATTTCTAAGGAAGGTGCACATTTATCCCCGAATGAATAGAGGTCCTCCATTTATTCTGAATTTTTAGCCACAAGGGTCTTGACAATGTAGTGTGTGTGTGTGTGTGTGTCTCTCTCTCTCTCTCTCTCTCTCTATATATATATATATATATATAGGCGCCAGTCCACGAGCCTGAAGACTTAGTGTCAGGCTGTGATCTAGACGATTACAGTAAAGTAAAGTTAGTTATCAACAGTTAGTGGTTAGTGATTAGCATTTAATTCGTTTGATTTGAGTTCTTGGAGTTCGGTTTCAAGTGTTCTTGAGAGAATCAAAGATACTATGTACAACTTATGGTGTGATAGATGTTTTTGTCATGTTTTTCATGTTGTTGACATGTTCTTAGTGTTCTTGATGTTATTGACATACTTTTGGATGCTTTTGACATAGTTTGATGATTTCAACATGTTTTCGACGTTTTTTGAATTGATTACTTGATATATATGCTATGTATATAGAATATAAAACTGAGAACTATATAAACATTCTATGTACAAGCAATATAAACATATTGAAGACAATATTGAAGGGCGTTTAAGAAAAAAAAAATCTAACTTAGGGAGTGGTATTTTCCTAAGCGATTTCCTTCTTCTCATTTTTTGAATCTTCTCGGTTGTTCTCGATTGTTCTTCAATAACTCCTTGAGATCTTTCCCCAAGATCCTCAAGAAATCCTTTTGGAAGGTATTCCGATAGAATTTTGAGGTGTTTATTGAATAGAAAGATTGAAAACCCAATATACCCAGGAACAGAATTCGAACCTAAAGAGAGAAGTTGTGGGTTCAAGCTATTCAAATTATGAAAACAAGGCCCTCCATTTAAAGGCTGGGCACCCTGTGCATTAGCCAATGTGCAAGGTAACCCAACTTGCTCCTTAAGGGCTGTTTGGATTAGGGGTCATCCTTTTATGCCTTGAGATTTGATGGCTTTGGACGAATCTTGAAGATTCTGTAGGATTTTCTAAGATTTGATAATGATTACTAAATTTATAAATATCTAAGGTAATGATTACCAATCATTACTCATGATTACCAATCATTACTCATGATTGGCAATCATTGGTCATATTAGCAATCATTAGATATGATTGGATTGCACATGGGGTATTTATGGCTCGATGTAACCCTTTTCGGTTTGGTTTGGTGGCTAAGTCTCGGTTACTCGAACTATTTCGGTTCGATTGCTATTAATATTTTGGAGATGCATTGCATGTAGTCTCCAATTGTCATTTTGAATTTAATTCTTGATAATTACACTTGACATGATGGGCATTTAGTGCTCACCAATGGAATTGATTTGGTTTGGTTTGCCTTATAACCGTGTAGTCACATTTCAAGCAATTCGGTTTCCCCTAAGATATTTTTCTCAAAATATCTAGGTGCCTTAAATGTGGTCTTCTTATGTAATCCCAAGTATTTAATACTTGATGGGATGGTGATTTGATGGATTATTAAATGCATGCCTTGGTGGCGAACCGAATCGGTTAGATTGATAATCGACAGTTATTTTTCTAGTAACTTGGTTTCTCCCTTAGATATTTGGTAGGAAATATCTTGGAAAATATCTTGCCATTTAATGCTCATTAAATGAGTCATTAAATGCTTGGTAGGGCACTTGATGTGATGGGCTTTGATTGCAAGTCGTGATGACATCGGTTTGGTTGTTTTCAAATCGAGTCCTAAGCCTTATTTACTTTGATTAACTTAGACTTGTCATGGCACTTACTTGGTTTGATAAAGGTCTTTGGTTTGATTTTTGATGATATTTGATATAAAATGAAAATATAAAAAAGTATTTTTGGTGTTAAACAGATGAAACCGATGATATTAAACGTTTCAGGGGTCAAAGTAAGTAACATAGGTAAATTGGTGAAATGTGTCACAACCCGTCCCGGACACCTGTCATCCCGAGGCTGGCGTGACTACAACATGACATCATTAATACCCAAATAACCAAATGAATGAAAATATACACCTACTGTATAATACAAACATCTATTATGGGGGACACATCCGTCCCGAAATTTTACTAACTAAAAGTATTTATCCATGAACCCTTTGACAACTTCTCTCAATCACCTATATGACTCCATCACGTAGCTCTACCTAGAGCCAGTAGGGGACCGACTCCTAGCTGTTGTACCTGCGAGTGTACTGCCTTCTTAGTAAAACATTTTTATAGTAATAATAATTTATTCTGCAACATCTAAATGGATCAAGCTTAAATATGTAAACATTACGTAGTTCGCAAAAGTTTTCATAATATTAGCAGTGAGAATAAAGTACTATATATAAGTTCCATGCAAAATCATTTAGTATAAGAATCATGCCAATCACCATAATAAATAATAAATCACTCAGTATAAGCAAAATACCACATCTTAAAACATCCTCTCAAACACACACGCGCTGGCCAGCCCTAGTGATCGTTTTAACCTCACGATCGGGAGTTTGCAACGGTACCGTACCATCCGTAGGATATGCCTTCCTACAAACACCCATCGCTCCGCTGAAGCGGATAATCACTGCGCAGTATAACGTCTAATATCACTCTGCCAAAGCAGGTAAACATCACTCCGCCGAAGTGGATAACCTCACTCTACCGCAACAGATAAATATATGGCATCGTTAAATCAAATACAGCATCATCGAATCACAACTCAATAGATATTGTTTACTCAACCTCGTCAAATCACCACGTCTATCTCTTTTCCTCAAAACCAACTTTTAAATTCAAAATAAAAATAAAAATCATATTTCACACATTTCTTTTAAAGAAAACGTCTGATTTTATCAAAACCACTTTTCCCCCCTTTATTTTTAGAAAACCAGGCATTTTTAGAAAAAAAAATAGATGTTTTCTATTCTTTTTTAAAAACACCGTCTGATTTCACCAAATCCAACAAAAATTCATTTTCAACTTCATTTCAAAAACCACCGAAATTTTTCGAAAATCCAGTTTACCAACTCACCCAAATCCTGCTTGATCCATGTCATTTATAAATTAATACAGTTTAAGTAAGTACATATTCCATCATATAGATACATAGAAAAATAGTTTCGCAAGAAGACAATACACTCACCTCGTTAACCGCTCTCCAAAACCTTCGCTGACCACAGTCTATTGGAATACTGGTGCCTGCGAGCCTAATAGTGACAAAGCCTAAATTAATATCTTATCTAAAACATCCGAATCATGCAATGCAGACCCTATATTCGAATCGTTACTATTTCATGTACCACGTAATTAAAATTAATTAATCGTTACAAAATTATTACGATTTTAGGATTTGTGACACTGAATAAAATTTAATTTAACGAAAATTAATAATCGGTTGAAATTTCACCTGTTTTCAAATCGTTTGGTGACCACGAGATGGGTTTTTTATTTCCAGTGGGGTGGTTTGTGCAAAAAAATTTTTCCCTCTTTTTCTTTTATTTTTCGCGCCTGCTCCCTACGTCTGATTCCGTTCCACCGGCGAACTCTCTCACTCCTCCTGCCACCGTCTGTCGACCACCCTGCACCGTTTTGCACACACACACACCGCAACAGCAACACCCACATACCTGACAAAACACACGCCGGCGACGCCACACCTCCGATCACAGCCCTACAATTACCGTTGGCCCATGTCCACCGGTGACACCCATACACACACCTACACGACCGACACACACCCCACCAGAGGAACACACCCATACCGTCATCACTAAAGAACACCCGCACGCATACATCCACCATCTGAGCACAGCAACCCACAAAATCAACGACGATCCCACGTCCCCCGGAGCGACCGGCTCTCTCTCTCTATCTGAAATTTGACGACACATACCCATACGAAGAACACGAACACCTACCCATGCTGCATTTCTATTTTCTATTTTGAGTTTTCGTCGCCGGCGAGCTCTCTCTCTCTAACCCACCGCCGGCGACGACACCAGCTGTCGAACCCTGCTCTCTCTCTCTTTTCGTGCTTCTCATTTTTTTCCCTTCAGATTAAGTCTGCACATGTATATATTGCATGTATCAAGTGGGCTGAAGGGTTGATCCACAAATGCCACGTCTCCCACTTCCCGATCTTCTCTTCCTCCGGCGGATCTCTATGGCGCACAACACACACACACTGTTATGGATTTAGACATGTATATTAAAATAATTTTTTTGTTAATTACTCTTTCTCCCCCCTAATTCTTAAAATCCTCTTTTTTAGTCCAAAATCAACTTCTTTAAAAGTTCTAAAAATTAAAATTTCACCCCTTTTAAAGTTTCAATTTAAAAAGTTAAATGCTAATTTTGGATAACATATTTTTCCTAAATTTTTAATTTAACCCCTAAACTTTTTAATTTGGATTTTTAATTGACTCAAATTCCCCCGAATTTTTTTCCCAATTACTCTAAAATGCAACGAAGATGACGAACGCGCTACGATTGAGGTCTTACAAAATGTCCTATAGTTGAAGAGTAGTAACTAATTTTTATTCATATTAAAGGTGATTTGATGAAAATAAACCTTTAATAATGTCATCTTAGTCCCTCTTAACTTTAGGAATTTCGAGATTGACCCGAAACGGTTACTTAAACAAATTCAATCAAATTTGACAATTTTGTGTTTTCTTGTGTTTTTGTTATTTTTTCTGTACTATCCAGTGTGATCTAAGGTATAAATTCATTCCCTTTAAACCTCAGTTTAAAGTTTATCTAAACTTGTACTTCAATTCGACACTAACTGGACGTGACAAAATCAGTGTCTACAGCTGCCCCTTTTTTTCATACGAGTTTACTTGTAATGACAAAGAAGGAGACAAACATTTTATTCCGCTAGATGTAGACACGACATTTTGACTGTCCCGCAAAAATATAATAAAAAAAAGAGAAATAAAAGGAAAATGAAATTAAAAAAAAAAGGTGTGAAATTGGAAGAAGGAAACTGGAACTGAAATTGAAAAAATGCAAAATAAAGGGAGTGAAGTGAAAGAGGAGAAAATCCGAAATAAGAAAATGGGGTGGAATTGAAATAAGAGAAAAATAGAGGGGAAAATTATGAATAGAGAAAAGTGTGGGACCCCTCTTTGGGGTCCAAACCGTAAGAGAGAAGAGAGAAAGAGAGAGAGAGAGGAGAGAGAGAGAGAAAAGTCGGTGAGAGAGAGAGAAAGGCAGCAATGGGGCCGCCTGCCCCACTGCCTACCGTCTGCACAGCACAGAGAGAGAGGGAGAGAGAGAGAGATAGAAAAGAAAGAGGGGAGGGGGCCCCTCCTGTCGGCGCCACACAGGCGAAAAAAAGAAGAAGCAAACAGTGGCCGTCTTTCCCCTGCCACGTGTCGCGACTTGGTGAGGCGGTGATGGGGCGCGTGTTTTACACGCGCCCTGCGTCCAGAATTTTTCCTTTCTCTCCATTTTTACAATTTTACCCTTTCCTGGTCTAATTTGGACTGGGTTTGGCGGCTAGACCTAATTTTAGGGTTTCCTAAAGTATTTTTTTCATGCCCAATCTTCTCCTATAAATAGGACTCTCCTCCTCCCACTTTATTCATTAAAAAATTGAGAGGAGTCACCCTATTTAGAAGAGTGGTTCTCAAAAACCTTGCGAGAAGCTGTCCGCGTGATAAAAAAGCCCGAGCGTTGAGATTCTTGGCCTAGAACATGTATGTTTTTTATTTTTTATTTTTTATTTTTTATTTCTTTAGTTTATTTAAATATCTCGATAGTTTAAATTCTTGCAAATTTTATTTAATTATTGTCGTCCGATGACTCGATGAAAAACGCTAAGACGAGATTCCCCATTCTCAATCTGAACCTTTAAACGTTTAGACGAGGACACTCGCTGTTTTTTATTTATTTTATTTCTGTATTTTTTTTTGTTTCGTTTACAAATAAAAAGAAAAAGAAAAAGAAAAGTCGTCCGATGAAAACGCCGGGATGGGTTTCCCTTAACCCTGAGCGTGAGGTGAAGGATGTTTTATTGTTTATGTTGTTGCATTTTATTTTTTTATTTTTCTACAATTTTATTCCTATTATCAAAACCCTAAGAAATTAAAAAAAAAAAAAAAAAAAAAAAAAAAGGGGAAAAAAAAAAAGAATAAATAAAAATAAAGAATCTTTTATTGGTAAAAATTAATCCTCACGAACCTTAAGTTAAATCCGATGATCCGACAAATCATGGGAGAGTTTTCTATGGCCTCGTTTTCATTCCCCGACCTGAGTAGAATTTAGAAACGAACGGTTTTAAGAAATCTCTTCCCTCGATAAATTTTTCGTGGGATTTCGTTTAAGTTTCTGAAAGATTAATTTCGCCTAAATTGTTTCCGCGAAACCTCCCTTAATTCTCATATCCATAGAATTTGAGGGAATTTTAAATCGAGACGTCTTTAAATTAATCAGACAAACTTAAAATAATTTTTTTGCATCCATCTAGCATATTTACTCGTTGCACTACTTAGACTGCATGTTTAGTACACTTTCACCACTTACACTTTTCATTCATTAAATTTAATCATTTATATTTTTATTTAGTCACTTAAAAAAAAAAAAATCATTTAGATGTAGTTTTGCATTCATATTTTCAAATCTCATTTTTCTATTTTTAGTTTTCCTATTTTAAAGAAGTCTCTCGGAAACATACATAAACCCCTCGGGGACTATCCTTATTGAATCTTTAATATTCGATAAGAGGTTATACTGGGAGAACATTTCAAAAAATTAAAAAAACTTATCCCACCTTATTTGTGAAAGTAAGAAAAAGATTTTATAAGGAAGGAATGATTTCAAAATAAAATAAAACATTCGGACTAAACTAATTGGACTTAATTGGACATAAGGTACCGTTTTTTGATGGACGTCTTGGGGTGCCTAACACCTTCCCCGAGCGTAACCGACCCTCGAGTCTTTAAATAAATATTTGTTTTGACCGTATTTTTGGAGTTAATTTTTTACTTAGGCCTTTTAAATTGTTTTATTAAAATTCGGTGACCTAGCATACCATTTAAATCCAATGCTAGGTGGCGACTCCTTATTTTTTTTTTTAAAAAATGGCCTAAGTATATTTTTTTGAGAAAACCGATACTTTTAAAACCCCTATCTCCTTAAGCTTATTTATTATTTATTATTCTTTTTCCTTTTCGGAAAAATTGGGTGCGTCAGCTGGCGACTCCACTGGGGATACGTTTAGAGGGTCGAGCCTAATATGTCCAAATAAGTCCAACTATTCCATGTCTGAATGTTATATTTTATTTTGTTATCTTTTCTTTCTATTTTTTGTAAATAAGTTGTAATGTTTATTTCTTTTCCTTTCTTTCTTCTCTCTCGGGCTCTTATATTGTTATAAACCCTCCGACACCTGTATGGTCGTCTTGTATCCATATTATCCCATTGGGATTCTATGATACAAAATGGGGGGGGGGGGGGGGAGGGTTTATACTTAATGGATTGATGTTGTCTTAGGAAGTCTTAAAAACTAAATGAGTTCGAAGTTTCCAATACCGATTAAGCTACGAAAGAATTTTTATAAATCATTATCTATTTTGATCGGTCATTATCGGAATTGAAAACATTGAACTCGGATGGGTTTTAAGACTACCTAAGACCCACGTGGACTAATAAATGAGTTTGTTGTAAGAACCGGACGAGACAGAAAAATTAGACCCAGAAAAGTAGTTCCGGTTCCCCCAATCTGAAGTTCGGTCTTTACTCATAGCCGAGCCCAGACTCACTCTAGGATGACATCAGAAAGCAACCCTGAATCTCCCCATGCAGCCCAGATGGGTCGTATGCAAGAAACCATTGACATGCTGAAGGAAATGATCAACGAACTTAGTCGGCCTCAGGAGGCACCTGTTCCCCCGTCTAGTGGAACTCCCATGATTGAATCACCAAATGAAAACCCTCTAAGTGCCGGGATGGAGAACTCCATGCCAAATCCGAATCATGTCGGCCCAAACTTCGCGGGATCAGTCTATTATGGACCCCAGATGGGCTCTCATCCTTTCGCCTATGAAGCATTGGTGTACCCCAGCCAGGGGCATATCTATTAGGCTCCACTTGAAGGTTCGACCCCTCCTACAGCCCAGATCTTCATCCACCCGGAAAGGGTTGTTGCTCCGTCGAATGATCCAAATGCTAATTGACTGGCCTCGGCCGTTGAAACCGCAAACAGAAATGAACCTCTGGCATGGGTTCTGAAAATGGAGGAATTGGAGAAAACCATAAAAGAACTAAAAAGGGAGAAGCCATCCAGAAAAGCAGCGTACAAGGAGCTGTCGGCACCAGCCTGGGTGGTGTATACAAAAAACTTCGTAGTTCCGAAGTTCACGAAATATGACAGTACTGGCCCCCCAAAATGGCATGTCAGTATCTACAAAGTGGAGTTGGGGGTTCATACTCAGAACGAAGACTTTTTCCTGAAGATGTTCCAGCGATCATTGAAAGGACCAACTCTCAACTAGTACATGACCTTAGACCTGGCACAGATTAAAACGTTCGAGGATCTGGTAGAGGCCTTCTGTGAACAGTATGTGTACAATAAAGATACTGCAGCAGACCATAATATTCTTTACCAAATACTGAAAAAACAAATGAAAGCTTCTGAAGGTATACTGCTTGCTGGAGGGAAGAAGCTACCAAAGTTGTCCCTAGGTTGAGTGAGGAGGCTCAGTTGGAGATATTTAAGTCAATCCAGACGTCACCGTTCTATTGAGATCTCTCAAGCATAGTAGTCACATCCTTCGGTGACGCGATCAAGCAAGCCGAGGTGACAGAAGAAGGAATAAGAAACAGAAAGATTGAAGGGACCTCGCTCGATCCGACTAGGAGGTCAGCCTCGCCAAAGAAGAAGGAGAATGAAGTAGCTGTTGTTGTTTCCCCTAGCAAACCCATCACCAGAACTACCCCCAGGCTTTCTATCCCAAAAACTACCTGAACCAGAACAACCAATATCATAACTACCCTCCTTAAAATTGCCAAAACCAACATTATCATCAGAACCAACCTTATTCCCAAAGTCGTCCCCACTATTACCAAAACGTACCTCCCCCTTACCAAAACCACACTCCCCAGTATTATCCCCAAGCCTACCAAGCACTCTCTTACCATACATATCAACCAAACCCGAACACCCCGCCTCAAATTCCTAACCACACCCTCAGGCCAAAAACCCAATACCACCAAGGCTCTCTACCTCATGCTATTAGGGAAAAATTCTAGAACGATGATAGAGAGCTACTAGACCTTCCGGTCTCCATCACCGAGTTGTACCGAAATTGTTTGAAGTAGGGGATGCTGATACCCCTTCCATTCTATGAAGTTAAACCTGTGAGTAAAGCAATTTCTTCAAATGCTTTTTGTGAATACCACTCGGGAACCAGAGGACATGCGATCGAGCAGTGCTTTCAACTAAAGGACAATATCCGGGAGTTCAGACGGACATGAGCCACACGTTTCCTAAAACACCTGAGACCGGTACGCCAAACTGTCAGCAGAATTCGTTGCCTGAACATGCCTCCTCAGAAAGCGGCGTCAATCTAATTTTCACAGAGGGGGTCGAGGAAGAAGTTGATATGATCGGTATTAGTGGTGTTTGTTTACACCTGAAGGTTTTCGATGGAGGGTTCGAATTACATCCAGAAAAGGTAGCCGAAAAATTGGAGAAATCTCTAGTTCTGTCTTTCCCGATCCAAAAGCCAGTAGAAAATCTCAATAAGGTCCCGTGGAATTACAAGATCATCGCTAAAATAGGAGAAGAAGAAGAATTTCCAATCTCAACAGGAGAAATCGGTGGAATCACTCGGTCTGGAAGGGTGTATACGCCACAAGATTTGATCAGGGTTCCTGTGAGGGAACCAAGGGGGGCTTTGAAAAAGCCGATGTCAGAACATGAGACTCATGACTTCTTAAAGGAAATGAAGAATTTAGAATACAAGATAGTGGAGCAACTCAGCAAAGCTCCGGCGTAAATCTCGATGCTCTCACTACTCTTGTCCTCAGAAGTACACAGACAAGCATTACTCAAAGTCCTAAATGAAGCCCACTTGCCTAGCATAATCCCTCCGGAAAAGTTTGTCACTCTGGTCGAGCAGGTCCTAGGTCCTAATACCATCACTTTCACTGATGACGAGATTGACGAAGAAGGAACAAGTCACAACAAGTCCCTGAATATCACGGTCGAAATCCACGGAATGTTCATAGCTCGGGTGTTGGTTGACAATGGTTCAGTAATGAATATCTACCTTTTGTCAACATTGGAAGAAATGGAGATAGATTTGTCACAGATTCAATCGTAAAAAATGGTTATTAGGGCTTTTGATGGGGCCAGGAGAGATAGCGTCAGAAAGATGGACCTACCAATCAAAGTTGGCCCGATTCGGTTCAACGTAAAGTTTCAAGTGCTCAAAATACCTACTCTGTACAAATTGTTGTTGGGGAGGCTGTGGATTCATAATGCTGGGGCTATGCCTTCGTCCCTACACCAGAAGATCAAGTTCATCATTGACGACACACTTTATGTGATCAAAGCCGATTTGGATATCGCACCCTCCTGTCAAGCGATAAGCCGATAGGTCCCGTTAATAGATAAGGAAAATGATAAAGAGAATATTGAAGCCTCTTATCATGTGTTCGGCGTCGCGAATGCTACTTTCGTGAAGGAAAGAGGACATGAGTTGGCACCGTTATTATCTAACACTGTGGCCTTTGTTGCTAAAGAGATGAGGTCTTTGGGATGCATCCCCAGAAGAGGACTGGGCAAGAACCTAGATGGAATTACAGAGCTGATAGAAGTCAAGGAGAAGAGGGGGAGATTCAGGTTGGGATATGAGCCGACAAGAGCGGATCGGGCGAAATTCTTCCGAAAGAAGAGGGACGGATTCTCGGACAATCGACCAATGGAAATTCCACATATCCGGGTCACCTTCCCCTATCCGGCAGAAACCATCAACAAAGGGGAGGAGACTGAAGGATTCGAGTTCCACCCTGAGAAAGTGCTGATTGAGGAAGCTGTGAACGTAATTCTGGGAAAGGAGGCAGGATCAAGTTATGGGTTCGATATTCGAACCAAAAGGGGTAAAAACTATAGAATTGGGATTCTTATTTCCTCCCAGTTCATCGGGCATTTCGGTAAAATTGGGGAGATTTTCTGTACTCACACTTCCATTCAACTAGCTTTTTGGATGAAAAAGGATTTTGCTTTGTAATGGCTTTCTTTGAAATTTAATTAATGAAATTCTATTTTATTCAATCTATGGTCTAAAATGTTGAAATTTTACTCTTTCAGGTTTCCTAAATTACCAGTGTATGATGCATGCAATATAACTAAGCTAGAATGCGGTGAGTATGATTTCAATACAGAAGCGGGCCATAATCTAATGGGAGTGGAAATAGAAGATGACTCCTGCCAGCCAGATGATGGTCAGATCTGAAAAGCCTTTGCGGAATTTGAAAACAAGCCGATTCCTAGCGCTGACGAAACAGAATTGATAAATTTGGGGACCCCAGAGAAGTTGAAAGAAGTGAAGATTGGATCAACCTTCACCGCTTTAGAAAAGAAAGAATTGACGATGCTCTTGGTTGCCTATCAAGATATTTTTGCTTGGTCCTATGATGACATGGTAGGGCTAGACAAAAGTATCGTAACCCATAAGCTGCCGCTAAAGCCTAGGAGTGTGCCGATCAAACAAAAGTTGAGGAAGTTGAGGCCTACTGTCAGCCTTGAGGTGAAAGAGGAGATCATGAAACAGTTCAATGCCCGAATCATCGAAGTTTGTAATTACAGTGAATGGCTCTCAAATGTTGTCCCAATACCAAAGTCTTTGGGAAAAATCAAAGTCTGTGTGGATTATCGTGATCTCAACCAGGCAAGTCCGAAAGATGATTTTCCACTGCCAAACATTCATATCATCATCGATAATACTGCGGGGCAAAATCCATATTCTTTCGTCGATGGATGCTCTGGATATAATTAGATTCTAATAGATGAGGAAGATCGAGAAAAGACAGCCTTCATCACACCGTGGGGAGTCTTTTGCTATAGGGCGATGCCTTTCGGTCTCAAAAATGCCAAGGCAACGTACTAAAGAGCAATGACAACCTTCTTTCATGATATGATGCACAAAGAGATGGAGGTATATGTGGATGACATGATCATTAAATCTCAGGAGAACGAAGATCATCTTTGCCATTTGAAAAAGATGTTCGACAGACTTCGAAAATATCAACTCAAGCTCAATCCGGCAAAATGTGCTTTCGGGGTAACTTTCGAAAAACTTCTTAGTTTCATGGTTAACCACCATGGAATCAAGATTGATCCTGCAAAGACGAAGGCAATTTGTGAGATGCCACCACCGAAAAATGAGAAGGAGATCCAAGGTTTTCTGGGCCGACTGAATTTCATAACCTGATTCATCTTCCAGCTCACTGCCACTTGTGAGCCAATCTTCAAGCTACTTCAAAAGGAGAGTGACGGGCGATGGAATGTGGATTGTTATAATGCCTTGGAGAAGATTAAAGTCTATCTAATCAACCCTCTAGTTCTAGTGCCACCTCGGGAAGGGATTCCGTTGTTGCTATATTTGTCAGTTCTTTACTCTTCAATGGGAGCTATTCTTGGATAAGTCGATAAATCTAGAAAGAAAGAACAATCCATCTACTACCTCAGCAAGCGCTTTACGAAGTACGAGAAGAATTACACCTTGCTGGAGAGGACCTGTTGTGCATTAGCCTGGTCTGCTCGAGACTGTGCCATTATATGCTCCCACTGACTACCTACTTGATAGCCAGGATGGATCCCTTAAAGTACATCTTCGAGAAGCCGATTCTGTCAAGAAAAGTTGCAAAATGGTAGATGCTGCTAACAGAGTTCGATATCATCTACAAGACCCAAAAGTCAGTAAAGGGTCAGGCGATAGCAGATCAATTGGCTAGTTGTCCAGCTCAAACGGATCACCAGCCTCTTGAGATGCTATTCCCTGATAAGTCGATTCACGCGATAGAGGAAGAAGAGAAGGAAACAGTTTGGAAAATGTATTTCGATGGTGCCATGAACTCTCGAGGGGCCAGAATCGGGGCCATTCTAGTTTCTCCAAGCAAGCAGCATTATCCAGTGGCTTCCAAGTTAAAGTTCTAGAGTACTAATAACCGAGCTGAGTACGAGACATGTATTTTGGGACTCCAATTGGCTGTCGACATGAAGATTAAGGAATTGCTAGTGTTCGGGGATTCTGAGTTGATAATCAATCAGGTGATGGATAAGTATGTCACAAGAGATCCGACCTTGATAGCATACAACAATTACCTCCTGGAGTTGTGCGAGCGATTTACGATGATCGAATTTGAAAGCATACCGAGGCTCAAGAATGACTTTGCCGATGCCTTAGCTACCTTGGTGTCTATGATCTCTATCACTCAGGAGGAGAATGATGTCATTCCAGTGGCAATACGAGTTCAGAGTCGACCGGCCCACTGTTGCCAACTTGAATCTGAACCAGCCAAAAACCCGTGGTACAGTGACATAAAGAGCTTTCTAAAAAATTAGGAGTATCCAGAAGGGGCATCGAGTGTTGATCGAAAAACTCTTCGGAGGTTAGCTGTCTAATTCTTCCTAAACGGGGAGACACTATACAAACGCTCTCTTAACATGGGCCAGTTGAGATGTGTTGGAGTCAAAGATGTCATGCAGTTGATGAAAGAGGTCCATGGTGGCATATACGGACCCCACATGAGTGGCTTCATGCTCGTAAAGAAGATCCTGAGGACCGGTCATTTTTGGCTAACGATGGAAAGCGATTGTGTGCAGTTTGTTCAAAGATGCCACAAGTGTTAGATTCACGGTGATCAAATTTATGTCCCACCTTCTCAACTTCATTGCTTGGCGGCCCCATGGCCTTTCTCAATGTGGGGTATGGACGTTATTGGAGAAGTTACCCTTAAGGCGCCGAGTAGTCATCGCTTTATTGTGGTGGCGATTGATTATTTTACCAAGTGGGTAGAGGCTGTCTCCTTAGCTCGAGTGACTCAAAAGATAGTAGCCCGGTTCATCAAAGAAAATATTGTGTTGAGATACGATTTTTCGCAAGAACTGATAACCGATAATGCTAAAAGCCTGAAGGGCTCAGAAATACAGGAAATATGTCAACAGTTCAAGATCGAGCACAGAAACTCAGTGCCTTACCGTCCAAAAATGAATGGAGCAGTGGAAACTGCTAATAAGAATATAAAGAAAATCCTTAGGAAGATGATTAATAACTATAAAGAGTGAGATGATATGCTGCCATATGCTTTGATGGCTTACCAAACTTCGGTTCGAACCTCGACAGGGGCAACCCCCTACTATTTGGTCTATGACACAGAAGCGGTGATACCGGCTGAGATGGAAATTCCATCTCTGTGAGTGCTCATAGAGGCCGAGCTTGATGAAACTGAATGGGTACAACAAAGGTTGGACCAACTTTGTTTAATTGACAAAAAGCGGCTAACAGCGATAAGCCATGGACAATGTTACAGACAGAGAATTGCCAGAGCTCATGATAAGCGGGTACGCCCCAGAGTCTTCAAGGTCGGTGAGTTGGTATTGAAGAAAATCCTTCCTTTCCAAGATGAAGCTAAAGGCAAGTTCGCGGCAAATTGGGAAGGTTCTTTTGTTGTTCATAAGGTTTTAAGCGGTGGAGCGTTGATTCTCCAGAAAATAGATGGTGATGTATTTCTCGAGCCTCTAAACTCGGATTCTGTAAAGAAATACTTTACCTAATAAATACCTTTCTTTTCCAAGTTAGTTTATTTTGATTTATGATTATCTGTTTCTTAAAAAAAAAAAAGGTACGGCTCGAACATGGTGAAAACTCGAAAGAACGCCATGAAAAGAATGTAGAGATCGTGACAAAAGAAAAAAAAATAGGTAGATCGCTCTGGGGGCCATTTTTGGAATTTTCACTGTGGCCGACTTTCATTGACCGTAAAAAAATTTGTGTTTGGAACTTTACGTATTTGAGCAGAGTTGGAATCTGTGAAAAAGAACACCAAACATGGCTCAAATTTGCATGGAAATCATACTTGTCAGACAATTTGGCTTGGAATCTCGCAGTCAACATATTTAGTGATGAAGGTATCTATTTTAGTAAGGTTTTACAAATTTTTCCATATTTTGGCTAAATCAGTTTTGCAGGATTTAAAAAAAATAAAAAAAAATACAAAGCATGCAGGAGCATATGATTCCCCTAATACTGAGGATGCCTAGCAGAAGAGAGGAAGTGAGAATCGGCAGGTGTAGAGAAATAAAAGTTGGTTGTCCAGAACTAGACTTCGTCAGTAGCCAAGAGGAACCTCCAGAAGGTGCACCTCTAAAATTGAAGGAAAGATGAGACGGTAGAATCTCTCGATACTGTCCTGTGAAAGTCAAGCGCCGTCAGTCAAATGATCGTGATGAAAAAGGGGGGAACGGAATTGTGAGTTATAAAGGGTAACAAATTTCAGACTAAATTTTTATGTTTGTCTGTTACAGGGATCTCAAAGGGACTGGAAGTATGGATTTTCCTATCACTAGGACTTCTTACCTTCCAACTCGAGTTGAAGACTCTTATTGTTGAAAACTTAAAAGCTCTAAATGAGCATTCAGGTATGCGTTTTGCCCTAAAAGGGGTGTTCAGTGAACTACGCTAAACCTGATCCTCGGCGTAATGCTAAGGTACGTAGGCAACCTGTAAAGGTTCGGTTATCCGAGAGCGGCAGCCAAATGGTTTGGGGCTTGAGTCATTCTTTATTTACTCTAAACGATCCTCTAAACAAACAATTATTCGTCATGTGTATCGTCATGAGTCCCTTTTTCATTACTCTAAACTATTTGTCATGAGTCATTATTTATTTACTCTAAACGATCCTCTAAACGGACAATTGTTCGTCATGAGTATCGTCACGAGTCATTCTTTATTTACTCTAAACGATCCTCTAAACGGACAATTGTTCATCATGAGTATTGTCATAAGTCCCTTTTTCATTACTCTAAACGATCCTCTAAACTGACAATTGTTCGTCATGGGTCATTATTTTATTACTCTAAACGATCCTCTAAACAGACAACTGTTCGTCATGAGTATCGTCATGAGTCATTCTTTTATTACTCTAAACGATCCTCTAAACGAACAATTGTTCGTTATGAGTATCGTCATGAGTTATTTTACTTGTTTTATTACCAAAAATTCATTTTGAAAAAAATGGGACGATCAAAATAATGTGATCTTTTATCTTTTCAAGCAAGTGGAACTCGCATGACAAAGAGGGGGCAGCTATAGACACGACTTTTTAACCGTCCCGCAAAAATATAATAAAAAAAAAGAGAAAGAAAAGGAAAATGAAATTAAAAAAAAGGTGTGAAATTGGAAGAAAGAAACTGGGACTAAAATTGAAAGAGTGCAAAATAGAGGTAGTGAAGTGAAAGAGGAGAAAATCCGAAATAAGGAAATGGGGTGGAATGGAAAGAAGAGAAAAATGGAGGGGAAAATTGAGAATAGAAAAAAGTGTGGGACCCCTCTTTGGGGTCCAAACTGTAAGTGCACAGACAATATCTAGAATATGTCTATGTTTATGTTCAGCTAGACTATTTTGGGCAGCGGTGCTAGGGCAAGATCTATGGGGAAGTATGCCATGTTTTCAACTGGTGTCTATGAAACACTAGTCCTTGTATCCCATGGCATTGTTAGATATGAAGATTTTGATATTGCAGGAAAATAGAGCTTGAATCATGGCAATAAATGAGGTAATTCATAATGCCTATGCATGAGGTACAACTAGGTATACCGAGAGTAGTCATCGACAAATATGACAAAGTATTTGGATCTCCCATTGTGGTAAAAGGCGAGGGCCTCCAAACATCAGAGTGAGCTAGATCAAAAGGTGTATAAGAGATCGAGTCACTGGTAGGAAAAATTAAGGTGTGTTGTTTCGATTGTTGACATGGAATATAATTGAGATGTTCAGTAGAGATAGAGCCTAATTTCCCACTAGAGGCTAAATTTAGGATACATGTGATGGATGCATAACCTAACCGAGAATGCAAAAGGCTGAGAGAAGAAGAATCAGGTGATAATGTGGAGGAGAATGGTGGTGGTGGTGGTGATAAGGAGGATGATGATGACAATGATGAGGATGAGGATGGTGGTGATGGTGGCAAGGTTACACAAGTTAATGATGAGGATGGTGGTGGTAGTACGGTTTGAGGTGGAAAGTGCAAACTACTGAGCTCAAATAGACGTCCAACTTTACGACCAACCCTAACAATTTTTTATGTCCAAGAATCCTGTACACAACAAATACTATTAGAAAAAATCACTTCAAGTCCTAATTCATAAAGTTTCCCAACAAATAAAAGATTCAAACTAAGTTTTGGAATTAAATGCGTGTTAGAAATAAAAATATATGAGGTAGAAATCTAACTGGTATGATTAACACGCATATAAGAACCATCAAAAGTAGGAATGGTAGGAGCATTCATAGCGAATATTTTCGATAAGAAGATATTGGGATCAAAAGTCATATGATTACAACAGGTAGAATCAAAGTATCAAGAAAAATTGCCTGTAGTAATTGAAAGGTCAGGGGTAGAGTTGATACAGGAATTAGAGAGAAAGCGGTTGAAGATTGAAGCTATATCCCCAATAGAGATGGAAAACAGTAGAGCCAAGATTTGAACTTTTTTTGGCAACAAGAACGACCGAGGAAGAACAATCCTTAGACATCGTCGTTTGAATAGGATCAACAATATACAACAAAGTATATTGTATGATGTGAATTTGGGAAAAAAAAAAAAAAAAAACAAGACCATGGATAGATTCAGAACACCGAAATTATCCAGGAACTAGTTTGTTGTATTTTGAGGTCAAGGGTAATGCCCATTCATGTGTTTTCTGTGTGCTTGGCATGTTGTTTTGATGAAAGTTATTGTGGATCCTAATTTGCACAAGCACGTAGACTCAATATATAGCTATTCAATTGATTTGAGGCCAATTATCTATTAGCATCATGATAATTTTAAGGATTCTAGAACCTGATTGAGGGAAACTTGAGGTGAAATCCTAGATGAGGTAGTTCAGGAGATACGATTTAGGCATTCATTTGATTAGCTTAAGCCTTTGAAGTTTACCTTATAATATGTTTATCCCTCATTAACCTGTCGAAGCCTATAAGTCGTTTCACTTCTGAACATGTAATAAATACCCTGGCCAACTGAATTCTTTCCAAACCTATATCGCTAAACCGAAAGCACAATCTGAGTGAAATCAAATTAGCATTCGTGTATGCTACTTGAAGTGAGCAGTTGGGTTTTTGGTGAATTTTTTATTGGTATTCGAGTACTCACTTATCATTTTTCTATTGTATTTATACACCCGTGAAATTGTAAAAATCGAATAAGTTTTGGGATGTGGTTCATGTTAAAAAAAAAAAAAAAAAAAAAAAAAAAAAAAAAAAAACATATGTAAATATCTTTCTATTTTCGTTTCTTTTGACAAGTGAGTACGAAGTTCTTAAATGTATGTTCAAGGTTGTTTCGAATTAATATGTGGAGGTTTGAGAGTGATTGTGTGCCAAGCGTTGTGCTCTGGATATCGTTAAGTTAATAACATTAACCTATTTTATATTTTTGATATACCCTTGGCCAAATATTTCGAACCGAACGAAGTTCTATTGATCTTTTTGAACTTCCAAGCCTACATTAGTGGAGAGTGGAACTCAGTCAGACATATAGATATCCTAATCCTTTATAGTATAAGTCATGAGTTTCATTGGTGGATAATCCAATCCGGTCTTTGAATAGTTATATAATTGAGTTTTCACACACATACTTGAGCAGGATCTAGAATGGCATTTACCATTATTGAATGTTGAAATTCCAGAACACCACATGGTGCGTTTTACTCCTGAACTCGATATAATTGGGGGCCTTTGAGGGAAAACCTTTTGGTCGATTAGTTGAATTCAAAACTCATATATCGTTATGTTTAGGTAGTTTTTGTTTTTGTTCATTGTTTAGTATTTGTGTTAGTTAATTTCATTGTGTTTTTTTATTTTAGTGTGAGTGTTTTGCTCGAGGACTAGCAATTCCAAGTTTAGGGGTATTTGATAGATGAAATTTGTCTATATATTTTCAAGCCGATTTTGATAGTTTTTGAGTGTTATTATAGTGTTTTAATATGTGTTAATACGTTTTTATTAGTTTTATTATAAATTAGGTGTTTGGGACGAAAAGGGATGAAAACGGTTCACAAACAAGCAAATCGGTGGAACGACGGTGGAAGAACGGTGGAAAAAAAGCAAAGAAGGAAATTGCAGGATTGCAGGCCCACCGCTGCAGTGGTTAATAGAACAGGACCCTTATGCTTGCCCACCGCTGCAGCGGTCATCCGTTAGTAACCCAACTAACTTCTCATCGTTGCAGCAGTCCGACACCAGATCTTTTAGATATTTTTGGGATATTTTTAGATTTTTTGGATCCCTTAAGTATGGCCCTTCTTCCCAACACTTGGAGGAAATTTTTAGGGAGTTTCTTGAGAGCTCCAAGGCCTATCAACCAAGACAATATCACAAAGCAAAGAAGAGAAAACGTTCTCGGAGCGGTTTTAGCGTCAGTTCTTCGGATAACGGTTAGTCTCCTTGTTTCTCTCTTTATTTCTTAGTTTTGGCTGATAGTTTTGTATATGTTTAACTTGTATATTATTTTATATATAGTTATGGTCATGTGTAGCTAAACAAATATTGTCTAGGGAGCGATTTGTTTATGAAAACATCGTTTGTTTAATCTTTGTTTCGTTATCGGTTGTTCTTGCCTATTCGATTGTGTTTACTGTTCTTCTACTTTTATATGCTTGTTAAGATATATTGAGAATATGGGGTTTGACACTTGAGAAAGGTAACCCCAAATTTGGACTAGGGTTTAAACGTAACACGACGATCTAATGACCTGGGAGGGTATTAGAAAGTGTGCAATTCGTGTGATTGGGGCGAGACTCATGTGACCAAGTGTCGTATAGACGCTAGAAGGGGACTTTAACATTGACGCAAAGTCGCATATTCATTCACTTTACACTCGAGAGAGGTAGTGAGTGAGTTTTCGATACCTAAATTGTCGGATAGATTTGAATTCCGTTAATGTAAACTAGATTGATTCAAATACGTTTAAGTTAACAAAGTTAATCCCTAGGCAATATAATCCCTTAAACGTCATATTAGTATTGTAGTTATTAATTTAGTTTAATATATTTTATTAACAAAAAATATAAATTGAGTCGCCTAGATAAAGTTAGGTTATGACAATCACGATACTTAGCGACGATCTAATCCAATCCATGTGGATACGACAAACCCTACTTTTCCCATTATACTAAAACTTGACCTGTACATTTGTGGTGAAAGTAGCGATGTAATATTCAGCTACCAGTTACCTCTCCCGAGTGTCAAACCAACTAATATATCATAACAAGCATATAATGGAAGTAATAAAACGGTAAACACAATCGGATAAAGATAAACAATCGTTAACAAAATATTGATTTATTCAAACCATGTTTTCGTGAATTACATCAAACCCTGGACAATATATGTTTAGCTATACATGACCATAACCAAATATTCAATAACAAATAAGCTAAAAATGATCAAAACTACCAACCAAAACTAAAAATAAAAGAGAGAAACAAAGGAGAATAGCCAAATCTGAAGAACGAGTGATTCCACATGTGCTAAGTCCGTTCCAATCTCATTTTATCCTATTCAAATGGATGATCCTCCTTCGTTGGTATGTCTTGAAGCTCTCAAGACACTCCCAAAAACGTGCTTTAGGTGTTGGGAGAAGAGGGGATATCATAGGGATCCAAAATATCTCAAAAAATATCCCAAAATATCTTATCCAGGTGGAGTACCGCTGCAGTGGTTGGAAGTCAGTAGGTTCACTGACCCTTTACTGCTACAGCGATGAAGGCTACCGCTGTAGCGGTGGTCTTTTGGCCGTAACTTTCTCGTATGAACTTCGATTGAGGTGATTCAAAAACCTATGGAAAACTAAGACATAAATATACAACTTACATTTTTGAGAGTTTCCAAAATCGGATTGCATCATTGTCAAAAATGGCCTTGTAGTTACTGCACCTAAACTGAATTTGCATCTTTCACCTATTTATTCAAAAATCTATAAAACAATACAAATACACATTAAACTAACCAAAATGCTTGAGAACACATAAATATTTGAATCTAAAAGTACTTGATTTGTCGGTAAATAAACCACTAATTAGTTATTCCATTACATTTTTTTAAGTATACAATTACAATTAAACAAGATAATTAAATAGTGTTTCAATTGGTAAATCTATTTAATTTATTTTCTCATTTTATGTTTTCTTCTATTTGATTCCATCTTAATTTCACTCTATATAACTAAATGAGACATTAGTATTTTTTTTTTCCTTTCCTATCTTGTAAAAAAAATGTTAGAACAAAACAAAAGGACAATTAGACAATTGCTTCGGTGGCCTAGTTCTAAAATTTTCCATGCATTTGTCTCAAATTTTGTTATCATTGTTAAAATTATGATACCATGTAAAAATAAAGAGTAATGGAAGTGAAGAGAAGATATTGAAGGAGGAGAAATACAATAACATATGGAGAATTCATTGATTGTTCTTCCATCTTACAATGGGTATTTATATACAAGGAAAGTTTATTGCTAACCTAAAATATGCCACTAATTAAGGAGAAAAACACGGAGAGAAAAATGTGGAGTAAGTGATAGCGCGTGAAATGCGCCGCTACTTACACTCGCAAGTATACGAGGTTTAAGTTTTAGTATAGTATGATCGTTAAGATCGGGTTATCGTATCCACAGGGATTGTTGTCGTTACTATCGAATACCGCGTTTGTCGTGACCTAATTTTATCTAGGCAAAAAACAAATGTATTTAATTAATTAAACTAATACTAATATATCCTAAATTAACTACACTATTATGTTAATATGTTTTAGGGTGAAGAATTGTATAGGGATTAACGTGTTTACAAATACGTGTTCGATTCCGATTTACTCGCGTTTACGTTGTTCGACCTATTTGACAACCTCGGTACGTAAACTCCGCCGCCACCTCTTCTGAGTGTAAGACGGGGGAATACATGACTTCAAGTCAACGGAGAAGTCCCCCTCAACGTCTTAACGACCCTAGGTCACGTGAGTCTCGCCCAGCGTCATTGATTGCACACAATCCAACTCCCTTCTGGGTTATTGGATCGTCGCGTTGTATTTACCCTATCGACAATTTTCGTTCTAAAACTCTCTCGCCACCTTTTCCAAATGTAAGACGAGGGATATAACGTGATTTTGAGTCAACGAAGAGGTCCCCCTCAATATCTTAATGACCCTAGGTAGCGTGTGTCTTGCCCAATGTTATCGATTGTCCACGATTCAAACCCCAACCGAGTTATAGAATCGTGGCGTTTGTTTACCCTATTCCGAATCCGGGGTTTGTCAAAACCTCGTATTCTCCATTTATCAATCCAAGAATAATAAACAAATAATACGATAAATACAATCAAACTACGAAGAACAATCACAAATGAAACACCGAAATCATCCAAACAACGTATTTATAAATTATATGTTAATCCCTACTACAATCCATATTTAGCTCGGGGCCATAGCCGCATATACAAGAAACTAACGAGCTAAACATGCTCACATACTCCTAAGATAAAGAAATAAGGAAAAACGATCAAAGAATTTAGCCTCGTCCGAAGATAAACCGCTAAGAACGCTCAACGATCGATTCGCCGTCTTCTCCACTTCGGGATGCGAGCTCCACCACTAAAATTTCTAACCCTTGGCTTAACTATAGCCTAAGGGGCTAAAAAATGCAAGAGAGAGGAGAAAGTTCCGGACAAAGGGGGAGGAGAGGGGATATTTATAGCAAAAATATCCTAAAAATATCTCAAGACTGTGCAGGGCAAATCCGCCTAGGCGGTGGAATTTTCGCCTAGGCGGAGTTAGGTCAGTTAAGTCTGATCGCCTGGGCGGTGAAGTAGGCGGTGGACTAGAGAACATTCTGTTGAAATTCCGCCTAAGCGAAGAAAACTTCGCCTAGGCGAGCGGCTGTCAGTAGCCCTTCTTCGTCCTCTGCTGGATTTTCGCCTAAGCGGTAGAATTTCTGCTCAGGCGGTCGTCCGTCAGTAACATTTTGTTCTTCTCTGCATTTTCATTGCTTAGGCGGTGGTCTGGACGCCTAAGCGGTGGGTCTGTTTCGTCTTTTAGGCTTCGAGCTTGTTTATCCACCGTAACTTCGAACCGCTTTGGTTCGATCTCATCATTTTAGCTCCAGTTTTCTATCTTTTTGACCCATACACCTGAGTTATACAAAAAATATAAATACTAATTAAAACATAATAAAAATAACTATAAACATATTCGAAAACTAACCAATTCGGATTGAAAATAGATAGGTTTTTCACACCTATCAGTAAGGTATGGCATGAAACATGGAAAAAAAAATTAGGGAAACTTTCTTTTCTCTAAAAACATAGATATTGTCTTTCTTTAACACTCCCTCTCAAGTTGGAGCATGGATATCGTACATGCCTAACTTGTCTAAAGAGTTATCACATACCTCTCTAGCAACTGCTTTAGTAAGGACATCGGCTAGTTGGTCTTTAGACTTTACAAAAGGAAATATAATAATCCTAGCTTCAAGTTTCTCTTTGATGAAGTGTCTGTCAACCTCAACATGTTTTTTCCGATCATGTTGAGCAAGATTATGAGCAATTTCTATAGCTGAAGTATTATCTCAATACAAATTCATTGCATCTTTGGATGTAACACCTAAATCCCTCAACAAGTTTCTTAACCAAAGTAACTCACATATCCCAAATGCCATTCCTCTGTACTCAGCTTATGCACTAGACCTTGTTACTAGGCGACCTTGCCTTTCTCTCTTTCCTCATACTCTTTCTCTCACCGACTTCTCTCTCTCTCTCTTCTTCTCTCTCTCTGATCTCTCTCTCTCATTCTCTTCTTCTTCTCTCTCTTTCTCTGATTTCTCTCACTACCATCTATACCATCAATTGACTCTTTTAACTTACCATCAGTAACCTTTGCTCTTGTAAGAAGTTGCATGGAGTTTCTCCTAATTACAGTCTCTTAAGAGTCTTTGGGTATGCCTGCTTGTTCTCCTACAACTTTATAAATATGCAAAACTTGAACGTCGAGCTCAAGTATGTTGTTTCTTGGATATAGAATTGAACACAAATGATATTGATTTTGGGATCCCATTTCTAATTGTTTCGTATTTCTCGTGATGTCACCTTCTAGAATACAAGATTTTTTCCCTCCATATTTAAGTTTCATTTGAACATCTACCATCAACTATATATATTTCACTAATCCATCCATAGACCTCTCCCCTGATCATCCTAACACAAATATCATTGAGGCTCAAATAGATTCTCCAGTTACCCTACTGATCCCTACTCATATTCCTGCTCCGTTTTCTGGATCTTAAACACAACTCCCTCGAGCCTGTCTCAATTACTTTAGATATTGCCCTAGCTTAGCATGTCCCAATGACTTCAGATGTTACATCAATTATGTCGGTCCTAAAGAATCCCCATCGTTCTAGCAGGGTCACACAACCTTCCCTATATCTTCGTGATTATCATTGTTTTTTTTTTTTTTTTTTCCATACTTAATTTTTATAAGCCTTAATCCTATAAGGAGGCAAATACTACTCCTCTTTGGTAGAAAAAAATGGACGAGGCACTTCATGCCCTAGCTAAAACTCATACTTGGGATCTCATTAACCTCTCTTTTAGAAAAACTCCTATTGGATGCAAATGGGTTTTCAAAATTATAATACATTTTGATGGATTCATTGAACACTATACAACTCGACTTGTTGCAAAATATTTTGCTCAAGAATATCTCATAGACTACGAAGAGAGATTTTCTCCTATTGCAAGACTCACATCTATCCGTACTCTCATTGCTGTCGTTGTGATTCACAAATGATCCCTCTTTTAGATGGATTTTAAGAATGATTTCCTCAATGATGATCTCCTTGAAGAAGTTTATATGTGGGTCCCTTATGGCCTAGCAGCTCTCTAGCACAAAGTTTGTCGCCTTCGCCATGCCCTCTCAAACAAGCTCCACGTACTTGGTTTGCAAAATTTAGTACCACCATCCACCAGTTTGGGTTCACGTCCAACGCTCATAATTATGCTTTGTCAAGTTACCGAATTAAAAATGACATTATCCTCTTTCTACTGTATGTGGATGACATATGATCATTACATGAGATGATCTACGCGGAATCTTTGAACTTAAAAAATTTCTCAATGGTCAATTCGATATGAAAGACCTTGACATGTTTACTTATTTTCTTGGTCTCAAAGTTTCAATTGGTTAAGATGGATACTTTATCTCTGAGGCCAAATATGCCTCTAACCTTCTTTGCAAAGCTGGCATTATTGACTCCACCACTACCAACACTCATCTATAATCGAATATTAGACTTACTCCACTAGATGGATCCCTTCTCTAGGATGTTAGTCTCTATCTCTAACTATTTGGAAGTTTGGTATATCTTATAGTTACTCACCTAGACATCGCATATGTCATCCAACAAGTCAACAAGTTCTTGTCATCTCCTCGGACCACTCATTACTTAATTATTTTTCGTAATTTTTGGTATGTTAAGAGAATCTTATTTCACAAAAATTATTTCACTGCGCAGTCTGCTCCACCATACATGCTTATTCTGATGCTGACTAGGTCGGATATCCCATTGACAAACATTCAACTACTGGTTATTGTGTCTTCTTGGGAAACTCTTTAATTTCCTAGAGTAATAAGAAATAAATTGTGGTTTCCCACTCCAGTATTGAAGTTGAATACCTTGCCATCACAAATGCAACAAAAGAACTACTTTGCTTTCGTTGGCTCCTCATAGTCATGAGAGTCTCCCCTCTTACTGCCATTGTTCTGCATTGTGATAGTATGAGTGTTATTTAGATCGCTCGTAATGATATTTTTCACAAGCGTACTAAGTACATCGAGATTGATTGTTACTTCATCCGTTATCATATTCTCTAGAATTCGGTTCAACTTCACTTCATCAATTCAGCCGAGTCATCAAGGCTCATCCATCCCGATACTTTCACGTTCTGATTTCCAAAATCAAGTTCATATCTAATTTACCGTCTTGAATTTGAGGAAGGATGTTAGTATTATGTATATGGGCCTTGACCCATTAGGTTAACCAAACCCTAGTCCTAGTTAGAAAACCCTAGTTGTTATCTATATAAAGATTCTTTATATATGTTTGTATATTATAACTTTCAAAAATATCAATGCAATTGTCTTATATTCTCTCTCAATTATTCTAACAGTCACGAGGGACAATTAGACATATATGTTAAAATTTATATTACATTACCAAATTAAAATCTTAAGGTTACAACTCAAACCATATTCTGAATGCAAAATGTAATTGAATCTATGTCATATGTAAATTTGTATATAAAATACGTACTTATATTTAATCTCTTGCAACTATTGTTACTATTGACCGAAGAGAAATTATGATTTATGTTGAATGAAATATCCATGTGTTCAATTAAAAAGTGACACGTGCAATTGCTTAGTATTTATAATATCATTGCCTTTTCATCGATAGATAGCATTTAATTCTATAATATCATTGTCTTTTCATCCAAAAATGGTATTTATTTAGTCCAAAAACTATTTTGAATAAATTAAATTGTTGTTGTACTATGATGATTTTGTGCATTTACCTTTTCATTTGAAAAACAAAAACCGAAAGACAGAGAAAGAAAAGAGTGTTTTGATCATAGATTAGATTCATCTTGCTTTAAATTCTAAGTTAATTCCATGTTCCCCTTGTAAACTTCACCGGTTCACTAAAGCCACCAAGTTGTTGGGTAAGAACCCATTTTTTCCTTTATATTAAACCTAAAGGGTGACACATGCTCAACTCGGGTGATCAAGTACCCTTCCACTGCAACCAATCAGCTTGATCTCTTGTGCACTAAATACGGTAAAAGTTTTTTGATCAAAATTTGAATATTACAGTGAAAGTTCAAAATTGAAGCCCGTGTTCCTCCAATGGCAAGGCTGTATGAAATATAATTCAATGTCTCAAAGATTAAATATTCAATGTGAACATGATTAAATGTTCATGTACGATTTCATTTTCAATCACCTCAGCTACAATTCCATTTTCAATTACCTTACGCTCCCAAGTAAGTATTTTCTTCTCAATAAAGCAATGCCTCAGCTTTGGGTTGGGGCACATGTTATAAATATTCTACATTTTTTTATAAGATGGACGAAAATGAATAATGTGTGTCTCCTAAATTTGTCAAATAAGTGCTACTCATATGACACTGTATTGTGTTTCACCACTTACAAAAAATGTTTCATGGCATCATAATATTTTTAAAATCCAAAAAAAATAGAAAATAGAAAAATATTTTGAACTTTGGATTAATTTGAGAAATCTTCACGGAATTTTTGAGGCCATTGAGGAATTGGATTTTGAGAGGTTAATTTTGAATCTAGAAAAGAGAAGAGCAATACATCATCACAAACAACTTTTTCAAATTCAAAATTTTACTTTCTCAAGTTAATTAGTATCTAGAATGCAAATTAAATTCAATATTAAAAAATAATTAAATTTATAGGCAATTTATTCCTAATAAAAATTATAATTGAACTATTAGGATTCAATTAAAAGTTAGAGGGGAAATATTACAATTTATACCTTAATTTAATGTCCTCATTGAAATTAACTGATTATTTTAGAACTAGTTAACTTTGGGGTAAATTAAGATGAGGTTCTAGTATAATTATTTTTATATCACCCATTACATAAACCATCATATCATGACATCAACCATGACATAATCATTGCATCAACATGACATGACATCCATTCATCTTGGAAATATTTTGAAAACTTTAAGAAGCTTTTTAAGGGGATTTGAGGCTAAAAGGTCAATCAACCCCGTTGTTACATATCCAGAGTATTGATTGGACTGTTATAACTTGTGACACAGTCCCGGCCAATGGCCAAATTCTATGTGGCACTAGGGCCACATCTGGTGATACGACCCTAGTAAATTCTAGCCTATAAATACTTCCTTCAACTTTTAGAGGAACGACAAACCTTTTCGGATACAGAAAAAATCTCATATTTGAGTTTCGGATAAGAATTCTTCCATACTAGCAATTTCGAGCAATTCCAATGAGCAGTTTGAGACCGAGGCAAGATAATAATCCATAGAAGTCCAGAACTAGTGTATAAACACTATCCAGCTTAGTATATATATTCACACTTCTTTATGTTTCAATCTTCGATGTAAGAATATTTATTAAGATTAATGTACCTCAAGGCCCCGTTGGTAACAGCGGCAACCAGAGGGTTTGCAAAGTATTGATGAATATTTTTTCATCATAGATTTAGTTGTTTGGTGTAATTTCATTTATATGATTCAATTCGAGGATACGATGATATGCTAGTAAGAGGGTGAACACTTTGTTTTACCCTCAGAGCATTAAAAGATGATGTTTTGTTTTGATTTATCATTGTCAATGTCTTATATTAAAAAATCATAAAAATGTTTGTTGTTATAAAATTATAAGCTTAAAAATTTATTGTTTCATTCAAAATAACTTTTATAAGATTGTGAGGAATTCTACAATATAATTAGTTGAAGGACAAGTTTTCATACCATCATTTTGATTTCCCAAATATGGGTGGAATTTTGAAGCAATGAGTTTAGGAGATTTTTTCATTAGCATGAAGTCTTATTAAAGTCAACATTGGTATTATAGGATGTTGATTTTGTTGAAACTTCTATCCAGGATATTTTCTCAATTCTCTTTCCATAGAATTCGGGGAGAAATCTTAATTTCTACAAAATAAAGGGGCAAATTAAATTAAAAGAATAATAGATATGTCATTAGATTCATATATTCAAACCCATGCATTCTTATATCTTGCATCATTTACAAATATGTTTAAGACACTTTCCACTACACCTACTTATCACTTCATGCTAATGAAATCAGTCATATATTGCACCATATAAAATAGGCCATTCAAATTGTTTTCTAAAATCAAACTATTTTATCATATAGTTTTTCATGTGTAGGACATGAAGTAGTCATTCATATTGTTTTGAAAAATTAAATCATTTTTACCATATAGTTTCGCATGTTTAAAATATTTCACTACTTGCACTTTTTATTTTCATGTAAATCATGCTAGATTATATCATAAAAAATCATGTTTCACTAACCTTGCATAGTGGTAGAAATCATAGTAGAATGCATCTAAAAAATAATTTAGAAATTCATTTGTATCATTCTAGTCCAATATCATGATAATTTGCATTTGCATCATTAGGATCATTCAATATCCGTCATTCACTGATGTTACTTAGCCCCTTCAAATTAAAGTAACTCATGGATAATATTGATAAAGTATCCCCCCCCCCTGGGATCTCCCTTGTTAAATCCTTAATATTTGATAAGAGATCAATCGGGGGAACATTTAATAAAATTCCAAAAAATCTTGTTTCACCTTATTTCAAAAATACAAAAAATATTTTATTACTAAAAGGAAAAAAGTTTCAAAATAAAATAAAAATTTTGGACTTGGACTAAATGGATTCAAATGGAAATAAGGTAACAGTCTTTGGACGAGCATCTTGGGGTGCCTACCACCTTCCACGAACATAAATGACCCCCAAACTCTTTAAATGAATATTTGTGTGGACCATGATTTGGAGTCAAATTCACATAGGCTTTTTAAATTGTTTTTTAAAAATATCCCAATGACCTAGCCCAACAATTAAATCAAATGTTAGGTGACAATTCTTGTTATTAAAAATTCCACAAGTCTTCTAAGAGAAAACCGTCGTGGTTCAAAGCCCCTTCTCTCCACTTGTTTTCAAAAGCGGTATATAAACGTTTTATTTCCTCAATCAAAGGAAAAAATAGGGCGCGTCAATCAATTGATTATGGTAGAGAGGTTTTAAAAGAAATAGGTTTAGAAATTGGTAAATTTATCTAGGAAACTAGTCGACCCATTTGAGGAGTAGGTCCAAGATCTTTTTAGTTAACTAGTCAGTCGACCGATTTAGGAAGAATGTAAATCAATATAGCTAATTATGAATATCAATAAATCGAATTATGAACTAGTTGAACGAATGTTTGTTGTATATCCTTAGTTATAATTCAAATTCGAGTTTTTATCTATCATTCGAATTTGAAAAATTCGAATTAAGAGACAAGATCAAAGGGCAAATCAAATAAATTGAAGTTAACATTTTTCAGTCCTAAATTGTAGCACATTTTGTAGCTACTTGCCTCCCAACGGATTCTTAATCAATTTGATCAAATTGGAACATTGTATTGGTTGTACATTGATCAGACCTCATGCCTATAATGTTCAACTCTTAAATTACAATGGATTAGTTTCAAAATCATGCACAATAACTAGAATTCTAACCTTATAAATACAAGTCTAAAAAATCATTACACAAGTGACAAGACCGAATTTGACATAGCATATACTTTATTAAAGTTTTATTTTTGTGTGTAAAACACTCTTACGCTACTTTTGATACATTGGAATAGAACAATAACAAAAAGGATTAGATATGTTCAAAGAGGCAGTGGACATGAGGTAGGGGGCCTAAGGAGTAGGTGGTGTTAACGGCCGAGGGTTGCGGGAGTTAATTGGAGAAAGAGAGAGAGAAAAAAAAAATTGAAATTCATAAGGTAAAATTGTAATTTAATTAAATTTTCAAATGGTAAAATAGTAATTTAATTAAGTTATATTAAATTTTATTCATATTCTTGTTTTTTGTTTTGATGAAGGAATAACCTCTAATCCCATATAATTGGGACTAACTAATAACAATTTATCTTATTCTATCCTCCCACGTCATACACATGTTTAAACTCATTTAGTCCATTAAAATTTTCTAAATTCTTTTACATGATACCATCATGCCCATGCCATCTGGATGTAAATGTAAACATTATCTAATTTCAATTTGCATGTTATATACATGTCAAAATTCCAATAAGTCCTTAGAGTGGTATATTCACATTTATTTTGTTCCTACTTTGCTTCAAATGTCATGCACATGTTTATAAAAAATGTCATATACATGTGAAAAATTGTTAAGCTTTCTTACATATCATATAGATGTTGCAAAATTGCTAAGTTCTTTACATTTCATATTATATGTCAGAGTTTCATTAAGTCACATTACATGTCAAAAAAATATTTAGAATCCGAATACCTCTCCCTAACCTATTTTGTTGCTTGAAATAAACTCACACATCTAATATATGTTTAATTTTGATTTTTTTTTCCTAAAATCATACGTTCCTTCATATATCACAAATATGTGTTCACATTTTGCATGACAGCATATGACATACATGATGGTTTCTCGTAAAGCTTTACCTTCGAGTGTCAAAGACATTTGGAACACAAAATTTGACACATCTAGTTTTCAGCCAAGGAATGTTTTCAAGAGAAATTATTTATCTAAAGAATTAAAACAATGGAAATTAAAATTGCCAAAATATCATATTAGAACCAACTTCTTAGGGGTGCTTGATATCTTCCTTGAACATGATTGACCTTTGAGTCCTAAGAAATCCTTGTTTAGACCTTTTCAAAAATAAATGAGTCAATTTCAAAAGAAATTATCTTTTTTTAATTTTATTTTTTTTTACTTATCAATAATAGGTGGCTTGACACACCAGTCAAATTTAATGATAAATTATGACTTGAAATCTCCTCCATTTTCCAAAACTTGACCATTTCAAAAACAAAAATTTCTTAAAGTCTTTTAAACAAGAGTTTATACCTAAGACACCCCTTGTCATTTCGACTAATATCAAGGTCCTCTATCATTTTTATAATAACTCATACACCCCTTATAACATTTTGTTAATAAAAATACTCTTCTAATATATATTTTTTGCATTTTTTTTTTGTTTTCTATTTTTCTATTTGTTGGAATATTCAATATTGTTATTATTTGTATATAGAGAAAGTCAAATATGTAGATTAGGAAAGTATTATCTATCGTAGTTAATTTTCTTATTTAGTCTTAATTACTCCTATATGTAGCCTAATTGTACAATTAGAAAGATACACAATTGATTATTCAATTTCAATTTGGTATTAGAGCTAAAACAAAAAACCTAGTCTTTGCAGCCACCGCCGGCCTTTTACAAGATTTTGACGTTCGCTACCGGCTATTGTAGTTGTTGACGACGTTCGCCGGCATCCAACAACAGCCAACGACGAGCCCTCATTACAATTGATGAAGCCGCGCCGGTCCTCTACAGCCGCCGACGAACACTCGCCGGCCTTCTACAATCGACGACGAAGCCTCGTCGGTCCTCTATTCGCCATCGACAACCTCGCCGGAGCCCTAGCAACCGATGAACTTGCCCTCGCGAGATTTGTACGAAATAGATCTTGCGATTACAGCTCGATTGCAGTTCGTGAGGTTCAATTGCAGCCACCGATGAACACTTGCGGCCCTAGCTACCGCTGCCGGATTTGCTTGAAATTGATGAAATCGAGTCAACTCAGATGCTTCTCAGTGAGTTAACTCAAATTATTCTCAGTGGGTCAACTCAGCATCAAGCAGCTTGGTTTCGCGAGATTTACTCATTGAAGGCCAACCCAATGATTCTTAATCTCTGACGATATTTCATCTTGCCTTCACCATATCCGACGTTACCTCGGAATCCATCCCAAGGTCCAGCCAACTTACCGAACCAAAGCATTTCCCTTATGAATCCCACTCTATCCAAATAACCTCTGTTCGTCTGAATGGAACTAATTTCTTGCGTTAGTCTCAATCGGTGTGAATGTATATCCGTGGACGAGGACGGATAGGATATCTAACCGGTGATGCAAAGGAGCCCGCCATCAAAGATTCGTCGCATATGACTTGGGATGCTGAAAACTCCATGGTGATGACGTGGCTCGTAAACTCTATGGATGAGAAAATCAGCCCCAACTACATGTACTACCCTACGGTGAAGGAACTTTGGGACAATGTAAATCAAATGTATTCTAATATGGGAAACCAATCTCAAAAGTATGAGCTGACTCTAAAACTCCATGATATCCGTCAAGGCAAAGACAGTATCACCAAGTATTTCAATTCATTGAAGAGAATATGGCAAGATCAGGATATGTTCGACGATCATGAATGACATTCGACCGAGGATTATAGCCACTATAAGAAGTTGGTGGATGATGATCGTGTTTTTAAGTTCCTGACAGGTCTGAAACTAGAACTTGACGAAGTTAGGGGATGAATCATTGGTCGTCAGCCTCTTCCCTCAATTAATGAGGTTTTCTCGGAGGTCCAAAGGGAGGAGACCCGTTGAAACGTTATGCTCAACAAGTCACAAATTATCAGCCGTACAGTTGCTCCAATTGACCAATTTGCTTTGGTTGTTGCTAATGCTCACTCCAGCAGGTTTCCACACCTAGCAGAGGAACATCCTCGTATATAGTGCGACTACTGCAACAAGTCCTATCATATACAGGAAACATGCTGGAAAATCCATGGGAAACAGGCAAATTTGAAGAGCAACAAAACGGGAGAAAAATCTAACCGATCTTATCATTCCGCGCATGAAGCTGCCACTACTCCATTCAACAAAGAGCAAATTGATCAACTTTTAAAACTGCTAACTGTCAATCCATCATTTGGTACTCCTAATGCTTCTTTAGCTCAAACATGTAGTAACTTTAGAACTTTTTCTTGTTCCTTAAACTCAGCACCTTGGATTATTGATTCAGATGCTTCTGATCATATGACAAGTTTTTATCACCTTTTCAATACCTATTCACCGTGTTTTGGTAACGAAAGAATTAGAATTGCAGACGGTAGTTTCTCACCCATTACAGGAAAAGGTCAAATAACAATCTTAGATAGTATTAATCTAAAAACGGTCCTCTACGTTCCTAAACTTACTTGTAACCTCTTATCTGTAAGTAAACTATTGCGATATTCGAACTGTCATGCCATTTTCTCTGAATCTCAATGTTTCTTTCAAGACCAGAGCTCGGGGAAGATGATTAGCAGTGCTAGATTGGTGGATGACCTTTATTACTTCGATGATAACTCCTTGAGGAATAAAACAACTCACGGCACCAATGGTATGAGTTCAACGTCTGTTCGTGATAAAATCATGCTTTGGCACCTTAGACTAGGACATCCAAGTTTTCAATATCTTAAACATTTGTTTCCGACTTTATTTAAGAATGTGGATTGTTCTTCTTTTCATTGTAAAAGTTGTTTGTTTGCAAAAAGTCAGTGTATTTCTTATATTTCAAAACCATATCGTGCATCCACACCATTCTATTTAATTCATAGCGATGTATGGGGTCCCTAAAAAATCACAACACTATTCGGAAAAATATGATTTGTGATACTTATTGATGATCACACACGTTTATGCTGGACATATTTGATGCGTGCAAAATCTGATGTAACAACTTTATTTAAAGATTTTTGCATTATGCTAGAAAACCAATTTCAAATGAAACCTAACATTCTTCGCACAGATAATAGAACAAAATATTTCAACGAATGTTTAGGCAGTTTTTTGAAAACAAATGGTATTCTACATTAATCCACATGTCGTGACACGCCCTGACAAAATGGCATCGCTGAACGAAAAAATAAACACTTACTCGAAGTTGAACGTGCACTCATGTTTTCTATGCATATTCCAAAATATTTGTGGAGTGATACTCTTTTAACAGCCGCATATTTAATAAATCACACGCCTACACGTATTCTAAATTACACCACACCATTTGATAACTTCAAAACACACTTTACAACTTCTAAGATATCAGCTGACCTGCCTCTTAAAGTATTTGACTGCACCTCCAATGTTCATATTCCTAGCCAATTTCGGTCTAAACTTGATCCTAAAACTAGAAAAATGTATTTTCATCGGTTATGCACCAAATAAAAAAGGGTATAAGTGTTACAATCCGCAAACCAAGAAAATTCATGTTAATATGGATGTCACATTTTTGGAAAATGTTTCTTTCTTTGACAAAAATCCCTTTCAGGGGGAGTAATGGAAGGGAATTTTTGGGTCACTAATGATCTTCTTTCTACTACAATCTTAGAAATTTTTTCTCCAAATCAGTAAAAAACAAGTGATGACAATATTGAAAAACAAAAAGGGATCCCTACTAGTACACTAGTGCCGAGCATAATTCCTTCACAAACAGATGAAGAAATACCACGATCATGTACTGAGTTGCGGGTTTATACTTGGAGAGGTACAAAAAAGAATACAGATCAACCTACTGTTCTAGTACAAGGTCAATCCGACTCCCCAAGCAATGATCCAGGTAATCCTATATCTTTACCACCTCCTAATGAATCTTCTCATTCTAGTATTCATTCAGATCTTAATATCCCTATAGCCATCAGGAAAAGGAGTTAGAACCTGCACCAATCATCCCATATCTAGATATGTATCCTACACAAAACTTTCTGAACCTTATAGAGCCTTTACTTCTAAAGTTACTAATCTGTTTATCCCATGAAATATTGAGGAAGCACTAGGTGATACAGGTTGGAAGCTAGTAGCTTTGAAAGAGATGAATGCTCTTAAAATGAGTGGTACGTGAAAAATAGTTGATTCACCAAAGGATACAAAGATAGTCGGATGCAAGTGGGTATTCACAGTTAAGTGTAAGGCAGATGGAAGTATAGAATGGTACAAAGCAAAGCTCGTGGCTAAAGGGTTTACGCAGGCATATGGGATAGACTACCAAGAAACATTAACTCCAATTGCCAAGATAAACTCGATTCGGGTTCTATTATCCCTAGTTGTGAATCTTGATTGGCCACTACACCAATTAGACGTGAAAAATGCCTTTCTAAATGGAGACTTGGAGGAGGAAGTGTTCACAAGTTTACCACCGGGCTTTGAAAGAAAAATAGAACAAGGAAAGGTGTGCAAGCTAAAAAAGTCACTATACGGTCTAAAACAGTCTCCAAAAGCGTGGTTTGAACGCTTTGGAACCACTGTAAAAGGTCAGGGCTATCAACAAAGTCATGCAAATTACTATGTTTTATAGACACTCAATTGATGGTAAGATTGTTATTTTAATTGTCTATATAGATTATATCATTTTAACAGGAAGTGATAGTAACGAGTTGAGAAGACTTAAAGGAAAACTTGCTGATAATTTTGAAATCAAAGACTTAGGTCCATTGAAGTATTTTCTTGGAATGGAATTTGCTAGATCAAAGGGAGGTATATTTGTGAGTCAAAGAAAGTATGTACTCGACCTACTGAATGAAACAGAGTTACTCGGGTGCAAAGCTGTAGAAACTCTAAGTGAACCGAATGAGAAACAACAACCGGCCAAACCTGCAGATATGATAAATCGAGAATAATATCAAAGACTAGTAGGGCGGTTAATCTACTTATCACATACCCGTCCAGATATAGCCTTTGTCGTAAGCATGGTCAACCAATTTATGCACTCACCAAGACAAGAACACTTCGATGCTGCCTATAGAATACTAAGGTACTTAAAGGGTACTCCTGGAAAGGGAATTTTGTACAAGAAACGTGGCCACCAACTTGTAGACGTTTATACCGATGCAGACTGGGTTGGGAGCATCACGGATAGGAGATCAACCTTCGGTTACTGTACCTTTGTTGGTGGAAATCTCGTCACATGGCGGAGCAAGAAATAGAATATCGTAGCTAGAAGTAGTGCAGAAGTGGAGTACAAATCAGTGGCTTACGGCATCTGTGAAGTGTTATGGATTAACAGATTACTCGGAGAGTTGAAGATATCTAATTCAGTACCTATGAAGGTCTATTGTGATAACAAATAAGCCATTGCGATTGCTCATAATCCGATGTTGCACAATCAGACAAAACATGTGGAAGTGGACAAACATTTCATCAAGGAAAAGATTGAGAGTGGACAAATATGTATGCCATATATACTGACTACTGAACAGATCGCAAACATTCTAACAAAAATATTATCAAAGAAGAGATTTAACAATTTAGTATGCAAGCTGACAATGGAAGATATCTTCATACCAACTTGAGGGGGAGTGTTGGAATATTTAATATTGTTCTTATTTGTATATAGGGAAAGTCAAATATGTAGATTAGGAAGGTGTTATCTGTCATAATTAATTTCCTTATTTAGTCTTAATTACTTCTATATATAGCCTAATTGTACAATCAGAAAGACACACAATTGATTATTCAATATCAATTCTATTTATTTATTTTTTTACTCTCTCTTGTTTTCTATTTTTTTTCTATTTTTTTTTTAGTATTTTCTATTTTAGCTGTATTTTTTTATTTATTTATATATATATATATATATATATATATATGTGTGTGTGTGTGTGTGTGTGTGTGTGTGTGTGTGTGTGTGGTGTTTATAGAAAATAAAAATAAAAATTAAAAACAAAAAATTAGAAAACAAAAAACATAAATAAGACAAAGAAAACTTTAATTTTTTTTTTAAAAAAAAAATTGATTTGATTTGTTTTATTTATTTATTTTTTTCAAATGGGTAGCGTGCATAGAAAATAGTTGTCCAATTATTCTGGATCCAGAGGAAGAGCCTCAAGAGATTCCTGCTCCGTGTATTCCGTATCCAGAGGGCTTTAAGGGCATTGTGGCATAACCATCGAGATGAGATCGAGACCTAAAAGATCGAATGGATCCTATATTTTTAAATTTTTTTTTTTAAACGTTTTGTTTTTTACATTATTACTTTCGATGTTCTTTAATGTTCTACGAATACCGTACAAAAATAAATAAATAAAACAAATAAAATAAAAAATGCAGAATAAAACTTAAAAATTGAAAATATAAAATTAGAGAGGAGAAAGAAGAAAACAGAAACTAAAAAAGAAAAAAAGAAAAAAAGAAAAAAAGCAATGCAGAGTGTCCTAGAAGAGATGTACTTAATATTTGTCAAAATAACATAAGTGTTTAAAATAACTCTTACTTGAATTTCCTAAACCTCCCATCCTTCTTTCGGGTGGAGAAGCAAAAGAAAAGCCGTAAGGGAAAAAATTGGGATCGCTTTGAATGGCTCAATTGATCTCCAAATGAAATATAGAGGAATGCCGCGTACTTTGCAATCTGATTTGGCTAGAACATTGGGAGAAATTGATCTCGATCTTTTCTGCCTATGAACATAAGTTCTTCCTTTTTTTCTTTTTTCATTTTTTCTTTTGTGATTGGTGCGCGTGTCGTTCACATGGACTCGGTAGCATACAATCCATCTGGACGAGGAAAAGGAATAGGTTACTCGTTTCACAAGGGTTTCTGGTAAGGATGGGTGACAATAATATTACAAATAGCTATTTACACAACATATTTGATGAAACAGTAAACAAATACAACAGAGGAAGCGTTTTAACCTCTCTTATTATACACATCTTATTTGACTACAACAAATTAAATCCCCCTCCCCAAGTTATTGTACTACCAAGGCAGGCAGCGACCATGACGCCATTTTCCCTCACTTTTCTTTCTCAGGACAAGCAACCAGCCAAAGTAGGAGGTCATCAAGCTAAATGGGTTTTCATCGGCGTTGCTGGCACATCTGGCAAATGGTAGCTGACCTCACGTTGGCAAATGTGCAGTATTCGCAAGACCAGTGTCCCGTATCATCCATGTTTCTAGAACTGCACAACCTGGAAGCAGTTACCCTGCTCCTACTGCCTCGCCCTTTACTGCCCCCACCTCCCAAGCTCTTCGAGCTAGAATTCCTGCTGCATGCTCCCCGAGAATTCACATCTGAAAGGCCATTCTCTAGAGCCTGGACCAGGTTTTCAAAGTAATTCCGAGTCACACTGCAGAACAAGGCAAAGTATTCATTATCCAACAAAACAGTTTAAAAGGAAAAACCCTCTCCCAAATCTAAGTTAGCTAGTATGCATTTATAGCATTCACACTTGGGATCCAAAAGAGAAAAGAGAGTTTGTGGTGTATTGAAAAGTTCAAGATAGCCATGCATCAAGCAAGAATAATTAGAATAAGAAAAAAAAAAAAGAGGTTGACCAAGCGGAAAAAAATAAAAAATAGACCTTTGCTATTCAATTAGCGTATCAAATTTTGTATTTAATTGTTGTATCAAATTACGTATTGAAGGAATGACCCATATATTGGAGGATATATGTGAGGTGGCCAAGTATTATATATGCAGCTCAAAGACCATGTCGGAATAGTTAGTACAAAAGAAAGGAGAGACCATAGAACAAGTACAAATTATTTTATACAACTGGTGTATTAAACTCTACAAAGAATAACCTATAGTGGAGAATATACATGTGGTGGCCATCTGTGGAGGCCATGTAAGATTGCCCATGTAAACGTTTAATTTACAATTACAACATACATACAAATTACAAACATTCCTTATGGCTTTCAGCTTCAAAAACAACAAAACAGTGAATTTCACAAATGACAACATACATCAAATGCTAGCTCGTAAAATCCCAGAATTTGTCAGGCAACAAAAGAAACTAAATCATCAGTTTAAATGGTAATTTTCCAGGTATGTATCAAATAATGCACCTCAAAAAAGTACATTACACATTTTTTCTTAAAGACAATGCCACCAACACCAATGGTCCAGTTTCAAGGCTGAAGTGCCAGAAAATACTGCTGATAAGCAAAGAATGCTGCACGATATACCTCGATTGCCAGCACCACATTTAAACTACCAGAATGGGAACATAAACTTCACAGCACAAAAAAAAACTACAGTCCAAGACGTTAATTCCAAGTTAAGCAGAAGGTAGGTAGACATCAGTTTATGGTAAAACTGATAAAAGGTCACTTAATTGTTCAATTACCAATGGAGACAAATACCCGAGTCTCCTATTCTACAGCCCAAAAATCAGAGCCAAGAGAATGTCAACATAATGTGGCCAAAAAACATGACCAAGGATTTCCTAATCCCACATTCATCAACCAAAAAGCACGACCAAACACTAACCAAATATTGGAATGGAAATGAATTAAATTTAATTAAATTACTATTTTACCCTTTGAATTTCTAACAAATATAACCCCCCCCCCCCCCCCTTTATTTTGTTTTGCACTTCCTTCCCCCTCTGTTTTCCTCCCTACACCATCTTCTCCACCCCAACCCCCGCCGGTAACACCACCGCCCACACCCACCCCCACCCCCCGCTAGTCCCCCATCCCCCCTATCCACCGCCTCCCATTGTTATTTAAGGTGCGAGGAGCAAGGCGAGGTGTGGGCTTCTTTGAAGCGAGGAGCAAATTTTAAATATGTGTTTTTTTATTATCATGGATGCGGAAAGTATTATTTTAAAAATATTATATACGTTAAGCCCCGCGATACATGAATTTTTATTATTTTAAAAACATTATATATAGTTAAAAATACCAAAAAAATAATTTAAAAAGATATATATAATAAATAAATTAAAAGGCTGAAAAATGATGTAAATTCATGAAAATTTTGGGGTGCAAATAGCACTTGTAGAAAGTTAAAGGGAAGAGATTGCTGGATTCTGAAAACAGTGGGGCTGTTTTGGTAAATTTTGGGGTAGCTTCTGTAATTTGGAGAGTAGGAAGCAAGTTGAAGAAATCGATCGATCGAAAGAAACCAAAGGCTAGGGTTCGCGATCGATTGAAAGAAAACAAAGGCTAGGGTTCGCGATCGATTTCGCGAGGCTAGGGATGGAGCTTCGGTTTCGCGATCGATCGAAAGAAAACAAAGGCTAGGTTCGCGATTGAAATCAGAGGCTATGGATGGGGCTTCGCGTTCGCGATCGAAGGTCGAACATGTTCGAGAGGTCGTCGATGGAAATCCAGCAGAGGATCAAAGGCCACGTAGCTGACTCACTTCAAAGAGGTGCGCCTCGGTAGCGCCTTGAGCCTCAACGTCTCAGATCTAAGGCGCACGCCTCTTTGAACGCCTCGCCTCAGGCAGGCCTTTCACAACAATGCCACCTCTCCCTTCTTCTTATTCTTCCTCCTTTTTTTCTTCTTCTTCTCTCTCTTCTATATAGTATATATATAGTTCTTATTAGGAATTTCATTTAGTTTATGTTCCACTATTCTTTATTTTAAAAAATTATATATTTTTATATATTTTTCAAGTGAAGACTTTATTGTACAAATACATTACATTCCTGATTTATTCCCAATACTAATCAAACATTGGAATGAGAATGGTCATTCCAATACCATATTTAATCCCTAATCCTTTCTGTCACCAAATATATGACTGGTAATGATCATTTACTGCACTTCCACTTGACACCTATCGTAATGATAAACGGCTCGTCTCGCCGTGACCTTCTCTTGAATTCTCAGAACTTATGTCTATCCTCTTGTTATTCCATTTCATTCCAGGGAATTGGGCATGGAATTGGAATTGGAAGGCCTAATTCCAATTCTATTGTTTGGATCACTAATTAGGGCATGGATTTGGGTTTTATTTACAATTCCATGGACCTAAATTCCTTGATCAGAAATCCCTAGCCCAACTAAAATAATTTCAAATCCAATTCACGAACAATTGGGGCCTAAAAGTTAGATTTTTTTTTTTTTTTTGGGGGGGGGGGGGGGATGTACAGCCCAATACTGGCCAAAATGAACAATCAAAACCTTTTGTCCGCGTGATCTCCATATCGCATCAACTCAAGTGAGATACAAGTGTTTTGATCCTACCACCAGCCAGGCCTATGCGAGTATAGATCTCACTTTCTTTGAAGATCAATCTTTTTCCCCCAAAATTCTCTTCAGGGGGAGAATCATTTGAATGAAGAAAAGTTTTGGGAAACAGTTTTCCCCTTGCCCGTCTCTTCCATGACCTCTTGTTTGGAAATAACCGCTATATCTCCTCAAACACAGATTCTTCCTATCACAAACTCCCTTCCAGAACATGAGACTGTTGTGCTTGAAACTAAAAAAACTAAGGCAGGGGGAGATATACAACCTAAGAAAAAAACAGTGTTGTGTCTAACTAGGAGGCATTACCGACTAGGTGTGGAGCAGCAACCACAATTAGACTGTCAAGATTCAGTTCCAATTACATCAGGTAATTCAGATTCTTCCATGTATCTAGAACCTTGCGATCTTCAAGATTTTAATGTCCCAACTACTCATAAAAAAGGCATAAGGTCGTGCACAAATCACCCTATAATCTCACTTTGTGTCCTATCACAAAGTGTCCTCAAACTTAAGAGCCTTTGTTTCTAATTTGTCAAAAACAGAAATTCTTAAGTCTATACAGGAAGCTCTTGTTGTTCTTGAGTGGAAAGAGGTGGTTCTTGAGGAGATGAAGGCGATAGAGAAGAATCAAACTTGGAATTGGTGGTTGGTTGTAAGCAAAGTTTTAAATAGCGGTATTGGGTTACATAACGACAACGGTCGTGGTGTAACGGTGTCGAGAGTATCGGTTTGTCCATAACGAGAATTGACTGTAACGGTCTTGAATTTTTTAAAATCACCAGAACATCCTAAAAAACTCAATAATATTTGTTTTACTCATTTAACCCTTAATAAACACATTCTAATATATATTATGACATTTAACAACATATACAATATAATAAAGATATAAAAAAAGACGAAAAACTGTCGTACTACGGAAACAATTTGTTTTTCTAGGGCTAAGGCCTAAAGTTTGTGAATTTTTTTAAAATTTGTAAAATATATATACATAATTCCACACACACACACATAGTATACACAAATGTGTAATTTTAATTTTATTTTTTTTTAAAAATTGAGGGTTAGTATGTTAATTTTAATTTGACTTTAAAAATTTTGGGAGTCAATTATTATTTTAAAATGTTAATTTTTGACATTTGGGCTTAAATCACGTTTTAGAATTCTTAAGGGTGGTTTATATATTTTTAACACAAGAAGATAAGATCAATGCCCAAGATATTGTTCTCTCTCTTATGTGTGTCTGGCCACCACCACCATCGATTTTATTTTTGTCAAAGGTGCTCTCCCTCTCTCTCTCTCTCTCTCTCTCTCCTCTGTGATGCAGCTACGAAGAGTAAAATGCCCAGCAAAACTCGAAGGAGAAGTTTCGAAGCAACTGATGAAGATTGGAGAAGAAGCTATTAGGGTTTTTGATTCGAATGAGAAGACTCGAGTCACAAAATAGATTCGAAGCATGGTGAATGAGCTATTAGGGTTCGGCAACGAGCTGTTAGGGTATGGCGAGATTTCTCAACTTCGGCGTCGGCAACGGATTTCTCAACTTTCAAACACTTTTATGAACAAAGAAAGCATCTCTGTAAAGGATGTAACAGCCGTTACGCCTATCTGTAACAGCAGTAATGGTCGTTACAAGCTCGTATCGACCCAATACGGTGTGAACCATCCGAAGACTCCAATATCCGTAATGGCTGATACTTAAAACTATGGTTGTAACAGGGCATTCACAGTGAAACGCAAGGTTGATGGGTCAATAGAAAGGTACAAAGCAAGGTTGGAAGCAAAGTGCTATACTCTGATGTATGGAATAGACTAGTATCAAGTTATCAAGGTTGAAAAAATTAATAATGTCAGAATCCAGTTCTCTCTTGCTATTATTATGGACTGGCCATTGCAATAGCTAGATGAGAAGAATGTTTTCCTCAACAGGGAATTGGAAAAGGAGGTGTATATGCATGTACATCCAGGATTTACAAGCTTACTGGGCACAAACAAAATCTGCAAACTCAAGAGGTCACTCTATGGTCTTAAAGACTTAAACAATCATGGTTTGATTTGTTCACCAAGGCCATTAAGAACTTTCAGCACCTTCAGAGCCAAGCAGATCACATTATGTTTTTTAGACACACTAATGTCGGGAAGATTGCTATGCTTCGTGTGCATGTCGATGATATTATCCTAGTTAGTGATGATCTCGTCGAACAGGAGAAACTAAAGACCAATCTGGCCAAAGAATTTAAAATCAAAGATCTTGGATCTTTGAGGTATTTCTTGCATATGGAGGTGGCAAGAACTAAGGAAGGAATTCTCAAAGGAAATATATCTTAGATCTTTTCAATGAAACCAGTATGCTAGGGCGCAAGCTAGCTGAAACACCCATGGATGCAAATTGCAAGGTAAGGACAAATCCCGGTGCTGAGGTTGATACGTGACTATATCAATAATTAGTTGGAAAATTAATTTACTAATCCCATACTCGGCCTGATATTACTTTTGTAACGAGTGTTGTGAGTCAATTCATGCACTCCCCTTGTGAGTAGCACTTAAATGAAGTTTATATGATTCTCAAATATCTTACTCCTAGAACAGGATTATTATTCAAGAAGAGTAACAATGTATGCGTTGAAGTCACTGATGCAGACTGGGTTGGAAGTATAGACAACAGGAGATCTACATTTGGATATTACACATTAGTAGGAGTAAATCTAGTGACTTGAAAAGCAAAAAGCAAAATGTAATGGCTAGAAGCGGTGTTGAAGCTAAGTTTCGAGCTTTTGCACAAGTGTGAGCTTCTTTGGATAAAATGGCTCCTGAGTGAGGTCAAGATTGTGTTCAACCAACATATGGGGTTCTACCCATATAGTAAGACAGCTATTAGCATTTTCTATAATCCAGTACAGCACAACAAGACAAAGCACACTAAGATTGATCGGCATTTTATCAAACAAAACTAGATGGAGTATTGTCATCTGTTTATTCATACCAAACAACAGGTGCCAAACTTCACAAAAAGTCTTCAATCTCAGCAATTTGACTTCCGAATTGGCAAGTTGGGGATGCTCAAGATTTATGAACCAACTTGAGAGGGAGTGTTGAAATATGTCCAGATTCATTTCGTAATAAGCTTCTTGAGATCTCTCCTATGTTAGTGGCTAGATTAGCTCTAGATTTCTGTAATTTTTCTTTTTATTTATCAATCTATGTTGTATATATTGTAGTCATTGTAGTTTTGATTTAAGAAAATAAGAATTCTCTTCTTCTTTTCATTATTATTAATGCATTGAAGAGTCAATTAGGTATTGTTGAGACAAGCGATAATATTGCATCTCGATTCTCAATTTAAAACTTGGAGTAAACACCACAAAAATTTACATTTATTTAGTACCTTTATCTGGTGTTCTGGCATTTTAGGATTATTCAAGGAGCAGACCAAAAATCAAAGAAGAAAAGTTTGGCACGATTATCTTAAGCTGACTCACGTACATAATATAGCTTTAAAATCAATTGTTTGCATTACGATAATTCTAATATGTTGTGTTTGGGCACTTCCTGAATTGAATCCATATAGAAAGAATATGACGAACGAAAATTTGGATGATGTGTCTTCTCTTTTCTCAAGATCGAGCCAATGGAGAAGGTGTCAAAAATGCTGCAAAAATTGAAATTGAGATGATAACAAATGAAGAATCCATAAATATAGCGGAGACTAACGAGACTAATGAAAGAAGTCTTGAAGACCATACACACCCTTTTTGGAAGAGGTGCAAGACCTAAGGCATCTTACTCCTTGCATTCTCCGGAAAAGAAGAAAAAGAGATCAAGCTCGGAGGCATTTCAAGCTCTTCTCGATCACATGGCTGACTCATACCCATTTTGAATTCCAAACCGGAAACTTACAACTCAAGTGGTTCTAGATGATGTAGTAAACAAAGTCTTCGATTTTGATCAAATTCAAGTGTACAGGGAATTGCCACGTTGATGAATGACCAAAGAAAATTTGACACTTCCTCAGGCCTTCTAAAAGAATGGAAGCAACAATGGATCTTGATGCATATTAGTTAATTGCAATTACGTTGTATTTTAGATCTTGATAAACATTACGTAAAGTGTCTTGTGTTGGTTTGATGTTAGTTTATAGATTATCTCAGTATCAGTACTCTCAATTTTATATCCTTTCGCTTTTATTATTATTATTATTATTATTATTATTCGAATTAATGCTGAACTTAGAATTGGTATGAAACTGAATTCTCATATGCATGGAAAAAACATGTCATTACTTTTGGCGTAGAGAGTAAATAAAAAAAGTGGCAAATGTATTTCTTTATTAAATTTTGCTACATTACATAATTATAATAATAATTTTAGTTTTAGCGGAATTAGAAATGAAGATTTGATAATCCAAATGATGGAATTAGAATTATCATGGAATTACAATAGAATTCCAACATATTACCAAACAATGAAATTCTAATTCCATAGAATTAGAATTCCAATTCTACACGACCAAACACTACCTTAATTGTTTTATGGAAGATATTGTGATTACGAGAGAGCATTAGAATTGTATTCAAGCATTCAAATATTTTATGCATGGCAAGTTACTAACTAAAAGTTAGTGGTATTTTTTCGGAATTGAAGTTGCTCGGTTGGGTCAAGGCATTTACTTCTAAGAGGGAATATATGTTGCTTTGTTGAGTGGAAAAACTATGTCACCATCCAAAACAATAGACACACTTGTGAATCTCAACACACAACTAAACACCAAGGAAAATAACTGACCCAATCAAAGCAATACAAACAATTAATTAGGAAGTTGAACTACTTAATTAGTTAATTGTTATTTGACCATATATCTCTTTTGAAGTTGGTCATATATATCAATTCTTAAACCGATCATAGACCTAGAACTAAGAACCCGTTGTTCTTATTCTCAAAAGTTTGAATAGCGCACCCCAGTTGTAGTGTACTGTATAAAAATTATACAAATACTCGAACAAAAGAATATACAAAAGCTAACTAGGCCCGATCATCCTCAGATAAGAAATATACTGCATGCTATTGTGTATTCGTTGTGGACAATTTGACATCTTGGAAGACTAAGACAGAGATAGATTGTAGTGGCGCGATCAAATGTTAAATCAAAATATTGAGAAATCGAAATATAGTGCACACTTCTTGGAAATGATTTGGCTATGGTGCCAGCCATATGGTGCAATCTAGGATAAACTTGTTTTCCAGTTGATTGACTTGTGTCGCAAAGCGGCGCCATGGTTTTTGACCCTTCGGGTTTTTTACATAAAAATCTTTGTGCCACCTACACACTTCACCATTTATATTCTTGTTTGTGGCGATTGTTTAATCTTTGAGTTGCTCACACGCTTAAAGTTTAATTAAAGATAAAAATCAACGATAATTGGCCAAGAGGGAGTGTCTGACCATTCTGGTTATAATTATTCATTTATAGTTTACTATTTTGTATTTTTATATTTTTAAATATTAAAATTGCATAAATCATGGGCTATCTCGAGCGTCAGCCTTGCCGTTTACAACACAACACATATTTATAGTAAGAAAGTATGAACAAGTATGAAGGTACGCCATAACAGGAAAATAATAATACATTCTAACTTCTTCAGTTTATATAGAATAGGTGACTTCAGCTGAGGACATGATAAGGGAAAAATTGCACTAGCAAAACTAGAGTTGGCAAAATGAGTACTTACACGATAGCATGACAAGAAACCGGCACGAAATTATTGGATAAGAGTTTAGCTTATTGGGTAAAGGGTCGCTATCGGGTCGGACACGATAAATACGATAAGAAATAGACCGAATTTTGGATTTACCTGATAACCCAATAAGCTACATGAATGACAAGATAATAATGAATCAGATTTTTAGGTTACATGCTAAGAAAAAACATAATAGGTCATACGATAATTTCATAATTTATTTTTAAAATAAACATATTAGTGTTACTAATATTTTCTCAAAACCTTAATTCACTTCATTGGTTATGGATGGCTATGGATTATGGAATTCTTGGCAGTTATTTTAAGACCTTTCATATTTGGTTGTTGTTCATGTAAATGTTGTTTAGGAAATTACATTGTATTGGTTTTTTTTTTTTTTTTTTTAATTTGGTTTGTTTTTTTCTTGAAGTTGCATAATTTTTTTATACTTTGTTCTTTTATAAATTGTGTTGATAGGTCTTTAATGTGTAATGGGTTAAACAAGTCTTTATCGTGTCAATATTTCGTGTTATCGTGCAATACCATAAATTATTGTGTCATGTCGTATAAATCTGATAAGTCTCGTGTTATTGTGTAACGCGATAAATTATGGCGTCGTGTCGTGTCAACCCGATAAGTTTTATGTTGTGTTCATGTTCAGGTTTTATAACTCGATAACTTGTCTTGTCGTGTTCATGATCGTGGTCTGACACGACACGAAACACGGCCCAATCACATGATTTTCCAGCCGCACGCAGAACCAATCACAATTACCAGCTTTCATATTTAGGTCCACATACAAAGATGAGAAAAGTATTAAAAAAAAAATTATGTGGGAATCACCTGGTCAGTCCGGCAAGCTTGGTGCGGAAGTCATTAAAGTCTTTCGATGGCCCTTCTGCATTGAGGTATCCTTGGAGTTCCTTCTCAGCACATTGATGAAGTCGTTCCAAACCAGACTCTGCTTCACCTGAAAGACAGCATGAGTTCTGGTCAGTAAAGAAGGAAGAAATCCCTCAAACCCCCAAAAGGGAAACATCGCTGCTATTTCTTTCGAAGTGGAGGGAATGTCTAACCTTGCAAGTACTCAAAGAACTGCCTCTTGGCTTGTTCATGCTCGGGCAAGTAATATCCATAGGCATATGTCCATTTTAGCACCCGTCTACATTCAACAATCTGCAAGACAAAATTTTGATAAAAAAATGCAATATATCATTTTCGACAGGCGAAACAATAATTTTTCAAGTCATGCAGCACAAGAAATATGAGTTACCTGTAACCAAGCATCTATTATGAACTTAAGTTGAGATTCAGGTTGGCATTGAACGTCACTCAGTTTTTCCAACTGCAAAGAGTAGATAACAGTAGATGCTTCTGAAAATATTGATTAAAGCAAATGATTTTGATTCTAAAAAAATGAGTATGATGGAGGGGATCATCTTGGGGGGAAGCAGTGACGGACAGATTGTGAAGGACCATTTAGGCCACATCTTCACAACAGGACTTGAGAAGTTAGAAGACGAAGCAACCATGGAAGAAACTTCGGAAGTGGAATACTACTCATTGCTGTGCGACTTATATGATGAGATAACGTATAAGATATAATAATATTTTTTCTATTTCCCTGTTTTTGTGTTACGGGCGTCATGTGACAACTCTTAGACTTTGGCACCCTTACTTATACTTGGGGAATTCTCTAAGTGTGGAGGCCAAATCTTGTATATATAGGGGTGGGGAAGGGGGTCATCAAGGAGGCTCCATGGTTTCTAGAATATTCGAGGATATTATAGGGAATTCTGGAGCACCTTAGGTAACTCCAAGGTCTTCCCTAACTTTCTAGGCAATTCCATTCTAGAATTTTCCTTTGTAGGAATAATCTAGATATTTGATTGTAGCAGTTAGATCGAATCGATCTCGGTCATTCGTTGTAAGGCCTTGGCCTATATAAAAGGGAGGGAGCTCATTTGCTCCACACCAAGTTGGGAATAGCAATTACAAGCTTCTCATTCTCCCAAGCTCTCTCTCTCTCTCTTGTTCATACACTTTGTTGGGTTGATTGTCTTGGCAAGGCTTACTTAGCACTTCCAAGGGGTTGAAATCAAGGCTAATTGCCGCACGGTTACTTTGGGGAAAGTCCGTGACAGCCAGCTGCCGTCCCTTCTTTCAGCCCTCCTTCTTAAACCCAAGTACATCAGACCAGATTGCATATCTTAAAACTGAGTAAACGAAATAAAACTAAATAAAACTGCTACCCAGAAAATAATCTAGTCCCAATCAGTATATAGAAACATAAACGGATTATTCAAAATTACACATCGCATGCTAAACAAAATAAAAAATCCATGGCATGTCTTTAGCTCTAAAAATCCTTGACAATAGGACAACTTTTACGTCAGCAACATATTTTCATACCTTTTGAATCGAAACTCACCAAATTAAAATCTTAGGGAGGACAAAGTTTATGCGGTAAAACAGACAGCATGAATATTTCATACAGCGAAGACGGAACTCAAGCATTTTCTTTTAAGGATCTTTCTAATAGGCACATTTTTTCATCCCATGTTATTTTCATATGGAGACGTGGTGTCATCCTACTCTCGTCTCGCCAAGCCAGGACAGTTAAGCTACTGGGAGGTGCTTGCTTAAATTTTGAAGCATGTGATAAAAGGACAAGCAGTTTACTTGGCAAGTCGAACTATTTGGCTGTAACTATTAATTTTTAGACCACCTAAAACCAGCCTCTGGGAAGCTGTTGTTCGCATTCTCAAATACTTGAAGAGCACACCTGGCAATAATCTACTATATCATAATCATGGTCCTACTCAAATAGACGGATAATAGATGATGATTGGACCTGATCACCTTCAAACCAGAAATCTACTACATGTTATTGTGTATTCACTGGCAGTAATCTAATATCTTCAAAGAATGAGAAACATAATGGTAGTTCAATCCATGTCGTATGATAATATCGAGCCAGGGCGCATAGTCGTTAATTGATTCGGTTAGGATATGCTAGAAATAATTGGGTCGGATTACTCTCCTTTTATGAGTTTAATTGTATGTGATAATCAATGAACAGTCCACAGTGCACCTAATAAAGGTTTTATGACATAACAAAGCTCATTGAGATTGATTGTTAGTCCATTAGAGAGAACTTGTTGCAAAAGTTGATTCATATCAGATACATTAATTACGTAGAACAATTAATAGATTTATTTACTCAACCGCTTGAGGGCTCTAGGAAAAAATATATTTATAACAAGGTAGGAGCATACATATGATGATTGTTAAAAGGGTATTCTAGTTATTTCCTTTCTAAGTGCTTTAGTAAAGAATATACATTTATTATACATATATGGAGAGATTGACCATTATTTAGAAGCCATCCCATTCTCTAAATGTTCGCCCTTACTTTGTAGCAACAAATGTAAAAAAATACTAAAAAATAGGCCTATAGGCCTGTAGATTTATCAACACAACTTCGCATTTGAATCAATGCATAGTTTTTGTATTGGGATATGGGTAGTTTCATACATTGAGAGACAATAATTCATGGCTAATCATATCCTACTGCAAGCAAAGACGTAACATCAGGAGCCTAGTTGCATTTAAGACAATTTCACAAGGCTCAAAGAATGCTTTGTGCAATCACAACTTGTCTGGTGTAGATGTGCAGCAGAAATTAGATGATGAGAGCAGTTGGCCATTAGCAGGATGTAGTTGGAGCCAAACAATTTTGAATACACGCATATAGCTAAAAGTGCAATAGCAAATATGACAAAATATTTTTAAGATTATAATGCCTTCTCCAAAACCATAACTGCTTATAAAAGTAAAAAATGCAAAATATTACACCACGTCTCTTACATGCACTGTTTGCATTTGTTGTAGATCTGCAATCGCTTTTTGCCTTGACTGCAAAAAAGAAAAAGGAAGACTCTTATTCAACAGAAAAAAAAATTATTGATGAATATGTGACACTGATCAAAGAATTTGGAGTTCGGTTAGATGAAATGTGATTAGTGAAGATGTCAAGCTCATGCAAAAATCTAAAACTATGATTTTAAAGACCATGCATGATATGATAAAAACAAAACTATTATGAAACCTCTAATTCCAACATTTGTAGGCCATTTCAAGCATGCGAATAATTGGCACTTCTGCTCTGGGTAAAAATATATATAGAACTTTTTAAAGGGAACCTAGGCAAGGCGAGGAAGACTTTGTTGATCTCTAAACAAGAATACAAAAATAAGTGGGGGGCTAAACCTAACCTCTAAAACAACCAACAAATAAATCATGATAAAAACAATCAACAAAAATAAACAAATCAAAAAAAATTAAAATACAATAAAGAATTAAGAACCTTCCTTAACTTTCAGAAAAATAGGGAAATAAAGCCTATCTAGCCTTAGACAACGCGAAAAGATGCCAGACAATCTGATTTAGACCAAAAACTCTAATTCTCACCAGCAATCCCTAGCTTAGCCAACAGATCAACAGTTGTGTTAGCTTCCCGGTGTAAATGAGAGGTCGAAGCATGAACCTAAAAAGTCAAAATCCTTATATCCTTGATAAAAAACAGCACCATCTACGGTACTAAAGAGTTTCTGGCAACCATAGCGACCAGCAAAGCATTGTCTGTAACAACATCCACACATTCCCAATTGTAATCAACACAAAACTGAAGCATGATCTACAAAGTTTTAATCTCAGTAGGCAAACTAGTACCAAACTCAATAAATTGAGAGTATCCAAAAACTAAGGTGGCATTTGGTTAGTGTTCCCACTTTTCTCAACCTACCTGAGATGAGTTGGGTTGAGTTGAGTTGAGAATTTTGTTTCCTTCTGGAAACAGAATTGCGTTTGGTAACGGCAGAATTTTATTTTGTGCTAGGAACAGAATCGTGTTTGGTAACGCATAATTCTGTTTCCTTCTGAGAATAAAATTACGTTTGGTAACGAATAAATCTGGAATTATTTCCTCAATTAATAAAAACACAAATAAAGAATCATGCTTGGTTCCAACCGTCTTCTTCACTAGTTCTTCTCCTTCATCCCTTCCGCCGGCGCTGTCTCCACTTTCATGAGACTCCCCCACCAAGGCCCATATCTGGTTTTGGAGAGGGAAAGAGGTTTTAGAGAGAGAGAGAGAGTAAAGAGAGAAGTGGAGGTTTAGAGAGAGAGAGTTCATGAAATCAAGTTGAATCGAGTACGGTTTGTATGGAAATGCTTGAAATTTCGCCGATCTCTGCTCTTTCATTTTTGTTTCGATCAAATTGCTCAAACAGAGCCTCTACTCTTGCAATTTATTCAATAGAGACCCTAATTTCGACCAACTGATCAATCCAACCAAATATGAAGAAATTAAAAGGAAAAAAAAATGGAGGCCGATTTCAAGCTTTAGGAGGGCCGTTGATGTTCAAATCTATGGATTTGAAGAGGAAAATCCACAAATCTGGAACAAACAAGTGCAAATCTGAAGAAATCAAAAGAAAAAAAAAACGATGCAACAACGATCTGACGGAGAGTGATACAGAGGGGAGAGAGAGAGAGAGAGCGCTTAAGACGAGAGAAGACGATTGGCGACGCTAGCTTCGGTGGCGTTCTTCGCTGCTTGGTGGAGAAGAGAGAAGACGAGAGCTTGTGGTTGAGCAACAGTAGATGGAGAAATGAGAAGAACTTCTTCTGACAATGGGTTGGAGTTTGGTAGGTGTGGAATTGATTCTCATTAATTTTTCATTTAATGACAAGCGTGCCCTACATTTGGGATGGGATGGGTTGGGTTGGGCACAAAAAAAAACTACTTTTTTTTTTTTTATTCTCCTTTCTTTAGATTTTAAATAATCAATTCTCACTTTTTAGGTTGGGTTGGGTTGAGTTTTGTGTTTGCCAAACGCATTTCCAAACATCAATCCCAAAATTTTTGGGTTGGGTTGGGAACACTAACCAAACGGAGCCTAATATTCCCTTACCATCTCGAAGAGTACCACCGCCACTAATATAACTTGGTTACCCCCATAACTTCCATCCAAGTTGAACTTCAGTCTATCACAGGGAGGATTCCAAATAACCAATTGAACCTTGGACTACTTTTTCCTCAACGAAAAAGCAAGACTAGCCCTGGTTTGATAAATATTGAACAAATCTTGTTGAACATCGCAATGAGCCCCATCAAATCAAACCGTATTATGCATTTTCCAAATTTCCCAATAAAGCACAGAAGGAAGAAGCAAGGCATGATGCTTCCGAAGAATTAGAGATCTATGATGTTGCCACCAACCAACTAATCTACCGAAAACATCTCCATTCCGCGAAGTCGCCCCAAAAGTCGCCCACACTCTTAGCCACCCCTTCTGAGAGAGCAGATGATCCAACAGTTCAGACTCAGGCATACAACACAACTTAGACTCAGCCATACAACAAAAATTACATCGACAATAGATCGTCACACCTTTCTTTTGAATCACATCATCTGCAAAACAATGTGGTGGAAGCATAATATTCAGATCATTGAGAGAGGTAGGATCGGTGAAATAAGGACTTAAAGAAAATAACATTAGCACATACAAATGCACATCGTAAAGACGGGATGTAGGCCAAAGAGGGGCGCACAAGAGAAAAGAAAACTGTGTGGAATCTATCAATTCAGGGTAGAAGAAGGCATGCAATTAATCAGGTAGCAAGCCGTAAGGACTGAATCACTCAAAATTTCTTTCAAACACGAATTTCAAATAACAAGGTATGGGTTACTTCACGAAGATGGCAATTCTTATGCTCTGTGACTCCATTTTTGTTGCGGGGCATGAGGCGCAAGGTGACTTATGAAAAATACATGATTGTGACATGAAAGACATAAAGGGGTGTGAGAAATATTCACTAGTATTACCACTTCAGAGTATATGCACAGGCACCTGGAATTGAGATTGTACTTTAGCACAAAAAGCACAAAAGATAAAGAATAGCTTTGAACAATCTTTCACTGAATACAGCCAAAAACTAGTGAAAAATCATCCACAAATGTCACAAAAAATAACGAAATCCCAAAGTGGATGAAACACGAGAGGGACCCAAATATCAGTTGAACTAGCATAAATAGACTTGACCCTCTTTTATTGACTCGGGAAGTGAAAGACACATGATGATGCTTCCCTAATTGACATAACTCACACAATCTAAGGAGGACAAATGACTAAGACTAGGAATAATGAACTAGCGATTAGCATGAGAAGGATGACCAAGGCAACAATAAATTTGATGAGCATAAGCAATGGCAAGACAAGCAGTAAGGGCAGCAGAAGTGTCATCTCCATGGTCAAAATAGTAGAGGCCATTAAACTCACACCCAAAGCCAGTCGTCTTCCAAGTCCCCAAATCCTAAATAAAACAAAATCAATAAAAAATTAAACATAACAATTAAGTTGCTTTATCAATTTACTAACAGACATAAGATTAAACGAGAATGATGGAATATATAATACAAACTACAAAGACAGAGAGGAAGAGAAATGTACAATGTCCACACCAATAATAGAAACCGTGGAACCATCAGCAATAGTAACAAGATTAATTGAGGGAGACGATTGTGTGTAAAAGTAGAAGAAATACCTGACATGTGGTCGGTGGCAGCAGAATCTATAACCCATGGTGTGGGAAGGAAATGGTGAATCGAAAGACAAACAACAGAAGTACCTCGTTGAGCTAAAGCAGCAATGGCGAGAATGTTGGAATATTTTTTATGGGCTAACATTAATTGAATTAATTGTTTTACAAAAACGGGTTAATGGACAGTCTATTATTTACGTAGCCCAAATAATAAGTGATTATATTTTGATTTGGACTGTGACGTCTTTTATGTAGAAACCCAGTTAAGTGGAAAGGTAGGTTTTGGGTTTCGTTAAAACTCGTTATGGGAGGGCCCAACATGAAACCCTAGTATATATAACTAGGTACCCTCCTTAATCTAGAATAGAAGGGTTTCTTCCAATTGAGAGCCGCCACCAAGAAATCTAGATCATAGGGAGGAAAATCTAGTTAGTAATCCGCTGCGATAGATTCAGTCTCCTGCGATGGCTGAGACAGGTACGCTTTCGATTACTATTCTTCATTGTTGTATCCTATAATCCATGTATATTTATGATTATTAATTAATTCCATTATTGTACCTTATACTAAAGGAATTGGGCAAATTACTTATCAGAGATGCCCTAGCCTGAGACTCAGGAATAAAAGTGGGATCAACTAGATCAAATGTTACTGCGTCGGTGAACTCTCTGGAATGATTCTCATTACCACAGAATGAGCACTACCAATGTTGGCCATAACCACGGCAACTAGGTCAACCTTGAGGGCCGCCACCACGACTACCACAACACCACTAGGTTGATCACCACGATCTCGTTAGCGATATGTGAAACAAGAGTCGGTTGCTTAGACAGCAAAGATAAACTAGAGACACAGACATTTTCTTTACTGGCACTATGCATAACTCATGAACAGGTTTCAGCGATAGAGGGAAGAGTAGCACTAGCAAGGATTTGAGATTAGACCAGATCATATTTTGGAAGTAACCCTGCTAAGAACTTCATGACGACCATCTGCTCATGTTGCTTCTCCATTTCTTTTATATTAGCAGTCATTAGGAGAACAATATTTAACTCCTTGTGAAGCTTGTTGAACGTAGCAAAATAATCTATAACAGATTGCGTGACTTCATAGAGCTGGAAATACTTGACCGATAATCATACATTCAGGTAAGATTAGTGGAATATAACATACGAAGATATTCCAAGATTGTTTTGCATGTATCAGATGAGTACACATATCAGCAATTTGAAGCTCCATCGAATTCCACAACAATCTAAGCATCAGCTTTAATCTACTCCTTGTACTTCTTATCATCCTATGTCAAGCGGGATTGAGTGAGATGACGATATTTTCCTTGACCGGGCAAGTTTCACAGCTTTGTACCATTGCAAGTAGTTGATCCCATTCAATTTTCATGTTAACAGTTGAGGTGAAACCGTCGACATTAATGCCTAGTGAAACATATCAAACAATACACAGGAGATTTGGGGGAACTCCAAACCAAAAAAACTACAACTTGGACAAAACAATTATAAACAAGGGAAATGAACAAATATAATAGAGTAATATAGCTTAAATGAGGGACATTAAACTCTTTTTATTTTTAAATAACAAATGATTAGAAATATAAGTGTTTCAGATCAAAAGGGATCGCGCGGTTGGGCATGGAAGATAGGTGTGGGAACAGCAGCGACAAATCAGGCGAGCTGGGCTAGATAGCAGCGAAGCCTTCGGATGGCCAAATCAACGACGAACGAGGGTCAAATAGGATGGAATGGACTCAACAAGGCCTAAGCAATGGAGAGGGAACCCACAAAGTCATTGGAGTTGAGATTGGAAGTGGTCGGCGACGAGGTTGAACGCAGCGGCAGCAGCTTGGGCTGAGATCCAATAAACAACAACAGCTAGGGCTGAGATCCAATGGCAGCGGCAGCCAAAGATATGTCACATGCGGCGACAACTAGGGTGGTTGTGTTCGTGACCCTTTTTTTTCCTTATATGCATATATATAAAAGGGGGGGAGAGGGATAAGGAAAACAACGAGGAGAACAAAACTTACGGGTTTAACACCCCATTTGTACCTGCTCTTGATATCATGATAAAGTAAAAAGAAAATGGAAAAGAATGAGACATATCGACTATTGTGTCAGCATGTCCTTTTATTTATATTAAAAATATGGAAATAATGTAGAAATCCTAAACAATATAGTAATGGCAGATATACCATTTAACATAGGTGAAGATGAAGAAAACTAAGGCCAATGTTTTAAGGGATATAATACTTCATTCCCATGTATTTTAATCTTATAGATATTATGAGTAGTTCAGGGTAATATAATATTATACAAAATTATATATATTATCGTATCTCAGGCGCACCTATATCCACAATTTTTGAAATTTGCTATATTCCCGTGTCATACCCAACACATGTCTATACCTATCCTTTCTAGCCTTCCATGAGAGACACAACATACACAATAAGGATTGTTTCAAAGAAGCAACTCCATCAAAAATGCGTTGGTTTCATTCCTTCCATAGACACCAAAAAAAAAGTCAAGGGAAACAAAGCCCAAAGACCCTCAAATACACCTGTTGGTCTACCTCCCTGCCAATAAGAAGCTCTAAACAAGAATGGAGCATCACCTTGCAAGCCCCGCTAATTAACAAATCATATCCAAAGATCACACACTAAAAAGGACAGCCCGATACCACAAAGCTCTTGCTATGAACGGAGTCCGAGGAAGGGTCGGACCACTTAGGTCTATTGTACGCAGCCTTACCATGCTTTTGCAAGAGGCTGTTTTCACGACACGAACTCGTGACCTCCAGGTCACATGCGCGGGGTCGGACCACTTAGGTCCAAAGATCACACATTGAAGAACAAAAAACCAAAAGATGACTAACCGACTCCTCCAGTTCCAAAAACATCACATCTATTCGGAAGACAAAAGCCCCGCCACTTCAATTTGTCCATCACAAGGATAGCATCCCAAAACCACCGGCCAAGATAAGAAAGGGCCTTCGTCTCAAAATATCCCTCCAAGGAATAATATCCCGTACTCCACTTACAAATCTATACAAAGATTCCACTAAGAAAACCACTTTGGAGTCCCCGATCGACTCTAATATATCCTTCTCTTTCTCATTGATGACTGTCGTCCGAGGACAAAAAGGTCCACCAACTTAGACAATTCTTAGTCACACAAGCCCCTCCAGCACAACGGGTCCAAGAAACCACCCACCCCTACCATGAAACGGACTACCCCTTAACTAAGGCCATTTTCTTATAAGCCACAACAAAGGGATAAGGTAACATTTAGGAAGCACCGAAACTTCAGGCCAGCATATTCAAGATACTGTGGACATGCCTAGATACGTAAACAACTCTATCTCCAAATATTTTATAATTAATTTATTGTTTGGAGAATTCTTCAACACGCGAAGACATGCGTATCCATACACCAATCTCCCATTTGGTTTTTTTCTTCGGTTAATGGCCTCTAGTGGTGCTCGTAGGCTGAACCAGATGAGCAAAGAATGGTGGGAGCAGTTTTTTTCATGTTGAATTTCTGATATATCAATCACAGTTAAGTTTTTGTTTGGAGTAATTCAAAGTTTAGTTTCTAATTTTTTGTAGTTCAGTAATTTGATGTGTGTGTGTATATATATATTAAGAATTAACCATATTCGTATCCAATATTTTTAGAATTTAGAGGGTCAGCGTGTCCATGACCCACAGTTACAAATTTCCCATATTAGTGTCCATGCTTCTTAGGATATATAATACAAAGGCTTGAGTCACCAAGCCAAAGATTATTCAAAAACTGCAACCTACTCTTGTCAACCCGAAATCCGACATGAACTCGAAAGGGTTCTTTCATTTCCTTGATCGCCTTCCATGTCCCCACTCCACGCGAGCCTCTAACCAATCATTTAGACCAACAAAATCTAGCACCACCAAATATCGCAACGACCACACTTTCCAAAATCTATTTGGTTCCAAAGTGAAGTGGCAAAGCCAGTTACCGATAAGAGCCTGACCGAAAACTCTCAAACTGCGAACACCAAGGCCACTTTCCTGTACAGGGTGACAAACTTTCTTTTATCCAAGCAGATGAATGAATCTTTCTTGCTCTAAATCACCCCACGGGAAAAAATCCCCTTGAATCTCCTCCAATTGCTTCTTCACCTACACCAGCATTATCGAAAAAGATAAAATAAGTGGGTCGGCGACAGTGTGCTCTTGATAAGTGTCAGTCGAACCCATTCGAAAAGATATTGTTGATCCTAAGATTTTGATGAACAATTAATTATTGATATTTTTGGTAGAACTAATGGTTTGTTTGAGTGTTTCAGTGATTTAAGTTCCAGTGATGAAGATGCAAATTAAATGGATGTTAAACAATGATGTTGAAGATATTGAAGAATCAAGAGTTTAAAGAAATTAGGGAAAACAAATCAGGTGAATTTCAACTCTTAATATCCCAATTAGGAACACACACATGGCACAAAAAGTATTTATTATTTATGTGTGTTTTGATTAAGTGAAATTATTTGCTCTAATATGTGATTTGAAAAGAAATAATTTTAAATGACTAAATTAGAATCAAAGAAGATTAGTGGAACTTATTTAGTAGAGAAAATAGTTAAAGGGGCAAAAACGTAAAAGAGAATAAGTTAAAAACGAGTTCAGAACAGAGATCCAGAAAACGTAAGTCGACCGGACCAAGTAGCATGAAGTCCCTGTATCTATGAGTCGACAGGCAAGTCAACCGCCCAAGGGAAGCTGAACTCTCTGAATCTATAAGTCGACAGGTAGGTCGACTGATGAAGGCAAAATGAACTCTCTGAATCTACAAGGTGACAGACAAGTCGACCGATGCACGCAGCAACGATAGCTTGGCTACAAACTGAATTGGGTAGTCGACTGGGCAGTCGACCGAACGCACTGTTTCAGGAAATTGTTTTATCCGAGATTATATCGAAAAGTAGCCCTTTTTTATTAGAATTTGAGAGAGATTTCAGGGATATTTTTATATTTAAGATATGTTTCACCTAATATCTAAATCCTATTGATATGGTTCATTAAGTTTTATTATTTCTCAATTTGGTATATAAAATTGTTCATATTCTAATTAATTGAGTTTGAGAAATATTTGGGGGACTTAATTGAAAGATTTGAAAGTTGTTATTAAGTGAATTGAACCAAAACAAAATCATAATGATATAAGGGGTCTAAGAGAACATTTAAATGTCATGACGCATGGGAACTAACCGTTAGAGAGCTAATTTATTTCTCATATAAATAGACCTGCGTTTTTCATTATTAAAAAAAGTGATATCAGATCTATCAAGAAAAATTATATCATATCATAAGAGTGAACTTTTATAAGAATTATCTTTTTAAGAGTTTGTGAGCTATTCTGAGAGTGATCTTGACAATCAATTGCGATTAATCTTTGTTGCTACCGGATTTGAAGTTATATCGATCTATTTATTCTTTCTGTGGATTTTGGGTGAGATCTTTCCAATTATATTCTATCATTGTATTACTTGTTTATCTTTTGGAAATTGATCTTAGAAATTGTTTCTGATTTTTGAAAAAAATATTTTTATAAACAATTTCTTGAATCTGATTACATGCTCAAATATTTGCTACTCATATCTTGTTAAAATCAAATTTTTTATCTCACGTTTTGCTATCACTAGTTGGGATATTAATTGAGTTATTATTCATCTGGGGTGGTAGAAACTCTGAGTGAGATTTTCTACTTATCAATTTGTATTGGTGAGTAATGTGATAGGTTAAATATTGTTAGGGGTATTTAATCAGGGGTAGCCGATTTTCAGTCTCTTCCTGTAAAGAGATTGAGGTAGTGATTCTTCCTCGATAGAATTGCGTTTTGAGTGAATTTATAACGGTTCAATCCTTACCGGATAAAAAGAAATTTGAAGTGATTGGTGAGATTTTGATTCTTTAGCCTTAATATTAAAAAGAATTAGGTTTTTCTTGAGCCTGTAAAAAGTAGAGATTATTCCTGAGCCTTGGAAAAGGAAACTGTAAAGGTTATTCTTGAGCCTGTAAAAAGTAGAGGCTATTCCTGAGCCTTGGAAAAGGAAATTGTAAAGGTTAATTCTGAGCCTGTAAAAAAATCATTGTGTGGGTTTGATTTCTACCTTTAAAGGGATCTTGGTTTTAGTGGGTGTAACCCTCCGTAGAGCTCGGGGGAACTGGATTAGCCAAGAGTAGCTTGGTGAAACAGTATAAATTTTTGGTGTGCTGTAATATTTACTTTGCTATTTTTGTTGTTTGTGTGTGCAACTAGTTGATTAATTAATTCTGCTGTAATATAAAGATAATAATTAATTTAGACTTAAAATTAATTATTTGATTTATTAAAGTTTTTATTTTGATAATTTTTAAATACCCAATTCACCCTCTCTCTTGGGTATTCCACTGAGCCAATAGATATCTTGCCTTCCACCCAGCTAAAGCTGGCTCCCAAATGACATTGGACTTTACACTTGGCACCCAATGGAAGCCCAATATACCTCCAAGGCAAGGACCCACCCCACAACCCAATCCAAAAGCTAAGGCATCCATATGCCACCTCACCAATAAACATCATATTTTGCAGATTGACTTGCAAATATGAGATAGCCTCAAAGCATAATAGTGTGCAAAATCTAGTTAATTTTATATTCAGTTTCTAATCCCTTAAATATTTTTAAATGTCCTGCAAATTAGTTAAATTGTGAAAAAACAACTTAGTTTCTGCTCATAATCTCATCATTTAAATCATTAGTTGAATTTAGAAAACGATAGACACATTCCAAGGACGAATTCAACTAACAAAATGGAAATATCACAGAAAATCACCTCAAGAAATTCCTGTACCAAATATACATATACCCGCATAGTAGAATTCAACCAATATCAATAACTACATTTGGGGTTGAATTCAACTACCCAATTTAGTAAATTCAACACAGAGGTTTGGTTAGAAGTACAAAAAAAATAGGTATTTGTTGACATCAAATCACAATAGGACATTTAATATAGTTACTTAATAAAATCCCTAATACTAAGATGCAACATCAAAGAGATTCCAGATATTATGGCATGCAAGAGTCTCGCGTCAGAACCAACAAAGAATCAATACATAATTGAAATTGAGTTCCTCGGAAGAATGGGAATGGTAGAAAATTGGAGGAAAGAAAAATAATGATAATAATAATAAAGAAAATAAAAAATAATTTGAAAACATAAACCTACCGATTGGTTGGTAGCCCATCTTTCGTAATAATGAGTGTATCTTTCTAATGAATTCTTAGCCATCTCCCTTCGTTTCTCGGCATCATCAAGCTGCAAGCAAAAGTGGATATAACACAAGTGCGCAAACAATTACATATCTGAGCTTAATTTTATGGCAGTGCTACATAGGCTATTGCAGATGCCTCGAAAAAGAGCTTAAATTTCACAACTCTGCAACTAATACTATAATCTTACCACTCCTTCTTGCTTAGCTGCCTCATAACGGTTGCATGCATAGAAACCACCTGTTCTCTCACCATGATCAGACCACGAACCAAGACAGAGCCTAGAAGCACATATCATCAGATGAGATAAAGGAAATTAATACAATAAATAGTTAAAAAGAACATATCAGTACTATTCGACATATTTTCCTGAAAGCCAACAAAAATTTAAAAAATCTTCTTCATGAGTAATGATATGCTAAACTCCAAGGGTAAGTTGTAATCGCTGAATAAAATAGAGAACAAATTTCTTACCAGCAAAACTCAAATTTACAAGGAGGCGTGCAAGTAATATGCATACAACCTTGATTCTTCTCAATTGGTCGCTTGCACTTTGGACACGGCTTGGAATTAGCTAATATCCTGCAAAGTAATCAAATGAAAAGAAAAAAAAAAGCTGCAGAATGAGTTGAAATTAGTTACAACAGACATGCTCGAAATTAGCTAACATCCTGAGATTCTATCACAGGATCATGTAGTTTGTTGACAATTATTTATTGAAAAGTGAAAGAAAAAAAAATCGACTGGAGACAGTTTCCAATTTAGTTAATAAAAAGACAAAATACTTGAGTAATCAATTATTGATGTTCAGTACATGTAAACTGCATAATATCAGACATAACAAATTTTAGAGAAGAACAAGTTTGGTGAAGGCTAATGCTGGAACAGAAACATTATAAAATAACACTAATCTATTGGAAAACTAGAGATCAAAAGAAATGTTGAAGGTTTAATTGTGTGCCAGAAAAAGTATAAGGTGTTGATGACGGACAAGTATGCAGGTCAATCTTCTATCCATTTGGTGCAATTGAAAAATAGGTTCGCGGGTCGATTAGGACTTAGCAAGAAGGTTTATGGAAAAATATTGGGTTCGGAAGGTTTCAAAAGGGTAAGAGAGAGATGAAGGTATTTGAGAATATAATAAGGAAAAAAATTAGATTCGCAGTCTATTCAGGGTGAGATGAACTGTGAACAGCAAAAAGAACAAGAATGGTAGGGAGAAAGACGAAAAAAACTCAAGGCTTCGCAACTAGGAACCGGAGTTGCAGCACACATATCCAAAAGGCTTATGATGCTCTGAATTGCTGTAAACTGATCTCTATTCTCTGTTTCTCAGTTTCATTAACAAAAATTAAACGGCTTTTTACAAATTTTAGATATTTTTAACTCTAAAAGGATCGGACTCTTTATTTGGAATTTACTAATTTGACAAGGAAAACTTCCAGAAAATCAACTTCAAATCATTTACTATGATCCAAACATGTCAATGAACTCGAACTACAAACTATGTCCAGGACCTCAAAAAAATACCTTCTAATAATTGAAGGAAAACGGTTAACCTCAATTCATAAAACAGAACTGAAATACTCAATAAGACAACTACTAATCCATAGTTTGCATTAACTTTCTAACAGTGACCCCAATGTCAGAGCAATTATGTGCTTCTTACTTAGACCTGACATTGAGGTGTAGCAATGATTCTACCTTGCGCCATACCTAGTCACACACATATCTTGTTCTCAAATATTTTACCCTATAGCTTTTATTACATAGGGAAATATGACTTCAAAAAGAATGTCCTATTAATCAAAGATTACATCCCAAAATTCTCATGACTTACTAAACAAAACAATAACATAGTCTTTGCCCCACTTATGCAGTGTAAGCTACCTGAATCTGTATTAAGCTAAAAAAAAGATTAATTATTTTCATTAAATTGAAGGCGCTCAATTTTTTCAAGTGTCTCTTCCCATGTTTTCTTTGGTCTACCTCTTCCTCTTGTATCACCACCCACCAAAATATAATCTAACTTTCAAGCTGAAGCTTCTATAGTTCTCCTATGTACAATTTTTTTTAGGGAACCTTGGCGGTGCGAGAGAAGAGTTTATTAATATAAATATAAAACTACCAGGTGGTTATACTTGTAGAAAACAAGAATAAAGGAGGGGGACCTTCCAACCTACGAGAAAGTATACAATGAAAGAATACAATAAAATAAAAAATTAAATAATCCCTTTAAGCTTCCTTGGAGGGCTTTGGAAATCCGTCCCAGATTGGTTGCAAATATCACACCCCCAATTAGCAAGACAATCCGCTGCAACATTAGCTTCACGAAAAAATGTAAAACTACACCTGCATGTCATGAGAAACTTTTAATCTGCAAAATAAGACTCTTAGCTCTAAACTTCTGCCTTCCCTAAAAGCCACATAATCTGATATTCCACAGTATCTTTTAAGATATTTGAACTTACTCCATGTTTCAGATAACACTACTAGTTTGAGCCAGTGGATGATGGCCCTCTTTGCAATATTTGAGTTTTATGAACTGAACCCATAAGGTCCCCCGTCCCCCCACCCCCCGCACCGATTCTCTATACATCCAACAAAACCAAGCATTTAAAAGCCTTACCCACATCACTCGGGGTTCCCAAACCAAAATCCCCCTCCCAAACCTAAACCCATAAGCTCCCCCTCACAAAACCACTTTGCTCTGGGGAAATAATTTAAGGGAAAATGGTAGTCAGTCTATTTTAAAAGAATTGAGACAGGATTTATTGAAAATTTCACAAACATATAGGCCTCAAGCCAGCACAAGTAATTTTTGGAAGTTCTTTTATGTACAAGTCAGCAAGACTTGGGAACCAAAAGGGATCTTGCATGAACTCATTGTCTATTAGCAATCCTACAAACAATTATTTTGGCATGGGTTGCCTTTACAGGATGCCATCATCTATTTGCGATTTGGCAGCAGCACAAGCACAGGCTTGGCTGATTGTTGGTGTAGATGGTGTAGATGTGTACTCTTTGTTTTGAGAGAGAGAGAGTAGGGTGAAGTCTTTGTTTTCAGACAATGTGAAGATAGAATATTTAAAAGGAATAAGTAGGAATAGCCATATAGTATTTACTGTCTTCAAATAATCACTTCAATTTACTTCCTTCTCCACTACACTCATTATTTCCAATCTGTTTGTATATTCTCTAACTTCCAGAATATACTTTTCCTGAATGTCTCTTTTCTCCAGACTATTTTTTGCTTTTTGCTCCATGAAAAGTTTCTGAAATCTCTCCAAAAACTCCTGATTCTTTTTTTTTTCTCCGAAATCTGTTCACTGCCCCTATATTGGCTGAGACGAGAATATTTGGTTTGGGGTAGTCTTTCGGCTTTCCTTTAACTGTTGGTTAAAAGTCACCCGACAACCGGGTTTTTTCTTTTTTCTTTTTTTTTTTTCTGCTCTACAATTCACAGATCACCCAAAGTCTCATTCTTCACTTTTTTTTCTTTCCTTTAATTGCATACACTTTGGGTCAACACCGGACCCACGCGCATTAAATTCAGCACTTCACTTCCTTTTTTTCTTTCAATTCTAAAGAAAGAACCAGCAGGTTATTCTCTAAGAGAAATTACATTAAAAAAAAAAAACACTAGTTTTGCTTCCTTCTCTCTACAAGAGCCCCCAAAGTTTAAATCATGGTTAGGAATTTCTCTTACATAATTAAAACAAATATTTCCAATTATGTGATTTTAATATCAACCACACTTTTTAATTGAAATATTAACTTTAATTTCAATTTAATTTTCGGGGTAGATGAGGATAGACTAGGTAACATCAGCACACACAAAGGAATGACGTGGAATGTAACTCGTCATTCAAAATCTCCCTCATAGCTGGAGACTCAGAAAGATTAGTAGGATCAGTTTGATCAGAAAGTAACTGCATGAGCAAACTTAAGGGATCAGCCAAGTAGGTCCCACCAAATCTCTGGTTCTCCTTGTCACAAAGGAGCATTGATGATGTTGGGTGCGACCACGGCCACCTCGACAACCCACTACGAACAACATGAAATTAGCCACCGCAACAACCACTGGACTGATCTCCTCAGTCTCGAAGAGAGGTCTAGGTAACCAAAGCCAAAGAATCACGATCTCAGAGAGGGAGATTGCAGGACCGAGAAGTGTTCCAAGTAGTAGCACGCCGGATTTGAGAATATGTCTCGGCAAAGAAAAAAGGACGGTAGTACCCCCAAAAAATTTGAGAACGGATTGACTCAAACTTGGGAGTCAGGCTGACAAGAAACTTTCAGACAACCATCATTTTTTGATTCGACATAGCCGAGACAGAGGACACAGGGAGAAAAACATTGATCTCTTCACGTAGCTCTTTGCAAGAGTGGAAAAGTATTTAGTAACCTGCGTATTACTTCAGAGTGACAAAATATTTGGTATCCGTATCGTGTTGGGCGTGGAAATACTTGGCCTGACACACTGTACATCCAGATTAGATTGTTCGCAAGTGACAATTGAACAAACTCACATAGCTTTTCGCAAGTGGATGTGAGAGTGCAACTGGCAGCGACCTTAGGTCCCATGGAGTTCCATAGTGGAATTAAATGATGAGCATCCAACTGGATCAATGCAACAGTTTCTTCAGAAACCTCTGCCAGTGCAGGGTTGGTGAGTTGGCAATATTCCCGTTGTCCAGTGTTTGAGGGTTTTTCATTTTTCTTTTTTAAATGTGTTGCAGTAATTTATTTTAGCCATAGTTAAATGCCATGTTGACTATGGTCATCTTAACCCTAAATCCTAGCAGCTGGCCTTTTGACCAGTCGGCAGCTAAACCATTCCAAAAATAGGAGACTCCTACCACATGCACTCCTCTGGACGAAGCGCAGAATTCACGCCTGAGCCTCAACAAGCCACGCCCAACCACCAGAAGTGTGCGCCACGCCGGCAGCACACCTTGTGTGCACGCCCAGAAGCATTCAGCCTACACCTTGCCCCAAACGTGCCTCAAAATGCGCCTCCAAATCTCATTTTAAAACACTGGTTGTACTTTTGGGTGGCTGAAGGGAAAATGCGAACATTTGGAGGACAGAACTCCTTTTGGTACCTTCTGAAAGACCTTCTCCTGATGATTATCTCCATGCCAACTGTTGAAAAGTAAAATAGAAAGTGATTGATAAGTTAGGATGCAGAGCGCCAAAGCAATACCAATTCATATTTTCAGACTCCGCACAATTCTTCAGAATCCACTTGGCTACAGTTCCACAATCAACAGGACGGTGAGCTTCTTCAGTACACTACAAGAACATATTCACATCACCAACAATCTCATATCACATTCACATGGAAAACTATTACTAGAGAGAAATAGATAACAAAGGGTATATCACACAATTTTCAAGAAAATAGTGGAACTCACATTCCAACAAAAGCCATATGAACATCGGCAAGTAACATCAAAACTTCCACTACCAACTATAAAATCCACAGCAAAATCACAGCCAGGAGCAGGACACCATTTCATCTGCAAAAAAAAAAAAAACAAAGTTCATGAAGTCAACGGAAGTCAAAGGACACATGGAATACCGAGGAACCTCGTGCCTGCGAACAAGCAGGAGGAAGAGGCGACAGGCTTTGGCCGTCGATCAAAAAATGATTGAAAATGGTGTATTCATAATTATTGAGCATTACAATTACAAGAACCAAACCAGAGGTGAAAACATATTGCCTTTATCTGAAGAATATAAACAGGAGTGCTAGTTTGTTATTGGTCAAAAATTATCAGAGACATTTTTGTACACACATTATAATTATATAAATATATGAGAGGTAGATGAAAATTAGGCTATATTAACCGAATCAAACCTCTTCCTTACTCTGACATTTCTCATTTCACATTGTATCTTTTCTTCTTCTTTGTTAAAACCCCTAATTCTTGCACTATTACACTTCAATTTCATAAGGGCAATCCATCCAAATGAAGGTGGTATGGTTGTGATGTCAGCATACAAATGGCGAACAGACATAGCAACTCAATCGACTCTCTCCTGAATTTCTGTGATTTTTCCGGAATTGTTTGACAATGTCTCATGTGAATTAATTTTGAAGTACTTTTCAGAGTTTAGGGTAAAATATTTTGTTGGAATTACCATAGCATGAAGGTTGATTGTGAATTTGGATTTCCTTTACTATCATATAGAAAGTGTCACAGGATTAATTTCGAACCAGAAATTTTTGAACCTGTGATGGCCAGATTACACACTAATCAGTCAGCCAACACTACTGATCTGACACAACGACAAGGCTACGACAACCCAACGCACACACGCCAGAAAACATTATGAAACGCACTACACATATATCGAAAGGCCAACCTGATTTTTATTGCTCAGGGAGAAAAAAAAAAAAAAAAAACTTAATTTCTAGTCAAGGGTTGCAATAACAGGCTTTTCCTGTTGAACCCTGCAGTCAAATCCAAATTTATAGAAGGAAGAAAGCAATCAAGACCCCCAACTGCTAGGATCATGGGTTGGAAACTGTTCAACAGGTATCCAGTCATGAAGCCATGGCAGTTACTCTGCTTAATCTGTGGCCAAATTCATGTAACTGCCCCACATGCCAAGCGCATGTATCAGTTGACCCTTAGCCAACTTCGTGCACCTTAACTAAGTGCCAGCAACACCAAGCCGTCCAACTGGCCTTGTGCCCATCCTCGTTGCATGTTCATTCTGCTGCTGCACCCAACGGCTTATCATGCTTCACACATGGCATAACCAAAACGTGGTGTTGCCCCCACATTCTGCCTACATTGCCTTAACCCCGTGCCAAGGTCTTCCCTTGGTTTCATCTCATGTCCATGAAACCCTATCCTAGCATCGTGCCTAGGATTGTTTTGCACCTCGCACCAACGCCACCCAATGCCCATCAGTATTGCTCAACGATGCCCTATTTTGTCAATGTGTGCCTAGTACCTCGCTCCATCGCTGCCCAATGCCCACCAACATTGACCAACGATGTTGACGCTTGTTGCTTTGACCCCTTGCCAAGGTCAAGTTCAGTGTTATGCCAAACTCTTGAGCATCAATCCTAAGGATCGTGCCAAGGATCACCTTGAGTCTAGCTTCAATGACACCTAATGCCCACTAGCATTGTCCCATGGCGCCCTTGTATGCCAACACGACGCACCCTGATTTCCGCACCATACCGAGATTATTGGATAAGCCATGCTCTAAGATTTCCATCACTTGTAAGCCATGCCTTACACCTTACCTTGATGTACCTACATCCCTTAGCACATAAGGTTCATAGCCACACTGAGGGGAGGGGTCCCCAAATAATATTTTAGGAAAAATAACCAAGTGGCAGCAGTAGACATCAGAATGCTTAAGGATCCATAATGGTGTTGGCAGTCAAGACTAACACCTTTGGCTTGGCCTAAAGCCAACGCCCGTGCCTAGTTACCGTAACATGGCACCATCATGCTGACGTTTTCCTAACCTGCCCTTTGACCTCGCCCAACGTTCTTGCCTGCTCGGGTTAACCTCCATGCCTTTTCGTACTAGCACCTCAGTAGCGTGCCGCATGCACCCGATCAGAAAATGTCCCAAGCCCGTGCCATCTTGCAACCGCTACCAAGGTGTGTAGCTAGCGCTAAGCCCTGCTAGGAAATGCACCAAATCCATGCCATTTCCTAATCCAACATTCTTAAGGGCTAACAGAAAGATATCTCTGAGAGAAAATCCATTGAGCATGTTATTTCTACATATACCTTTCACTTCCTACCTAGAGCAGTGCCATGATTTACACCTCAAACAGTATATTTCCTTCTTCATCCTCAATAACCTGCTTCCTTGGCCATTGATTCTAGAGCTAGCTCACATGTGTCAAGTGTATCTTCTTTTTCCTTTTTCAATTTACACGTGGTTAAGCATCAGTCTACTGCTGCCTCTTGGATAAGTGAACAGTATACTTCCTTTTGCATTTTCAGTCTAATAATGCTCAATTGGTGAATATGGTCAATAAAGTTTCTGGTATTTCATAGAGACTGAAGCTTCACATTATGTAGATCATGTCCTTGTTGGCTGCTGATCAAAGTTTGCTGTCACATTGCTACATAGAAGCAAAGTTTGCTGCAGATTTTTGGGCAAAGAGGAGCAGTGAGGGCCACTTTAAGATTATCGACAATGAAGCTACAACTCCTCCTCTTCTTAGAGGTTTGTTGAGGACTGATGGGCTTCATATGCCTAATTTAAGGAGAGTTTTTCAATGATTTTCCCTTATTTTCATCTCTTTCTTTGTAACGGCGAGAGGAAGTCACCCTCTGTTTGCCTGTCATTTTTCTATAAAGTCTCTTCTCAGTTGTTAAAAAACGACGCTTGCATTTACTGCCAAGCATATCAATGAGAACCTGAGAATCCAAGTAAACCACAATCCGATGAAACCCCTTACTGTTTCTCACCACCCCTCAGCTCCGGCTTCCCGGGTTGCCCCTTGATCCTCCATTAGTGTTGAGAGCAATAAAATACGTAGGTCCAGCCAAATAAGTCTTCTAATAGATTAATAACAGTTGCATACCAGTTGAAAGTTGCTGATATTGATTGAATTTAAGTTGAAAGATGCTGTATTTTCATTTGAACCCTAATTAGGTATACTTTAGGCATACGAAAATTTAAAAAGTTGACTAAGTTGAAATTACTAAATTTAGTTGAATCAAATTTAATGTGATAGAGGGGAATTCAAATGACTGTTACAAAAAAGATTTCAGTTAAATACTAGCAAGGAGTATATTAGCCAGTCAACTTTTTTACAAGTGAACTACGTTAAACTATAATAGTTTATTTAAGTTGAACATCCCTAAGGGATATTTTTATAATTCAGTTGAATGTTACTTAAAATGATGTAAATATTTAATTTACAAGTGGATTACATTGAATGTTATTGAAAATAATTGAATTGAAAGTTCAATGTCGGGCATTTTTTAAAGTAATTGGATGCTACTCAGGATATTTTGGCATTCAAAGATATTCACATGTGGACTAAATTGAATAGTACTGTGAGTATCTTTGGCACTTCAAAATTCAGTTTAATGTTACTTGGATATTTTTTGACATTCTAAATTTTTTCTGCTTTTGCCAGTTGACTATGTCAACAGGAATTGGTGGGGCAAAATGTCTAATTGCAAAATTTGACACTAGATTCCACTAAATTCATATACTATTTCCACAGAATTGTACTTGCTTTAGCATCCAAATATGATTTGTAGTCACAGACGGAGCAAAGATTTGAGACACCTGACTCAAAATTAACACTTTTTATTAGGCACATAAAAAATGGTCAACCGCAGTACTGCACACATCACCAAGATCGTCTAACATGGAGATTACAATCGTAGAAGTGGTGGTGCTTCTTATACAAAAGAATTAGAACGTGACTAATCCAAGATTTTCAATTATTTGAGGGAAAAGGGAAATGCCTCATTCGAGGCTCTGTGTCCTGCATTACCTTTCTATTGTCTTCAATGAACGATCTAAGATAATAGCGATTGTACTTCTCTTTAGCATCAACAGCAGCCAATACATTTATCATGTCTTGACCAACAGCAGCACTGCAAGGTGGATCAGGACATCGCAACATTAGACATCCAGGACCATCATTAATAGCTGTGCTAAGATATCCTGCAGCAAAGAAAAATGAACAGACATAACATCAAATGTGAACTTGGAAAACAAAAAAGTTATTAGGAGAATTAAAATCAACAAACAGAATTTTAATAAACTAAACATGAAAATTCATACAGAAAAAAATCTAATCACGACGTACGTTTCAGAAATCAAGGGTGAATGAACAAAATAACGGATGTCATTCCACATCAACAAATATTATGAAGTAAAGAAATATTGTTGAGCCACAAGTAACGGTTGGCATTTACATCAAGGAATAATGTAGGAGAAGTGCGAGGGTTTATCTTCTTTGAGTGTAATAAAAATCCATTTATAATAGACATGATGACATTTTAAATGGCACGCGGAGAAGTTACCATCCCTCACTCCTAGTACTTGAGGAAATATACTTTTGGACACTGAGAATTTGCAACTTTCCTTTTTCACATGATAAAGAAACAAAGGTGTATGGTACCAACCTTGCCAGCATGTCACACAGAAAGGATGACCACAATCAGCAGCACTCATCCTATCACAAGGAAATGTTTCAAAGCAAATCCCACAAGTCAACTGGCAAAAAGGAGTAGATTGGTGAATTTATAGCAAAACGGAATTGGAACAAAGAAGAAGAAAAGCAATCAGTCTGAACATTCAGTCATGACCATAACTTTCATGCACAGAAGCACACAAGGTTTGTTGCTCCAAAAAAAAAATGTTTCACTCACCTCTTTAGAACTAGGTACTGGAACAGGTTTCTCCAACAGGCCAACTGCCTTACGAACCTTTTCTTCACTAGCAAACCATTCATCATTCACTTTGCTGACACTCCTGTGCATCCAAAAGTAGGAGAGATTGCACATGAATTATAAGTTTGTTCAATTTAATAAAAAAGAAATAAGAAGTTAAAAAGAGGATAAGATTTTGAGCTTCAAAAGAAGCTATTTTTGTTCCGCAGAAATGTGAAACAGAGGCATTGTGCGTGAACCAAATTGCAAATAAGGAAATTAATATTTCTCACATTGAAACTTAGAAAAAATGATGCAACCTTGTGTCCATTGAAAGTATTTTTTACAACAGGAAGCCCCATTGAGGGAACATTTACCATTTATAGTGGCGGAGCAAGATGCTAGCGGCAACTGTAGAAATGGAAAGAACAGTGGAGATTTGCATAATGCTTTCCTCTTGACGTTGACGAATGTCAGCTTCACTTAAAATAGCATAGCTTTGCTGACAAAACAAAGTAGATACACCAACAGTTAATAATTTAGCAAAAGTAGTAATGGTTTTTCTCAATGTTCATGTCATGCAGGACAGTCCATACCATGGAATTTGGTTAATAGAACAGTCAAATAAGGGATAAGAAATATCACTAACAGATTAAGATGAGAAAAAAAATTCAGAGCACAAATTATGTGAAAAAAAAAATTCTTAAGAACAGTTCAACAAAATAGGTTTCAGTCATATTTATCACCATTAAGGCTATAAGCATGAGCACCAAGCTCAAAGAAAGATAGATCATGCCGTTAGAAAGCTAAAATTTATTTCAGAAATTGCAAACCACACAATAACATTTGGAACTTATAGGCCTCAACTAATTCAGGACACAAATCTAAGAAACATATTAGGGCACATGCTCATGTACATATATCAAATTATCAATGTATTCTGTAAATGATTTTTATTATTGCCTACAGAAAAATCGGTTTAGACAGTTGTGGCCTGCACTTTATTCTTTACAAGGTATCATTCCCTGGAAACTGTGGCATTTCTATTTGCTTTGATTTGCTCATATTTTAGAACTTCCTTTCAAATACTATTGTAGCTTTTGAAGTAATTTATCTTATGTCTTTCTTACACCCCACCCCCTGTAGGATACATCTGTTACAGTAAGTCCCTAAAGCATCCACAGTTATGGATAAAAGCCCTAGAATTCAAAAGCCTCATTCATCTCAGCTCTTCAATTCTCTTACTATTTTCAGTACAAAGAAGGAAAGCTGTAAGGCATGAGAACAGTGAGGGATGTATGACATCTCCATGAGGGATGTAAGGGGTCTTGTTTCTATGACTACTTTAGAGGAGCGAGGATAGAGGTGATGTAGGAAAAACGTGGGGCCAGTCTCATATGATTTTGACGCAAAAGTTGATTTAGTAAAGCTGGAAAAGAAGTGTTTGGGCAAATTTTTGGTGGCAGAAAATTTAAGGGAAAAGTCTTGAAAGATGGTTGATTGAAATAAAGATTTGAACTCCAATTAAGTAGGAAAAGGAGTGTTTCAGAAAACTATGAACAGTGTACATGTGCAGTAACAATGGTTTTTTGACTTTCTTTTTATTAGAGTATCTAGTTTATTATTGCGCCATATATGCCTCAAGAGTATCGTTGTACACCCATTATTTATTCTATCATAAATATGCGAAAGGTGGAAGACTATGTTTCATAGCATAACCATTCTCCTCTTCTTCCCTTCCCTTTTCTTCTCCCTGCATCTACACCCACTTAGCACAAACATTTATTCTTAGTTCAAGTTGATATCAAAACCTTTGATCCAACCTTTAACTTGTCGAAGGAGTTCATTGCGCCAAAATCAGTTGTCGCCACGAGAATGACAACATCAACATTGAAGACGCCACCTTCTTTGAAATTCCATTCTAAGATTTGTGGTGATTTTTCAAGTATCTTTTGACTTCATCTTCTTTGGGCTTTCCTTTTTTGAAGTTTTTTTTTTTTAATCAAAATGTCCCCTATATTTCCAATCAGCTGTTTGGGGATGTTTTGGCCACAAAATAGGGATGAAACCTAGTCTATGGCATTGTTATTTGAAGCGCTTAGGGCCTACGCGCAAGGTGAGATGCTGTATTCAGTAAATCGAAATGCACTTGGGCAATAAAACACGTAAAATGTGTTATTTGCATTCAAAATAGATAAATTTAAAATAATCAAAGATATTATCTATAACGAAAAATAAATGAAAATCCAATCTAAGTAAATTATTCAAAAAAAATAATAATAATTTTGCTGCCCATCCCAACAACTCCAATCACAACATCACAGCTCCCCATCCCTATCAAGCTTCAATCACCAATGGCTGGTGTTACCCACATTTATATCTTACCCCAACAGCACACTAATACATATAAAAAGCATTGTCCATCCAAACCCTTTCAACTTGTAACCAGGCTCACCACCATATAGCCATTTCTAGCCCCTCGCCGCTATGATCAATCAAATCCTACAAATTTTTGTGCCACCTCTAAAATTCCGATACATTCTCTAGGATCAGCATAGGTTTTTTCATGCTATGTGCAAGGAAAATCAAGCATAACCAGCTAGAGTAGTGTCTTTAAAATTCATGAATATTGAAGTGTCAATTTTGATAAACAAGTTAGTCATGAGAATTCTTAATTTACCACTTAGCTTAATGCATCAAATTCTTCCATATAACCCAAGGACAATGAGCTAAAACAATCACCCTGAAACTGCGGAGTATGATGCAAAAATTAAAACCAACTTAAAGGCTACTTCAGTCAAACAAGTGGTGCACCTAACATCAAGTTCCTATTGTTATTTGACTTCCAAATCACATTTTCAATCGTCAATTATTCCTTTTCATCATAGCTCAGAGGGAAACTTCTCCAACCAGACTCATACTCTCCTTCTGTTTCCCTTAATGTGGATTCTAAGCAATAAGCTCTAATACCTTGCATTATCCATATATTACAGCTTAACAATTTTTTTTACAGTTCTATTCAAAGTATAGCTACTCAATCCATCAATCCTCAACGCTTCAGCATTCCCAAAACTTACCCTTAATCACTTAGATCCTGCATAACATCTTAATAAACATACCAATAAGACAGATTCAGTTGGATCCCGCGAACTGAAAAATAATAGAACCCATGAAAAAGCACTTGAAAAGTATTATTGCTAATATCTAGAATAATAGCATCACTAAGGAAAGCAAAAAAAAAGTCGATCAGCTTCAATCTAATCAACTTACACACAAATTGACAATTTGAAAATGTACTACACTTATATCGTCTTATCAGGGTTATTGACGCAGAATTTGAAAATTAAACCTGGCGACGACGAGAGACGAAGTCATCTGAATCATTATCCGATTCGTTGTCAATGAAGTCGTAGTCCATGATTTCTGCGTCGTCGGAATCGACGGCGGTATCTCCGCCGCTGTAGAAGTCGTCGTCGTCGAGGGACTCGACGTCGTTCGCGTCGTGCATGTCGTCCTCTGATTCCATTTCCAGCTTTTGTTGGGAAATCAAACCTTTTAGAAAAGAACTCAATAAATTAAATCAAAGAATTTAATAGGCGCCTTCCTCCTATTCTACACTGGATTAGCGGAAATTGGGGGGAAGTGATGCTTTTCTTGGTTTTTTGGGCGGAGGACGGATGAAAAAGCAGAGAAAATTGGCACATTAGCACGTAATGACCTCTTTCCTTTTCTTATCTGCTTTTCGTACTTTTCTCAATTTTAGGCTTCAATTTGGTAGCACCAATTTTTGGGGGAATTTTTATTTTATCGTGAAATTGGTTAAAAAAAAAATATGTATATAGTCTAGTTAAAAGCTCAAATTACAAGATAGTCCAACAAATTTTATTTTGCACCAAATAATCTTATGATATGCGACACTTGTTACCAAACAGTCCTTTTTTTTAAGTGGACTTTTTCGTTGAACGGTTTTGCCCTTCCATATATATATTAAGCAATTTCAAAATATGGAATGTACTAAAAGAGTTTCCATATTTTCGGTGAAGATTTCCTTTGAGTTCAAGAAAGATTTCACAAATTTTATTTCGACAAAGATTTTTGATTCTTCGCGTCAAGATTTTTTGATAGACGAGTATATTCTTTTTGACAAGAAAGAAGGGAAAACAATTGAATGTAAGTAATTCGATCTGTTTAGTATGTGTTATTTTGATCATTTTTTGTATGAGTTTCGATAATGTAGTTGATCAATTTAATTTTTGAGTAGATCTGATTGATATGCTTTTAAGAAGAACCTATTAAAGCCTAATTATAAGTGTAGATCTGATTTGATTATTTAATTGAAAAGTTTTTTGGATCGTTTTGTGTTGTAGCATAATGATACGTTTTTTTAAGAATACTTGTGGATTTTTCCAAGATTCTAATGGCTTATATCAAGATTTTTTAATTAATTTTGCAACAGTATGATGTTGAATATAACATAATTTTTTTTTTTTAATGTGATGCGTTAATTTTTGGAAAGAGGTTATAGTTGTTATTTTTTGTGTTTTTATGCTAATATATGATGTTGAATATAAAATCATGATATTTTCAAGATACGTTTTAGCAAAATACTTGTGGATTTTTCAAGATTCTAATGGCGTGGATCAAGATTTTTGAATTTGATTTTGCAATAGTGTGATGTTGAATATAACATGATGTTATTTTTTCAATGTGATGTGTTAGATTTATGGAAAGAGTTTGTAGTTGTTGTTTTTGTGTGTTTTATGATAATATGTGATGTTGAATATAATATCATGTTATTTTCAAGATATGTTTTAGTAGAATACTTATGGATTTTTCAAGATTCGAATGGCGTGGATCAAGATTTTTGAATTTGATTTTGCAACAGTTTAATGTTGAATATAACATGGTGTTATTTTTTCAATGTGATGCGTTAAATTTTGGAAAGAGTTTGTAGTTTTTTTGTGTGTGTGTTTTATGATAACATGTGATGTTAAATATAACATAATATTTTTTTCAACATGATATTGATTTGTTGTATCTATTTTTTCCACTCGCAATGATATCGAGAATGTCAGCAATATTTGTTGCAATGTGTAAGAATGATGGTGCTACAGCAGTTCTACGCCTTAACGAGGAAAGTTCAATAAGAATTGTTGTTGAAAGAATATTGGAAAGATGGCCAGAAATGTCTGATGGCAAGTTTTCCATGACATACGCTCTTCTAGGCCACCCAAAATGTATGTTATCAGGTCAGAATGATTACTTAGAAATGTTTTTTCTTGCTGGCCATATGAATGTTAGTATTCTGGAAATTAATGTGATGCGGACGGACAACAATGATGTGGAATCTAGCCTTGCATCATCGTCTGTAATTGTACCTTCTAGAACTATTTCAAGTAGATATACAGATGATGAATTGGATTATATAGGAAGTTATTGTACAATGTTAGCAAAGAATGAGAATAAACTAATATTATCTGTTGAATGGGCAAAGGGGATATAGGAGGAAGGCCAGAAATTTAGAGGTGGAACAAATGAGTTTAGGACGGTCCTTAGAAAATATGCAATAGAGGTGGGATTTAATTTTCATTTCTTGAAAAATGATAAGACGTATATAACAACAGCATGTTCGTTACGAGAGGCAAAGGGTTGTTCGTGGTTTGTCCATGGAAGGGTCAATCTTGAAAATTTATTCTTTTACATATACAATTTGGTAAATAATCATTTATGTGGTGTTGCATTCCGGACATTGAAGAACAAAAAGATGAGGTCAGATGTTATATCTAGCTGTTTGATTGATAAGATTCGTGAAATCTAGAAACGAGACCTATTGAAGTTGTTCAAAGCTTTAAAAAACAATATGGTCTGGATATTACATACCGTCATGTGTGGCTTGCTATGGAGAAAGCTAGAAATAGTGTATTTAGAGACCATTCATCTGCGTTTGATCAATTGCGATGATCTGTTGTAACATGCATGAGAACAAATCCTGATAGTCATCTTTTGTTGGATTATGACACAACCACTAGGCATTTCAAACGTATTTTTGTGGCATTTTATGCATGCATATTTGGGTTCAATTACTGTAGGCCTCTGATATTTTTAGATGACACTTTTCTAATGGGGCGATATAAGGGAACTTTATTGGCTGCATGCACAAAAGATGACAATTAAGGTAAATAATGAGTTGTTTTATATCATGTTATATTCAACATGGACTGATATTATATTCAACATACAGTATGTTATATTCAACATAATTTTTCTAATTGACAGGAATGTTTCCAACTGCGTTTGCTATTGTGGATGCGGAGAATGACGACAATTGGGAGTAATTTCTTTTGAAGTTGAAAAAAATTATAGATCCAAGTCGGGTAATTACCTTTATATCAGACTGTCATAATGGAATTATAGAAGGTATACATAAGGTGTTTCCTGATTATCACCATGGTTTTTGCTTGGTTCATTTGAAAATGAATTTAAGGGCAGCGATGTCTAGAAAGAATACAGGGTAGAAGGAGTCAATGATCCACAAGTTCAATAGCCTAGCATATGCACACAACATGGATGTGTACACGATGCTACATGATCAAATAATAGTAGAGAGTGGTGAAAAAATACAAAGGTTCATGAATGAATTATCTCCCTTGAATTTTAGTAATGCATTCTTTAGGGGAAAACATTATGGGGAGATGTCGTCAAATTTGGTGGAGTGCTTTAATTCTTAGATAACGGATTATTGGCATTTGCCTGCAATTTTATTGATTGATAAAATTAAAGTTTGATGGATGAAAGTCTTGACAGAGTTGAGAGAATTTGTTGAACAAATGAAGGGCGAGATAACATCGTACTGGGAAAAAATGGATGAAATGATAAGTAAATGAAGGAAGTGGAATGTAAGTCTTTCAAAAAATGGTGTGTTTGAAGTAAGTTCATCTTTATCAGTGTTGGTGAACACTACAGAGAGAACATTTTCTTGCCCCCAATGGGAGTTAAAGGGATTTTCGTGTATACATACAAGCACCTCGTTGCAACGTAGTGGGTTTCCTATATATTCATACATTGAGGATTATTTTCATACATCATTCTATCGAGAGACGTATTCAAAATGTATATATCAAGTACCAACAATGGACTGGCCATTATATTCTGATAATGAAACAATAATAATCCCTCCGATGACAAAAAAACAACCTGGACGACCTAGAAAAGTAAGAATTCCATCAGGGGAGAAATAAAAGAAAGAAAACGTGGGAGTGTGGGAAATATGGATGCCACCATAGGAAAACTTGCAAGGCTGTGTTGACTTAAAAGATTTGTGTTTTTTTACTTTTTTTTTTTTTTTTTTGTTTATATAGTTTTTTTAGATTACATTTTTTTTATTTCATTTGGTTCATTTTTTGTAAAAGTAACACATTGATTCATTAAATTTGATAATTCTATTTGATTTCCAAGATATGCACATACCCATGTTACATTCAACACAATCTTGTTATATTCATCAGTACATATTCTTGTTATGTTTAATAGAAAGCAATAAAATAACATAAGTAATGCTTATCAAAAAACAACAAACTCGTGTTATATTCAACACAGTCTTGTTATATTCAACACTATATATAACAGATTCATAAATCAATTGAAATATGATAGTGTTATATTAAACATCATTTTTTGTAGAGATTAAAATGAGGAACCATTCAACAGATGAGGATATACACAAAAAACAAAAAAACATATGGTACTTATCTTATAGGCCAAAAAAAATAAAAAAAATTAACCGAACATCGTAAGAATTTTTGGTCTTTTGGTCTTCATTGTTCAGGTTTGTGATTACGTGCCAAATATGAGTCATGGGTCCAAGTCCTGGCGCCATCATTCAAAAAATCATAAACAATTCTGCTCTTTCGAATCTAAAGTTTGAAATGCCAATGTCTGTATTGATTTATAACCTATTGCATATTTGTTTCATGATATGGATCACTACTATTTCGCAATCCACCTTGCCATTTTTTTTAGGAGATCATTAGGATCGTATATATAAATAGTAATAATTTGATAGGATGAAGACAATGTTCCTTATTCAGATATTCCTTGATCAGGGGCATTTTTCATGTTGATGACATTTGGCTGTTTGGATGTTGATGCAACAATTTTTAGGTTTTTTTTTTTCAGGAACACATGAACATATTTCGCCTATATGTTTTTTATGGATTTGGGGGTGCAAGATGACAAATGAATGATATTTTATAAAACATGATAACAAACATAAACATATCATTACGGTGAATACAAATATGATAACATATTGAATATAACACGATGTCGTGTTATTTTCAACATAAGATTTTATCTTTATATACCAAAAGTTAATCATGCTAAATATTACACGATTTTTGTGTTATATTCAACATGATATGTTTCTTAATGACTGAAGTACAAATTGCTTATAACAGAAACAAAGAATATGAATGAAAAATCAAATAACAAAGAATTTTATGAGTAGGGGCATTAGTTTGCATTTTCATAAAACCGATCCACCATACCAAGGCCCCTTAAGTTTATCGAGTTGTAATGTTTCCAAATATCCTCATCTCTATCATAGACCAACAATGTCCAGTGACAATTGGAACTAGTCGACCCTTGTGTGTTTATGGGGAAGTGGATAAACCTTACTCCACTAAAAAATATTGAAATGATGTTTGGTTCGAGTATTTGTCTTAAGAAGTCATGTCATTTGTTGCCGCCCACGTATTAAAAAAAAAAACAAATATATACAGGGGGATTAAAAGAGTGTAAGTTAGATGAGTAACAATTTGAAAATAATGAAAAATTACAAGTTATGACTTACCCAACAAGCACTGTTTACAAATGCAGACCGTGTTTGATGATTAGTGCCCAATGATTTCATTTGCTGAGTTAGGCTTTGTTGATCATTCCACAACATTTTAGCGCAGGCATTTATAACCTATGGAAAACTCATATGGGGAGGGTTATATATATGTTTTGAATATAACACATGACATATATTGTGATCAAATGAATATAACAATTTTGTTTTATAAAAAAAAAAAAACAATTTGGTAAAATGCTTATAAAATTCATTATTTGTCTTTCCGAAAGGACTTAAATGAAAACAAGCATTGAAACTTGTGCCATTAACCACTCTCTACCCCAAACATATGCGTTGTTTTTTTTAAAGAAAGTGTAAGAATAACAAATTTTGGTATGTAATAAGTAACATATTTTTCTATGCGATAAATAGGTCATGTACCTTAAGCCTTCTGTTTCCAATATGAAAAGAATTTTATTCCAATCATCTTCGCCAATATACATCCCAATGGGACAGTCTCTTGGGGGCAATATTTTATTATTACCTTTTTTTAGTGATAGAAACAGGCATAGGGACAGGGGGTGGTATAGTTTCAGTGGCATGAGTAAATGTAACATCAGCAGGACAAGCTAATTGAATTAGCAAAGGTTGGCGTGCAATACGGGTAGGTGTTCGCTTAATAGGACGGTTATATTCATGTACCGAGTCGCCCTTACCTTTTTCTAGTCTTCGTTTGGCTTTCACCCCTTTAGCAATTGAACTAGGTGTTATCGGGTTATGCATAGAGCGTGTAACCCTTTTGGGAGAGGGCATAGATGGTTGCGGTGAAGTTGTGTCTTCTGAAAGCCGTGTTATCTTCTCTTGTTGCTGCTCAATAACCTCATCTCTGTCAAGCATCTCCATTTGATAAAATTCACTGATGTATTCAATTGTTTCGTTGTGTTTTGATTTGAGTTCTTCAGTTTGAGTAACTGAATGCACAACAGTTTCTATCAAGTCCTCTTTGAGCTTATTTTTCTCTCCAACAAGTCTTTCTTTTTGAGTCACAATATGGACTCCAGTCAAGAATATAATGTCGTCAAGATGCCTTCTTTCAACATTCAATTCACGAATGACTCCTTGTAATCTTTTAATTTTCTTATTCATCTTCTCTCGTAGCTCCGCTTTTTTCTTATTTGCATGTGTTAATTTCCATTTTAGCCTTTCGTTTTTTGCCATCAACACCTCCACATTTGTTGTTTGTGGAGGAACATCCTCCTCAAAATCTTCATGATCCATAGGTTAAAAGATGGGAAGTCGTCTATTTTCGCTTTGCCCTTACCGACGGGCTCAACATCCATTTTCGTTTTGCCCTTAAAAACGGGTTTTTCATCATCATCATCATCATCATCATCATCATCATTAACTTCCTCTATAATAATTCCCTTCTTCATTTATCCAAGTTCTTCTTCTAATTCACCAACAAAAATCTAAGAAACAACAGACAATGAGTTTTTATATAACACAATTTGATGTTGACCATAACGCAGTTTGATGTTGAATATAACACAACATGTACCGACATGTTTTATATAGCACTAGTATAACAAAGTTTTTGCTAGTTTGACGTTGAATATAACACAATAATTTGATGTTGAATATAACAAAGTTTTGATGTTGAATATAATACATCACATATTGACATGTTTTATATAGCACTAGTATAACAAAGTTTTAGTAGTTTGATGTTGAATATAACACAACAGTTATCGACATGGTTTATATAGCACTAGTATATCAAAGTTTTACAAGTTTGATGTTGAATATTTACTAGTTTGATGTTGAAGATAACACAACAATTTGATGATGAACGTAACACAATTTGATGTTGAATATAACACAACACATATTGATATGTTTTATGTAGCACTAGTATAACAAAGTTTTTGGCTAGTTTGATGTTGAATATAACACAACAATTTGATGTTGAATATAACACAACACATATTGACATGTCTTATATTGAACTAATATAAGCAAGTTTTGCATACATCTTCATGTTTAAGGTTAGACAACTTTCGTTTGCTCATTACAGCGGCAAGTTGTACCATATCCCATGTCGTCCACCTTGGCTAAAGGTTGTTACGATGTGTGATTGAATGGTCAATCAAAGTTGTGTGCTCACAAAGCCAAAACTGATTTGAAATAAAATTAGTAGGGAAGACAAATTCTGTGCAGAGAGAAATATGACGTCAATAAATAGGAAACAAGCATACCTGTAATGCAATAGCACACCCTGTGATTGATGATGGATTTTGGTAACCCTTTTTAATTGAGGACATCAGCATGCTGTGTATTTTATCAACCCAAGAAAATTTAGACATTGAATCAATGTCATCTACCAATATTAGATCAGACACACGACAGACTTGTCCTTTGTTTGCTAGGAAACATATTGTCAGAAGATGGATGCATATAAGACGCATAACGTCTTTATAGTCATCTTTTGTGTTTCCTAGAAGAGTTTCTTTAATCTTTATTTAAATCTCTATAACACTTAATTTTTTGTCTTTGATTCCTTGACGGGTTAGAAAAAACCTTTTATCCTGCGTTGCATACCGAGAGGCAATTTGCACAGTACCCGATGTCAACCCAAATAACTGTTGGACATCGTTGACTCAAATTTGGATAAATGAATTACTAAGTTTGAAGGATTTCTTTGCAGGGTTGTAGGATTGGACGATAGATATGATAATGTGGTATAATTTGTAAAAGTTATCAAGGCTCATAAACGGACTAATCAGTGCATTTATGGTTGGCCAAAATGGAGTTTTTCTCAAAAGGATTTTGTGCCCGTCGTTCAAATTAATCATTGCAAGGAACCAATATGTTTGGGAAAAGTTTGACTTGTATCGAACAGTTCCTTGACCTTTAACCCCACGGTGCACTGAAATAGATTGTGGAAAAAATCAACTTAATAACTAGTATAGATAGTTCAAATTCCAAAAGTTGGATAGTAGGAGGGGGGGTTTGAAAGTGCAATACCAAGTGAGGACACCAGAGCTGGTCACAACGCAAGTTTACCCGTTGTTTCTGAACATTTTTGAGGTTTTGATGGGAAAACAATAGCAAGGTATTCCGACTCTGGGGGTGCACAAACAAGAAAATCATAACATGTGATGTTATTTATTTTAAATTTTTATGGATTGTTTAGGACAATTTCTTTTTGTTTACCTTTAGGTTGCAAGAAAGGTAGTCTGCAAACAATTTGATATGTCTGACCTAACAATTTTTGAATTTAACATAGATGAAACCCAATTTTTGGGAGGTTGTTGGGATGTATGTTGAATGTAACACAAGTCTGTGTTATATTCAACACACACAAATCCACAATAAATATTACTGTTAGAAAAATAGATGTTGTGTTACATTCAACATAACCTTTTTTTTTTTTTTTTTGAAATTTGTGAGAAAGGAAATGATAAACGAATGAAGCATTATGATCAACATGTATGAATGAAATTACAAAAGAAAATGAGCATATAAAATCGAGATGGTTGAAACGATTCAAACCATTTTTGGAAAACAACATTTTCTGAAAAAGGCATTTTCAAAAAAACGAAGAGTCACAAATATTGACCCAATAGAATACCCAAGAGGGTGGGGGGGTAAATTGGGTAATTAAAAAATATATCAGAATAAAATTTGATAAATTAAATAATTAATTTTAAGACTAAATTAATTATTATCATTATAACACAATAGAATAATATTATCAATCTAAGTGCACACTCAAACAACAAAAATAAACAAATTAATAATGCAGCACACTGAAATATATCTTGATTCACCAAATTACTCTTGGCTAGTTCAGTCTTCCGAGCCCCACGGAGATTCGCACCCACTAATTCTCAAAATCCCTTTAAAGGTAGGAACCAAACCCACACACCGATTCTTTTACAGTCTCAGAATCAACCTTTATAATATCTTTTTCACAGGTTAAGGAAGAACCTCTACTTTTTACAGGCTCAAGAATAATCTATCTTTTTACAGGTTAAAGATTAACCTAATTCTTTTTATCACTACGGCTCAAGAATCAAAATCTCACAAAACACTACAACTATCATTTTCTCAGGTAAAGATGAAACCTTTACAAATCACTCACAATGCAATTCTATTCAGGAAGAATCATTACCTCAATCTCTTTACAGGAAGAGACTGAAACCCGGCTACCCTTGATTAAATACCCCCAATAGTATTTAATCCGTCACAACTCACCAATACAAAAATTGATAAGAAGAAAATCTAACCTAGAGCTTCAATCACTCTAGATAAATAATAATTCAATTAATATCCCAACTAGTGATAGAAAAACGTGAGATATAAAATCTGATTTTAATAAGATATGGGTACCAAATTGGAGTACGGAATCGGATTCAAGAAATTGTTTGTAAAAATATTTTCTTTAACAAATCAGAAACAATTTCTAAGATCAATTTCCAAAATATAAACAAGTAATACAATGAACAAATATAATTAGAAAGATCTCACTTAGAATCCATAGAATAATAAGATAAAATAATGTAACTTCAGATCTGGTAGCAGCAAATATTAATCACAGTTGATCTTCAAGATCACTCTTAGAATAACCCACAAACTCTCAGAAATATAACTCTTAGAAAAGGTCACTCTTATGATATGATATGATTTCTCTTATTTACTGCTTAAATTTGCTAATGAAATTCGCAGGTCTATTTAAAGGAACATGTAATCAACCTTCAACGGCTAGTTTACAAGTGTCATGACAATAAAATACTCCTATAGACCCCTTATAACATAAGGACTTCATTTAGGTTCAATTTCACTTAATAACAACTTTTAAAACTCTCAATTAAATCCCCAAAGTATTTCTCAATTAAAATAAACAAGTGTAGAATCCATTTTAATTACCAAATTGAGAAACATTAATATTTAATGAACCATATTGAAAGGATTTAATTAGTATATAAACCATATCTTAAATATTAAGAATATCCCTTAAATCTTTATCAAATCCTAACCAACAACGGCTACTTTTGGATTTAGAATTGAATCAAACAATATCTTGAACCAGTACATTCAGTCGACTGCCCAACGCCGCTTGCAGCCAAACCATTGCCGCAACGATCATAGGTCGACCTCTTGGTCGACTCCCAGATTTAGAGAGTTTGTCATTGTTTTATCGGTCGACTGCTTGATCGACTCGCAGATTCAGAGAGTTCAGATGTTTTGATAGATCGACTGGTCGGTCGACTCTTCAATTTAGGATGTTTCATCTTCATTTTTTGGTCGACTCCTCAGTCAACTGCCTCCTTCTGAATCACTTATCTGATCTAGTTTTTAACCTACTTTCTTTTACAATTTCGTCCCTTTATCCATTTTTATATTTAAATAAGCTCCACTAATATTCTTATATTCCATTTTAGTCATTCAAAAATATTTATTTTTAATTCACATAGGAGCAAATAAATATAATTAACAAAAACACACATCAAAGATAAGATTCATTTTGTGATATGTGTGTGTTCCTAAATGTGATATTAAGAGTTACTATTTACCTGGGTTGTTTTTCCTAATTTCTTCAAACTCTTAATAATTCTTCATCATCTTGATATCTTCATTAAGCATCCATTCTATTTGACATCTTCATTACTGGAACTTTTAATCACTGAAACACTTGATCAAACATTAGCTCCACCAAAACATCAATACTTAATTGTTCATCAAAATCTTGGGATCAACAATCTCCCCCTTTTTGATGATGACAATTAATTTTGATGTTTTCTTCAAAATAAAATATAACCACACTCCCCCTAAATCCGAGGACGGGTTTTTTAACTTGTTAAAGTGTCACAATGAAGATTTCAATAATGCATAAGTTTAAACAATACTCAATAAAGAACAATTTTTAAATTTCTCCCTTTTTGTGAAAACTTATTAAAACACAGTTTTAGAATACTCCTCCTAAATAAAACATCACTCATTTCTCTCCATTTGTCATCTTCAAAAACAAATTTAGGTAGGAAGGAAAAAATAACAAACATGTAGCTCACACTAGGCAAACATCATTATGCCTAGCCATACCCAAACCGCAAATGATTTTCACAAACTGATCTTCCGCTAGTGGTTTGGTAAAAGCATCAGCAAGCTGGTCGGAGGTATCAATATACTCAATAATAATATCCCTTTTCTGAATGTGATCACGAATAAAGTGATATCTAATCTCTATGTGCTTAGTTCATGGGTGTTATATAGGATTCTTACTTAGACATATAGCACTTTTATTATCACAAAACATCGGGACCTCCTCCATACAAACTCCAAAATCATTTAACTGTTGCTTAATATATAAAATTTGAGCACAATAATTACCAACTGCCATGTATTCAGCCTCAGTAGTAGACAAGGATATCGAATTCTGTTTCTTGCTTGACTAAGAAACCAAAGCATGTCCTAATAAATGACATGATTCGCTTGTACTTTTTCGCTCAACTTTGCAACCGACAAAGTCAACATCGGAGTAACTTACCAGTTTAAAATCACTCCCCCTAGGATACCATAATCCTAGGTCAGTCGTCCCCTTTAAATAATGAAAAATTTGCTTAACCGCAGTCAAGTGCGATTCTTTAGGACAAGACTGAAATCTAGCACAAAGACAAACACTATACATAATGTCAGGTCTACTAGCAGTTAAATACAACAAGCTACCAATCATACCTCGATATATCTTTTCATTAACGCTTTTGCCCGTATAATCTTTTTCAATTTTTGTAGCCATTGCCATGGGAGTTTGTACTCTTTATCTCCTTCCAAGCCATATTTCTTTAACAACTCCTTGGTGTATTTAGCTTGATTTATAAATATCCCTTCTTTGGTTTGCTTAATTTGCAATCCAATAAAGAAATTCAGCTCTCCCATCATACTCATTTCAAATTCAACCTGCATTATCTTAGCAAACTCTTGGCAAAAATCCTCATTAGTAGATCCAAAAATAATATCATCAACATATACTTGTACTAATAGGATATCAAAATCAGTTTGCTTTACAAATAGTGTTATATCACAAATACCACTTTGAAAACTATTTTCAATCAAATATCGGTTAAGTCTCTCATATCAAGCTCTCGGAGCTTGTTTGTGCCTGTACAAAACCTTGCGAAGTTTAAATACATGATCAGGAAATTTGTCACTTTCAAATCCTAGGGGTTGTTCCACATAAACTTCTTCAGCTAGAAATCTATTTAGAAATGCACTCTTTACATCTATTTGATATAGTTTAAAATTACGTGAATATGCAAAGGGGAGTAGCATTCTAATTGCTTCTAGTCTAGCAATAGGAGTATAAGTTTCATCATAATCAATTCATTCATCTTGATTATAGCCTTGTGCCACTAATCTTGCTTTATTTCTAATTATCATACCAGATTCATCATTTTTATTTCTAAATACCCATTTAGTACCAATAATTGGATAAAAATCCGATCTCGGAATAAGACACAATACTTTGTTCCGCTCAAATTGAACTAATTCATCTTGTATTGCGAAAATTCAAGATTCATCAATTAGTGCCTCATTTAAATTTTTAGGCTTAATTTAAGATAAGAAAGCAAGATTAATTATATCCCTAAGAGAAGATCGAGTACTTATACCTTTTTCAAAATTATCGATGATTTCTTTAATTGAATGCCCTAGTACTTTCTTTATAGCTCTTGGTAAAGTTAAATCCTTCTCCTTAGGTTCTTCCTCTTGTTGAGACTCATTTGGTGCATCATTACCTTGGTTTTGGTTATTTGAGAAACCTGCATCATTATCATCCAAAACCTTTCTCGACAAGTATGGATCAGCTTCCTCAAAAACAACATACATAGTTTCTTCTACTACTAAAGTACGTTTATTATAAACTCTATAAGCTTTACTGTTAATGGCATATCCAAGAAAAATCCCATAATCGGATTTAGCATCAAATTTACCAAGATTATCATTGTCATTCAAAATAAAACATTTGCATCCAAAGACTTTAAAATATGAAATATTAGGAGTCTTACCATTCCAAATTTCATATGGGGTTTTGTTAAACCCTCTACGAATTGATACCTGGTTTACCACGTGACAAGCGGTACTTACTGCTTTGGCCTAGAAGTAGGTTGGTAAACGATTTTCACTTAGTATTGATCTAGCCATCTCTTAAAGAGTTATGTTCTTTTTTTCTACTACACCATTTTGTTGCGGTGATCTTGATGCAGAAAAGTTGTGAGCATAATCATGCTCATCACAGTAGCTTATCACTTCTTCATTTTTAAATTCTCTTCCTCTATCACTATACCAATAATTTTACCCTTTGTGTTGTCTCCGAAAGTCACATGACCTCTATATTTAGGTGTCAAGGATGTAAATTTTTCTTTATCTCCCATCATGTGTCGAGAGCAACCACTATCCAGGAACCATTTGTCCTTACTTGTTGATACTTTTAGAATAACCTACAAGGAGCACCTCAAATAGTTCTTAAGTGGTACTCAGCCTACGTGAGTCCGATCTTGTTAGTTGGGATAATTTTTGTCCCTTTTGGAACCCAAACTTGTCTATAGTTAGATAGTTTTGCAAAACATCTACGAATAGTATGCCCCACAATGTTACATTTAAAACATCTAACAAGATCCTTGGTTTTAGAAAAGAATTTATGAAAGCGTTTTTGTTTAAGATTTTTTTGAAATCCACCATCTGCCTTATCAAAAACTCCATGTGAACTTCCCAAAAGCATTTTCAAATTGTTTTCACCGCCGGTAAATTTGAGAACAATTTGATTGCAAATCCATCAATTTAGATTTCAACCCAATGTTTTCAAATTCATAATCTACCATTTGCTTATTTAATGTGTTAATTGTACTTTGAAGGGCATTTATTTGAGAACACTGGGTTTTATAATCATGTGAAAGTTATTGATAAATATCAAATAATTCATCAAAATTTAAAGGATAAGAACTTGAACAATTAGTTACCTCACCACCAGTGGCCATTAATACAAGCATTGACGAATCCTCACTATTTGATTATTCCAAGCTACTTGAATCGGTATCATCCCAAGTAACCTTTATCGATTTCTTCTTACTCTTATTTGTTTTCTTAATTTCTTTCTTCTTCTTCTCTTTTTCTTTATCTTTCTTCAGTTCGGGGCAATCTTTTTGAAAATGATCAATTTTACGACAGTTGTAGCATTCCACTTTGGACATATTGAGATTTCGTTTCTCACGGAATGTGCACCGAGTCATTCTTCTAAAATTGTTTGTGAGAAGTGATACATTCTCCTATTGCTCACTATTAAAACTTTCATCATCACTGTCATCCTCTTCTTCAATTTTTTTAACTTTTAGTGCCAAAGATTTCCTCTTGTTTTTTCTGGTATCATCCTCGTAGTCTTTGATCGTCGATTCATGAGTCATCAAATTACCAATTAGATCATCGATGTCGTATTTGCCAAGATCCTTGGCTTCCTCGATTGCCGTCACCTTTGACTCCCATATTTTCGTTAAGCACCTTAGGACCTTTCGTACTCTATCCTCCATGGAGTATGGTTTTCTGAGTTGGTTCATACTGTTGCATATGTTGTTGAGGCGAGTGTACATCTCATGAATCGATTCATTTTTCTCCATCCTGAACAACTCAAATTTTCTCATAAGCGTATTAATTTTTGACGGCTTCACTTGCCTTGTCCCTTTGTGGGTGACTTGTAGCTTATCCTACATCTCCTTTACGGACTTACAACCTGAAACTCTAGAATACTCATTAGCATCTAAAGAATAAAAGAGAATATTGATATCTTGAGAATTAATAGAGAGTTTCTGCTTATCGGAAGCAGTGAGTTATTCCTTCTTTTTCTCAACTCCGTTTTCCATTGGAATTAATGGACCATCCTCGATTGTTAACCACACGCCATAATTTGTATCCTGAAGAAAGACTATTCATCCTATCTTTCCAAAATGAGTAACTTTCACCTGCAAATAAGGGTAGTCGGTGCATAGACTGCCCCTCACCTAGTGTGCCTAGTATATGTGCCAGGTGATCTTTGTTGGCAAAATAGATTCGAGCTAAACCAGCTCTGATACCAATTGTTGGCCCAGTAAAATACCCAAGATGGGGGTGAATTGGGTAATTAAAAAATATATCAAAATAAAACTTGATAAATTAAATAATTAATTTTAAGCCTAAATTAATTATTATCTTTATAATACAGTGGAATAATATTATCAATCTAAGTGCACACCCAAACAACAAAAATAAATAAATTAATAATGCAGCACACCAAGATATATCCTGGTTCACCAAATTACTCTTGGTTAGTCCAGTCTTCCAAGCCCCATGGAGATTCGCACCCACGAATTCTCAAGATCTCTTTAAAGGTAGGAACCAAACTCACACACCAATTCTTTTACAGGCTCAGAATTAACCTTTACAATATCCTTTTCACAGGTTAAGGAAGAACCTCTAATTTTTATAGGCTCAAGAATAACCTATCTTTTTACAAGTTAAAGATTAACCTCATTCTTTTTATCACTACAGCTCAAGAATCAAAACACTCCAACTATCATTTTCCCAAGTAAGGATGGAACCTTTACAAATCACTTACAATGCAATTCTATTAAGGAAGAATCACTACCTCAATCTCTTTACAAGAAGAGACTGAAACCCGGCTACCTTTGATTAAATAACCCCAATAGTATTTAATTCGTCACAACTCACCAATACGAAAATTGATAAGAAGAAAATCTCACTCGGAGCTTCAATCACCCCAGATAAATAATAACTCAATTAATATTCCAACTAGTGATAGAAAAACGTGAGATACAAAATCTGATTTTAACAAGATATGGATAGCAAATTGGAGCACGTAATCAGATTCAAGAAATTGTTTGTAAAAATATTTTCTTTAACAAATCAGAAACAATTTCTAAGATCAATTTTCAAAATATAAATAAATAATGTAATGAAAGAATATAATTGAAAAGATCTCACTCAGAATTCACAGAATAATCCGATAAAGCAATGTAACTTCAGATCCGGTAGCAGCAAATATTAATCACAGTTGATCTTCAAGATCACTCTTAGAATAACTCACAAACTCTCATAAAGATAACTCTTAGAAAAGCTCACTCTTATGATATGATATGATTTCTCTTCTTTACTGCTTAAATTTGCTAATGAAATTCGCAGGTCTATTTAAAAGAACATGTAATCAGCCTTTTAACGGCTAGTTTACAAGTGTCATGACAATAAAATACTCCTATAGATCCCTTATAACATAAGGACTTCATTTAGGTTCAATTTCACTTAATAACAACTTTTAAAACTCTCAATTAAATCCTCAAAGTATTTCTCAATCAAAATAAATAAGTGTAGAATCCATTTTAATTACCATATTGAGAAACATTAATATTTAATTAACCATATTGAAATGATTTAATTAGTATATGAACCATATCTTAAATATTAAGAATATCTCTTAAATTTCTCTCAAATCCTAACCAACAACGGCTACTTTTGGATTTAAAATTGGATCAAACAATATCCTGAACCAGTACATTTAGTCGACTGCCCAACGACGCTTACAACCAAACCATCGCCGCAGCGATCATAGGTCGACCGCTTGGTCGACTCGCAGATGTAGAGAGTTTGTCATGCTTTCACCGGTCGACTGCTTGATCGACTTGTTGATTCAGAGAGTTCAAATGTTTTCATAGGTTAACTGGTTGGTCGACTCTTCAATTTAGGATGTTTCATCTTCCTTCTCTAGTCGACTCCTCAGTCGACTGCCTCCTTCTAAATCACTTCTTTGATCTCGTTTTTAACCTACTTCTTTTACGATTTCGTCCCTTTATCCATTTTTATATTTAAATAAGCTCCACTAATATTCTTATATTCCATTTTAGTCATTTAAAAATATTTCTTTTTAATTCATATAGGAGCAAATAAATATACTTAACAAAAACACATATCAAAGATAAGATTTATTTTGTGCCATGTGTGTGTTCCTAAATGAGATATTAAGAGTTAATATTTATCTAGGTTGTTTTTCCTAATTTCTTCAAACTCTTAATACTTCTTCATCATCTTGATATCTTCGTTTAGCATCCATTCCATTTGACATCTTCATTACTGGAACTTTAAATCACTGAAACACTTGATCAAACATTAGTTCCACCGAGACATTAATACTTAATTGTTCATCAAAATCTTGGGATCAACAACGAACATAACCCATGGACTTTAATTATAATCTTCAGCAAAAATTTGAAAAGGGCAAGGGTACAACTTTAATTCACTTCAAAATCGGTAGAGGAAAACAAAAATGTCTACCATTTTTTGGACAAAAAATAAACCTGAGTCGTTGATGTGTATGAGATCAGCTGCTATATTAGGGTTCTTGGTTTTGAAGGTCCTTTTTGTGGTAACCATTTTCTGGCTTTTGTAGAGTAAGAAGTGAGAGATTTAGGGTTTTGTTTGTACTGTGAAATTAAGTAGTGGAAATGTTTAGCGGAGTGGAGAAGGAAGAAAGTACTGTGGAAATGGAGAAAATGGATAGACGTTTATCATGGACGTTCTGTAGGTCTGATAGTTCAAAATGTGGTGGTTTAGAGATTGTAATCGTGTGCAACACAATGATCATTTTGATCTTACAATAGGCGTGTTGAACTAATAATGATTTAACACTTGTTGAATATACAAGGGAATGGACATTGTGTATTAATTTCCCCAAAATAAGTAAATAAATAACAATGTTGAATATAACACGATTTTAGTTTGTAACATTTTTTGTATTTAAAATATTTTTTTAGTAAATTTTTAAGAATTATCATGGTTAATACAATATGATACCATGTTGAATATAACACGGACTCATGTTATTTTTAACAAGCTATCATTTTCATATTTTTTTTTCAAATCATTTTTGTTAATATACAAGGAATTTTTCATGGTTAAGCCGAGGTTATAACATGTTGAATATAACATGGCTTCGTGTTATATTCAACACGATATCATTTTTAATTTTTTTTTTAAATTCATTTTTGTTAATGTACAAGGAATTGCCATAGTTAAGCCAAGATTATACCGTGTTGAATATAACACAACCTCGTGTTATATTCAACATGGTTAATTTTTAAACTTTTTTTTTTTGAAATTCATTTTTGTTAATATGCAACAAATTATTATGGTTAAGACAACATGATACCATGTTGAATATATTACAGTCTCGTGTTATATTCAACGCGGTGTCATTTTTAATCTTTATTTTTTCAAATCATTTTTGTTAATATATAAGGAATTATGATGGCTACGACAAGATTAACCTATGTTGAATATAACATGACATTGTGTTATATTCAACACGGTGTCATTTTTTTTTTGAAATTCATTTTTGTTAATATACAAGGAATTACGATGGTTAAGCCAAGTTTATACCGTGTTGAATATAATACAAACTCGTGTTATATTCAACACGTTATAATTTTTAAACTTTTTAAAAAAAAAAATCATTTTTGTTAATATATGATGAATTATTATGCTTAAGATAAGATGATACCATGTTGAATATAACACGGCCACGTGTTACATTCAATACAGTGTCATTTTTAAATTTTATTTTTTCAAATCATTTTTGTTAATATACAAGGAATTATGGTGGCTACGACAAGATTAACCCATGTCGAATATAACACGACATCATGTTATATTCAACACGGTATCATTTTTATTTTTATTTTCAAATTATTTTTGTTAATATACAAGGAATTATCAAGGTTTAAGAAAAGATTATCCCATGTTGAATATAACATGGTCTCGTGTTATATTCAACATGGTATCATTTTAAAACTTTCTTTTTTCAAATCATTTTTGATAATATACAAGTAATTATCATGGTTATGACAAAATTATCCCCATGTTAAATATAACATGGCCTCGTCTTATATTCAATAGGGTATAATTTGTTATAAAGATGAAAATAACAAAAAAACAAGATGATATCATATTGAATATAACATGAACTCATGTTATATTAAACAATGTTGAATATAACATGAACTCGTGTTATATTCAACATCACCTCATTTTGAACATCATAATTTCATTCGAATTTTCGTTCTTTCATTTTGTTTTGTTTTTGATTGAAACCTTAATGTTCTGTTTGTTGATATAATGATGTTGAATACAACACGTCATTCATCTTCTATTCGTTAGTTTAGACTTGATCTATTTGGATGTTAGAGATTTTGGATTTTTAATCCAATGAATTTACAGATTTCGTCATTCATATTCATTTTCTGTTCGTTAGTTTAGAATCGATCTGTCCATAGTTATTATCAATGACGAATCGATCTTTCAAATCGATGTGTTTGATGAAGGATTTTTGAGTTTGCGACGTTAAGGGAATCGATGATGAATGTGTGTTTTGTACAGATTTATCCAATGAATCCATTTGTTTTTGTTGATTAAAGGATGGATTTGGAGTTGCGACGAATAGTTTTTTCGCAAACGTAATTGATCTCGGGTGAACAGTAATGGAGGGGTAAAATTATCCAAAAAATGAAAAGGACTATTTGGTAACATGTTTTTGGAAAAGGTTTATGCCATAGTTTTGTCCTCCTTTGAGGACCTCTTGGTAACCGGCCCAAAAAAAAAGCATAAAAATAAATAAGTAAATAAAGATATGTTTATTGTTTAGTCCATAGTTTAGTAACACTCTCTCTATGTTTATTTCTCTTTAGTTTGTTGGTGCTTAATAATCTATCAATTATAAAAATAAATATTAACAGAAAAATTCATTTTATGAATGTTCATAATAATTTCTATGGCAAGTCCTTATTTTATTTTTAATTTTAAAAAAGTCCCATACCCAATTACAACTTGTATTTTAGTCACGATCATTAAAAAAAAAAACTGAAGGCCCAAAGCATATGCTGCGTCTCACAGTTACATGTATCTAATTTGTGTGTAAAATATTTGTTAGATATAACAAATATTACACAAGTACATGTAACTAATATTACAGAGGTACATGTAACTAATATTATTCAAGCGTGAGCACATGCGGGACTAATAAGTAAGCAAAAACTAATTTAAGGGATTAAATCAAAACTTTTATTTTAAATAAGACTAATAACATATTACACCCACTATTTGAGACTAATCACTAATTATCCCTAAATTAAATTCATGAAAGTTATTCCATTTTAATCCACATTTCAACCTATTTATTTTGATATCCATATTGAAATTTTTAATGAAAAAAAAAAATGTTTCGTAAATATTTATTGAATCAATTATCCCCAACAAAATATGATTTATTTTAGTGAACATTTACTAAATCAATCAATCAATACAACAAAATACTACTCAGTGAATGTTTACTTAGATAATTTTATTAGTAAATCTTTATTTGTTTAGGAAGTATCAATTATAATTTTGAATTCTACAAAGACATTTCAAGTATTTGTGAACCATTTTTAGTTAACGTTCACTTTTCATTTTTTTTTTCACTAAAAATAATCAATATAGATATTAAAATAGAGAGTATGAAATGTAGATTAAAAAGCTATAATTTTATTAATTTAATCCATTATAAATGTTCACAAACTGAGTTTGTTTGTTGATGTTCATTTTCATAATTGGTGAGTTATTAAGAAAGTAACATTAACCATTTTTAGGAGCGTTCTTAAGTTTTTTTTATAAAAAATAATCAATATAGATATCAAAATAAAGATAATCAAATGTAGATAAAATGGTATAATTTTTCACTAAATGAGTTTTTTTTTTGTTGATGTTTATTTTTGGTAGATCATTAATGACGTTTGACCATTTGGCCATTTTTTTACAGAGAGTGACATTAATTATAAATTAGATGACATATAGGGACAATGATTTAATAAAAAGTGATGACTATTTGATAAACATTGTTTTAGGACTAAAAACTCATATTGAGACATTTATGTTTATGTCTATAGAATCTACTACTTTGAGGACTAAATAATAAAAAAACCTATAAATAAATTCCACATGTTTTCTTTTTGGGGCCATATGTACTCCTAAAGTGGCTCGATTTACAAGCAATTTATACTATAAAATCAGGCTAGCAAGACCGGTGTTTACACAAAAACACAACATGAAATCGATTGAAAAATAATGGGTATATGTTTGGCTTAACAGGTAACTGGTTGTTATCAGGTCAAACACAATAAACACGGTAAGAAACACGTTGTGTTTCAGATTTATCTGATAACTCGATAATTGACATGAATTACACAATAATTTTATCATGTTTTAGGTAAAACGCTAAGAGATGACATACCATGGATAATTTTAATCAATTATTTTGAAAATAAAAATGTAATAGTAATTATTTAAAAAAAATATTATCTCACACTTATCTAATTTTAAAATTTAAGATATATTATATATTATTTAGATTAGTTTGTTGGTGAAATCAAACTCTCTTATTTTTAATTTTTTTTATTGTTGTTTGGTTTGTTATTTTTTAATGTTGTATTTTGTTGTTCATAATGTGTTAATAAGTTTATAATTTTTTTTTTTATATGTAATGTGTTTTCTTATTTTAATTGTTCATAAAAAATTATGTCTTAACATATTTATAATGAATAAGGTTGCGTTTGGGTAAGAGATTTGACAAATCTAAGAGATTTGTCAAATGATGGGATTTCGAAATCCCGTCATTTTACAAATCTCTTGTTTAGATAAAACAAAGAAAAAAAAAAAACAAAAACTGAGCATTACCCCTTTATGTTCTAGTTTTAGAATTGATTCTCGCCTGTGATTTCTCACCATCGCCAAACACAAACGACGTTCAACCAAACCCATAGCCATCGCCAAACAAACACTCGCATGTGATTTCTTGCCATTGCTAAACAAACACGCCATCGCCAAACACAAACGAAATAAAAAATAGGAACCCTAAAACAATTCTCGCTTGTGATTTCTCGCCATCGCGAACCCTAAAACAAAATAAAAAACAGGAATCAGAAATGAAATCAAAATAAAAAATGAAATCAGATTGAAGAAATAAAAATAAAAAACGAAATGACGACGAAGATCGAAACGACGATGAAAGATCGAAATCAGATCAAAGAAATCAAAATAAAAAATCAAGATAAAAAACGAAATGACAATGAATACTAGCTATTGAGAAGACGATCGATGAATAAGACGACGAAGACGAAGACAAAGACGAATGAACAAGGCAGCGAAGCTGGGACATCCGACAAACGAAGAAGCGACGATGAGCAAGAATGGATTTGTCAAATTCTACCTATTTCAAAGGGATTTCAAAATCCTTTCTTTTGCCCTTTTTTTAAGTTTAAAGAATTTTACGATTATCTCCCTCCTAAAACCCAAACAAGGAATTTGTCAAAGGAGGATTTTAAAATCTTCTAAACAAATTAAATCCTCCCTACAAATCCCTTACCCAAACACAACCTAATAGGTTAAAGGTGTCTTTATTGTGACATGATATATTATTGTGTATTGATATTATTTCGTGTTATTGTATGTTGCAATAATTTATTGTGTAGTGTTGTGTTAACACAATAATATAAAGTCTGGTGTTCATGTTTTATATTTCATGACACGAGAAGTTATAGTGTTGTGTTTGTGTTTCATGTTCGTGTTAGAGCATGACACGACACGATGACACGATTTGTTAGGCCTACTATAAAGTAGCTCGTTATACATTTTTCAAACATATTTTACTTATATATTTTAATAAATAACTTGTTAACTTTCTCAATCATTTCTATTCTTCAAAACCCTTATTTCTCTCTCGAGCCTTAAATATTTTTGAAGGATAAATACTTAATCCTCTACTTCTATCTTATTTATTTTTCATACTCCTATTTTTTATTTCATAATTCAAAACAGTCCAAATTCTATTACCTCATATTTTTTGGGGCTTGAAATTTTGGTCCCCAAAATTTGACCATTATTTTACTATTGTCCGTGTAGTTTCAATTTGAACACGACACTCTAAAGTTTCATAATTATCCTATTTTAGTCCAAATCAATAGCTCTATCAATCACCATTAGTGAACTATTTTTAAGAGGAAATTATGGGAATTTATGCGCGCGCACACACACACATACATAATGGTATATCTATATTTTTAATTTTGAATATTTGAGCTGGAAGGAGACGAGAAGTGTTGGCCCAAAGATCTACCTACGAGGGGTAAATGGGTAGTTAAAAAAATAAAAAAATAAATTTAATAGATCAAACCACTTCAATTTTTCTAACCAGTTATTATATTGATATTAGGAGGACACATGTTTAACTAAATGCACAACTAAATAGACAAGGATAGAGAAATTGACACAAAGATTTATAGAGGTTCAACGATCTAGTCTTGCCTAATTTCTCTATCCTAAGCTCCCGTAGGAAATTTGCAATCCACTAATCTCAATCTCTTTCCTAAGTAGGAACCAAACATTTACAATCCTTTTTTTCACAAGCGCAGGATTAACTTTGTTGGTGGCTAAAAATGGTTAACACCTTCAATTAGTCTGGTCAAAGTGCACGTGGAAATTTCTTATTGAGGTAGAGCTCTTGACTTTGAAGTTCAGAGTTCTTTGAGCAGTCTACGGTCAACAGTTAACTTTTTCAACGGTCAAACTTGAGGTTTGAGTTGGTACTTGCAAAAAGACCTACCGGGGGGTGCCCGGTAAAGTCTTCCCGACGTGAGAGTAAGAGCTCGAGGGAAAAAGGCTACAATATGCTTTAAGTTGGTAGTTGAGCATTAACTAGGGCATTGAATGCCTAGGTATAGATAGGCAATGAGATCAATTACCAGTGCAAAATTAGGGTCCTAAGCATGATTAATTAAGCTAACTCAACATATGGCCAATGAAGAGGCATGTGAGGTGATTAGGCATTTGGGCTTGGATTTTTGGCCCATTCGAAATAGCCCATGGGTTGGCCTGAGTAGTTTAGGAGGTGGAACCCAACCCATGGAAGTACTAGAGTCTTCCTTGGTGGTGTAGGCAATCGCAGCTCAAAAGACGCTACTCAAGGGTCTTAAAATCCATGGGGAAGGCTTGGTATCAAGATAACCAAGAAGAGATAGCTCAGGAGATTAGAGTTTGAATGAATACCAAAGGGTCCCTATGATGATGAACACTAAGCAAAGATAGCTAAATAGGTTGGAGGTATACTGAAATTCAAAGGGTCCCTCTTAGAATTAACTCCTAGCAAAAATAGCTCGGAAGGACAGAGCTCGGATGATTTCCAAAGGTTCCTCCACGATGAGATCCGGGTAGAGATAACTTGGGAGACTAGTGGTCGGTTGAATCCCCAAAGGTCTTCCATAATGATATTCGAGCAGAGATAACTCGAGAGACCTTAGGTCAATTGAATCCCCAAGGCTCCCCCTACAATGAGATCTGAGTAGAGATAACTCAAGAGACCGGAGGTCTGTTGAATCAGAAGGGTCCGTATATTTCTAAGCTCGATAAATAGTGACCATCCAAAAAGAGGGCCTTTCCTTGTTCTTCAATGATGATATGGATTTAAAGGAGGAGTCTACTTGCCACGTGTTCTGTCATGATTCAAGGTCGGTGGTTAGCCAAAATAGCCTACATCAGTTACCCCCCAATCTTGAGCAGCGAGAGGCGGGGTAGTTGGGACTGCTTGTTCGTGTTCGTTCACCGGCTTTAGGCCCCCAGCTGGGTCTTTAATCAAAAAATTAGGGGACCATCGATGCTTGACACGTGTACTTCGATTTTGACAAGCACTAGAATCAAGGTGAGACGAGACACTAGATTGGCAATGTTTGGTTATCCACTCTCTCTTTCTATAAATATAAGGTCTTCTAGCATCATTTGACACTTGAGATTTTTTTTAGAAAGGGCCTTTTGTTCGAAGCATGATATTCTTTCTTCCCTTTGCATTCTTTTTTAAAATGAATCATGTTAAACAATCTTTTTCCTCTTCTAGTTCTTCTTCTTAATCCTCTTCTAGTTATAGTTTGAGCATGGATTGGGCTCATCAAAGCAGACTTCCTCTACTTCTTATCAGTGCGTAGGGTGCTCGAACTTTAGAAAAAGGTCTTTTCATTTTCTTGTTGTATTGGTTATGCTTTTCCAGCAGTGTGGTTTAGTCTAGAAGGCCAGTGGTAAGAGTGGTTGGTTGTCTTGATGAGAGTGGGGGAGTGAGCTAGTCTCGCAATCTAAGGGTTGATCTTGGAGAGAGCTCAATGACATTGACTCAGATATGAGAGGTAATCCCCTTGCCTTAAATCGTCTTCAGAGCGCTACCGACCGAATAGCTCTACTCTGTAGTTCTTATCAGGAGTCCGATTTAGGACATCAAGTCAACGATAATTGAGAAGAAGTTGAGGAAGGCATGGAGCACATACAACTTCCCAGGCTTTTTTGAGACGAAACTCTCTAGCCTCGATGACTGTGCTCACCCGCAATCATCCAGGCACTTGACCATCGGTTTACATCATCTCGAGGCTAGTCTCCAGTTTCTTCTCCATCCATGAATCCAGGCTTTTGTTGGGAGTATGGTCTATTTCTGTTACAACTCACTCCGAATAGCATGAAGATGGTGGTGGATAATTACATCATCTTCTGAGTAGTGGGGAATAATGTTAAGTATCGAGCTTTTTCGTGCACTCTTATTCGCGAAGTCACTACCCTGAGGAAGGGGTGATATTATATATCCTTCAATTTTTCATTTATGACCAACCTGGACTTATCCATTTATAGGTAGAAGGAAAAGTTCTTCTTTCTCGGAAGGGGCAGATGAGAGTTTGCCTCGGGAGAGATGGACTGCACCACCCCTGTCCAATGAGAATGGGGTAAATTTGGTAAGGATACAACCCAGCAGTAGTTGATGAACAATGCTTGAATATTTCACTAAACTTAACATTTTTTGTTTGACCAAGTATTCGTACTGAGTCCTGACGAGAAAGACAAGGGTGGAGAACGACAAAGTGAAGTCGGATTCCTCCCTACCCTCAAACTTTAAATCTGCCCTCTTTACCCCTTTGCTTTTCTCTGTATCCTTAGGTTAGAGGTTGTATAACTTTTTTTGGCGTTTCTGGTTGTGTTGTCCATTTTTGAATTTTTTTTACATATTTTGAGGTATGGTTACTATGCTCCCATGCCCATGGCCCTTTTGTCTTCTAACCCATGACATGAGCTGGCGAATACGAGTTTGTTTCGTGGGTTAAGGCAAGAAGTTCTTCATGGTGCTCGGTTCTCTCAGTCCCTAAGAGTGTAACACTAAGGTCATACCCTAGTGGTCGATCATCATTGGGTTGACATGTGAGGAGATAGGCTCTCTTTGTAGGCCCTCAGACCCGATCAATGCCCTACCCTTGGTAGATGACCATGGTTGATCCCCAGTTATGGATTACCGACCTGTGTGGGGGATTCAGTTCTTACCCTTAGTGCTTGGCACTGGAGTGTTGTCCCTTGATAGTTATGCCTTGGGCAAGCTTGTGATATTGGAAATTAAAGCGCATGAGTACTAAACACATTGCACTGAATACTTGTCTTCATTGAGCATAATTTGTTTTACACTTTAGAAAATGTAAATTTTACAAGAAGACTTTATTCACTATTAAAGTATCATATCAATTGCTCAGCATGCCATGGGTGCCTTATTGATGCTACGTCTTCAGTTTCGAGCTCATAGGTGCCCGATTTTGCAACCTGGGTAACTTTATATAGTCTCTTCCAAGTAGGATCGAGCTTTCCTAAGTTCAATTCTCACGTGGCCAGGGTGACCTTCCTTAGGACGAGGTCACCAATGTCAAAGGAGTAAGGTTGGACTCGACTATCGTAGTTACGTGGCTCGCTGTTGGTAGGTTTTTTGTCAGATTCAAGCTTGTTATCTTCTTCCCTTGAGGAGGTCAAGATTTAGTGATATCATAACGTCGTTCTCATTTTGGTTGAAGACCATTGTTGTCCTTATTGTAGGCATGCCTATTTTTATAAGGATAACAGTTTCTAACCTGAAGGTCATGGTGAAGGGAGTCTCCCCTGTGGGTATCCTAGAGGTTGCGTGGTATGACCAAAGGATAGGGTATAGTTCTTCTGCCCATATGCCTTTTGATTTGTCAAATCGTGTTTTAAGGTTGTGCAGAATTGTTAGGTTGGTGACCTCCACTACCCAAAATAGTGTTGTTGAATTGTGTGTCATTTTCAAATGCGATTGCTCTGGGTATACTAAACTAGCACACCAAACTCTTCTATGCAAAGTCATAGATATTTTCTTTGGTGATCTGAGCCAAGGGTTCAGCCTAAACCCACTTGGTGAAGTAATCGACGACCATGACCAAGAACTTCCTCTACCTAGTGCCCTTAGGGAAAAGTTCGAGCAAGTTTATCTCCTACTGGGTGAATAACTAAGGGATTTACATCGATGCCATAGTGGTCAGATGGACATGAGGGTGCAGAGCAAATATTCGACACTTGTCATATTTTTCACAACTCCTTCGCATCCTCGGACATCCTCGGCCAATAGTATCCTTGGCGGAGTACTTTGTGTGAAAGGGACTTGTCCCGCGAGTGTTTGCCACAGACTCCCTCATGGATTTCCCTTAGCATGTCATTAGCTTCTTCCAACTCCCTCATTGCCTCTGCCCATTTCTGTAGAAGGGAGTTGTGCTCCAAATATTGGTGAATCAGATCCATCTAGGTTGGATCATCAGTGAGTTCACAGATCATGGCTATCTGATCAAAGCTCGCTATGCTCGGGGTGTCTAGATACTCTATGGGGGACACACCCCGAATTTTGATAGCAAAAGAAGTACAGTATGGGTAGAAGAGGAAACGAGTTTCATTTCTCCCTCTCTAAGTTGTCCAAATCCGTATATTTTGAAAATAATTTTTCAAGGGATTTTCTAGATGTCGGTTTTGAAAAACGTATTGGGCCAGATTTTATGTTAAAACGGAGTCGCCACTGAACAAGGGTTAAATGGTGTGCTAGGTCACTGGGAATTTTATAAATTCATTTTATTTTAAAATGGCCCATGTTTCAGTTCATAAGGTTTGTGTACCAGAGATAATCTTAAAGTGCAGGGGTCAGTTATCCTCGGGGAAGGTTTTACGTACCCCAAGACACCCCGGTTGTTAATGGTACCTTAGTCTAAATAAATATTCATAGTTGGACACTACCTGAGTAACTTTCTTTAATTTCATTAAACAAAAACAATTCATTTTTTAAAGTTTTTCCCCTTTTTATGTATTTTTTTAACATGATATAAACAGTAATGTTATCTATTATGCAACTGCAACTAGAAATAAAATATTTTTGTGTTTTTAACATAATGAAAGCAATAAATACTATATTATTCTAGGCAGTGACAACTCAATAGCAATTTATAAGAGACAAGAATATAAATATGCAAACTACATGAAATGCAAATATTTTTGTATTTTAAAGAGACCGAACCTTATATAGGTTACCTACATATCCTTATTTTCATAAGGAATCAGGTTGACTTGTAATTCCAGCATGAAAACTAAACTAAATTAATTGGATATACGACCGAACTCGCACATGGGTTGCCTACGTATCTCAAATTAATGAGAATCAGGTCTTTATGCAGTTGGTTTATATTAGGTTGAACTATATGGTTTATGTAATTAAAGGTGACCGAACTCTTACATAGGTTGCCTATGTACCTCAGATTAATGAAAATGAGGTATTCACATAGTTCATTCATGTTAAATTGAAAGCTAGGTTGGTTATAGTTGATTTTAGTTGATTATTAGTTGTGAGCAACATGAATCACAACATGATATGGACATGACCACTTTGATTTTTTTCAAGAGCATCTTAACCGAACTCTTTTGTTTTGGTTAGTTAGTGTTGGTGTATGAGTTTGTTAGTTTAAATTGGAAAGAAATATCGTATAGTTTTGTAGTCCTACTCGTAACCAAGAAAAATGGGAAGGTTTCTGAAAAAGAATCATGCATATCCTCGAAGGAATAGAGATCCTCTCTTTATCCCAGATTTTTAGCCACAATGGTCTGTTGGTGTAGTGTGTGTGTGTGTGTGTGTGTGTGTGTGCTAGTCTACAAGCCTACCTGGCTATGATCTTGATGTTTAGCTAACACTAAATCATTTATTAGCAGTTATATGGTTGGATTAACAGCTAGTAAAGAGTCGGTCTGAAGTGTTCTTGAGAGAATCATAGAGACTATGTATAACTCATGACGTGATAGTTATTTTGTTTGAATCCTCACATGTTCTTAGATGATTTGGGTCCTCACATGTTTTTAACATGTTCTTGGACATTCCTGATGTTCTTAAGAAAGTTTTGTATGATTTGGACATAGTTTGGTTATTATAAAAGGAATTGAGTTTTATTTGGTTGATTATGGGTTATCTAAGTTACATACTTGAAATTTGTGGGTATGAACTACATGATTATGATATGTACAAGCATAATATATGAATTTTAAGACAGGATCGAGGAATCTCAAGGCACATACCTAGTTTGGGAGAGTAGTCTTTTCCTAAATAAGAACCTTCTCCTTCTTGGCATTTTTGGTCAGAACTCGATCGATGGCCGTCAACCTCTTGAGTTCTTACCCATCCTCAAGAACACCCTACTTAAGGGAAGTAGTCTTCCCTAAGTACTTGTCTATCTTTCCTCCTTGATCCTTTTGGCTTGTCTTTGATTGGTGATCATCTTCCTCTTGAGCTCTTACTCCAAAAATCTCAAGAACACCCCTCGGGACCAGATTTCAGCAGAATAATGGTGTTATTCAAGAAACCTGCTTGAGAATCCTAGCACTCGCGACTTGGCTCAAGTTTTAGAAAGAGAAGTTAGGACTTAAAATCTTGAAAAAATGAGAAACATGGGCCTTTTGTTTATAGGCCAAGGGCTTGTGCATTCATTAATATGCAAGCCATGTCAGGCCCTTCCTTAGGGTCTGTTTGGCCTAGGGGACTTGCTCTCTTGTATTAATCTTGTTTTTCTTTGAATGAATTTTAGATGCAAGGAAAGATCTTCAAAGATTTGGTAATCATTACTAATGATTGGCAATCATTACCAATTATTACCTCTACTTTAATCCTATTGGTTGCACATGGGTTCATTAATGGCTTGATGTGACACTTTTTGTTTAATTTAGGGGCTAAGTACCGATTAGTTTCACTATTTAGGTTTAGTTTCCATTAATTCTTTTAGGGTGCTGGTAGCGCGTAGATACGTCGCTACTTTCACCGCAAGTGTACGGGTCAAGTTTTAGTATAATGGGAAGAGTAGGAGTTGTCGTATTCATAGGGATTGGGGTAGATTATTGTTGAGTACCGTAATTGTCATAACCTAACTTTATTTAGGTAATAAAAATGTTGTTTTTATAATAAAATATACTAATACTAAGTTAATTAATCTAATTACACTAATATAGTGGTATGACGTTTATGGGAATTTATTGCCTAGGGATTAACTTCGTTCACTTAAACGTGTTCGTTTCAATCTAGTTAATGACGTTCATCCTATCCGATAATCTCTGTATCGAAATCTCATTTACTACCTCTCCCGAGTGTAAAGTAAATGAATATGTGATTTCGCGTCAACGCCAAAGTCCCCCTCGAGCGTTTATACGACACTTGGTCACATGAGTCTCGCCCCAACTTCACGGATTGCACACTTTCTAACTCTCTCTCGGGTCATTAGATCGTCGCGTTGTGTTTAAACCCTAGTCCGAATTCGGGGTTATCTCTCCCGAGTGTCAAACCCCGTATTCTCAATATATCTAAACAAACATATGAACATGGAATAACGGCAAACACAATCGGATAAACACGAACAACCAATAAAAAAACATAGATTTTATATAAATGACATTTTCGTGAATTACATCAAGCCATAGACAATATATGTTTAGTTACACATGGTCGTAGCCCTAAATACAACTAAATACAAGCTAAGCATATTTAAACAAACAACCAATCTAAGAGAGAAAGAGAGAAACGAGGAGACTAGTTGTTATCCAAAGATCCGCTGCTAAAACCGCTCCAAGAATGCTTCTTCCTTATTCGCGTTGTGATATTCTATTGGTTAAATGGCCTTAGAGCTCTCAAGACTCCCGAAAACGTCTACCTTTTCATTTGGGGAGAATAGAGACTATATTTATAGGATTCAAAATATCTCAAAATATCCTAAATATCTTAAAATATCAGGCTCTGACCGCTGCAACAGTGGAATCACCGATGCAGCGATGGATAGGTTGGTAGGATTTTTGGCGGTTGACCGCTGCAGCGGTGAAGCTCTCTATATTTTACCTGTTGCAGCAGTGGAGCTTCAGCAAACTCTCTATATTTTTACCGCTGCAGTGGTGGTTAAACCGCTGCAACAGTGGATTCAAGCTTTGGATTTATCCGTTTTGCTCATTTTCTCCACCGTTCTTCCACTGTTTTGATCGTTTATGGACCGTTTTAGTTCTTTTTCACCCTTAATACCTAATTTATGACAAAATAAATAAAAACATATTAAAACATAATAAAACTCTATAACAATACTCGAAAACTAACAAAATCAGCTTCAGAATATATAGATAAATTACACCTATCAAATAACCCCAAATTTAGAATTTTGCTAGTCCTTGAGCAAAACACTCACACTAAAATGAAAAACATAACAAAATTAAATAACATGAACAACCTAAACATAACAATGTGCGAGTTTTTAATTCATCTATCGACCAAAACATTTTTTCCTCAACAACCCCCAATCATATCGAGTTCAGGTAGTAAAACGCACCATGTGATGTTCTAGAATTTTGACATTCAATAATGGTAAACGCCATTCTAGATCCTTTTAACGTGTGTGTGCAAAACTCAATAATATAACTATACAACGATCGGATTGGATTATCCATCTACGAAACTCATGACTTAAACTGTTAAGGATTAGAATTTTCATATGCCTGATTGGGTTCCACTCTCTACTAATGTAGGCTAAGTAGTTCATAAAGATCAGAAAGACTTAGTTTAGTTTGGAACATGGCCAAGGGTATATTGGGAATATAAAATAGGTTAACGTTGTTAACTTAACGATACCCAAGGCACAACGCTTGGCACACTTACACTCGAACCCCCATAGATAATTTTGAAACAATCTCTAAACAAACATTTAAGGCCAACGTACTCACTTGTCAAAAGAAACGTAAATTGAACAATATTTACATATGTTTTTTTAACAAAGCACATCCCTAAACTTATTCAATTATTACAATTTCACGGATGAGGTTAAAACAAAAGAAAAACGACAAGTGTGTACTCAAATACCAAACCAATTAAAAGTTCGCCCTAAACCCAACCGCTCACTTCAAGTAGCATACACTAATGCTAACTTGATTAACTCAAATTGTGCCTTCGGTTCAGCAATATAGGTTTGAAAAAAATTTAATTGGCCAGGGTATTTGTTATGTGTTCAAAATTGAAACGGCATTATAGGCTTCGACAGGGTAATGAGGGATAAACATATAACATGGTAAGCTTCAAAGGCTCAAGCGAATCAAATGAATACCTAAATCATGTCTCTTGAACTACCTCGCCTTGGATTTCGCCTCAAGTTTCCCCTCAATCAGATTCCAAAATCCTTAAATTGTCATGAGTTTGGCTAATGCATAATTGTCCTCAAATCAATTGAAGAGCTATACATTGAGTTTACGTGCTCATGCAAATTAGGATCCACAATAATTTTTACCAAAATGACATGCCAAGCACACAGAACGCACATGAATGGGCATTACCCTTGACCTTGACAAACAACCAGGGGATAATATCATCATTGGGTAATGGCCTAGATGAACGCAAAACTCAACATGCAACAACAACAAACATAAACACAGACTACACTAAACAAATATGCAAACAATTAAACAATAAAACATACTAACATACTAATATACTAACATACTAAACATCACCCCCAAACTTAAAACAGTCAGTATCTAGAATATCCCAATCATCAATCTTAACATATTGGTATAAAGCATTCTGACGAAGGGGGTTTAGAACACGTACCTGGGAGGCAAGAGAATCTTGCCTCCAAATCAAGTCGGCAGTGATGAATTTAATTTATTTTTGAACTTGGGTTACCTCCCAAGAAGCGCGTGGTTTATTATCCTCGGCTCGACATGGATAAGTGCTCGTCAAAGAGCGGCTTCCGCCCGTTGTATGTGTCGTACAATACCACATATAGGTCTTGGTTCAGAATGCCCTCAAGCCTGGCTAGATTTTGTAATGTATGAATCGAGCTTTCAACTTGATTCAACTCAGTCTCATGTGCTTGAGTTTCTTGAATGTACGGTGCAAAAGGCAGTGAAGGATAAGTGGGCCACATCGGATCCTTATAAATGTGATCGTCTTGGATCGGTGGTGGTAACACTTGGTGGATCTCAAATGGTAGATAATAACAAGTGTTATCTTGTGATTTTGCATCGTCTTCGAACTGATCCAAGTTCTTCCCGCTTATTTTTGGTTCCCCGTGGTGGCTTTTAATGCATATGGTGTCTATATTTCTCAGAGCCACCACTTCTGACTCGGCCTCAATAAAGTAGATTAGCTAACTGATTTGCATCTGAATAGACGTTACGGTCACATCAATTTCAGCACAAGTCGTCTCAATACTGTCTAGATAATCCTCATGCTTGTTGAGTCGGTTATTCATCTTCCTCCAAAAAGCCCGAGTCTCTCCCATAAATTAAGCTAATATCTCTTCCAGGGGGGGGAAGACTCCACATTTTGGACTGGGGTGTCAATCTATGGTGCCATTATATTGAAACAATCCCCCAAGCTTTGGTAACTTAGTGAATAATTCCAACTTTGATAATAAAAACCCGCCAATTCCTCCAACGACTGAAGGGCTTCATCTGCGGTTAGGTCGTAGAAGGAGGTGGTACCGTTTCCTCCTTCCACCCACATTCTAGTTACGGCTTGTAACCCGTGGAGAAAATTCAGTAATTGACACTCCCTCGGGAACTGATGATTTGGAAACCGATTGAGCAACTCCTTGCATCGATCCCAAGCACAGTAAAACAACTAGGAATCCCATTGAAAGAAATGCAAAAGTACTTGTTAATATAACATCTTCAAGTACCCTGCAGGAAAAACAAAAACGAAACTACAAAGAAAAAATTACAAACAAAAGAAATGCCTAAATTAAAATCAAGTTACTTACTCACAATATCAACGATAATCTAAAAACACAATCCCCAGCAACGATGCTAAAAACTTGGTAGCACGTAGATACGTCGCTACTTTCACCGCAAGTGTACGGGTCAAGTTTTAGCATAATGGGAAGAGTAAGGGTTGTCGTTTCTACAGGGATTGGTGTAGATTATTGTTGAGTACTGTAATTGTTATAATATAACTTTATTTAGGCTATAAAAATGTAGTTTTTATAATAAAAATATATTAATACTAAGTTAATTAATCTAATTATACTAATATAGTGGTATGGCGTTTATGGGAATTTATTGCCTAGGGATTAACTTCGTTCACTTGAACGTGTTAGTTTCAATCTAGTTTACATTAACGGCGTTCATCTTATCCGACAATCTTTGTATCGAAATCTCATTCACTACCTCTCCCGAGTGTAAAGTAAATGAATATGTGACTTCGCATCAACGCCGAAGTCCCCCTCGAGTGTCTATACGACACTTGGTCACATGAGTCTCGCCCCAACTTCACGGATTGCATACTTTCTAAATTTCTCGGGTTATTAGATCATCGCGTTGTGTTTAAACCCTAGTCCGAATCTGGGGTTACCTCTCTTGAGTGTTGGACGCGTATCACTTTTTCACGTCTTAATATACTCGCAAGTGCACGAGTTCAAGTTTTAATATAGTGTATCTTTCAATCGGATATCGTCATCTGGGAAACGTGTTTGATTAATTGAATACCACGATTTGCATAGTCTTATATTATCTCGACGGTTCAAGAAATGTTTGAGTTTAAATATTTAACAACTAAGTTAAACTAACAACTATTGGGTTAATTCTAATTAAATGGATTACCTAGGGATTGATTTCATTCACTCAATACATATTTGACTTTGTTTTATTATCAATAATTGTGTTTATCCTATCCGACAATCTAGGTATCTCAAACTCACTCATTACCTCTCCCGAGTGTAAAATAAGCGATTATATGACTTCGCATTAACACCGAAGTCCCCCTATAGAGTTTTATATAACACAAAGCCACATGAGTCTTGACCCAACCTCATCGATTGCACACTTTCTAACCCCTTCCTGGGTCGTTAGATTGTCGTGATGTGTTTTATCCTAGTCCGAATTTGGGGTTACCTCTCCCGAGTGTCAAACCCCGTATTCTCAAAACCAACCCTATTACCTTAACAAGCATATTAAAATTGTAATCAAATGGTAAACACAATCGGATTTAGACAAACAATCGTTAAAGTAACATATATTTACTCAAACATATATTTACATGAGTTACAAAAATCCCTAGATAATAGTCATCTAGCCTACCATGATCTTAACCATACATATATTAAAACAAGAAGGATTCATCATAATTTGATATAAAAAGTTAAGTTACAAAGATAGAAACAAGGGAAGAATGATCAAATCTTTAAGTGGAGTGGTCCACTGTCGCCAAAGATCGATCCTAAAATGATTCATCTTCTCGAAATGTTGAATCTTCTCTTTGAGCTCAAAATATGCTTAAGATCATCTATCACAAGTATGGAACGTTTTTTACAAATAGGGGAAGAAAGGGTTTAAATAGAAGGCTTCAAAATATCTAGAAAATAGATATTTTCTGCACAGAGAGATCGCCTCGGCGGTGAGTTAAGTCGGTTAGCTTCACCGCTACGGCGGTGAACCAAAAATGAAACTCTCTATACTTTCACCGCCTCGGCGGTGAATGACCGCTGCGACGGTGAAACAAAACCTAGGCTCTTTGGACTTTCACCTCCTTGGTGGTGATATTGGCATAGCTCACTGGACTTTCACTGCCTCGCCGATGAATGACCGCTGGGGCGATAACTTCTGCACAATTCTCCCTGTATCTCCACTGCCGTGGCGGCCTAGCTTCCACGATGGTGGGTTTGCTGTCCTAAAACCTTGTTTCTTTCACTGTTTCTTCACCGTTTTTCCATCGCTTCGCTTATTTATCACTTTGTTATGTCCCTACCCCTGATTTACATAAAAACAAACAAAAATGCAATAAAATATTACTAAAACACTCGAAAACAACCAAATTCGACTTAGAAGTAGCTAGGTATTTTCAACCTATCAAGTGTCAAACCCCGTATTCTCAATATATCTAAACAAGCATATGAACATGGAATAACACTAAACACAATTGAACAAACATGAACAACCATTAACGAAACATAGATTTTATATAAACGATATTTTCGTGAATTATATCAAGCCATAGACAATATATGTTTAGCCACACATGGCCGTAGATCTAAATAGAACTAAATACAAGCTAAACATATTTAAATAAACAACCAATCTAAGAGAGAAAGATAGAAATGAGGAGACTAGCCATTATCCGAAGATCCGCCACTAAAACCGCTCTGAGAATGTTTTCTCCTTCTTTGCATTGTGATCTTCTATTGGTCAAATGGCCTTGGAGCTCCCAAGACTCCCGAAAACGTACACCCTTTCATTTGGGGAGAATAGGGATGATATTTATAGGATTCAAAATATCTCAAAATATCCTAAAATATCTTAAAATATCAGGCTCCGACTGCTGCAACGGTGGGATCACAGCGGCAATGGTAGATAGGTTGGTAGGATTTTTGGTGGTTGACTACTGCAGCGGTAGAGATCTCTGCATTTTGACTGCTGCAGTGGTGGAGCTTCAACAAACTCTCTGTATTTTCACCACTACAGCGGTGGATGCATGCTTTGGATTTGTCCGTTTTGCTTATTTTCTCCACCATTCTTCCACCGCTTTAATCGTTTATGGACCATTTTTGTCCATTTTTACCCCAAATACCTAATTTAAAACAAAATAAATAAAAACCTATTAAAACATAATAAAACTCTATAAAAATACTCAAAAACTAATAAAACCGGCTTGGGAATATATAGATAAATTACACCTATCAGGTGCATTGAACATGGTCTCAATAAGTCACTTGGAATTTAATGCATTACAATGACTTTTTAGTTGGTGAGCACATATCCGGTTGGTTTCATATCGAATAGGGTTAGTTTGCCTTGTAATTGACGGTTGGATTTCAAGGTTTCTAGTTAACCCTAAGATATTTTGAGAAAATATCTAGATTAATTGTATCCGAAAATTCCATCTCATCCCTAAGCATTTAATTCTTGTTAGTATGTGCATTTAATGATAATTAAATGTATGGGTTAGGTGGCAAACTGAATTGGTTTGGTTTCGATAACGGGTAGTCACATTTCTAGGTTTTCGGTTAACTCTAAGATATTTTGATAAAAATATCTTGATACCTTGAATGTGGCCTATGCATGTCATCCCACACATTTAATGCTTGATGGGATGGGAATTTAATGTTTATTAAATACCTAACTTAGGTGGCAAACAAAATTGGTTTAGTTTCGATAACAGTTGGTTACATCCTAAGTGTCTTGGTTTATCCCTTAGATATTTTGTGTAGAGAATATCTAGGGTTTCTTTGGTTATTTCAAGTTTTTTCATTTTGTCATCAAAGATTCCTTTCTTCTACCACCACAGACGAGAATATTTTGCTTCCATAAATAGAGATTGGAGGGTTTCGATTCCACCACCAGAGATAGGAATGTTTTGTATTTGTCATTGAATAAAGGTATATATTTCTCTCCTATCACCATAAATTGGCATGTTCTCTATATCACCAAAGATATGCATTTTCCCCTGTGAGCATTTTCCCCTGTGACCAAAGATTGGCATTCATCTCTATCACCAAAGATAGACATTTCTTTCTATCACCAAGGATATGCATTCCTCTATATCACCAAAGATAGACATTTATCACCAAATATAGGCATTCATCTCTACCATCAAGGATATTCATCTAACACCAAAGATAGACATATATCACCAAAGATATGCATTCATCTCTATCACCAAATATGGGTATTCCCCTCTATTACCAAAGATAGGCATCTATCACCAAATATTGACATTTCTCTCTATCACCCAAGATAAGCATTTCTCTCTATTACCAAAGATAAGCATCTATCACCAAAGATAGGTATTCCTCTCTATCACTAAAGATAGGAATCTATCATCAAAGATAGGCATTTCTCTCTATCACCAAAGGTAGGCATTCCTCTCTATCACCAAAGATAGGCATCTGTCACCAAAGATAGGGATTGGTTACTTTGATGGATTTAATTAAGTTGTTGATTGTAGATCAGTATTTTGGGTGGAAAGGTTCTTGGTTAGAGAAATTGATTCTTGGGTTGTCATATCAGTATATGATTGAAAATGATTGAGAGAATTCTCACAGGAGAAACTCTTAGGGAAACTTGACACTTAGTAGAGTTTCTTGGCCATATCCCACCTGGGATTGCCTAACACGGACTAGAAAACTTCTTGGGGGAAGTTTGACCTCGAATAAAATGTACCCCAGTCATAGATTGGTGCTTAACGATGCTTATTCATTTTTAGGGATTGTAGATTTTAGTTGGTGATTGGTGCGAGTCTTATATCAAGAAACTTTCTATGGAGAAAATATAATATAATATAATATGCCCCAGCCCTAGCTGAGGCGACTCCTATCATAGAATCTCAACTGAGAAATAGGATATAATGTTCCCTAGCTCTAGCTGGGGGGAGTCCTATCATAGATTCTCGATGGAGAAACATGATATAATGTACCCTAGCTCTATCTGGGGCACAAGACTGCCTCCTGAGCATTTAAAAGATGTGGCCGAGCCCACATGGGTTGCCCTTATATCCTGAACTGAGCGTACGATTGTAATGCTTGATTTAGTTTGGGAACCCCATTGGGTTGTTTATGTATATTGCAGATGACTGAAACCCACATGGGTTATCTACGTACATTAACTTCCTAGGTTAGGAATCTAGTCGAAATATAGTTTAACCCTTGCTATTCTATCTCAAATTGTCAACCGTACATACGAGGGCATCCTACGTACCTTGTTAATCTACTAAGGATCAAGTTGATGCATAGTTTGAGCACAGGTTTCCTTTGTTGTCTACTTAACAGAAGGATTAAAAATATGTTTCTCAAGGAAGTTAAGGGACTTCTCAAGAGATGCGCCCTGATACAAGCCTGAGAGAATGTCATAATATGGGTATCTCTCTGATTTTGACCAGACCTACTTGGGTTTCCTGCATACTTTGGTATTCTACCAAGGACATGTTAAAGTGCAGTCTGCTAGGGATGAAGGAATTTTGTTTAAGGTGATGACCCGACCTATAAAGGTTTTACATATCCTGGTATTTACCAGGACTTAGGTCGACACCTAATTCCTCCTTGGTTAATTAGAGTTAATATGATTAAATCTTGATTTGATAAGCGATTGTTATATTTGATATGGTTAAATCCCGATTGATTGGGGAATTTTTATTATTGAGCGACTCTATGGGGATTTTTAATATTTGATGACATGATTAAGTCTCAATTGGTGTGGGAGTTTTGTTAATGGAAACTGAACCCGTAAGCTGGGTTGCCTACGTATCTCAGATAACTAAGAATCAGGTCGGAACGTAGTTCATCCTCTTTAGTTTGTCAACTGAACCCACAAGGGTTTCTAACGTATCTCGGGCTACGCCAGGAATCAGGTTGATGCGTAGTTCTTGGTCCTCAAGTTGTCACTCGAACTTAGAAAGGCTTCCTATATATCTCGGACATTTCTGGTAATTAGGTTGACACGTAGTTCAACATCTTTTGCTTTAATGAATTTTATTATGTTCATTATGATTTTGGGCATTTCAATTCATGTCGTGAGATGAAATGAACACTGTTTCCATCAGAAAAACTTGGATAAGATAAAATGTACCCCAATCATAGACTGGTGCAGTGATTGGATAAGTTCAATTGTGGAATCCTATTCGATACTTCCTATCACGCAATTTGTGATTATTAACCGTATATAATATGCCCCAACTTACGGGCTGGAGAGGAGATTGATTAGCTACAGGATTATGAAGCTAAATCGGTTCGTCTTGTTAGAATTTTTGTCTAAGCCTTAGCTAAGTAAAATTGATTGTTAACTTTGATTGGTAGTGTATTTAAGTATTTAAATTATGTTGTTTCGTTTTGATCTACGGGTGGTTTAGTATGACTCGAGGACTTGCTCAATTCTAAGAAGATCGTGCTAAATCCTAGTGAGGCCAAGTTTCTAATGTCACTCTACTACATACTGACACTTCTTAGGAATGAGTAAGGTTTATTATCAAGACACACCTTATGTGAAGTCAATTATTTATCTAACCCTAATTTGGTTGAAGCCCACTATCAGATGCAAACGATGGTACAATGACATGGTAAGGTTACTTGACCAGATTACATGTCTGAGGATTGCTTAATAGCCTACTAGATCTTCGAGATAAGGTGTATAGGTGCAAGTGTTATATTGATAAAGACCTCTTAGTGCAACATGATGTGCAAGATGCCCTAGGTTTTTGTTAAGTATGATGCCTAAATTTTCTCTTGTGTATGAAGGTTATGCATGCCTAAGTGATTCGTGAAGCATAGTACCTGTGTAGTACTTTGATACTGACATATGTATTGTATAATTTTATGACGCCTAAACCTTTATCTAGAATGTTTTCATAGGGAATATATCATCTATCTAGAGATACTAGTTTTCCCCTAGAATGTTTGTGCCGGGTACCATTTTGCTATTAGCCATCTCCCTTGGTTACTTCCATATTGCTCCTTCTTGCACTTTAACTGGAATTCTGATTAGGATTTTGCTTCTAATAGTCTCTGGGTTTTGGTGGAAAGATGGGAAGGTTCGGGCAGGAATAGCGAAGGGTTATTTCAGGTCTCGCTTGGTTGAGATCGGGATTTTCCAGAATGGGAACATCTAGCTCAGAATAAAGATGAATGTTGATTGGGCTTGGGCTTTAAATGACTTTAGATGAGTTTTGGGAAAGGGTTAGAATGAATGACTTATTTAGCAAGGCTTCTTCTTTTCATTTCTCATATTTTCCCAAGTTCATTTCTAATGTTTTAAGTATTATACCCATACGTGCCATGTATATTTCCCTATTCACGTTTATGCGAGATCATTTTGACGATAGTATACTCAGGTAATCATATTCAAACATTCAATCATCTTAATGATTGTCGCGATTTTTGCATCAGATTAATCTAATTTATGATGAAGATAAGTTCAATAGTAATTTAGACCAAATATCCGCAGTTATTAGTTAACGACATTGTCTAGTTTCAATTCCATCAAGTTCTGATATTGATATTTTCTAAGATTGTTTTGAGATTACCTAAGCCCTATATGTTACCTGAGGCTTCATCGATAGCTCTGCTTCACTTCTTTTGTCTTGGACTGAGGGTAGACACAATGTGCCTTCTCGAGATGACTCAGAGGAGGGAGAATAGAAGCGATGGAGAAACATGTGTTTGTTAATGACAACTAACAAATGTTATTCTATCCTGGTAGTGTTAAGAGATTTTTTTGTAATTTTTCTTCACTCCAGCAAGTAGGGAGTCATACTTTTTATATAATCCATGTAGTGAGCATTGGGTAGTGATCCTAGTCCAGTTGGCCCCAGTCACTAGGTGTTGAGATACCCCTACGACTTAATACTCAGATTGTATAAAAAACGTGATTCACCCGACTGCTTTTGTGTGACTACTCAGTGTTTATAAATTTTCTGCGACCACTCTTTATTTATTATTTTCTTTCTCTTAACACATACTTTCAGGATTTTACAGTTTTAGAGAATTAGGGTAATTTGAGTCAATCCTAAGGTCTTCGTTGATTTTGCCTTTATCCCAACTATTTTCCCCATTATTAGGTATTACCTTGATGAAGTCTCATTGTTTTCTTCTATTCTTGGTTGTTGTTAATTCTACAAGGCTCCTCCTACTTTTATTTTAGGTAGGTTTCCATGTACTTCTGAATTGTTTATGTTTAGATAAAATCTTAGTTTATGTTAGTCAATATCTCTTTTTTAGCTACCCAATCTTTTAAGAATTTTTCTTGGATGGGTTTAGGCTCTAAGACTTTATCTATCTTTACTCATATCACTAATCTTCCACATATTTCTTCCTTCCTTCTAGTTAAGGAGGTCTTCTATACTTCTTCAAGGCTACTTGGATACTCCTGGGTTAGAAAATGTGTAATGATTTTATTCCACAACAGGGCTCCTAAATTTTCTTTTTAACGTTCTCAATTTTTTTTTGTCAAAATCTTACCATCGTTTGGTTGAAACAAGACATTTCTTTTAACATTGTCCTTTGGATAATGCTCTAATTTAGTATTGAAATAATATTATCATTAGTTTGATTACTCGCGGTGTGTGAATTACGATAAGCAAATTAATTTATGAAAGTTAGAATATAAAGACCTGAGTCGACCTTAGATAAAGTAAGCGTGCATTTAGTGATTTATAGATATAGTACATAGGCATATAAGATAATACCTAGTTTATTAGATAGTACTCAAGGAACTAAAGGAAACAAAGGTATAGATGTTTTAACCCCTCTATTATTTGGTTTGATTTTCTCCTGAGATACTTATGATCTCTATCTGATTGAGATCCTCGACATGGTTCTTGAGGTCCTAGGACAGATTAGTGTGATGACTAGTTTATCTAGATTGGTATTGACAGAATGTGCGAGGGTTAAACCTCGGATCTTGAGGGATTTCTTGGTTAGGGGAAATAGGTGCTAAGAGATTATATTTGAAGTAGTAGCCGTAGATTTGAGTGAGTGGAATAGGGAATAAGGTGAACTATGTCATCTCTTTAGGTATTTGGGTAGGCTTAAAGACTTGACGAGGCAAAAGCATTGGAGTCTGTAGTTGACTGTGGTTTTGAGGAGATCCGTTGGGATATGGAGTGGAGATGAAAGGTTGGTGTTCTGGGTGGATAAGGGTTCAGATGGAAAGGTTGAAAGGTTGGTTCACGTAGTCCAATTTTTTCCATATTCGAGAAATATCTCCTTGGACTAAGTTTCCCTTCGGTTCAAGGAACTTCTCCCTACTTGGCAAGTCTTGACTTGCGGCGGTAGAAAAAATGAAGTCTTCTGGTTTAGCATGGCTATTGTGATTTTCAGTAGTAATCAATTTTCCATGAGGGAGCCTCTTGATTCGTAATTTGTCCCAATGTTTTATCATGCTAAGGGTATTTCCAGGTGACAATAATTGGCCCTCCTCTTAGCATAGTGAGATTAGGTCTGGCTCAACATTTGTTTCAGGGAGGTAATGCCTTATTGCATCATCGAAATCTTGGAGTCGTTCTAAGTACTTCTAACAGAGAGAAGGATAAGGTCCATTTTACGATCTTGGAGAACGAATCTCGGATGACTTTTAGCAAAAGTCACCTGAAGCATATTTTTCTAAATTTAAATGACCTAGACCTCTAGTAATGAACTTTTAAGGATGTAATTTATCCTATCTTTATGCATGGTCATATTTTTTACTATGTGTGAGTGTGTCTACCTAGATGATTATGTTCTTGCTATATGTATGCGTGCAATCTTAGGAAGACGTAGCTCTAGCAGATAATTCTCATATATGTTCTGGTCAAACCTTAGCATGTATTTGGCTTCATAGGCCCAGGGTAACTTGTAACTTTTGGTTTATCCTCATGTTGGAAGTTGCAGTCATCTTAAGACTATAGGATGATTAACCTTTTATCCTCAAGATACAGATCATTCTTCCTAGTACTCTTAAGGCAAAATCATCATTCTCTTCCTCAAGATATAGATCATGACTCCTAGGATTTAAATGATAGAATTATCCTTTCTTTTTTCTTTTCAAAGTAGGGATAATTTCTCCTAGAACTTGATGACAAACTAGTCTATTTTCTTTCTAAAAAATGGATTAATGTTCTTAGGACCTAATGATAGAATTATCTTGTATCTTCCTCAAAAGATAGATAATTTTTCCTAGGACCTAATGGCAGAACTTATCATTTTCTTCCTCAACAGACGGATCATCATTCTTAGGACATGAAGAAGGGTTTATAACACCTTTGCTTTCATGATTTCTACTGAGGGTGATTTTATTTTTGATAATCTGAATGGTAAACCCTAACTGGCCTTCTATCAGAAAAGGTTTTGACCTGCCTAAGGCATTTTGAACCTAAACCACAATGTCTTTCCTGTGGTTCATAATTCCTACGTCATATGTTTTTACGAGAAAGGACACTACGCTTAGGACATGACAGATAAACCCAGGAAAACACGACTCGAGGTATGGTTATTATTGGATCATATAGTCTTGATTCGACTGTGTGATGACACTGTCTTATATCTTGGTAAGATCGGCGTGATTTTGCACGATCGAAGTAGATTATCTCACGTTGTCTTAGCATATAAATTTTAGATAGCTTTGTTTAGCAAAGGCTATTATTATCTGTTTATTATTGTGCATTTCAAAGGTGAATATATTTGTGATTTGATTAGAGTAAGTTTAAAGTACATTATCATGGACGAAATGGGCATTTAGGATTTAATGTTTATACTTGAAGATTTATTGTATTAAGTGAAATAAGGATTCTTGTTCTCTCCTGCAGCTTGCTTCGTATTCTGATTTTGGAAAGCATTTTTTCATAGACGCTGAGCAAGCTAACAATGCATGGGATAAGAAAATAACTCTTACACCATTTATTATGCCCTTGTCCTAGAAGTTGTACTCTGTCTACCTAATATAACAATTACATGAATAATTGTACAGAAGATAAACAAAATCTCTGTACAAGATAAGTGTCCTTAATAAAACAGTGTTTTGGTTATTCCTCTGTATTAGGCTCACTATATATGGTTCATGGCTTTCTTCTAGCGCATCCTAGAAATATTCGGTTCCCAAACCTTCAAACCTCCAGTGTCCTCCTCTAGAAAACATCCATCGTTGGTTGGTGATCCGAGCAAGGCGAGGTTTATAGCCGGATCCCGGGGGAGAGAGCCCCCGACCTTGCTTCTACTAACTCCACTTTCTATCCAAAGGGGTTTCAGAACTTAGTTCATTGTGATGAAACCACCGACGTTAGCCCTAATTGCTAGCCTCTCTATCCTTAAGAGGGTTACAGTTTGGCGTTTCTGTATAATATGCAATGCAAAGTAAGTGCTTGTGTGTTGGAGAGAGTATACAGTAATAAAATGCGGGAATGTAAAGATAGTAATTAAAATGTAGTATTAAAAGATGATAAATGTAAATGCAGTAAAAGACAATAAATATGCATGTATGCTAGTATATACAGGATATGTAAATTTTTTTTTTTATTATTAGCATTGTCGTTGTTGTTGTTGTTGTTGTTGTTGTTGTTGTTATTATTATTATTATTATTATTACCACTTTATTATTTTATTATTAATTTTATTTATTTTATATTATTTATTACTATTTTTGTTCTTTCTTTCTTTATTATTATTACTATTTATTACTATATATTATTTTTGGAAGGGAATTACTTGTGTTTTAAAAAATCAAAGAAATATTTTCTCAGGTTTTACTTAACCGTAAATATACATTTAGACTCTGACTATGCCTGACCTTCTTATGAGGTCCCCAACAGAGTCGCTAATTAAAGTCACCCCGGATTTTGATAGCGGAAGAAGTAGAGTATAGGAAGAAAAAGAAACGAGTTTCATTCCTCCCTCTCTAAGTCATCCAAATCCATTTATTTTGAAAATGGTTTGCTTTTCTAGACATTGGTTTTTAAAAACTTATTGGGCTGCAATTTTATGTTAAAAATGGAGTTGCCACTTAGCATGGGTTAAATGGTGTGCTAGGTCACCAAAAGTTTTATAAATTCATTTTATTTTAAAATGGCCCGTGTTTTGACTAGATAAGGTCTGTGTACCAAAGATAATCTTAAAGTTCAGGGGTCGATTATGCTCGGGAAAGGTTTTACACACCCCAAGACACTCGTTTGTAACGATACCTTGGTCTAAATGAATATTCACTGTTAAGCGCTACCCGAGTAACTTTCTTTGATTTCATCAAACAAAAACAATTCCCTTTCTAAAGTCCCCCCCCCTCTCCCCCTATTTTTTTGTATTTTTTAACATGATATAAATAGTAATGTTATCTACTATGCAACTACAAGTAGAAATAGAAATATTTTGTGTTTTTAACATAATGAAAGCAATAAATACTATATTATTCTAGGCAACGACAACCCAATAACAGTTTATAAGAGACGTGAATATAAATATGCAAGCTACATGAAATACAAATATTTTTGTATTTTTTAGAGACCGAAGCATATATAGGTTGCCTACATATCTTTGTTTTCACAAGGAATTAGGTCGACATGTAGTTCCAACATGAAAACTAAACTAAATTATTTGGATATGCAATCGAACCCGCACATGGGTTGCCTACGTATCTCGGATTAATTAGAATCATGTCTTTACGTAGTTCGTTTGTGTTAGGTTGAACTATATGGTTTATGTTATTAAAGGCGACTGAACCCTCACATGGGTTGCCTACGTACCTTGGATTAATGAGAATTAGGTCTTCACGTAGTTCATTCATGTTAAGTTGAAAGATAAGTTGGTTTTAGTTGATTATTAGTTCTGAACAACATGAATCACAACATGATATGGACATGACCTCTTTGATTTTGTCAAGAACACCTTAATCGAACTTTTTTGTTTTGGTTAGTTAGTGTCAGTGTGTGAGTTTGTTATTTGAAATTGAAAAGAAATATTGTATATTTATGTCTGTCCTACGCGTAACTAAGAAAAACATGAAGGTTTTTGAAGAATAATAACACATATCCCCACAGGAATAAAGGCCCTCTTTTTATCTTGGATTTTTAGCCACAAAGGTCTGTTGGTGTAGTGTATATATATGTGTGTGTGTGTGTGCGCGTGCGCACGCCAGTCCACAAAGCAAACCAGTTGTGATATTGATATCTAGCAAAAATTAAATCAATTATTAACATTTATATGGTTGGATTAACAGTTAGTAAAGAGTCAGTTTGAAGTGTTCTTGAGAGAATCGTAGAGACTGTGCACAACTCATGGTGTGATAGTTGTTTTGTTTGATTCCTCATATGTTCTTAATATGTTCTCGGATGATTTGGGTCCTCACATGTTCATAACATGTTCTCGGACGTTCTTGATATTCTTGAGTAAGTTTTGTATGATTTGGACATAGTTTGGTTATTATAACATGAATTAAGTGTTATTTGGTTGATTATGGGTTATGTAAGTTATATACTTGAAATTTATGGGTATGAACTACATGATTATGATATGTACAAGCATAATATATGAAATTTATGACAAGATCAAGGAATCTCAAGGCACATACCTAGTTTAGGTGAGTGGTCTTTCGCTAAACAATAACCTTATTCTCCTTCTTGATATTCTTGATTGAAACTCAATCGATAACCATCGACCTCTTGAGTTCTCACTCTAAGATCCTTAAGAACACCCTAGTTAGGGGAAGTAGTCTTCCCTAAGTAGTTATCTCCCTTTCCTCCTTGATCCTCTTGGCTTGCCTTTGATCAGTGACCGTCTTCCTCTTGAGTTCTTACTCCAAGAATCTCAAGAACATCCTCGAGGATTGGATTTCAGTAGAATAACGGTGTGTTATTCAAGAGAAACCTACTTGAGAATCTTAACACCCGCGACTTGGCTTGAGTTTCAAAGAGAAAAGCTAGGACTTCAAGTTTTTTAAAAAAAAAAGAGAAATAGGGACCCTTTATTTATAGGCCAACATTAATTAATGCACAGGCCATGTCAAGCCCTTCCTTAGGGTCTGTTTGTCCTAGGGGAATTACTCTGGTATTTTGCTTGTTTAGCTTTGAACAAATTTTAGGTGCAAGGAAAGATCTTCAAAGATTTGGTAATCATTACCAAATATTTTCCTAGATTTGGTAATGATTGGCAATAATTACCAATCGTTACCCATCCTCAAATCCTATTGGTTGCACATGGGTGCATTAATGGTTAAATGAGACACTTATGGTTCGGTTTTGGGGCTAAATACTAGTTAGTTTCACTATTTTAGTTTAGTTGCCATTAATGCTTTCAAGGTGCATTGAACAAGGTCTCAATGAGTCACTTGGAATTTAATGCACTATGATGACTCATTACTTGGTTAGCACACATCTAGTTGGTTTCAGATCGAATTGGGTTAGTTTGTCTTGTAACCGACGATTGGATGTCAAGGTTTCTAGTTAACCTAAGATATTTAGACAAAATATCTAGATTCAATGCATCCACCCATTACAAGTCATCCCTAAGAATTTAATTCTTGATGGGATGTGCATTTAATGATCATTAAATGCATGGAATAGGTGGCAAACCGAATTGGTTTTGTTTTGATAACGGGTAGTTACGTCTCAAGGTTTTCGATTAACTCTATGATATTTTGATCAAAATATATTGATACCTTGAATGTGGCCTATCCATGTCATCCCAAGCATTTAATTCTTGATGGGATGGGCATTTAATGATCATTAAATGCCTAACTTTGGTGGCGAAATGAATCGGTTTAGTTTTGATAACGGTTGGTTATATCCTAAGTGTCTTGGTTTCTCCCTTAGATATTTTGTGTAGAGAATTTCTAGGGTTTCTTTGGTCATTTAAAGGCTTTTTTTTTTTGGGCCTCTAAATGATAGGTAGGCTCTTGATTCATTGGGCCTTGGGTGGTTTGTCAAGACAACTTGGATTAGGTGTAATTCCAAACCAAGCCTAAGTACTTAATCACCTTGGTGATTTAGGTCCTATCATGACCTTTACAAGCCTTGAACGAGGTCTCTTGGATTGTTTCTAGATGGTATTTGATGAAATATGCATAATTGAAACAAAAGTTTTTGGTGTTAAACTGACAAAATTCAGTGACGGTAAATGTTTCAAGGTCAGGGCAGGTAACTGAGGTATTTGTTTGAGATATCCTATAATTAAAGAGTAGTGGCTAATTTTTATTTATACTAAAGATGATTTAATGAAAATCAATCTTTAATAAATTCATTTTAAACCCCCTTAAATTATAGGATTTTCATGGTTGGCTCGAAATTTTTACTTAGCTGAATTTGGTTAAATTTAATAGTTTTTGTGTTTTTTTTTATATGTTTTTTGGTATTTTTGTATATTATACAGTGTGATCCAAGGTAGAAATTCATTCCCTTTAAACCTAGGTTTAAAGTTTATCTAAACTTGTACTTGATTCGACACTGACTGAAAGGGACAAAATGTGGTGTCTACAATGGGCACACCCATTTTCAAGGTCTATTCCACCATCGAGGCCAAGTTGGCCAGGGCGTTGACATGGTTGTTCTCTTCTCGAGGAATTTGGGTCACTTGGATTTTTTAAAAAGTTTTCTATTAGTATGTTCACCCTTTCCAAGTAGGTTGTCATGGTCAGATCCTTGGCTATATACTATCCATTGACTTAGTTAACCACGAGTTGAAAGTTACAAAAGACGAGAAAGGTCTTTACATTGAAATCCCTTACCAGGTAGACGTTGGTGAGCAAAGCTTCATATCGTCCTCATTATTGGTAATTCAAAAACCCAACCTGAGGGCATACTCGACCTCTTCTTTATCCAGGGCTACGAGGACCATTCTAGTCCGCAACTATTCACATTAAAGAACCACGAATGTAGAGGTAGTGACGCACCTTGAATTTCACTCTAGCAAGTAGGGCGCCATACTTTTTATATAATCAGCGTAGCGAGCTTTAGATAGTGATCCTGGTTTAATTGGCCCAAGTCACTAGGTGTTGAGACATCCCTAAGACTTAATAGTAGAAATCATTTAGAGAGAATGATTCTCTAAATGGCTTTGTGTGACCACTCAGTGTTTAGAAACTTTCTGAGACCGGTCTTTATTATTTCTTTTAACACTTACTTTTAGGATTTTACATTTTTTTAGAGAATTAGGGTAATTTGAGTTAGTCTCAAGGTTTTTGTTGGTTTCGCCCTTATCTCGACTACTTTCCCCATAATCTAATATTATGTATTGGGTTATCATCTTCTTCTAGTCTTAAATGTCTTCAATTGTGCGACGTTCCTCTTATTTTTAATTTTAAGTAGGTTTTCATGGTGTCTCTGAATTGGTTCCGTCAAGATAAAGTCTTAGCTTATATTAGTCAATATTCCTTTGTTCAAATACCCGATATTTCAATAACTTTTCTTAGACGGGCTTGGGCTCTAAGACTTTATCTAACATTCTTCATATCGTAAATCTTTCGGATATTTCTTCATTCATTTTGGTTAAGGAGGTCTTCCGTACTTCTTTAAGGTTACTTGGATACTCCTGGGTTGGAACATATGTAGTGATTCCTTAATCAGGGCTCCCAGATTTTCCTCCTAACATTCTAGGATTTTTTGTCAATATCTCACCATCGTTTAGTTGAAACAAGACATTTCTTTTAATGTTTTTCCTTCGGATAATGGCCTAATTTAGTATTGAAATTATATTATCATTATTTTTAGTTATTCACGGTGTGTAAATTGCAACAAGCAAATTAATTTTTGATAGTTAGAGTACAAAGACCTGAGTCATACTTAGATAAAATATGCTTGCATTTAGTGATTTGTAGATGTAGTACATAGGAATATAGGGTAATACCTAGTTTATTAGAAAGTAATTAAGAAACTAAGGGAAATGAAGATATAGACGTTTATCCCCCTATTCTTTGATGGTCAGAGTTTCTCTTGAGATACTTATGATCCATACCTGAATGAGATCCTTAACATAGTTCTTGAGGTCCTGATACTGATTGGTGTGGTAACCAGTCATTCTAGAGTGATACTAGCAGAAAGTGTGACGATTAAACCTCGGATCCTAAGGGTTTCCTAGGTTGGGGAGAATAGGTGCTAACAATTTATTCTTGAAGTAATAGCGGTAGATTCGAGAGAGTAGAACAGAGAATGAGGTGAACCGTGTCCTCTCTTCAGGTATTTGGGTAGGCTTGGAGATTCAATGAGGCAATTATATTGAAGTGGGTAATTGATTGCGATTTTGAGGAGCACTGTTAGGATATGGAATATAGATGAAAGGTTGGTGCTTTGGGTGGATAAGGGTTCAGATAACTTGTATGATCTCATCAATAAATTTCTTTATATAGTCCAACTATTTCCATATCTTGTAACTATCCCCTAGAACTGGGTTTTCCTTAGGTTCAAGGCTTTTCCCTCAACTGGGTAGGTCTTGACTTATGGCGGTAGCATAAATGAAGTCTTCGGGTTTAGTATGGTTGTAGTGATCTTCAGTAGCAATCTATTTTCCATAAGGGATCCCCTCGATTCATAATTCATCCCAACACTTTATCATGCTAAGGGTATTTCCAGGTGAAGGTAATTGGTCCATCTCCTGGAACAGTGAGGTTGGGTTTATCTAGCTCAGCATTTGCTTCACGGAAGTAATGTCTTCTGGCATCGTCAGGATCATGTAGTCGTTATGAGTACTTCAACAGAGGGAGGGATTGGGTCCATTTCACGATCTTGGCGAATGGAAAGCTTGGATGGCTTTTAACAAAAGTTACCTAAAGCAGATTTTTCTAGATTTATTATGTGATTAACAACCTAGACCTCTACTTATGAACTTTTAAGGATGCGAATTATCATATCGTTATGTGCGGTTATATTCTTGACTATACGTTAGTATGTCTACATAGACGATAATGTTCGTGCTGTATGTATACAATCCTAGGAAGCCATAGCTATAGCAGGCAATTCTTAGATATGTTCTAGACGGACCTCAGCTTGGACATGGCTTCGTAGAGTTGGGGTGACTTAAAATTTTTTGGTTTATCCACAAGTTTTGGAAGTTACAGTCATCTTAGGACTATGGAATGATTGACTTTTTATCCTCAAGATAGAGATAATTCTTCCTAGAACTCTAAGGTAAAATCATCACTTTCTTCCCCAAGATATAGATCATGACTCCTAGGACTTAAATGACTGAATTATCCTCTTTTTTTTTTTTTCTTTTCAAAGTAAGAATAATTACTCCTAGAACGTGATGACAAACTTTCCTATTTTTTTTCCTCAGAATTAGATTACTGTTCTTAGGACCTAATGACAAAATTGGATAATTTCTCTTAAGACTTAATTACGGGATTGTCCAATTTTCTCTTAAGGCTTAATAATAGGATTGTTATATCTTCTCCTCAAATATGGATCCTTTTTCCCTAGAACCGAATGGCAGAACTTATTCTTTCTCTTCCTCGAAGGTGGATTATCATTCCTAGGACTTAAGGAAAGGTTTGAGACACTTTTGATCTCATGATATTTACTGAGGGTGCATTATTTTGTCAGCCTGACTATTAAACCTTAGGTGGCCTCTTATTAGGATAGATTTTAACTAGATTAAAGCACTTTGAACCCTAACAGTGTGGAGGATTTATGAGAAATGACACTATGCTTAGGACATGACATGCATCTCTTAGGGAACGGTGACCCGATATATGCTTACTGTATATATCACATAGTCCTGATTCTATTATGTGATGACACTTTCTTATATATTGGTAGTTTAACGTGATTTTGCACGATCGAGGTAGATTACTTTGTTTTATCCTAGTGGGCGAACCCTAGACCACTTTATTTAGCAAATGATATGATTATTTGTTTATTTGAGGTGGATCTTTTTGTAATTATTTAAGGGCGAAGGTAATTATGACTTTATTAAAGTAAGTTTTAAGTGGATCATTATGGATGAAATGGGCATTATTAATTTGATGTTTACATTTGAGGATTTATTGGGTTAAGTAAATAAGGATTCTTGTATTGTCTTGTAGCTTTCTCCGCATTTAAATTTTTGAAAATGTTTTTCAGTACTGAGTATAAGAGTTTAGGTTATAGGTTTTGTAGGCGTGCCACATTGTCTAGTCAGTAGTGGACCATGACATAGGGTGTCGATAGATGGGTTCGGCATGTGAGTGGTAGTTATTTTATTGAATTAAATAGTACATTTTTATCATGCACTGTTGTTTTCCTGTTGGCCTTATTACTTATTAAAGCTCATTTCAGATATTGACTATGGAGCGTGAAAATGAAAGTACTAGGAATTCGGGACCCTAGAGAAAAAGGGGTAGGATGCAGGTGATAGGTTAGATTTATCTATCCATTTCTAAGCTGAATTTGGTAGTTTTCGAATATTCTTGTAATGTTTTAATTTATTTTTATTTGTTGTTGTTCAAAGCAAGGGTTAAGAGCGAAAACGGTTGAAAATCAAGCAAATCAGTAGGAAGTCGGTGGAGAAATGTTGAAAAAGATCCAAGAATAAGCAAGCAGCCTCATCACTGCAGCGGTGAAGAGTCAATAAACTCTCTGCCCAACCACCGCTACAACGATGGCCCTCATCGCTGTAGCGATGAGTCTACCGACATCCTACCGCTGCAGCGCCGAAACCCCAGCTGTAAAGTTTTGTTTAGATATTTTGTTAGATATTTTGGTCTTTTTCCCCTTATCCCTCGATTTCCAACATTTTGAGAACACACTTAGAACATTTTTGGGCATATTTTGGAGCTCCAAGAACATACCAACCAAGAGGATCATCAATTTGGAGAAGAGGAAACACAATTAGAGTGGACTTAGCAGACTTGGAATTGTCTATTCTTCAGATTTGGCTATTCTCCTTTGTTTATCTCTTTTATTATTAGCTTTGGTTGGTTGTTTTGATGATGTTTAGCTCATTTGTTGTTAAATATTAGGTTATGGCCATGTGTAGATAAACATCTATTGTCTAGGGAGTGATTTGTTTATGAATATGTCGTTTGAGTAAATCTATGTTTCGTTAATGGTTGTTCATCCCAATTCGATTGTGTTTACCATTTTATTACTTCTATTATATTCTTGTTATGGTATTTTGATTGGTTTGAGAATACGGGATTTGACACTCGAGAGAGGTAATCCCGGATTCAGATTAGGGTTTAAACACAACGTGAGAAAGTGTGTAATCCTTGAGGTTGATGTGAGACTCATGTGATTGTTTAGACACTAGATAGGGATATCAGTGTCGACGCGAATTCATATATTCATTCACTTTACACTAGGAAGAGGTAGTGAGTGAGTTTTCGATACCTAGATTATCGGATAGTTTGAATATCATTAGTGTAAACTAGATTGGATCAAACATGTATAAATAAATGAATTTAATCCCTAGATAATCTATTCCCATGTAATATACTTAGTATTATAGTTTAATTAATTGTTAATTTAGTTTAATATATATTAAAAGTAAAAACCCTAATTTTAATCGTCTAAATAAAGTTCGGTTATGACAATCGTGGTACTTAATGACAATTTAATCAAATCCCTGTGGATACAACAACCCTACTCTTTCACTATTTTATAAAACTTGACCCATACACTTGCGGTAAAAGTAGCAACGTAATAATTCCACTACCAAGTTTTTGGCGTCGTTGCCGGGGATTAGTTTTTTTTTATTGTTGTTGATATTGTGAGTAAGTAACTTGATTTTAATTTAGGCATTCATTTTATTTATAATTTTTGTTTTTAGTTTGTTTTGTCTTACGAGGTACTTGAAGATGTTAGATCAACAAGTGTTATTGCATTTCTTTCAATGAGATTTCGAGCCGTTTTACTATGCTTGGGATAGATACGAGAAGTTGTTATTTCGGTTCCCCAGTTATGGTTTCCCAAGGGAGTGTCAACTACTGAACTTCCTCGACGGGTTACTAGCCGCAATAATAACTTGGGTGGAAGGAGGAAACGGTGCCACCTCTTTCAACCAACTAATCGCGGACAAAGCCTATTGGTTGTTGGAAGACATGGCGGAGTTTTATTTTTAGAGTTGGAATTATTCAACAAGCTACCAAAGCTTGGGGGATAGTTCCACTATTTCGGCGTCATGGATTGACACCCCGAATCAACATGTGGAGTCTTCCCCTACCCTGGAAGAAATGTTTGCTGAATTTATGAGGGAGACTCAGGCTTTTTAAAGGGAGATGAATGATCGTCTCAATGAGCATGAGGATCGTCTTGACAATATTAAGACAACCTACGTTGAAATTGATAAGACTGTAAAGTCCATCAAGACTCAAATCGGTCAGCTTATTTGCTTCATTGAGGCCTTGTCAGAAGTGGTGGCACTGAGAGACATACCAATCACATCTATATCTGAAAGCCACTAGGAGGAACCAGATACAAGTGGGAGGAACTTGGGTGAGTTCAATGGTGATGATTTGAATGAGATGGAAACCCAATCATGGATCAATGATTGTGATTCTTCACCATTTGAGATCCACATTGTGATGTCACCACAAATCCAAGACGATTACATCTACAAGGATCCGATGTGGCTCACTTGTTCTTCGCCATCTTTAGTACCGTTCTTTTATGCCCACCGAGCACATGAGACGGAAACGAGTCATGTTAAGAGTTCTAGCCCAACAATGCCAAATCTCGCCAAGCTTGAGGGCGTTCAAAAACAAGACCCGTATGTTACATTGTATGACACATATTATGGGAGAAAGTCGCTCTTTAACGAGCCTTTCTCCATGTCAAGCCAAGGACATTAAACTAAGCGCTTCTTGGGAGGCAACCCAAGTTTCAAAATAAATTAGAGCATCACCGTTGACTTCACTCGGAAGCAAAATTATCTTGCCTCCTAGGTACGTGTTCTAAACCCTCTTCGTCGGCATGCTATATTTCAATTGTTGAGATCGATGATTGGGTCATTGTAGACACTGACCATTTTAAGTTTGGGGGGGATGTTTAGTATGTTTTCTTGTTGTTAGTTATGTAGTTTAAATTTGATTGTTGTTATTTGTGTAGTTTTAGTTTTTTGTATGGACGTTTGTTTTGAGTAGTATGTTTGTGTTTGTAGTAGTTGTTGTTGTTTGCCGAGTTTTGTAGTTCATCTGGGCCATTACCCGATGATGTTATTATCCCCTAATTGTTTTTCGAGGTTAAGGGTAATGCCCATTCATGTGTGTACTGTGTGCTTGACATCTCATTTTGGTAAAAGTCATTTTGGATCCTAAATTGCACGATCACGTAGACTCGTTGTATGGCTATTCAATCAATTTGACGCCGATTATTCAGTAGCAACTTCATAACAATTTTAGGGATTCTCGAACCTTATTGGGGGAAACTTGAGGCGAAATCTTAGGCGAGGTGGTTCAGGAGACATGATTTAGGCATTCATTTTGATCGCTTGAGCCGTTGAAGCTTACCTTGTAATATGTTTACCCCTCGTTACCCTGTAAAATCCTGTTAGCCATTTCAATTCCGAACACGTATCAAATGCCCTAGCCGATTATATTTTTTCCAAACCACTGTCGCTAAACCTAAGGTACTATTTGAGTTGAAATCAAGTTAGCATTTGTTTATGCTACTTGAAGTGAGCGGTTGAATTTTGGGTGAACTTTTGATTGGTTTGGTATTCGAGTACCCACTTGTCATTTTTCTATCGTATTTCCACACCCGCGAAATTATACAAATCAAATAAGTTTGGGGGTGTAGTAAAAAAAATATGTGTAAATATGGTTTTGTTTTTATTTCGCTAGACAGGTGAGTACGACATTTTAAAATTCTAGTTCATGGTTGTTTCGAATTAATCTTTGGGGGTTCGAGAGTAATTGAGTGCTAAGCATGGCCCTTGGGTAACGTTAAGTTAATAACGTTAACCTGTTTTATATTCCCGATATACCCTTGGCCAAATATAAAAAACCGAACCAAGTCCTATTAATCTTTTTGAATTTTCAAGCCTACATTAGTGGAGAGTGGAGCCCAGTTAGGCATATGGATATCCTATACCTTTATGGTTTAAGTCATTAACTTTGTTGGTGGATAATCCAATCTGGTCTGTGGATGGTTATATGATTGAGTTTTCGCACACACACTTGAACAGAATCTAGAATGGCGCTTACTGTTATTGAATGTTGAAATTCTACAACACCATATGCTACGTTTTACTCTTGAAGTCGATATAATTGGGGGCCGATGAGGGAAAATTTTTTGGTCGTTAGATGAAATTCAAAACTCATAAGTCGTTCTTTTTTAGTTCATTTGTTTTTGCATTTTTAGTATTTAAATTCGTTAATTAGTTGTGGTAGTCTATTTTATTGTGTGGGTATTTTATGACCAAGTGTCGTATAGACGCTCGAGGGGGACTTCAGCATTAACGTGAAGTCACATATTCATTTAGTTTACACTCGGGAGAGGTAGTGAATGAGATTTTGATACCAAGATTGTCAGATAGGATGAATGTCGTTAATGTAAACTAGATTGAAATGAACACGTTTAAGTGAACGAAGTTAATCCCTAGGCAATAATTTCCCATAAACGTCATACTTGTATATCAGTATAATTAGTTTAATTAGTTAATTAGTTTAGTATATTAATTATATTAACAAAAATATAAATTTGAGTCGCCTAAATAAAGTTAGGGTATGACAATTACGATACTCAACGATAATCTACATCAATCTCTGTGGATACGACAACCCTTACTCTTCCCAATCTATATTAAAACTTGACCCGTACACTTGTGGTGAAAGTAACGACGTATTTACGCGTTACCACAGGGATCTAGGTTCCCATTTCCATGGAGAAGATGGGATGGCAGGCGGATATTGCGAGACCGTTTTGGAAACGACACTTTTTTTTTTTTTTTAATCTCTGTTGGATTATGGAGTAGGTCGGGTCTACTCGTAGAGCATCCACATAGGCCCTATATTTCATGGAGAGTCACCATATCAATGGGTACACCTCTTGGTCTTAAGGATCAAGTCTATTCGGTAGACACCTATTGGAACAGACATGCCCTTTTAATAGACACCTATTGGAACGGACACCTCATTTGGGATTTTCTCTATAAATTTGTATTGATACCCGTAAGGTATTTATCCCCATCAGATTATAGAAATTTTGAGTGGCCTTGGTTAGTGAGTGTGTGAATATTATCGAAAAATACTATAGTAGCATTTTTCTTGCCGATAAGAAAAGAAACGAGAAACGGGTTGTAAATGAGTTTTTCGAATCTGAAAGGTACGCTTCTATTTTAATGTTTTTTTATTTATCTACATTGGTATCAGTGCCTTATAGACTCGTTTCTCCAAATCATGTTGTCCATGGAAGAAAATCATTTTTTTTTCTCGTTAACGGCCAAAAATTGTTTGTTTGTTTTTTCTTTCAAAAAGTTCGATATTTCTGGAAACAATTTATACAAAAAACATTCTACATTCCATTTTGAGTCCAACAATATAAATTTCATAAAATTTGGATTTATGCTTGATATTATATGTATTTTTCAAGATTGAAAATGTAGAATTTCGTAAACACTATTCATGGTTTTTAGTTTTCGATAAGTGAGGAAGATGATGTGAAATGATGTCATTTTTTTTTAACATGATACAACGCGTCATCTTTTAATTTATTCACACCTTTTAAAATGAAGTGATGCGTCGGTTCGTTGGCGTCTACTTGATGTGGTTGTTGGGCATCTACTTGATATGGTCGTTGGCTAGGTGTGTGAGAGGTCATGGGTTTGATCCTTGCTCATTTATTTTATTTTATTGTTACTTTAATTGGCGAAAAAGACTATTTTGAATGAGCATTATGGGATTCGAACACCTACACATTGGACACCAAACTTAAGCTAAAAACCACTAGGACAAGCTAATTCTATGTATATCATTGCATTTGTTACTTATATCCGAATATGTCTTGAAAATTGAATTTGTTACTTCTTTTCAGCATGAATTATATGTGAAATCATGTTAATTAATTTGATATACATTCATTTAGAAAATCATGGAGTTAAAATTTGTGGGCAATAATGAGTTGAGATATGTTTTCCTCATTTTTGTTTTGCGCATAATCCTTCTAAAAATTATATTTAAATCTATAAATATAAGAGATGATTATAAGCATAGTGAAATTTTTAATCGTGTACTATAGAGATATGTGTTATTTTTAGATTCGATTATTGCAGCAAAATAATTAGTATGTATGCTAATATCCTAAATGTACATAAAATGTAGTGAAATGGTCTCCCTCAATGTCTTAACGATACTAGACCGTGTGAGCCTTGACCCAACGTCATCGATTGCACACTAACAAATGCTCTCCCGGGTCGTTAGGTCGTAACGATGTGTTTACCCTAATCCGAATCCAGGGTTACCTCTTCCGAGTGTCAATGTAAGGCCCAAATCATAATAAGTACGTCATTAATAGTTGTATTTTAAAAAATAAATAAAAATTAAATTAAATTAAATTAAATTTTTTGTTATAATAAGTACGTCATTTTTTGTTAGTAAAAAATAAATAAAAATTAAATTAAATTAAATTAGAATTCAAAAGTGTAGGGGTCAATCTGTAATTTTCAAAATATTAAATTTGAATTTGGGTTCCACTAAAGAATCAAATGAATTTGGGTTCCTTACCTCGTTTTTGATCATGATCCCTGCACAGATGGATTTATATGCATGTATTGAGTGGTTTTTGTTGATCATAACACTGCCACGTCGTGAGCTCGATTTGCTCTGGATTCCACCGACGGCATGTGTATCGAGCTCACGACGTGGCAGTGTTATGATCAACAAAAACCACTCAATACATGCATATAAATCCATCTGTGCAGGGATCATGATCAAAAACGAGGTAAGGAACCGCAACATTCTAGAGAGAGAGAGAGATGAAGCTTGGCCGGCGGTGATGGGTTCAGAGCGACGGCGCTGTTCCGGCGTGGGTGTGTCGGTCGTCGTTGGTGAGTAGGTGTGTGTGTGTTGCTTGTGTGTTCAGTACAGGTCTACGTCGCGAGAGACTGGGTGGAATCATCATTTGCTCCTCCGACGATTTTTGTGGGTATACGCGGGTGTGATGTTCGGCTCTTCTGTTTGGGATAGGGTGTGTGCGAGTGCGTTTCCTGATCGATTGACGGTGACCCCCAATGCTGTGAGGAGGTGGGGTTCGTCGGTTTGGTTTGGTCGGAGGTATGGTTGGTTCGACGAGTGTGTGGGTGGGTGTGTTTCGGACGTTTGTGTCTGGGTGTGATTTGCAATCGGCTTGTGTGCTGTACATGAGATGGTGTGTTTGGTCCGGTGGTGTTGCCATTCGGCGGTGTGTGTGGATCGCCGGAGTTGTCGCCGGAGAGTTAGAGAGAGAGGAAGTGGGTATGTGTGTGTGGGTGTGTGGTTGTCTCGGTATGAGTATGGTGTGTGTGCTGTTGTGAGTGTAGGCGGGTGGTCGATTATGGGTTAGCCGGAGGACGGTGGCCGGGAGGATTGGAAGATGCCGGCGGCTGCAGGGAACAGCAAACAGAAACGGGAAGCAGAAACAGGAAACGGGGAAGAAAAGAAAAAAAAAAAGGAAAAAAAAAAATAAAGAAAGGGGAATTTGTAGAAACCACCCCAGGGAAATCTAAAACCGATCACGTGATCGCCAAACGACTTGGAAACAGGTGAAATTTCAATCGATGAATAATTTTCATGAAATTAAATTTTATCTAGCGTTACAAATCCTAAAATTTTAATAATTTCGTAACGATTAATTACTTTTAATTACGTAGTGCATAAAATAGTAACGATTCGAAATATAGAGTCTGTATTGCACGATTAGGATGTTTTAGAGAAGATATTAATTTAGGCTCTGTTACTATTAGGTTCGCAGGCATCAGTGTCCCGATAGAGTATGGTCAGGGAAGGTTTGGGAGAGCAGATAACGAGGTGAGTGTACTGTCTTCTTACTAAATTATTTTTGTATATATATATGATGAAATGTTGGTTTACTTAAACTGTAAAATTTTATAAATTATATGGATCAAGCAGGATGTGGGTGAGTTAGTAAACTGGATTTTCGGAAGATTTCGGTGGTTTTCGAAATGAAGTTGAAAATGAATTTTTGTTGGATTTGGTGAAATCGGATGGTGTTTTTTTAAAGAGAATAGAAAACATCTATTTTCTAGAGATGCCTGGTTTTCTAAAAAATAAAGGGTGGTTTTAATAAAATCAGACGTTTTTTTAAAAAGAAAGAGTGAAATATGATTTTTGGATTTAAAAGTTGGTTTTGAGAAAAAGAGATAGACGTGGTGATTTGACGATATTTATTGAGTTGTGATTCGATGATGTTGTATTTGATTTGACGATGCCACAGTATTTGTCTGCTTCGGCGGTGTGATGTTATCCGCTTCGGCGGAGTGATGTTTATCTGCTTCGGTAGAGTGATATTAGACGTTTATACTGCGCAGTGATTATCCGCTTCAGCGGAGTGATGGGTGTTCGTAGGAAGGCATATCCTATGGATGGTACGGTACTGTTGCACACTTCCGATCGTGAGGTTAAAACGATCACCAGGGCTGGCCAGTGTGTGTGTGTTTGAGATGTGGTGTTTTACTTATATTGAGTAATTTATTATTTACCCTGGTGATTTATATAATTTTATATTAGATGGATTTGGATGAAACTTATACTTTTGGGTTTATTTCCACTGCTTATATTATAGAGAAATTTTTACTAATTACGCGTTGTTTACATACCTACGCTTGATCCATTTAGATGTTGTAGAATGATTTATTATCCCAAAATATTTTTACTAAGAAGGCAATACACTCGCAGGTAAAACAGTTAGGAGTCGGTCGGTCCCCTACTGGCGCTAGATAGAGTTATGCGGGTCATGCGATGGAGTCATTAGATAGGGATTTCGAGGAGAGGTATATTAGATAAATCTAAGTGAGATTTATGGGATTCGAATTTTGGTTATTCTTATAGTTCGGACAGTGTGTCCCTATCAATGGGAATTATGTATATGTTGTACATATCATTTGTTTGTGTATTATATTCTTTTTTTATTGTGGTTGTCTAGTCAGTTGGGTGATGTCATGTCGACGTCACGTCGGCTCCAAGGTGACAGGAGTCCGGGGTGGGGGTGTGACAGTCAAACCCTAGATTCTCAAATCCAACCCTAATACCATTACAAGCATACTAAGATCGTCATCAAATGATTAACACAATCGAACTTAAAAGTAACAACCGTTAAAGAAACATATTTAAAACAAACGAGTATTTACACAACTACATATTTCCCTAAATAATCTCTAATTAAACTAACATGTTCTTAGCCAATAAAACATTAAATCAAGAGGAGATCATCAATATCAACAATAAACATTAAATACAAAGATGGAAACAAGGGAAGAAAAGCCAAATCTCAAAGTAGAGTAGTCCACTTTCGCCAAAGAACAATCCTCCCGAGCTTCCTCTTCTCCATTGATGAACTTCCTCTTCTAGATCTTCAAGGATTGGCCAAGAACACTCTCTAAAACTAATCTAATCTACTTCCTAAATTATCTAAACCTAACTAAGGTGGAAGGAACTCTCTCTCTAACGTTTAAGAGTTTTTAAGGGTTGGGGGAGAAAAGAGTTTAATAGGCAAGGTTTGGGAAATATCTTCAAAATATCTGAAAATAGATATTTCTGTGCAAAGTGTCATCGGCTAAGTGGTGGTTCACCGCTTAGGCAGTGGCTTATGTGGGTTTAAGTTTCTGTCGGATCTTCACCTAGGCGGTGGTTTCTCCGCCTAGGCGATGGCTGCTGGCATAACAATCTGTCGTTTTCTCACCTAGGCGGTGGTTCAACCCTTCAGCACTCCAACATTCTACCTTTTTTCCTCCTAGGCGGTGGTCTTCATTCACCGAAACCCTGTTTTTCACATTTTGTTCACTGTTTCTCTACCGTTTTCACTTGATTATCACCCTTTAACGTCCCTTCACCTGTTTTACACTAAAACAAACTAAAACACAATTAAATATAACTAAAACGCTTGAAAACTAACAAATTCGGTTTAGAAATAGATAGGTTTTTCACACCTATCAATACCCCCAAACTTAGAATTTTGCTAGTCCTTGAGCAAAACACTAACACTAAACTAAACTAACTAATAAACTAACCAACTAAAAATGAAAAACTAAAATAACACGAAAGAAGTATATGCATGTAAATATAAAGTTCAATCGAAAGGACCAATTTGCTCCTCCTTCAACATCCCTAAATCTGATCAAGTTCGGGAAGTAACCCACACCAAGTGGTGTTCTAGAATTTCGACAATCAATATCAATAAAAATCATTCTAGATCCATTTGAAGTGTGTGTGTGAGAACTCAAATGTGTAACTATTCAAATACCGGATTGGATTATTCAATCGTTAAGCTCATAACGTAAACCGTTGAAGGATTCAGGAAAACCATACGCTTGATTGAAGTCTACTATCCACTAATGTAGGCTCAGATATTCACAGAGATCAATAGGGCTTGGTTTGGCTTTGGAGAATGACCACGGGTATCATTGGAACTGAAAATAGATAATCGTTTGAATTGAACGATACCCGAGGTAAAATCGTTTGTCGCTATCCTCTCTCATAACCCTCAAATTCTTAGGATACAATTCTGAATAAGAAATGAAAATCCTTGTATTCACTTGTCTAAAGAGAAGAAAATGAAAACTATATTCACTTTTTTTTTTTTTTTTTTTTAACAACACATTCCTAAATTAATTTGAATATTTACAGTTTTAGGAGAGTGCAAAAAGAAGTTAGAGAAACACACCTCCAAACTTATTCAAATTTATAAAATTTTAGGAATATATAAAAGAAAGAAATTATAGAAACACCCCCCAAACTTATTTTAGGAGCGTGCAAAAAGAAATACGAAAGTGACAAGTGAATACACTAATACCGAATCAATAAAAATTTATCAGAAACCCGACCGCTCACTTGATTTCACTCAATTTTGAAAATTAGGCTTAGCGACATTGGGTTAAGAAAAGTTTAAATGAAAGGAGTATTTGAACGTTTTCAGAATTGATTACGTTATCGGCTTCGACAGGGGAAATAAGGAATGAAAAATTTTAGGTTAGCTACAACGGTTCAAGCGAAAAAATGACGGCCTAAATCACGTCTCCGGAATTACCTTACCTAGGATTCCGCCTCAAGTTTCCCCCAAATCATGTTCTAGTTTCCTCATTTTCTATCATGAGCTTAATATTGAATAATCAGCTTCTAATCGTTCAGATAATTGTACATTGAGTTCAAATATCGTGCGATTTTAGGATTGAGATAATTTTTACCCAATCAACATGTTAAGCACACAAAACACACAAGGAAGGTATTACCCCCGACCTCAATATGCAATTAGGGGATAATTCTCATCATTGGGTCTTGGCGCAAATGAACTCAACATCTGAACATGCAGATACAACTTTATACATACACAATACTAAACTAATTCTAATACTAACATACATAATTTAATCTAACACTAGACATGCAAAAACAAAAAAATTAAACTACACTAAACTAAAAATGTAAAAACTAAAACATTCATAATAAAATACATACATAAACATAGATTTGTACATAAAAAATTTTGCATTCTGTTCAAAAAAATAATAATGGTTCATCATTTTCTACAAAAAATCAAAATGGATGAACATCCACTAAACTATCATCCATTCCATATCATCCAGGCCTGAACATGGCAGTGTTCCAACATCAGCGAACCTAATAAACATATAGCATGCATGCAAACAAAACGGGTTGAACACATACCTAGGGAATAAGACTTATTCCCTACTGTTCACCTGAAGAGGAATCATCACCGTCATCACGTTGGAAAGGAGAGTGTGGTCTCTAGAGTAGATGTGGTAGCACAAATGGCATCGAAGGGTAATCATCTATCTCAAGGCCAAGGCCATCCCAAATATTTCGTTGGACTTGATCTTGCTGCCTCGAAAATTGGTCCAAGAAAGAAGCGATCTCGTATTGGTTCTGGAGGACGATCTGAAGCTTGTTATTTATCCTCTCTTGGGAGTTTTCATCTCGGGCTCTAGAAGATCCCGCCGTCTCGTATGTTGGCTCTTCCCCTTCCTCAGGCTCGGGCTCGGCTGCCTCTTGCGCCCCAGTCTTCCACAAGAGGTTTATGTTTGATAGATCAAGTGGAATGATAGGGCCGCACAGGCTTCCCCCAGATACCGTCACTCCAGCTAGTCGAAAAATATGGGTCAATAGTGACGGAAACGGGAGCCCACCCTTTACCGTCTTCGCAGCATGTTTGATCAATGAATAGATCAAGAATCCAACGTTGATTGGTTTCCCGGTTTGAATTTTGTAGATCAAAAAGGCCTTGTCCTTTGAGACGTCTGAAAGATGTGACGTCGATAGGAGGCTTCCACAAATGAAGTGGTGCTAGATTTTTAGAATTGGCTTTAGGCATTTCACCGAGAAGGTAGCGACATTCGGCCCTTTGGTGTTTCTACTTTATTTCTCCAGATGTGATCTTTTTGATGACCCTATGCAAAGTAGGATTTTGGCGTTCAGGGGACCCCGGTGCCGAAAGTCCAAAGAGATGATTGATAAAGTCAGGGCTGAAGATGATAGGCTAATTTCGAACCCTTGCTTGGTCTTTTATGGCCTTCGAGCATTAGCATAAAATTCTTTAACCAAAGCAACCTCGCCTGGGGGTGGCGATTTACAGAATTGCTCCCATTGGAGGCTTCGGATTTCTTGTTGAAATTCTGCCAGGAGATCCTCTTTCAGACCGAATCCACATTGGCGTATGCATGCTCGAAAGGCTTCGTGTTCGTTGAAATGTTTCTCTGCTTGTTTTGACACAAAACGGGTGGCATCATAGTCAACGTCGGTCGGCACCCCGGGTTGTGAGCTTGACCCTTCTCCTCTCACCTTCTTCTTTGCTACCCTCTTCGGCATTTCCTAACAATCACAATCATAAAAACCCAATACAACCTCATCATATATGAACAATTGAAAATCATAAACCTCCCTAATCACTTTATCAAGAACACATATCTCCCAAAACGAACACCCATTTGAATTTTTCAAACAACTTTCACAAATGTGACATCCTATCTTAGTTCACATACTCAACCAATCCAAGTAAACATGCTCATCACCAAGAATCAAACCAAAAACCCATAAAACATTTAAATCGCGAAAATAAGGTTAAGGGGTTTTGGGCAAAATTTCAAAATCCAATCATTTCTTTGATATAATCATGAAAACCAACCAATAATTTCAACAACTAGACTAAATTTAAAGTAAAAGAAACTTACCTATTGAGAATTAATGGTCCAATCAAAAGAGAATGAAGAAATCGCACCGTTCACGCAAAACCCTAAATTTTCGAAAATAGGGGTGGAGATCCAATTCATGGTGGTTGATTCGTGATGGAAATGACTAATTTTGGTAATGGAAGGATGATTTTTGAGTATTGGAACGGTTTGGAAGTGAGGTTTTAGAGAGAAGATGGAAGGATTTGGGGAAGAAGGCTTGCGATTTCAATTTTGGAACGAGCGGGCTGTTTTAACTACAGAAGGTCCACCACTTAGGCGGTGGATTCACTGCTTAGGCGGTAGAGCCCTTTCTTTTAAAAGAAACTTTTCTGACGAAATTCTGCGTAGGCGGTGGTTTTTCCGCCTAAGAGAAATTACACCAGTGTGAAAAAATTGGTTTCTGTTGTTTCTCCGCCTAGGTGGTGGAGCATATTTTCAAAATTTGTTGCATCCTGTATTTTTACCGCCTAAGCGGTGGTTAAGCGCTTAGGCCCACCGCTTAGGCGGTGGGCCTGCAGCTCCTACTTTCATGTTTTTCTCAAATTTTCAAAATACGGCTCCACCCCGTACGTTTTCACTTCGCTTGTTCAACGTGTTTAAACTTAAAATACTTCCCCAAGCGTCCACAATCCTAATTTCACTTCTGAACACGTTCCGAAGCCATACCAGCTTCCAAAAAGAATAAACAATCAAATAAATAGTAACAAAAATCGTGTAGTTTGATACCCTAAGTTTCATTTCAAAAACAAAAAAAAAAGCGCTTGAGTTACTGTCCCCAACTAGACTTTCGTGTTGCTAAGTATTTTTCACCAAAATTCCCCATAGATAAGGAATTTGGGCTCAAATGCTCAATCGCATCAAGATCATGGCTTGAAGTCGGCTTCTCCTCTCAGTCCTTATCATTCGCAATAAGCTCCATCTCGGGATTGAGAATTAATAATTCCAATCTTCTTCATTGTTTCTCACACCGCTTGATCTCATTAACACAATGAAACAAAAAATAAAAATTAATAACAAAACAAAAATAAATGTCAGGATTAACAATCGACCACTTAGTCGCAATATCAACTTAAAATTCACACAATTCCCCGACAACGGCGCCAAAAACTTAGTGCGTTGACCGGACTAGAATACGATACATTTGATTTTCCTATTTAAAACTTATGTCCTGAGCCGTTACCACGTATCTCCTGCAATATTCAATAAAATTCACACTAATCCCCGGCAACGGCGCCAAAAACTTGGTAAGGGCGTGAAACACACCGCTACTTACTCTCGCAAGTATACAAGGTCTAAGTTTTAATATAGTGGATCTTGAAGATCGGATATCGTTCCCATAGAGAAAAGTGTGAATAATTGAATACCGCAATTTACGTAGTCTCATGTTATCCTGACGATGAAAGACATGATTTAAAATTAAACTAAGCTAAACTACAATTAGTGGGTTAGTCTTAACTAAGCTGATTAATTAGGGATTGATTTCGTTCACTTAATACATGTTTGATTTCGTTTAGTTAACAATAACGGAGTTTAGGTATCCGACAATCTCGGTTCGTAAACTCCTCCGCCACCTATTCCGAGTGTAAGACGGGGGAATATGCGATTTTGTGTCGACGAAGAAGTCTCCCTCAATGTCTTAATGACTCTAGGCCACGTGAGACTTGACCCAACGTCATCGATTGCACACTAACTAACGCCCTTCCAGGTCATTAGGTCATAAAGATGTGTTTACCCTAGTCCGAATCCAGGGTTACCTCTCCCGAGTGTTAAACCCTAGATTCTCAAATCCAACCCTAATACTATTACAAGCATACTAAGATCTTCATCAAATGATAAATACAATCGGACTTAAAAGCAACAACCGTTAAAGAAACATATTTAAAACAAACGAGTATTTACACAACTACATATTTCCCTAAATAATCTCTAATTAAACTAACATGTTCTTAGCCAATAAAACATTAAATCAAGAGGAGATCATCAAAATCAACAATAAACATTAAATACAAAGATGGAAACAAGGGAAGAAAAGCCAAATCTCAAAGTAGAGTAGTCCACTTTCGCCAAAGAACAATCCTCCCGAGCTTCCTCTTCTCCATTGATGAACTTCATCTTCTAGATCTTCAAGGATTGGCCAAGAACACTCTCTAAAACTAATCTATTTCCTAAATTATCTAAACCTAACTAAGGTGGAAAGAACTCTCTCTCTAACATCTAAGGGTTTTTAAGGGTTGGGGGAGAAAAGGGTTTAATAAGCAAGGTTTGGGAAATATCTTCAAAATATCTGAAAACAGATATTTTTGCACAGAGTGTCACCGCTTAAGCATTGGTTCATTGCTTAGGCGGTGGTTTACGTCGGTTTAAGTTTCTGTCGGATCTTTGCCTAGGCGGTGGCTGCTGGCATAACAATCTGTCGTTTTCCTCGCCTAGGCGGTGGTTCATCCCTTCAGTACTCTAACATTATTCCACTTTTCCGCCTAGGCGGTGGTCTTCATTTACCGAAACCCTGTTTTTCACATTTTGTTCACCGTTTCTCCACCATTTTCACTTGTTTATCGCCCTTTAACGTCCCTTCACCTGTTTTATACTAAAACAAACTAAAAGACAATTAAATATAACTAAAATGCTTGAAAACTAACAAATTTGGTTTAGAAATAGATAGGTTTTTCACACCTATCAATCGACGTGAGATGGAAGCCTATCAAAATTTGGCCAAGAAAGATCATAGTGCAATATTCACTATATTAAGTTATATACACAATGATTTGATTGGTGATTATGAAGGTTATGCCACCACACTAGAGATGTGGAATGCCTTGAAGTTGGCATTTGCCGGTACATTAGCAACTAAGTTGCAAGCCTTAACACTTAAGTTTGAAACATATAAAATGTCTCCCAAAACGATGGGTGAGCATCTTCGAAAAATGTAGACTATGATACGCGACCTCAAGGTAGCTGATAACAACTTATCTAATGAGAAATTGATCCTTGTTGTGTTTCGCTATTTGCCTGATTCTTGAGAGCAAATGAATCTCACAATGACACACACTGAAAATATCAAAACTTTTACCCAATTATAGCGTCATTTGGAATTGTAGGCAGAGAGGTTGGAGGCACAAGGTAATACTTCTATATTTGTCATTTAGTCTTGCCATTGCTAGACATTTGGGTCCAAGCGAAAGTGGAAAAATAAAGCACGAAAATGAGGACTAGGAGGATTTGCTTACAAAAAGAGAAAGGGTCGAAAGTATCAAAAAGGCAAGCGTGGAGGAAATAAGGACAAGTCTAAGCTGAAGTGTTACAACTGTGATAAACTTGGTCACTTCACTCGTGAATGTACTGAGCCGAAAAAGGTGCAAACCAACTCTATCTTTTAAAATGACGCCTATGTGTGTAATTATGTCTTGGCTGCTCATTCATTTCCTGATTAGATTGTAGATACTAGAGAAATAATACACGTCGTAAAAGATCGAGTAGTGTTTATTGAGTACCGTAGAATTCCAATTGGGAGTCAACATATTTACATGAGGAATAACACTAGCGAAGATATAACAGAAATTGGAACCTATAAATTAAAGATACATTCTGGACGCACCGTACTTCTCTATGATGTTTTCTATACTCTTGGAGTTTGACGAAACTTGATGTCTATTGCAGCCATGGCCGAACTAGGTTTTTCTTTTAGTTTCACCATAGACTCTGTTCAATTTTGTTTAGACTATGTGTTTTATGGTAGTGGACACATAGTAGATGAATTTTATGTACTAGATGTTGATGATTCTTTATATTTTGATACATATTTAACTTCTAGTAATAATAATTCTATTACATCTACATCTATTACATGGCCTGCAAGACTTGGTCATATTGGGCAAGAAAGAATGACAAAGTCAGCTCGAGAAGGACTTTTAAGTGCACTCTCTAGAGTTAACACACCTATATGTGAATTTTGTTTGGCCGAAAATGCCACAAGAAAGCCTTTTAATAAGGCTAGAATGGCTACATCTTCCTTAGAGTTAGTTCATTCTGACATTTGTGGACCTATGAATGTTAGGGCACGACATAGTGCTAATTATTTTATCACATTCATCGATGATTACTCACGTTTTGGTTATGTTTATCTCATTTCTCACAAATTAGAGGCATTAGACTGCTTCCAAAGATTTGTTCATTTAGTTGAAAATCAAAGAGGTAAAAATCTTAAGATTTTACATACTGACCGAGGACATAAGTATTTTTTTAGACAATTTAAGGACTTATGTGATAATAGAGGCAAAATTAGACAGTTTATGATTCCCGGTACTTCACAACAAAATGGAGCAGTTGAGCATAGGAATCGAACTTTATTGGATATGGTTAGGTCAATGATGACACATGCTAATCTACTCATCAATTTATGGGGGAGTTGTTGTATTAACAACCTATATCCTTAATAGAGTGCCCTCCAAGTCAGTACCATATACACCATATGAGTTAGGGACTGGTTTCAAACCAGAATTAGAACACTTGCGACCATGGGGATCTGCAGGTTATGTTCGTGTTACGTCATATGCACATGGAAAATTGGTCCCTAGAGCTTAAAAGTGCACACTCATTAGATATCCTAATCACTCCAAAGGATATGTGATTTTACATGAACATTCTAATGGAGTATTGACTGAGATTGAGTCACGCGATATCGAATTTATAAAAAATGAGTTTCCAAGCAGAGTTGAACTAAGAGGCAGTAAAGAACTATATGAGCTGAATGAGTCAAATGATAACTCTACAGCTGGGAAAATTAATTCCTTCTACAAGTGCGCCAATGATCGTCGAGGATAGTGGGAGAGATTTAGAGAATAGTGGGAGTGTACCACAAAATAATTCTCAAACTCTTCAGCTGCATAAAAGTTAACGTGGAAATATTCCTCAACGTATATTTGGGATTGATAAGAAATTTTTCATATGTTCTTCACTAGAGGAAGACGAGCCTTCCTCTTATCAAGAGGCCTTATCGTCGCCTGCTGCTAAAAAATGGATAACTTCAATGTAAGATGAGATTAGTTCTATGTAAAAGAATCAAGTATGGGAACTAGTTGATCTTTTGCCTAGACGAAACTCTATTGGAAACAAATGGGTTTAAAAGATTAAACATTAGGTAAATGGATCTATTGATAGGTACAAAGCTCGTCTCGTGGCGAAAGGTTAGACTCAAAAAGAGGGTGTGGACTACGAGGAAACTTTTTCATATGTTGTTCGGTTTATCTCCATTCGCCTAATCCTAGCCATTGTCACCCATTTGGATCTATAACTATTTCAAATGGATGTTATGATGCTTTTATCAATGGAGAACGGGATAAGGAGATCTATATGGATCAACCTATTAGTTTTGTGGTCAAGGGACAAGAATGCAAAGTGTGTAAGCTAAAACGTTCCATTTATGGCCTAAAACAATCATCTAGACAATAGTACCTCAAATTCCATCAAGCCATAATTACTTTTGGCTTTATCATGATTGAGGAAGATCATTATGTTTATATAAAGCGGTCGGAGAAGAGTTTTATTATCCTTACTCTGTATGTAGACAACATTTTATTAGTAGGAAATGACATAGGGATGATTATCTCCACTAAAGATTAGGGGTCCTTTACTTTTGATATAAAGGACATGGGTAAAGCAAATTATGTACTTGGTGTTAAAATTATTAGATTCCATTCTAAAAAACTTCTTGTTTTGTCTCAAGAGAATTATATCAGGAAGGTACTTGAATGATTTCGAATGCATAATGATAAACCTATAGACACTCCTATTGAGAAGAGTACTACCTTGAGTCTTAATCTTTGCCCTAGAACTAATGCTGAAAAAGAAGAGATATCTCATATACCATATACAAGTGCAATTGGAAGACTAATGTATGCCATGATATGTATATGACCAGACATATGTTATGATGTGGGGTTGGTTAGTCGTTTCCAGAGTAATCCAGGAATTGTTCATTAGAGAGCAATTAAAAGGATCTTGTGGTACCTTCGTGGAACCGCAGACTATATGCTTTGCTATCGTGGTGGAAATATATATTTGCAAGAGCATAATGATACATATTGGAGTGGTGACTTGGACGAATGTAAGTCGACATCATTATATGCTTTCATACTCAGCAACGGTGCTATTTCATGGTCTAGTAATACGAAATCCTGCATAGCACTATCCACTATGGAAGCCGAATATGTTACTTGTGCTTCAACAGTTCAAGAGGTTGTTTAGTTAAAAAGATTTTTAGAAAGTCTTGAGATAGTACCACATTCTGTAGATCCTGTAACCATACATTGTGATAGTATGGCTACTCTTGTATATGTCAAAGATCCAAAGTATCATGGAAAGACGAAGCATATTTAGACTCGATATCACTACATCCGAGATAGAGTTTTACATGGAGAAGTGGTACTCAAGCATATTTCTATGAGTAAAATGGTGGTTGATCTCTTAACCAAACCTATTTCTAAAGATTTGTTCCAATCTCATATAAGGTCTTTCGGTCATCGTAGATTGTAAAAGAAATGTTTGACTTATTGACTTCATATATTTGAACCATAATGCACATTTACAATTTCATACTTTATTTGCATTCATTAAAAGCATGATAAACAATTTAAGATATTTGTTATAGCACACATTATTACCATGATGGTTGATGTCACTAGGCTAAATGGTTAGCTACTCACACATCAACCACCCTCAACGTTAAGATAGCGTGCGAGATGAGATTTTAGAATTTTGAAGATTAAATTAGAGAATTGTTTGAAATTCCTCCTTGGATAAGCCAAGATAAGGTTTATGAAAAATTGAACATGAAAGTTTCTCACACTTTATGTAGCCTGAGAATGGCCAAATGTGAGATTTCAAGTGGATACTCGAAAAGATACCAGCTTGAAGTTCTCAAGTCAATCACTTATGTAGTGATTGGACTTGGATTCATCTGGTAATTTAGATTAACATCCTCATTTTTTTTTTGTGAGTATAATACCGTAGTATGTAAATCAAACTACATGTGCTTTAAGACGACCACATAGGGAGTGAGAAATGGATCCTTACTTCCTCACTGTGTGAGCCCTATATATGTAGATCACCAATAATAATATAATTGTGCCCTTATGACTTTGAACTATGTTATGATTTAGAAATTTGATGTTGCTGCTTTAGCGTGTTATCCTATGGCAATAAATGATGCATTCTAAATGGACATGTTTAGAAAAGCAGTCAAATAGAAGTTAAGTAACATGAGGATTAGAGGAAGACAATTTAGTAGCACATCTTGTTAAAATTGCAGTGTACGGTGCTTAATGGTGGCCACCACATATAAAGTTATTTTTCAAAATTAATATATATATATATATATATATATATATATATATATATATATATATTAAGTTTTTTAAAAATAAGCACGCTACTGCAAATGACATTAAGCATGTTCTGAGTTTTAAACTTCAGAAGGATTAGAAATGCTTAATTTAATGTGACTTAATTGATCTGGGGCATAGACGAGTTTTTTATTTTGCAATGGGATGTTACCATGTTAGTTTGATAGAAACTTAATATGGTGCTCCCACATTGTTTGAAGACACTCATCAATTGCACACACCATTAACCTATATGAAGAAAGTATAATACATGAGTTTAAAGAGATAAACATATTTGGTGCCCATTATGTCTGATTGGAAGATGTTGGATTATGGAGTGGGTCGAGTCGACCCATAGAGCAACCACATGGGCTTCATATGTCATGGAGAGTCACCATGTGAATGGATGTATCTCTTGATCTTAAGAATCACGTCTATTCGGTAAACACCCAATGGAACGAACCCATCTTTTCGGTAGACACCCATTGGAACGGACACATCCTTTGAGATTTTTCCTATAAATATGCATTGATACCTCTAAGGTTTCTATCCCCCATCAGATTACAGAAAATTTGAGTGGCATTGGTTAGTGAGTGTGTGGATATTATCGAAAAATACTTTAGTAGTATTTTTCTTACCTACAATAGAAGAAACGAGGAACGAGTTGTAAACAAGTTTTTCGAATCCGAAAGGTACGCTTCCGTTTTAATATTTTCACATTTGTCTACAATTTCCAAGAAGTTTTTTCTTAGTAGTAGTAGTAGTAATAATAATAATAATAATAATAATAATAATAATAATAATAATAATAATAATAATAATAATAAATGTTTCTCCATCTACTACACTCAAAAAATATTTTTTCTAAAAAAACACTTTTTTTAAACATTTATTTTCTTCTTAAAAGGAAAATATTTTTTTCTAAAAAATAATGTCTTTTTTAAAAAAAAAAAAAATATTTTTCCGACCTTTAAAATTTTGTTTTCACTTTCAAAAACTAAGATTATAATATTTTTTTAAAGAAAAAAATGTAATTATTTTAAAAATTATTTTTTCACAAAAAGACCAAAAAACCCATAATAAATGTTTATGCAATAAAAAGATAAAATTTATTCAAAGTTGGTTTTCTTTACTACAAGATAAAACGCTTCTGAAAATATTTTTCCATTTAAAAATATATTTTCTTTTAATGATTTCATTTAAAAACAAAATTTTATTTTCCTAAAATACTTTTTTTACCTTTAAAATTATCTTTCTCACAAAAAGACAAACTTTCTTAAAATGTTTATTTTCAAATTATTATTTTTTCATTTCAAATCATTTTCTTAAAATTCTTTTCAAAAAATTCTATTTTCTATTTTCACATTATTTTGTTTAAAGATATTTCAAAAGCTTTGTTTTTACATTAAAGATAAAAAAAAAAAAAAAATAGTTCATTAAAAGTTAAATTCTTCTTATTCATTTTTTATATAAATAAAAAATTCTTTTTTCTTCTTAAAAATATTTATTCTCTTAAATTTTTCTTTTCATCAATTAAAAAAAAAAAAAAAAGACAAATATTTCTTAGTCTTTAATTTTCTTTTTTCTTTTTTTTTTTAAACAAAAAACTTATTTTCTAAGAAATAAATTAAATAAAAATATTTTACCGCATTTCTTCCATTCTTTTCGTCTTAAATTAAAACAAAAAGTTTGCCATCATAACCTCAACTAGTATCAATCGACAAATAAAAATAAAATAAATAAATAAATAAAATAAAAATAAAAAGTGAAAAAACCTTTCTTCCCCTGGAACCAAAACTCATCAATTCTTCCATAATCGATAGACAGTTAAAAGGGGGCATTTTAATATTTTTGAGTAATTGCCTTAGTTTACATGTTTCATTTTCACTTGCATGCTTTGTAGCCATATCATAATAAACACGTCATAATAAACTAAATTAAGGGAAAAAGATCATGTTAACCAACAAAATTAAACAAATTTGGACTTGATTTAATTTGAAATACTTAGACACTAAGGTATCATTTTCGAATGTAATCGACCTCCCAATATATTGAATACTTTGGTTAAGACCATTTTGAGTTAAATTTGGGCCATTTCAAAAAATATTTATTTTCTTCTCTTTTATTTGTTTTCTTTAAAACTCAGTGACCTAGTACACCATTTCAAAACCAATACTAGATGGAAACTCCAAACTTTTCATAAAGTTTCAGCCCAAGAAAATTAGTTCAAAACCGAAGCCTAGAAAATCCCTTAAACTTGCTTTTACTAAAATTGTTTTCAAAAATAAATCTTATCAAGAAGTATTTTCTAAAGGATAAGTTATTTTAAAAAATGAATGAAATTTCTGAATTATAACATCGACACTCGGTCTGCGTTGTGATTCGTGAGCGAAATCCAAGGTGCGTCAGGTTGCATTAATAGTATATAGAGATTTGAGTTGTTTTACCTAGAAATACAAAAACTACTATTTTCTTTAAAAATCTTCAATATCTTCACTGCAACCGTCTTGAGTCTTTCATCAAATATTATCTTGAAGTCCATCATCTTCTTCTTTTTTCAATGGGAACTTAATTCTGAAATCACTCAATAAAAAGCATTATTTCCAAAAAAAATCAACTTTCAATTGTCCATCAAAACATCTCGAGACAATAGTATTGTTTGCAGAAGAACAGTTGAAGACCATAAACCTCACATCCATATTCGAATGTCATAGCTTATTTCCAGCAGTCAGTTGGAGCGTGATCCACCCAAGAGGCTTTGTAGTTTCACCCACAAAATTAACTAGAGGCGTTATTATTGGTTTTAGCTGGTCATATGTTATTCTCATTTTTGTGGAATGCTTCCAATTAGATGATATCCACTGAGCTTCAGTTTTCAATCGGTACATTCCCAGTGTTGTAGTTGGCAATTTTCAAGGTGACGACCAGTGCATGTCTACTCTGCGTAGGTCTCCCTCGATAAAAATTATGGCTTCTCACTTGGTTACAATACCTTTGACATTTAGAATATGTAATCTTCTGCCTTTTGTTTGTCTTTCTAAGCATGCACCTTTTTCTTGGATTTTCTCCCTCGACCCGAAGCAAATTTATTGTCGATTATTCGAGTTTTTCCCTAAAGTTCGGAACTCTCATGTCTTTCATTTACGCGTCGATTATCTTGCTCCTTTTTGGTGGTAAACCTTTTCAAGTGGCCTCTCTTGATTAATTCATCGTTCTTGTTCTCAAGTCATAAAAATTATATGTATTGTGCACGTAATCTTGGTGCAAGTCACACCATCTATCAAAGTTTGCAACTTTTTGTTAGTTCTTTAAAGATTGAGACCTTCTCACCGTCTTGTTATCTCGTTACTACATCAGCACAGTGCCTAACATGGCATTCAACAACATGAAATTTGTCTAATGGTGAAAGAATTCAGTCTTCTCGGGTCTCTTATCAGACCCTTCCCATTTTCTGACGCTTATTTTTTTCTTATTCTAGTCTCTTCTTGACCAGACTTATTGTAGATTCATACATATCTATCTTGAGGATTTTGTACCATTTTCTTGTTATAATGACCAAGGTTATCTAGAATGCTCGATACTTGATCAAATCTGAAGCTCCCTATAGATCCATGTGGATGTGATAGGTATTGAGGTGCTCCACTAGGTCGATGTTTCCTTAATACGTCCCAATCTGTGATGGAAACTTAAAGTTGACTAGAAACTTTTCCCGCAATACTCGAGTAGTGAACAACGATGCATACCTCTTCACTATCTCTTGGACATTCAACACCCTTTTTTTTATCTGGTCAAGCTTAATGGTCTTGACCTAGTCACAAAGATCATTATTTTCTTGTTAATCTTAGTTGGACCCTTGAGTTCTTGATCGGGTTCTCGATGATTCCTTCATCGAGTAAGGAACGTCATCAGGAGACAATTATGTTGTCTTATGGATTGCTCTAGCATTCAACAAATCATTTCCCAGAGTAGGTGTTCCGTTCTTTCTTTCTTTTGTCCAATCAGGTTTTCCCTAGGGACTAAGTCGAGAGTGTAAGCTAGCTACTCACTCGTGGGGTGGTGTTTCGTTTCTTGCTTGGGGTCCCATTATTAGTGTGTTACCACTCATCACTCTCTCTCCGTAATCACTCCAACGTACGTCAGAGGTCTCAATGCTCTTTTTGTAGTTCTTCTTCACTGTGTCCTTCTCGCCGCGCCTTTCATCCCTTATCCATAATTGTTTGCGCTGTATTGTAAGGTAGCACATAATCTTGTGGGACTAGAGGAGGTGGTGGTAACTAGTTCTATCCAGCCATCCCATATACGTTTTAAGAGAGATCACGTATCTCTCTCATCAGCAACAATAGTGACTTGCTGGAAAGATAAACTTTGTGGTCCACCATACAGAGTGGTTGTCTCTCACTTTCTTATCCATTTGTCATTGTTCTAGATTTGAGGGTAACCATAAAAATGTTATGAGAAATAATAATTGTCCTTCCCACAAAAATCTAATGATGCCAAAATTTGGATCATCAAGAATCGTTTCTCGAGATTCAAAATGTGGACTTTCCTAAGCCTTGGTTCTTATAAAACAATACTCCGCGGGTGGGGGCATTGCACCTCTGGTGTAAGAAGTGTTTCTAGTGAAAATTGGGCAGAGTAATGGCTAAGAACTTGTGTGCGTACTTGGCTAGACCCATCGCTAGTAATATTTATAGGTGGGGAAAGACTTGTCGGGCATGTCTTTCCTTCAATTTCAGTCCATGCTCATTAGTTTCCAAGATTTGGAGGGACTTAAGTATAATGGGTCATTATTTCAAGATCATAATCGCTCTCCCATATATAGAGGGTTGTTGTAATGGTTGTTCAAGTTGAGTGATCTAAAGTTATTGACAATTTGGATACTTGATCTGCTCGGCTTTGATTAGACCTTCTATGATTGGTCGCTTTGGTCCGAGGTGACACACCTATGGAATCCGACTCAGAAGGAGTCATGTTGAATGATAGCATTGACCCTCAGGGTTGGCACTCCCTGACCTTAAACCGCTTATTTAGGTTATTCGGTCACTCTTTGTTAGATCAATGATCTGCTCGGGTTGACACATGCATGCCATGTGGCTAGAGGATGTGACACGTGGAGAAAAAATGAGTCTCCTCGAAATTTCCCTTATCAATATATATATATATATATATATATATATATATATATATATATATATATATATATATATATTAATATCGTGTCAAACAAAAAATTCTCTTCATTCTATTGTTAAATCATTTATTTTTTATTTTGACATTTTAATTCATAAAATAATTAATAATTTTTTTAAAAAATATATATATATTTTAAGATTGAGAGACATCATTTCAAAGTGTGTATGGTCTTTGATTTTTGAGGGCCGGACATGACAATTTGATCATTAAATAATAGGGAAATTCTCCCAAAAGTCCCATCCCATAAAAACATCACTTTATGGAGTCCTATAACAGTGATTTTTTTACACATGAGATGATCGTTAGAAAGTTATTTTTGAAATCTTGGACCTCTAAAAAAGTTTCCCTAAATAATATTACTCACGTTTTGTTTTCAAATATCTCCAATTTGGAGAGGAAAACTATCTATAATCTTTTTCCATTTCTCCATTGTTCTCAATCCAAACGTGCTCTTAAGGGTCCCTTTCGTACAATTAAAGAGATTGATCTGGTACTCTGAGTTATGTTCCAAAAGGTAAACTTGGCAATACTCATCAGTCGCAAATTGTTGCCAAATAATTTAAAACAATTAATTTAACGTACCTGAATCAACTTTTTTTTTTTTTTTTTTAAATTATTAAACCATATGGTGTGTTGTTACACACATTTCGAATAATCACCTATTTAGACAATCTCAAGAGCGCACTCTCCTACATTAATTTGGTGCATTTAATATTTAATTCTTGAGGTATTCCTCCAAAAAACAAAACGAATTCTAATGGACAAATAAATATGACGCCTCTCTTTATCAGTCAATCTAACATCTTTTGAGTCCTTGAATCACCTTCTTTACACATGGTGGAAATATTTTTAAGAAAAGAGATCAGAAGAATCATTAAAATGGGTGCATTAGTTGGTTATCACATCGAATTATTTTATTTAGCGGCTTGTTGTCTAATACTCCAATGACCGGTTGGTTTACTCGTGCGACGTCATACGTAGCAGCGACTGCTTCCCCCAAAATTGATAACCGAGACAAACATGTGAGTGACATAACTAGTAACATAGGCAATGTCACAATTCACAATGAATCGTGTCATCCATTTCGTACACGGGTCAACTAAAAAAACCGAAATTGATTTTTACCCCTAATTACACCCTCTAACGAACCCTAATTTTACCCGTATAAAATCTCCAATTCTTCCATCTTCAACATCGCCCCCTATGGAAATCTTACGAGTTTGTGCTACTTGATGTTTAAGATTTGATATTCCTGAACTTCTAGGATTTAAAGGAATCAACTGTTGAGATTTTCGGATTTATAAATAGAGGGTTTTGTGATATGCAGGTTTTGATTCGATGGACTAACGGAGGGGATGTCACTCGGTGGCCTACGATTCTTTTATCTAGACTGATCATTATGATTATTTCGTTTAAATCTTCGGAGAATGTAAATCGTTGGGAGTAATTGAGATTTAAATAATTTAGCTTGTCAATTCATTGAGATTTCATTAGGCAGATACATTTAGAACATCTCAATGAAATCTTGACTTAATTCAATCATTTATGTATGAGTGAAAGGATGTGAAACATTTTAGAGAGAGAAAGCTCTGTGAAACCTTCGGCCTTGGAAAACCCTAATAAAAAATCCAAGGAAGAGGAAAATGGACTTGAAAGAAGCACGAAGAAATTAAAAAATGACCATCAAGATGATACGAAAATGAGATTGTTGGCCTAGTAGAATACCCAAGAGGAGGGGTGAATTGGATAATTAAAAATAATCAGAATAAAATTCAATAAATCAAATAATTAATTTTATGCCTAAATTAATTATTATCTTTATAACACAGCGGAATTATAATAAGTCTAAGTGCACACCCAAACAACAAAGATAAACAAATAAAGAAAGCAATACACCAGAGATTTATACTAGTTTACCAAGCTACTCTTGGCTAATCCAGTCCCCTGAGCTGCACAGAGGTCGCACCCACTAAAACCAAGATTCCTTTAAAGGTAGGAACTAAACCCACACACCAATTCTTTTACAGGCTCATAATCAACCTATACAATTTTCTTTTCTCAAGCTAAGATAACCTCTACTTTTTACAGGTTAAAGAATAATCTAATTCTTTTTAACACAAGGCTTAAGAATCATAACCTCACCAAAACACTCTTAATATCCTTTTACCTGGCAAGGATTGAACCATTACAAAAACACTCAAAACAAAAATACAAGTCTTATCCAGGAAGAATCACTACCTTAATCTCTTTACAGGAAAAGACTAAAACCATGCTACCCTTGATTAAATATCCCCAATGATATTTAATCCGTCACAACTCACCAATACAAAAATTGATAAGTAAATCTCACTCGGAGCTTCTACCACCCCAGTCAAATAAAAACTCAATCAATATCCCCAACTAGTGATAGAAATATGTGAGATGCAGAAATCTGATTTTAACAAGATACAGGTAGCAAATTGGAGCATGTAATAAGATTCAAAAAATTGTTTGAAAAAATGTTTTCTTCAAAAATCAAAAACAATTTCTAAGATTAATTTCCCAAAATAAAATAATAAGCAAGCAATAATCAGTATGGAAATATCTCACCCGGAATCCACAGTATTAATTATTAGAACAATGTAGCTTCAATTACGATTTCAGCAAAAATTGATTGCAGTTGATTATCAGAATTACTCTTAGAATAGCTCAAAGTATCATAGAATGATAACTCTTATAAAAGTTCTCTCAAAATGATATAAAATTGATTTTCTCTCTTAGAATGATTACCTTACTTAGAAAATTCGCAGGTCTATATAAATGCACATGTAATCAACCTCCTAACAGCTAGTTTACAAGTGTCATGATAATAAATTACTCTTATAAACCCTTTATAACATAAGGACTTCTTTTAGGTTCAATATCACTTAATAACAACTTTTAAAACTCTCAATTAAATCCCCAAAGTATTTCTCAATCAAAATAAATAAGTGTAAAATCCATTTTAATTATTAAATTGAGAAACATTAATATTTAATTAACCATATTGAAATGATTTAATTAGTATATAAACCATATCTTAAACATTAAGAATATCCCCCGAAATCTCTCTCAAATCCTAACCAAACATGGCTACTTTTGAATTTAAAATCGGATAAAATAATATCCTGAACCAGCACATTCAGTCGACTGCCCAACGTTGCTTGCATTCGAACCATCGCCGCAGCAATCTTAAGTCGATTGCTCGGTCAACTCGCAGATTCATAGAGTTTGTCATGCCTCTACCGGTCGACCACTAGATCGACTCGCAGATTCAGAGAGTTCAGATGTTTTCACAGGTCGACTGGTCGGTCGACTCTTCAATTCAGGATGTTTCATCTTCTTTTTCCGGTCGACTTCTCAATCGACTTCCTCTTTTTGAATCACTTCTCTGATCTCGTTTTTAACCTACTTTCTTTTACAATTTCATCCCTTTGTCCATTTTTATATTTAAATAATCTCCACTAATAATCTTATATTTCATTTTAGTCATTCAAAAATATTTCTTTTTAATTCACATAGGAGTAAATAAATATACTTAACAAAAACACACATAAAAGATAAGATTCATTTTGTGCCATGTGTGTGTTCCTAAATGAGATATTAAGAGTTAATATTTACGTGAGTTGTTTTCCCTAATTTCTCTTAATACTTCTTCATCATCTTTATATCTTCATTAAGCATCCATTCCATTTGACATCGTCATTACAGGAATTTAAATCACTGAAACACTTGATCAAACATTAGTTCCACCAAAATATCAATACTTAATTGTTCATCAAAATCTTAGGATCAACAATCTCTCCATTTTTTATGATGACAATTAACTTTGATATTATCTTTAAAATAAAATATAACCACACTCCTCCTGAATCCAAGGATGGGTTTTTTTAACTCATTAAAGCATCATAATGAAGATTTCAATAATGCACAATTTTTGAATTTCTCCTTTTTTTATGAAAACTTATTAAAACACAGTTTTAGAATACTCCCCCTAAATAAAACATCACTCATTTCTTCCCCTTTGTCATCTTCAAAAATAAATTTAGGTAGGAAATGAGAAAACAACACACATGTAACTCACTCTAGGCAAACATCATTATGCCTAGCCATACCCAAACTGCGAATAATTTTCACAAACTGATCTTTCGCTAGTGGTTTGGTAAAAACATCAGCAAGCTGGTCGGAGGTATCAATATATTCAATAATAATATCCATTTTCTAAATGTGATCACAAATAAAGTGATGTCTAATCTCTATGTGCTTAGTTTGTGAGTGTTGTATAGGATTCTTACTTGACATATAGCACTTTTATTATCACAAAAGATCAGGACCTCCTCCATACAAATTACAAAATTATTTAACTGTTACATAATATATAAAATTTGAGCACAACAGTTACCAGCTGCCATGTATTCAGCCTCAGTAGTAGACAAGGCTATCGAATTCTATTTCTTGCTTGACCAAGAAACCAAAGCATGTCCTAACAAATGACATGATCCGCTTGTGCTTTTTCGCTCAACTTTACAACCGGCAAAGTCAGCGTCGGAGTAACTTACCAATTTAAAATCACTCCCTCTAGGATACCATAATCTTAGGTCAGTCGTCCCCTTTAAATAATGAAATATTCGCTTAACCGCAGTCAAGTGTGATTCTTTAGCACAAGACTGAAACCTAGAACAAAGACAAACACTATACATAATGTCAGGTCTACTAGCAGTTAAATATAGCAAGCTACCAATCATACCTCGATACATCTTTTCATTAACACTTTAGCCTACATCGTCTTTTTTAATTTTTGTAGCCGTTGCCATGGGAGTTTTGTACTCTTTAGCTCCTTTCAAGCCATATTTATTTAACAACTCCTTGGTGTATTTAGCTTGGTTTACAAATATCCCTTCTTTGGTTTGCTTAATTTTCAATCCAAAAAAGAAATTCAAATCTCCCATCATACTCATTTCAAATTCAACCTGCATTATCTTAGCAAACTTTTGGCAAAAATCCTCATTAGTAGATCCAAAAATAATATCATCAACATATATTTGTGTTAATAGGATATCAGAATCAGTTTGCTTTATAAATAGTATTATATCACAAATACCCCTTTGAAAACCATTTTCGATCAAATATCGGCTAAGTCTCTCATACCAAGCTCTCGGAGCTTGTTTAAGTCCATACAAAGTCTTGCGAAGTTTAAATACGTGATCGTAAAATTTGTCACTTTCAAATCCCGTGGGTTGTTCCACATAAACGTCTTCAGCTAGAAAGCCATTTAGAAATACACTCTTTACATCCATTTGATATTACGTGAACTTGCAAAGGTGAGCAGCATTCTAATTGCTTCTAGTCTAGCAACAGGAGCATAAGTTTTATCATAATCAATTTCTTCCTCTTGATTATAACTTTGTGCCACTAATCTTGCTTTATTTCTAATTACCATACCAGATTCATCCTTTTTGTTTCTAAATACCCATTTAGTACCAATAACTGGATGAAAATTCGATCTTGGAACAAAACACCATACTTTGTTTCGCTCAAATTGAACTAATTCATCTTGCATTGCAGAGATCCAAGATTCATCAACTAATGCCTCACTTATATTTTCAGGCTCAATTTGAGATAAGAAAGAAATATTAATTATATCCCTAAGAGAGGATCAAGTACTTACACCTTTTTTGAAATTACCGATGATTTCTTTAATTGAATACCTTGGTACTTTATTTATAGCTTTTGGTAAAGTTGAATCCTTCTTCTTAGGTTCCTCCTCTTGTTGAGACTCCTTTGGTGCATCAATATTTTGGTTTTGGTTATTTAAGATACCTGCATCATCATCATCCAAAACTTTTCTTGACAAGTATGGATCAGTTTCCTCAAACACAACATGCATACTTTCTTCTACTACTAAAGTACGTTTATTATAAACTCTATAAACTTTACTGTTAGTAGCATATCCAAAGAAAATTCCACAATCGGATTTAGCATCAAATTTACCAAGATTATCCTTATAATTCAAAATGAAACATTTGCATCCAAAGACTTTAAAATATGAAATATTAGGAGTCTTACCATTCCAGATTTCAATTGGGGTTTTGTTAAACCCTCTACGAATTGATACCCGGTTTACCACGTGACAAGTAGTACTTACTGCTTCTTCCCAGAAGTAGGTTGGTAAATGATTTTCATTTAGCATTGTTCTGGTCGTCTCTTAAAGCGTTCTGTTCTTCCTTTCTACTACACCATTTTGTTGCGGTAATCTTGGTGCAGAAAAGTTGTGAGCATAACCATGTCCATCACTGTAGCTTATTACTTCATCATTCTTAAATTCTCTTCCTCTGTCACTACGATTGTTAATAATAGAACATTACTTCTCATTTTGAACACGTTTACAAAATTTAACAAGTATAGAAGCAACTTTACTTTTCTTAGCAAGAAAGTATATCCAGGTAAATCTAGAATAGTCATCAACTATAACAAATGCATAGAACTTACCATCGAAACTAGCAATAAAATTAGGCCCAAATAAATCAAGATACAATAATTCAAGACATCTAGACGTGGATGTGTGCATTTTTTTTCTTCAATTATGATCTAACTTGCTTGCCTAATTGACATGCATCATATACTTTATCCTTCACATATTTCAAATCCGGTAGGTCACGTAGAAGACTCTTCTTAGATAAGTTAGAAATTAACTCCATACTAGCATGCCCAAATCTTCTATGCCATAACCAACTATTCTCAGATAAAGCATTCAAACAAGATAAATTTTGAGAATTAAAATCATCAAAAGAGCAAATATAAACATTCTCAAAACGTGATGCAACTAGCAAAATACTACTATCATGACTATTCTTAATGATGCATCTATCATGATCAAATATAACATTGTATCTCTTGTCACATAGTTGACTAATACTAAGCAAATTATATTTAAGTCCATCAACGAGTAACACATCTTTAATCATGGTAGTTCCATTACCAATACTACCTATACCGATAATTTTACCCTTTGCGTTGTCTCCAAAAGTCACATGACCTCCATCTTTAGGTGTCAAAGATGTAAATTTTCCTTTATCTCCCGTCATGTGTCGAGAACAACCACTATCCAGTAACCATTTGTCCTTACTTATTTATGCTTTTAGAATAACCTATAAGGAGCACCTCAAATAATTCCTAAGTGGTACCCAGCCTACATGGGTCTGATCTTGTTAGTTGGGATAATTTTTGTTCCTTTTAGAACCCAAAAGTTGTCTACAGATAGATAGTTTTGCAAAACATCTACGAATAGTATGCCCCATAATGTTACATTTAAAATATCTAACAAGATTCTTAGTTTCAAAAAAGAATTTATGAAAGCATTTTCTTTTAAGATTTCTCTGAAATCCAACACCGGCCTTATCAAAAACTCCACGTGAACTTCCTAATAGCATTTTCAAATTGTTTTCACCGCCGGTAAATTTGAGAACAATTGATTGCAAATCCGTCAATTTAGATTTCAACCCATTGTTTTGAAATTCAAAATCCACCACTTGCTTGTTTAATGTGTTAATTGTACTTTAAAGTGTATTTATTTTATAACACTAGTTTTTATAATCATGTGAGAGTTCTTGATAAACATCAAATAATTCATCAAAATTTAAAGGACAAGAACTTGAACAATTTGTTACCTCACCACCAATGGCCATTAATGCAAGCATTGATGAATTCTCACTATTTGATTCTTCCGAGCTACTTGAATCGGTATCATCCCAAGTAGCCTTCATCGATTTCTTTTTACTCTTCTTTGCTTTCTTTTTTTTTTTTTTTTTTTTTTTTTTTCTTTTCCTTTTCTTTATCCTTCTTCGGTTCGGGGCAATCATTTTGAAAATGATCGATTTTACGACAATTTTAGCATTCTACTTTGGACATGTTGAGATTTCTTTTCCCATGGAATATGCGCCGAGTCATTCTTCTAAAATTGTTTGTGAGAAGTGATACATACTTCTTTTGCTCACTATCAAGGCTTTCATCATCACTATCATCCTCTTCTTCAATTTTTTTAACTTTTAGTGCCAAGGATTTCTTCTTGCTATTTTCGATATCATCCTCGTAGCCTTTGATCGCCGATTCATGAGTCATCAAATTACCAATTAGATCATCAATGTCGTATTTGGTAAGATCCTTGGCTTCCTCGATTGCCGTCACTTTTGACTCCCATATTTTCGTCAAGTACCTTAGGACCTTTCGTACTCTATCCTCCATGGAGTATAGTTTTTCGAGTTGGTTTATATTGTTGCATATGTTATTGAGGCGAGTGCACATCTCATGAATCGATTCATTTTCCTCCATCCTGAACAGCTCAAATTTTCTTATAAGCGCATTGATTTTTGACTGCTTCATTTGACTTGTCCCTTCGTGGGTGACTTGTAGCTTATCTCACATTTCCTTTGCGGACTTACAACCTGAAACTCTAGAATACTCATTAGCATCTAAAGAACAAAAGTGAATATTGATAGCTTAACAATTAATAGAGAGTTTCTGCTTATCAAAACTAGTGAGTTGTTCTTTTTTCTTCTCAACTCTGTTTTCCATTGGAATAAATGGATCATCCTCGAATGTTAGCCACACGTCATAATTTGTTGCCTAAAGAAAGGCTATCATCCTGTCTTTCCAAAACGAGTTATAACCTGCAAACAAAGGTGGTCGGTGCATAGACTGCCCCTCACCTAGTATGCCTACTATATGTGCCATGTGATCTTTGTTAGAAAAATAGATTTGAGTTAAACCAGCTCTGATGCCAATTGTTGGCCTAGTAGAATACCCAAGAGGGGGGTAAATTGGGTAATTAAAAATAATCAGAATAAAATTCAATAAATCAAAAAATTAATTTTATGCCTAAATTCATTATTATCTTTATAACACAGCGGACTCATAATAAGTCTAAGTGCACACCCAAACAACAAAGATAAATAAATAAAGCAGTATACCAAAGGTTTATACTGGTTCACCAAGCAACTCTTGGCTAATCCAGTTCCCCGAGCTCCACAGAGGTCGCACCTACTAAAACCAAGATTCCTTTAAAGGTAGGAACCAAACCCACACACCGATTCTTTTACAGGCTCAGAATCAACCTTTACAATTTCTTTTTCTCAGGCTAAGGAATAACCTCTACTTTTTATATGCTAAAAAATAATCTAATTCTTCTTAACACAAGGCTTAAGAATCACAACTCACCAAAACACTCCCAATATCCTTTTACACGGTAAGGATTGAACCGTTACAAAAACACTCAAAACAAAAACACAATTCTTATTCAGGAAGAATCACTACCTTAATCTCTTTACAGGAAGAGGATAAAACTATGCTACTCTTGATTAAATATCCCTAATGATATTTAATCTGTCACAACTCACCAATACAAAAATTTATGAGTAAATCTCACTCGGAACTTCTACCACCCCAGTTAAAAACTCAATCAATATCCCCAACTAATGATAGAAATATGTGAGATGCAGGAATTTAATTTTAACAACATAGATGTAGTAAATTAGAGCACGTAATCAGATTCAAGAAATTGTTTAAAAAATATTTTCTTTAAAAATAAAAAACAATTTCGAAGATCAATTTCCCAAAAATAAAATAAAATAAGAAAGCAATAATCAGTATGGAAAGATCTCACCCGGAATCCATAGTATTAATTATTAGAACAATGTAGCTTCAATTCCAGTATCAGCAAAAATTGATTACAGTTGATTATCAGAATCACTCTTAGAATAGCTTACAGTATCGTAGAATAATAACTCTTATAAAAGTTCTCTCAAAATGATATAAAACTGATTTTCTCTCTTAGAATGATTACCTTACTTAGAAAATTCGCAAGTCTATATAAATGCACATGTAATCAACCTCCTAACAGCTAGTTTACAAGTATCATGACAATAAATTACTCTTATAGACCCTTTATATCATAAGGACTTCATTTAGGTTCAATTTCACTTAATAACAACCTTTAAAACTCTCAATTAAATCCTCAAAGTATTTTTCATCAAAATAAATAAGTGTAGAATCCATTTTAATTACTAAATTGAGAAACATTAATATTTAATGAATCATATTGAAAGGATTTAATTAGTATATAAACCATATCTTAAACATTAAGAATATCCCCGAAATCTCTTTCAAATCCTAACAAAAAATGGCTACTTTTGGATTTAAAATCGGATCAAATAATATCCTGAACCAGCACATTCAGTCGACTGCCCAATGCTACTTGCATCTGAACCATCGCCGTAATGATCTTAAGTCAACTGCTCGATCGACTCACAGATTTAGAGAGTTTATCATGCTTCCACCGGTCGACCGCTAGATCGACTCGCAGATTAAGAGAGTTCAGATGTTTTCACAGGTCGACCGGTTCGTCAACTCTTCAATTCATGATATTTCATCTTCCTTCTCCGGTCGACTCCCCAGTCGACTTCCTTTTTCTGAATCACTTCTCTAATCTCGTTTTTAACCTACTTTCTTTTACAATTTCATCCCTTTGTCCATTTTTATATTTAAATAATCTCCACTAATAATCTTATATTCCATTTTAGTCATTCAAAAATATTTCTTTTTAATTCATATAAGAGCAAATAAATATACTTAACAAAAACACACATAAAAGATAAGATTCATTTTGTACCATGTGTGTGTTCCTAAATGGGATATTATGAGTTAATATTTACCTGGGTTGTTTTTCTTAATTTCTCTTAATACTTCTTCATCATCTTGATATCTTCATTAAGAATCTATTCCATTTGACATCTTCATTACAGGAACTTTAAATCACTGAAACACTTGATCAAACATCAGTTCCACCAAAACATCAATACTTAATTGTTCATCAAAATCTTGGGATCAATAGAGATTGATACCAATAGCAAGGGGATTGAAGAACGACCAGAAGATGATGATAGAGATGATAATCGTACGAACGACGGAAGTAAATAGAATCAAAGACCTAAGTCCTTTCGAGAAGCCCTCAACTCGAAACGGCAGAAGAGTATTTATTTTGTTGAAGAGGCCTTTTTTGATAAAGAAGAAGATGATTTGTACACCATTCAAGAACCAGATAACCAAATTTTTGGAAAAACTAAGCCGAAGGTAATCATCCCTAAACAACTACTTGAACAATTGAGGCTCAAATGGAAGGATTTCATTATAATTAGACTATTAGGCAGACCTATAGGATATAAAATCCTTCTTGATAGAGTTAAAAAAAATCTGGAAGCCATTAGGAGACTTCAAGCTGATTAACCTCAATTATGGCTTCTATTTGGCAAAATTTGATATGATTATTGATGCCCATACAGTGTTAACAAAGGGTCCATGGGTAATCCTTGACTATTATCTGACTGTTAGAAGGTAGGAACTAGATTTTAGACCTGCTAAAGCAACAAAATCAAAACCTTGGTCTGGGTTTGGCTACTAGACTTACTAGTTGAGTATTACGATTTTAAAGTTTTATACAATATTGGTAAAGAACTCGGAAGACCTATCAAAATGGATCGTAACACTGTAACCGCATACAGGGGAAGATTTGCTAGATTTTGTGTAGAGATGGATTATAATCAATCATTGATCCCAGATTATGAATTTAAAGAAAATGGTTATCGTGTAGAGTATGAGAGCCTCCATAATCTTTGTTGTAAATGTGGTAATACTAATATAACCTAAATTAACTATATTAATATACTAATATGTTTTAGGGTGAAGAATTGCCTAGGGATTAACGTGTTTACAAATACGTGTTAGACCTATTTGACAATCTCGGTATGTAAACTCCACCGCCACCTCTCCCGAGTGTAAGACGGGAGAATACATGACTTCGAGTCAATAAAGAAGTCCCCCTTAACATCTTAACGACCCTAGGTCACGTGAGTCTCGCCCAACGTTATTGATTGCACACAATTCAACTCCTTCCCGGGTTATTGGATCGTCGTGTTATATTTACCCTATCGACAATCTCCGTTCTAAAACTCCCTCGCCACCTCTCCCGAGTGTAAGATGAGGGATATAATGTAATTTTGAGTCAACGAAGAAATCCCCCTCAACGTATTAACGACCCTAGGTCGCATGAGTCTTGTCCCAACATCATCGATTGTCCACGATTCAAACCCCGATCGGGTTATAACATCATGGCATTTGTTTACCCAAATCCAAATCTGGGGTTTGTCAAAATCTCATATTCTCCATTTATCTAACTAAGAATGATAAACAAACAACACGATAAATACAATCAAACTACGAAGAACAATCACAAACGAAACACCGAAATCATCCAAACAACGTATTTATAAATATAGTGTTAATCCCTACTACAATCCATGTTTAACTATGGCCATAACCGCATTTACAACGAAATAAAAAGCTAAACATTCTCACTAGATCCTAAGATAAAGAAATAAGGAAAAAAAATCGAAGAACTTAGCCTTGTCCGAAGATAAACTACTAAGAACGCTCAACGATCGATTCGCCGTCTTCTCCACTTTGGGATGTGAGCTCCACCTCTAAAACTCCTAAACCATAGCCTAAATATGGTCTAAGGTGCCCAAATGGATGGGGGGTTCAAGATAGGGGGAGAGGGAATGGTATTTATAAGCAAAAGATCTCAAAATATCTAAATAAAATATCTAGGCTGTGCAGAGGGTTTCCACCTAGGCGAAGGTAGGTCAGTTGGTGACCGCCTAGGCGATGAAGACAGTGGTGGATATGGAAGAACATTCTGCTGGATTTCCACCTAGGCGATGGATTTCTCCGCCTAGGTAGTGGGCTGCCAGTAGTCTACTTTGATTTCTCTGCTGGATTTCCGCCTAGGCAGTGGTCCATCAGTAACATTTACTATTTTCTCAACTTCTTAATGCCTAGGCGGTGGTCTGGAGGCCTAGGCGGTGGGCTTGTTTCACAAATTTGCCTTCGTGCTTGTTTTTTCCATCGTTATTCAATCGCTTTTGGTTCGATCTCATCATTTTCGCTCCAATTTCCTACCTTTTTGCCCTACACACCTAATTTATACAAAAAGTAATAAAGCCCAAAATGAAAAGGCCCAAACTGACGAAAAAGAACAACAAGATCATGGTAAATCTGATCGCAGGAGATTGGAACCCAAATCCAAAATCAAATTAGATGCAATAATAGCTAAGGCAAAGACTAGGTGTCCTCCAAGGGTCAGCACAGAGCTTGGTAGGTTAATAATCTCTGAGGAAAAAACAACAAGCAATAATGGCATAACACAGACCAAGGACACACCTAAGGAGACCGTAGAGAATCTATTGGGTATTACTAGGGAGAAAGAGCTTAAGGCGAGAGGTAAGTCTTTGGTTTCGGATTCTAGGGTTTATAAGATGCTGGTGATCATTGATGGCTCTTTAGTAAGTGAATACCCTTATAGTAACCAAAGAATCTGCTAAGATCCCTCTTCCTCTAAGCCCCTAGACTCTAATAAACCACCTAATATACCAAATAATGGAAATCTCAACCTCATAACTTGAAGCGATGCAGGTTTGGGATATGTGCTTGAAGCGATTCAGGTCGATACTGGGGCTAAATCCTTCAAAGAATCTTCCAAGCCAACCTAGTTGCCGATCAATGAAAATCATGATATGGAATTGCCATGGAACGGGCAATAATTGCTTCAAAAATGACTTTAAAGATCTTGTGAATTTTTATCGTCCGGATATAGTGGCTCTTATGGGAAACTAAAGTTTCGTTGCAGTCTATGGGAAATTTTTTAGAAAATCTCCGTTAGCTCTACACAGTCAAGGTCGACCCAAGAGGGAAGGTTGGTGATGTGTGGATGGTTTGGGACCCTAACAAAATTTTGGTGACTAATGTTAATATCCGAGAACATGCGATCCATGCTCTGGTGCACAAAATGATTACGAGGAATATGTTCTCTCGGCCATTTACGGCATTCCAAATCCCAGATTCTACATTGACCTTTGGCATGATCTCAAAAGCTTGACCCTGAAAGATAACAAGCCTTGGCTTGTTGTTGGAGATTTCAATGATATTTCTAGTACAAATGAGAAATTTGGTCTAAGTAGCTCAAACAGTATTTCGAGGATAGTTTAAGCGATCTTGGTGCAAGTGGGCTTAAAATGACTTGGGTTGGAGTTAACAAGTTTGGTGTTAAAATATTCAAGAGACTTGATAAAGATATTTGTGAATCTGTTTAGAGGGAAAAGGACGCTAAAATCAAGAACTGAGGTCATCAGGGGATCCAAAAAAACCTAAGAAAATTATTTTTCTTTTTATGTGGACAAACTTGAAAATGAATTGATTAATGATTATAACTTTGTCCTAAAACAAGAAGAATTATTTTGGTATCAGAAATCTAGAGTTCAATGGCTAACTTTGGGGAACAAGAACTCTAAATTCTTCCATGCTACTACTAACCAAAGACATAGAAGGAATAGAACTACTATGTTAAAGGATAGTAATGGCAATTGGAATCATAGAGGATAAAAATCTTAGTGAACATGTGAATAACTATTTTAAGAAACTATTCACCAATGAGGAAGATGGGTATGTTCTAAATAATCTTAACATTCAACACCCGTCTTTAGAAGAAAGTTGTTGTGATATCTTTGATAGTACCCCTAGTGAATATGAGATAAAAAAAAAAAAAAATACCCTGAAATCTATGGAATCCCTTAGACCAGATAGATACCAAGTAGTTTTCTTTAAAAAAAACAATTTGGGACGTTTTGGGTAAAGATCTGTGCAATTTTGTTACTATCTATTTTAGGAACTTGTCTATGCCTATTAATAATAACATAACCTTTGTCACTCTTATTCCTAAGGTTAAGATTCCTGAAACCATAGCTCAATTTAGATCGATTAGTTTGTGCAACACTTCCTATAAAATTGTCACAAAAATTTTGGTTGCTAGACTTCGACCCTTCCTCAAAAGCATCATTGGACCCTTCCAAATGCTCTCGGTAGAATAACCCTTGATAACATTAAAATAACCCAAGAGATGATTCATAACCTTAGGAAAACGAAGTGTAAGCATGGTGGCATGGTGATTAAAATTGATTTAGAAAAAACCTATGATGGGGTTAGTTGGGATTTTGTGGAAGAGACTTTAAATTTTTTCAATTTCCCTCCTAATTGGACTAAGCTTACCTTAAGTTGTGTTAAGAATGTTGCTTTCAAAATTTTATAGAATGGAGAATCTCTTAAGGAATTCAATGCTTCTAGAGGTCTTAGATAGGGAAATCTGCTTTCTCGCTACCATTTTGCATTGTGTATGGAGAGATTGTCTCTTCTCATTAAAGATAGTATTAAAAAAGATATTTGAAAAGGTATTTGGATATCTAAGAACGGGCCTACTCTTTCTCACCTCTTTCTTGCTGATGACCTTATTTTATTCTCTAAGGTAGGACAAAGTTCATGTGACAATACTATGGAAATTTTAAACACCTTCTCTGTTTGCTCGGGGAAAAAACTTAATCTAAGTAAATCAAATATGTTTATCTCCCCTAACATTAGGAAAATTGAAGCTAAAAATATTAGTAGAAAAATGGGGATTCATCTTACTTGTGATCTTGGTAGATATTTAGGAGATCAATTGGTTCATGGTAAAAATGATAAGTGTTATTATAAACAAGTAATTGAGAAGGTGAAAAAAAGACTAACCATATGGAAAATGAAAAATATTTCGTTAGCAAGTATAGCCTTGTTGATTAAATCTATCACGACTGTCATTCCTAGTTACGCTATGCAAACGTTTTTCCTCTCTAAGAAGATATATGGTGATCTTGATAAAATGAATAGGAGCTTTTTACGGGGTGATACCAATGACAAGAAAAAATGTCATCTTATTAATAAGGATAGAATCTGCCAAACTAAAGAGGAGGGAGACTTGGGGATTAGAAAAGCCAGATTAATAAATGATGCTTATATGCAAAAACTGGGATGGCATGTGCTTACTGAAAATGACAAGTTATGGATTAATTTTTTTTAAGTCCAAGTACAAAATGGAAGATAGCCCTAGTTTCTAAAAAAGATATGATTAAATTTTTACAAATTTGGAAAGGTATTACTTAAAACAAAGATAACATTTTAAAAGAAGTGAAATGGTAAGTTGGAAATAGTGCTAAAATTAATCTTTAGATCGACTGGTGGTGTGGTAAAGGACCGCTAGGAGATACTGGTAGACAAAATTATGCTAATATAAGGGTTTCTGATATTATTGATGATTTTGGTAACTAGTGTCTCCTACCAATCCTCTACATTATCTTGGATGAGGAGAAACTATAAATTATTAAAATGGAAACTCCCCTATTTTTTCAAGAGGACATAGCTATGTGGAAGTTGGAAAATTTATGTATTTTCTCTTTAAAATCCGCTTATAAAGAAATTGAGAGAAGGGTACTAATCCTCCCATCTTTTTTCAAGATGATAGAGCTATGTGGCAGTTGGAAAATTCATGTATTTTCTCTTTAAAATCCGCTTATAAAGAAATGGAGAAAAGGGAGGATATAGGTACTAATCCTACTTGGGGGTAGATTTGGAAACTCAAAGTCCCGCAAAATATGAAGCATTCCTTGTGGCTGATTTTTCATGAAAAATAAAATAAAAGAAACTAAAATAATTACAAATGAGTTTGTGGGTAGATGGTCCAATGATGTAACTGCTATTTGTTAAAGATGTAAAGATGTCAACAAAACAATTGATCATTTACTGAGGACTTGCCCAAAAGCAAAGAATGGTTGGATAGATTTCTATGGGCAAACTCGTCCGGTAGTTTCAGAGTTGGGTACTCAAGACTGGATCAAAGATAACCTGAAAGAGAAGAATTCTCCCTTATCCTCTTTGTATAATTCTCTCTCACCCTCTACGTATTTGTTTTTAGCCATTCTTTGGGAGATCTAGAAGGACAAGAATAGTGAATTTATTGAAGGAATTTTTCGAGATAACTTTACGATTTCATATAGAATTAATAGATTAAAAAGTAATCTTCTTAGTGCTTTCTGTCCAAAGGATCTTGCCCAAAGATGTTTTGATAATTTACTTTCTAACTGGATTCCCCCCTCCCCCTCCCCTCCCTCTCCCGCGTGCAGATTCTTTCAAAGTGAATACTAATGGTTGTGCTAAAAAAAGTCTAGGTTGAGGCAGTTTCAGAGAAGTGCTTAGATATGAAGATAGAGTTTGGAAGTTTAGCTTCTTCGGTCATCTAACAAATTGTAATAGTCTCAACGTCGAGATAATAGGAGCGCATAAAGATATTTTTACCCTTGCTTATGGAGGCTATCCTGGAGCTATAATCGAAATTGATGCTGAAGAAGTTGTGAAGCTTCTCTTGGAGGATTGCCCAAGAAACCATAGATTCAAGCCTTGGATTGATGATTGCAAATATTTGATTCAGACAAAAGACTACACCATCTCGGTGACCTTGAGAGAGAATAATCAATGCGTTGATTTTATGGCCAACATGGAAGCGGAAAGCGAAGAAGAATTCAAGCTGGTTTTCAACCCACCAGAAGGGTTGTCTGATTCGCTTCTAAATAATATGAATTTGAGGGCCTTTTTTATGGCCTGTAGTTTGTTTTGATTTTCATATGTATAAAAAACAAATGAATGGCAACTTGATAGGTGTAAATTACCTATCTATTTCCAATTCGAACGTTGTTAGTTTTTGAGTATGTTTATTACATTTTAATATGTTTTTATGTGTTTTTTGTCTAAATAAAGTGTTTGAGGTGAAAATGTATGTAAACCGATCAAAAACGATCAAATCGGATCAAGAACGATGGAAAAAGGGCGAAAATGTGCAAAGCCGGTACAGGTGCTGTAACTTCAAGGCTATTTTGGACTATGATGAAATCCTATTTTGGAAACACTCGAAACATGTAAGTTGTATATATGTTTCTTAGCTTTCCATAGGTTTTTGAATCACCTCAATCGGAGTTCGGATGAACAAGTTACATTCAAAACAAAATTACAAACCTGCAGTAACTTCGCCTAAGCGGAAATCCGGCAGAAAGTTAACCAACCTACCTGCAGTAACTTCACATAGGCAGAAATTCCTCCGCCTAGGTGAAAATTCGGCAAAATGTTAACCGACCTAACTTCGCCTAGGCGAAAACCTTTGCGCCAGTTCAGATATTATTTTAGATATTTTAGGATATTTTGAGCCTAGTTTTCTCCTCCTCTCCTCCCCCATTAGGCTAAGGGACCTCCATAGACTTTAGGAGGATAGATTGAGAGGTTTTGGGAGTGCTCATTCAAATCCTAAGGAGAAGATCACGTTGCAACGAAGGAAGAGCGATCTCGGAATGTTTTTAGTGATAAATCTTCGGACTAGGCTAAGTTTCTCTTGTTCCTTCTTTTATTTCTTAACTTAGGATTGTTGTTTGAGCGTGTTTATATTAGTTTTCATTGTATAATCGACTATGTCCATGAGCTAAACGAGTTTTTATCTAGGGATTAATGTAATCTATAAAAGTGTTGTTTTGTTGAGTTTGTGTTTGGTTAGCGGTTGTTCTTCATTATGTTGATTGTGTTTGTAGTATTGTTTGTTTATTATGATTAGATTTACATATCGAGAATACGGGGTTTGACAAATTCCGGATTCGGACTAGAATAAACAAACGCCACGATCCAATAACCCGGGAGGAAATTGGATTGTGGACAATCGATGACGTTAGGGAAAGACTCACGTGACCTAGGGTCATTAAGACGTTGAGTGGACTTATTCATTAACTCGGAGTCATGTATTCCCCCGTCTTACACTCGGGAGAGGTGGCGGTGGAGTTTTAGAATTAAGATTGTCGATAGGGTAAACACGACATGACGATCCAATTACCTGGTCGGGAGTTGGATTGTGTGCAATCAATAACGTTGGGGCGAGACTCACGCGACCTAGGGTCGTTAAGACGTTGAGGGGGACTTCTTTGTTGACACAAAGTCGCGTTATATTCCTCGTCTTACACTCGGGAGAGGTGGCGAGGGAGTTTACGAACTGAGATTGTCGGATAAGTCGAACGCCGTTAATGTAAACTAAAACGAGACCGAACACGTTTTTGTAAACAAAAGTTAATCCCTAGGAAATACTTTCCCTGAACATCTCATAGTAATATTAGTATAGTTAATTTAATTAGATTAATTAACTTAGTATTAGTATAATTGATTTTATTCAATTTATCTTCGCCTAGATAAAATTAGGTCATGATAAACGCGATATTCAATTATAGTCAAAACCAATCCCTGTGGACACGATAACCCTAACTCTCCCAATCTATACTAAAACTTAACCTTGTATACTTGCGAGTGAAAGTAGCGACGTATTTTACGCCCCACCACAGTTTTATTCAAAGTCGGCCATTTCAAAAGTGTATGTATGATCGTCTTTAAGGTCCGATAAGTCATTTTCTTCTTTAGATCTTTAATCTACTTCTATTAAGTTGTTTGATCATTGATTTTGAGGGGTGGATTTCCTATAATCACGCCAAGAATTTAATAGATAAACAGTCATGGGTTTAACTTGAGTGGGCATATAAATATCTAAGAATAAATGAGATAATGGGCTTAAATAAACAAACACATCTCTTATTCTAAAAAAAAAAAATAGACATGGGCTTATATCAAAGTAACCTATGGAAGATCTAAGATAATGATATCGGCCCAAAATATTCAAATAATTGACTTAAATATTAAACATTTAGAATATATATATGATAGACGTTGATTAGTTAAGATTTAATGAGAATAAGAGTAGTCAAGTAAATTTCACTCTATAAATATGGTAATTTATGGGTTACATAAAAGGATTCAAGTAATACCCCGAAAAATTATAGTTTTCAGATTAATATTTTATTAAAAATAAGTTATAATTATTTGGGATTACTTTTGTATATCATGAAAGTTTAGGGTATAAAGGAATACTAGTTAATTCTTAAAGTGTGAAAAGTGCAACTTTTTCTGTAAGACATTACACCTTGTTTGTTTGTAGATGTGAATAGGTGGCAAACTAATCATTATAAATGGGGTCAATTTGCATATATTCTTATCTTTTGAAGTTAAGTAGCTTATATCATAAAATTGTAGGGTTTAAACGTAATTTGAAAGAAACTAAAAAGTTAAATATGTAGATTATTCATCCTAGTCACCATCTAATTCTATCTTACCTTCCACGTTGGGGTGTACGTGGTGTGATGGCTAAGTTCTCATTCGGAGATTGTGCCACATATAAGTGAAAATCATGATTACCTTTGTAGATTATCTCTCTCTCTCTCTCTCGCTCTCTCTCTATATATATATATATATATATGGGGGGGACCTTTGAATCTGAAGAATAAAGAAGATTCATTTTATTTAGTAAAATTCACTACCACGCCCTGATCTGATCATGCATATCTTCTATATAAATATTCAATTCTAGGTAGGATTATAAATCTTTTTAATATTTGTGTTTAACCTTTTCATTTATTATATGGTTAATGCTATAGTAGTTGTTTAATTATATTATTATTAATTTGCATGAAATATTTATAATGTGGCAATTACGTGAGAAATATGTATACATGTTATTGTTGGATTGGTTGGATAAACCTGCTAAAAGGGTTAAAAATTCTACTATGTTTTGACTTACAACCAAACAGTATTTGATGTTGGGTCAATGAAAATGGAGTTGTACCACAAATGATGGAAGTGTATCTGGATTTGTATTTAATTTTGTATAATTGCATTTTTTTTGTTTATTATTATAAAATTAATCAGATTAATTGATAACTTTAATTATTGGCATAATTCATGATAATCCAGTTAAAATTTATAATGTGTAAGGTAATATAATTATTGACACAATTAAAAATTTTTATCAGATTTATAGGTAATGAAATATACGTTTTAGCTTTATTCTTTCTAGGAGAAACCGAGTGGCTGCCTTGGGAAAGTTGGTGGTTACAATTGATATCAGAGCTTAAGTTATAGATTCAGTATACTTGTTGAGCGTCGTGTTAATAGTGGACCATAGGATAAGTCATTGAGTTGAAATGATAGTTTAAAGGTGAGTGTATTGTCTTCTATGTAATTGTCAAATTATATTTTTGTACTCAATTCTAAAAAATCAGATATTTATAAAAATAGATAATTTTATAATGTTAAATGAATCAAGTAATTTTTTAAGTGTGAAAAGAGATTTTTATTAATATCCTACTACGCCATAGCCTGTACCTCGACAAGATGACATATCCTACGAGATGTTGTTGGTCCTAATAGGAGAGTATGTCATGTAAGACGTTGTATTGACTCAGCATAAGAGTATTTCATGTAGGTATGTTATGACATGACAGGAAGGCAAGTTCTGCAGGCGGTTAAATATGTTGTTGGTAATGTTATATTGAGATCTGACAGGAGGGTAAGTTTTGCATGTGATTGAATATACTATTGATAAATATGTTGTATTGAGACCTAACAAGAGAGCAAGTCTTTAAGCTGATTAAAATATGTTGCTGACAATATGATGTGGTGGTTGATTAAAATACATTGTTGACAGTATGATGTAGTGAGACCTGACAAGAGGGCAAGTCCCGCAAATAGTTGAATATATTTTTGACCATATAAATATGATATGATGAGGCCTAACATAAGGGAAAGTCATGTAATTGGTTAATATATGTTGTTGACTATCAGTATAATGACTCCTAATCGTAAGGTAAATCGATCCTATACCTTGCAAGAAAGTATGTGTCATATTTTTTGAAAAGTGGATTCAGATAAAAATACTTAATCCATAAATTATTTTTGTATTATAAAGACAGTACACCAATAAAATATTTTATCTCAAGTAATTCAAGTAGAGATTGGTCCACTACTAGGGTTAGGAAGGGTTGGAGAGTAGTATGATTGTTGAGATTTTTGGAGTAGTTAGTGGCAATATAGAAGTTTTGTCTTTTGTGTTTTTGTTGTAGAATAGTTGTATACGTATAATTGGTGTGTTCTAGTTGGCTAGTTGTAATACTTAGTATGGTTACTATGCTACTCTAACGCAGTATAAGCTTAAAAAAAAAAAAAAACTAAAATTTATGATAATTTTAATTTAACTTAAAAACATTAGAAGTCAATTACTATTTTAAAATGTTAATTTTTAACTTTTGGGATTTAAATGGAATTTTAAAGATTCACAAGAGGTTAGTGCAATTTATTATGAGAAATAAATCTTTGATAAAAACAAATTAAAAATAAAATAAAATAGGGGTCAATTTGCTAATTTAAAATGTACTTTAAAAGTTTTTGGGGTCAATACATTATTTTTAAAATTAGCTTCTTGAGTTTTGAGCTTAGTGGTAATTTATTGATTTGACATAGGGTCTAATAGATATTTTAGTAATTTTTTGGGATGTCTTTTGTATTTTAGCCACTAAAAAACAAAAATGCATGTGTTTGATGATATTGATACAAGATTTGTAAGAAAAAAAAAATTATATTATGTTGAGGCAATTCACTGAGGCAGTGGACATGATTAAAAAAAGTTCATTAATATTTTTTATGATATATTCTAAATGCATATGTACTATAAGTTAATTACGTGAACGAATACACAAAATATTACTATTGTTTTCATGCAATGTTTTCTACCACAACTTGACATCAATAGTTGTTATTTTTTTTATATGTTATGAGAGTATTGAATTCGTTTTGATACGTAAGCATATGATAAAAATTAGAGGATTAAGTTGTTTGTGTATCTATTATTTCTGATTAGAAGTAAATATATATTTTCTTATTTTCATAATTATTATTTTTATTATGATCAGAGTGCGCAACGGAAGTGTTTTGAAATATAAGATTCTTTGACAACTCGATATATGTGTTAGGAGTTACCGACCAAAGTGCACTCTATATATTTTGTTGGAATACAGTGGGGGTTACTACAGATGCAGAAGTGACAATGTGTAGTATGGATTTTGTGATTTAGGTTATGAATTGTTTGTACTTTCAGTTATGGAATCCTACATAAAGAATAATTTTTGAGAGTCGAGGGTGACCAATATAACCATAGTTTTCGCAAAAAATTCAAGGGATAAATTTATTTAAATGAGGTAGATTGTAATAACCCAAAAATTTATAGTTTTCAGATCAATATTTTGTTAAAAATAAGTTATATTTATTTGGGATTATTTTTGTATATCATGAAACATTAGTGTATAAAGGAATACTAGTTAGTTTTTAAAGGGTGAAAAATATAAATTTTCTTTTATGACATTATACCTAACTTGTTTGTAGATGTGAATAGATAACAAAGTAATCATTATATATGGGGTCAATTTTCATGTATTTTTATCATTTGGTGTTAAGAAACTTATATCATATAGTTGTGACGTTCAAACGTAATTTGAAAGAAACTAAGGGTTAAATATGTGGATTATTCATCGTAGTCATCATCTAATTCTCTCTACCTTCCATGTTGGGGTGTACCTGGTGTGATATCTAAATTCACATTTAGAGATTGTGCCACAAATAAGTGAAAGTGATTATTACGTTTGTAGATTCTCTCTCTAAATCTATATATATTGGGGAACTTAGAATCTAAAGAATAAAAGAAGATTCATTTTATTTAGTAAAATTCACTTACAAATAAATAAGGAAATATAAGATAGAAAATAGCAAAATCAACCGCATCTTGATCTGATAATACATATCTTTTATATAAATATTCGATTCCAAATATGATTTTTAATTCTTTTAATATTTGAGTTTAACATTTCCATTTATTATATGGTTTTTACTATAGTTATTTAATTATATTGTTGTTGATTTCCATGAAATATTTATCATCATGTATTATGTGGCAATTACATGAGAAATATGCCTAACTATTATTGTTAGATTGGTTGAATGCATCCACTAAAGCGGTTAAAACCTTTACTGAGTTTTAACTCACAATTCCACAGTATTTGATGTAGGGTCAATGAAATTGGAATTGCGCCATAAATGATGAAAGTATATTTAGATTTGCATTCAATTTTGTATAATTGAATTCGTTGTTTATTATTGTAAAATTAATCAAATTATAGATAATTATAATTATTGGCATAGTTCATGATGATCCGGTTAGAATTTATAATTTGTGTGGTAATATCATTGTTGACACTATTGAAAAACATTTTTTAGATTTATAGGTAATGAAATATACGTTTAAGCTTTTTTCTCTTTAGGAAAAATCGAGTGGCAACCTTGGAAACCATGTCGTTACAATTCAGATTACCACTCGATTTCTGATTAACTTATTCTCATGTCGGAGAGTATATAGCTGATGCTACACTGGTATCCCAAATGTTTTTCCTAATGTTTGCAGGTGCCACTACAAGAAAAATGGTCTTTAGCTACAAATTTGTTTTGTAGCCAAAGCGTTATTTTCATAGCGAAAACGATTTAGCAACGAAATATCTTCGTAGCTAGTTTCGTCGCCTATGCTTCGTAACAGAAAGTTTTTGGCTACAAAATTTACTTTCGTCGCGCAAGACTTATATTTCACGACGAATTATTTTGTAGCTAAATTTGTAGCTAATAATTTCATTTCGTAGCCAAAAAGTGATTAAAAATGACGGGAATATTATTTTGTCGAGGGTAAACATTTTGGTGACGAAATTATTTTGTCGCCAAAATATCATTGTATATTCAGGGGAACTTTTTATGCTACAAATTGTTTTTGTCGCCAAAATTATGTGAAGGCGAGAAACAATCAGAGACAATATTATTATTTTTTTGTAGCCAAAACATTATTGTAAATTACAGAAAAACATTCTACGACGAAAATTTTTTGTAGCCAAAAAATAATTCTTCTTCAAGAAATACATTAATTACAAAAATAAATTTTGTAGCAAATTCCCTTACTTAAAACTATAAATGTCAATTTATAGCCACAACCAATCAACAAAAGGAAAACAAAACAATACAATTGCATTAAAAACAAAATAGTCAAAATATATCAACTCTACCAATATCCTTAAACACTAATATGACAAAAATAAAATATCTTACAAAACATCATTAGAAAATAACCAAGAAACAAGCAATAGATGATAAGAGACCAACATCATCGATTCCATAATATGTCGAATCTGTAAATTGTTAAAAAAAAATAGAACTTAGAATAAATTAACCATAATTGTAATGTTAGAAAAAATTAATTGAACATAATGCGTTACCATGAATATTCATGGTTTTCTTCACTTCCGGCAAATGTAAACCAACAATCTCAAATTTAACCTTCAAAAACAAAAACAAAAATTAAATTATAATAATTATGCCTCCATCCAATTATAATAGTTATGCAATTATTAAATTATGCAATAATTAAATTATAACAGAAACCAAAAGCAAAACAGAAACCAAAAATTGTTTTAAGAAATCTGTTCTGAAATTTGGGAGCGTGAACAAAATGTACAATAATTGAAGAGATACCTGGTTTAAGGTATCTCTTTGCAACGTTGCCTCATCCAACGCCGCCTCCTCTGCTGCCCACTGATTCTATCTCCCAAATCCACAAAATGATTCGCAGATCATGAAATCACCTAATATCAGACAGAAAAACTCGAGCATAAAAAACAATAGCCAATTAATTCAAAAATGGAGATTTTAGAATATTATACAACTCCGACCACTAAAATTAGCCTCGAGAGCATAAAAATAGAGAAAATATCGAGGAAGGGGGCAAAGTAAAGCGGATTTGCCAGGGACACTACCGATGTTATGGTACCACCTGAGGCTTTTAGTACATCACCCGTCTAGGGTTCCGATGTGGGAAGTGATCGTTCTCAGGGCGGTTAGCCCCAAGTAAACGGAGCTCTATAGTTGGGTTGAATTTATACACAACAAAATCTATGAATTTCCTCTACAATTCGCCAGTGGTGGGAGAAAAAAGAAATAAAAATGTACATATAAATCTATACATAAGTTCTAAATCCACACAACAAAATGCATTAAAAAAAATGCAAAAAATACCTCTTTTATGGTGGGTTTCGGATCTGAAATTGCTAAAAAGAAAATGAAGGAATGTTGCTGCACACAAAAGGAGTCATTGGATCTCAAAACGTTCAAATCTAACATGCATATTATAGTTCAAAGGCTCGGGTAATAAATGAAGAAACACAAATCTACTAAATAAAACAAAAAAAAAATCAAAATCAAAAAATCATATCAAGAGAACATGACGATCTAAATCAAACAAAATAACCAAAAGCCAGAAGAAGCAACACTTATTTAGTTTATTACCCATCTATACGCATCGATGTCGAGGCCATTAGCAAGTAGTTTGGCTAAATCATCCCTTAAAAACCTTTGCTTCGTCTTCAACTCAAATTTGGTCAAATCAAACACTAAATGTTCAGAATCTTCAGATCTAAAACCCAAATTCGAAAAAAAAAAAAAATTTGCAGGGCAGAGAACATACCTGAAGTTTTTTAGGTCAGCATAGCCACGTTTGGTGGCCGCGGCAGTGTTGGTGCCGATGGCGCTGTAGGGACGTGAAGGGACGCGTGGATGAAGAATAGGGTTCGAGGAGATCTATTTATTAGAGAGATTTCTACTGCAGAGTTGTCTATGGTGATGGAGACGGTGATGACGATCGGAAGAAGAACGGCGATGAGACCATCGCCAACAATAAGGGTTGAGATCGAGAGAGTCGGTTGAGATCTAGATTGCAAGAGAGGGTTGCGAGGTCTAAAGCCATTTCGTTGGCGATAACAGCAATGGAGAGGAAAATAGGAACTGAGTGAAGGAACAAAGGGTTTAGGGTGGATATAAGCGGGAGGAGGTTTAGGGATTTCAGTTTTTGGGGGGGTTTAGGGTGGGTATGAACGGAATGAGGTTTGGGATTTCATTTTTTCTCAAGCAAATGTGTGAGCGAGATAGAGGGCGCCAAAACCAAAACGATTTCATTTCGGTATCAAAAGGTTGTCATTTGGGTAAAAGAAAGAGAGAGAGGGAGGACATTCGCAAAGAAACCAGTTCGCCGCATAATGTTAAATATAGGCAGTCATATTGGCTACAAATCTATTTTGTCACCTATACATTAACGGGATAATTATATTAGATTTGGAATGACATATCGCGACGAAAAGGATTCATCGCCTAATAAAAAAATATCTCGTGCCAAATTGGAGACAAAATATTTTCGTCGCCAATACGCTAGCAGAAACAATTTTCCCATTTTTCGCTATGTGCCAAGAATTGATCGAACCAATAGTGACAAATTTTAAAATTTCGTCACCTATTAGTCATCTATGGCTACAAATTTGTATTTCGTCACCAAAAGTAGATCACATTTGGCTACAACTGTCAATTTTGTAGCCAATAGACACCTTTGGCTACAATTATTGTGTCATCGCCAAAAAAGTCATAGCAGAATCCCATTTTTCTTGTAGTGTGTTGGTTAATGATTTGGGAGGTGGGAGCATTGATGAAATTCCAGCACTATCATTTGGAACCGTCTTGCTCTGATCCCCTATCTGATACGACAACTCGTCCATGATTGATGTTTGAGTATCTTGAGGACCTTATCTACTTTGCTATAAGCTGCAGGAAGAGAAGGAGAAGGTTCAGAGATGAAGTTCAATATTCGTTTTCAAGATGTTAGAGAGGAACTCTTACTTGGCAAATCCTAAACGGGGGCCCAGATCTGAAGTGCTTGTTGAGGCATCCCTTGAACCACGACCCACATCATTTTGGTGGAAGAGGTAGATGCAGGCTTCCATTTCATCGTGATCCTCATCATCCTAAGAAAAAGGTAGAGCCAGATCACAAGAATATCCGGAGAGAATGAGTGAGACAGTCGGCACAAACCGTGGGAAAGGGGCATCCGCAGAACTGTCACTAGGATCCAGTTTCTCCTTTTCAACAACATATACAAAGAAGACGAACTCTGAGCAGAAGGAAGAGAACCGAATGAACCTCCAGTAGGATCAAGTCTCTCAAAGACTGGAGGGTCGATTCTGTTTCTTTTAGGACCAGGTGCGTGATAAGAAAAATTGCTTTCTTTTTCTTCTTCATCATATTGGGGCTCACCAAACGATCCCTCAAGTCCATTCTGATGGGCCTTGCTTTGCGTCTTTGGCCTGAAGAGTTGGATAGATAAGGATTGATGATTTTTTGGGAACGAACGTTGGGGACAAGTGATTTTTTTATATGAGTTACTTCCTCCAGTTCAAGTATAATTTTCTTATGAGGAACTCGATCAACAGAAAATAGGAATAAGCAAAAGTACCAAGGTGTTAACTAAAATTAATAATAATAATAATAATAATAATAATAATAATAATAATAATAATAATAATAATAATAATAATAATAATAATAATAATAATAATAATAATAAATAAATAAATAAATAAATAAAATAAAAAAGATAATTTCTTGGAGGAAGAAAGCTTCGGGATACAATTGGGACTTTTCTTGGATCTACTATGGAGAACTCTCAATCACCACTGACGAAGAGGTAACAATTTGTCCAATTTTTGGAAGACTTGGGAAGGATAGTCAAGAATTGGTTGGGAGTAAGACGGAAAAGGCAAAAGATGTTGGATTCTTTGTTGTACATGAGTTCGGCGAGGCCTATCACCATCCTAATTGTAAGGGGGTTATAATTAATCTGGGAAAGGTAAAATCCACCAAGAAGCTGACCCCAGCTATTGGGGGAAAGCTGAACAGGGCAGATGTTGGTAGAATGAAAAAACTCCCAAATAAGAGTGGAGAAAGGGAGGTGAAAGCCAAAATCGTACATCAAAGTAAACAAGCAAACTTCGTCATTAGGTTATGTATGAGGTCATTCTTCTTTTTCAAGCACCCTAATGATGACTAAGGAAGAGATGTTGAATTTTGCACAAAATGAAGCCTGGGAACTTTGAGGAAATAAGGAAGCATAATGTTAAACCCAATTTAGGGATAAGTCATGGGAAGAACTGTACTATACAGTAGCAGAACCAGTGGGAATAAGTCATAATTGATTTCTTACTTCAACTATTAAGTCGAAGAGAGAATGATTAAAGGGGAAAGAGAGGTAGTGAACTGAAGAAGGAATAATTTAAGAAGAGAAGAAACAGTGACAACAAAAATGAACTGAGAAATAACCTAAGAAGAAGATGAAGAGATGCTTACAGCACTAGCAGAGAACTGGCTTCTCGTCTTACTCACGCAAGCCAAGAAAACAGGGGGCAAATGATGAGTCTTGTTTTTCCACAACTCATGTGGATAATTTAATAGGTGAACAATCATGGGCTTAACGTTAGTGGGCCTATGACCATCTGAGAATATATGAGATAATGTGCATAAATAAACAAGTCCATTCATGATTCCAAAAAGAGTAACAAATGGGCTTACATTGAAGCAACCCATAGAAGATTTAAGATAATGATCCTAATATTCAAATAACTAACTTAAATGTTAAAGATTGAAAATATCCAATAGATGTTGATTAGTTAAAATTTAGCGACAATAAAGGAAGTCAGATAAACCTCACTCTATAAATATGCTAATTTATAGGTTATATAAGAGGATTCACATTTATGGATTAATTTATTCTCATCCCGGAGGGTATTTGACTGCTACCACATCTATATCCCAAGTATTTTTTCTAAGTTTTGTTAGTGTTGATCAGTGAATTAGGAGTTAGAAGCATTGATGCAATTCCAGTGTGATCAGACTTCTCTTTTAGAAAATAAACTGCGCTAAAATGGAGGTTGGCTTGTTAAAGAAGGTGATAACTGGTGGTCGTGTCAGGTGTGCATGAATATTCGAAGAAACTTCCCTGAATCTCTCTCATTTTTATTTTTATTTTTGAAATTTTACAAAAAATATGGGAACTCGATGTGCTGCTCTTCAGAACTAGTACAGGCAACTTCAAATGCATTTCATTCTCATAGGATGCACAGATATATTTCTGTATATAACAGGAAACCAGCATTATTCAAATGAAAAACACATAAATTCTTTATAAACCCATACAGATTCTCAGGCTTTTTCTTTTTTTATTTCCTGATGAAGGAGACTCCTTTTTGAATGCTTGCCGATAGCTCTGTCTTTGCTTTCTCCATTCCAACCCTGCCAAGAACCGTCTGGTAAGTAATTAAACTACCCCCACATTGTCTTTCAATATAACACAAGTTGTGTTCGGTTTAAACTTGTACATGTGTTCATTTCAATTTTGAACTTTAAGGCTTTAGTTTCCATGTTTCCAAACGCTGCCTGAAAGAATATGTGCTGTGTTTATATATGGATACCTTTCATATTCAATTAGAGGTCCGAGCTGGTAGATCTCTTCTGCTCCTGTACGACCAAGTCGTATCTTGGATGCGAAGAAAGGGAGTTCGGTCACCTATATATAATCAATGAAAATGCAAAATTAATCGGAAAGTCAAAAAATAGAGAGAATAGTGTGTATGTATATATATAATGATTTGATTTGCAAAAAACAGTGAAGCACCTGAGAAGCAACAAATGCACATTCGACGATGCCTGCATCTCCTCTCAAGCCCCGGAGACATGCATCTGCAAATTTAACCGCTGCATATGCCTGTACAGGTAATTCAATTTCCTCTAAGATTGTGTGTTCACTTCTGTGGTTTAGAGATTTTTCTTTTCAACTGTGGAGACAAATGAGTTGTTTAAAATAGAGAAACAAAAATCACGAACCATTGATAGTGTTGCAGAACCAGCTCCAGCTTTCGCCTGCGAAAAATGTGGACGAAAAATCAATTCAACAATGCTCCAAGTAACCAATATATCAATTTCTACCGTAATCTTTTCTCTTTGGGTCAGTTTTTATTGCAATCCTAAGCTCTAAATATTAAGCCTTAACCTTTCGTTGAATTGCGAAGATTATTTGATATTTGTTCAAGATACTATCGATTTCCCCCCCTGTTTATGTCCTAAATAACCTCAAAAAGAGACTTTCTTATAGTAAACGTACCTCAACAACCTCAGTTCCACCATCTTGAATGCGCTTGGTCAGGTATTGAGTTTCTTCTGGTGTGAAGGAACAAGAAGGCTTAACCTGTAGTGAAAATCGACCCTATCAATAACCACATTCGTACAAAGTTTGGACACCGTCTTTTGATGAAATGGGAAAGGAGCATTTGTTTTGTGGGTTGGAAAACTGTGTACAAAAATTTTAAAAATTAAATAAAAAAATAAAAATAAAAAAAGTGAAAATACTTTTTTGAAAAACGAAAAATAATTATTTTTTATTAGTTCGATTTTCATATTTTGAGAGACTAATTGGTCAGATCTCTCTATCCAGATTTTCTCAACCTATTACAATTTTTTTTCTTTGTTTTGAATTGAAAGAGCTTTTATGTGGGTTACACTAAAATATTATCTCTATGTTATCAAACACCCTTATGATATTTATGTTTGCTCTCAAGTAAGGTTTTTTTTTTTTTTTTGTTCAATTAACTTTTGTTTTCCATAAAAAAGTATTTGAAAAGAGGGCATGTTCATCGGACCTGTGATAGAAGAGGAAGAATGGTTACTCCCGCGTGCCCTCCAACAACAGGAACACTAACTTCCCTCGGATCAAGCCCCAAAACCTCGGCCTGAAACCATTTTAATGATTGATTATATAACATTCTCCATGGTTATAATACTGGTTATTCAACAGATTTGATTTGTGTTCGTAACATACCACGAAGGTGTTGGCTCTAACAACGTCAAGCATGGTGACTCCCAAGAGCCGTTTGGGATCGTAAGTGCCGGCATTCTTAAAAACTTCAGCCGCGATAGGCACGGTGGAGTTGACAGGGTTACTAATCAAGTTGACGATGGCATTGGGGCAGCACTTGGCTATTCCTTCGCATAGTGTCTTCACAATTCCGGCGTTGATTTTGAAAAGGTCGTCCCGTGTCATCCCAGGCTTCCTCGGAACACCAGCTGGTATGACTACCAGGTCCATTCCCGTGAGTGCGCTCTCCAACTGTTGTTGCCCCAGAAAACCTCGTACCTAGCGTGACATTGATTTAGTGTATTTTTCCACCCAAAAAAATGGGAACATAAATAAAATATGGGAAAAAAAAGGGAAATTTTGATTTGTTTTAGTCCTATAGTAATTTTAATGCATATTTATTCTCTATACTTTTGGTAGAGAAGTCAATTTTTGCATTAATATGAAAAAATAAAATAAAAAAAATTGTCCAATGATGTCATCATTTAAAAATTAAAAGCTCAAAAACATTCATTTAATTGTGCACTAGAAAATTAGATGAACAAAATAATCAAAGAAACTTCTTTCACAAACGACGGTCAGATCTTCTACTTCATGGCTCAGATCTAGCCGTCGCCGGTCAAATTGTGAATAAATCTAGCCAGCAACAGTCAGATCGCTAAATTTCTAGTCGATATTTTCTTTCTTTATTTATTTGTAAGTTCTGTTTTATTATTATTATTTTCATTTTTTTCCTTCTTTTTTAGCTTTTTAAATTTTAAGATATTTTAGGCCTATGTTGTTGTTGTTTTTTTTCCATTTTTTCAAATGTATAATTTTGATTTTATTTTAAATTTTTTGATTATTTGTTGTGGTGGTTGCAGTAGTGAAAAAAGAAAGTTACGGTTCCAGTGGTGATTGCAAATATCTGTTGTGCCGGTAATAGTATTGATAGCAATTATTTGTTGAGACAGTGACGATGATGGTGAGTATTAGTTATGTTGGTAGCGGTGACAGTAAATATTGGCGCTAGTAGTGGGATGGCAAATAGTACAGTGGTGGTGATAATAATATTAGTGAATATATGTTATGGTGGTAGGGGAGATGACAATAAATATATGTTATTTTGGTAGCTATAATGGTGAATATTTGCTTTGGTAGTAACGAGTGAATATTTTTCTGTGATAGTTAAAATTTATAATAATAAAAAAAATAGGGATATTTTTATCATAAAAATATTTTTATTTTATTTTTTCTAAATTAGAATTTTCATAAAATAATAAAGAAGAATATTGATAAAATTGAGAAATAGTGGGTTTTCAGAGGGAAAAAAATCACCATTTATTTTATACCACACAAGTATAAAGTGTTTACCAAAATAACACATTAAAAAAAATACCCTTTGAAAAAAATAAATGTTCCTTTTCTATCATTCCAACTAAAATATCACCATTTACTTTAGGCGTTTTCTTCCAAAACTCCTATTTTAAAAACAAAACCATTTTTTTACACTTGCACAAATAAAACATGTTCATAACTCCTATTAAAAAAAACAAAAAACATAGACACAAATTCCTACTAATGATTCTCAGTGACAAAATTACCCTCAACGTTTAAAATGTGGCCTTAAAAAATTGTTTTTTTTGTTAAAATGGAAGTCCCCCAAAAATGTTCTTTTATTTTATACCACAGGGATAAAGTGTTTATCCAAAAAGAAAAAAGAAAAAAAAATATATTATTTTTATATCCTTCCAAATAAAATATCCAAAATGTAGCGAAGAAGAAGAAGAAGGGCCTCGACAATTACCACGGCGCCGGTGTCCATGTGACTAAGATCGGCAGTGACGCCGGGAGAATTGACGACGTCGTAGAGGTGGAGGACGGAAACGAGTGGATTCATTTTCATGAGCATGGCAAGAGGTTGGCCAATGCCTCCGGCGGCCCCCAATATGGCGACCTTGAATCCTGCTGCTCCACCTTTCGCCCTGCAATTCCCCCTCTCCAACACCGAACCACCTCCCTCCATCTTACCCCAAACCAAACATATTCAGTTCAAGAAAAATAAAATAAAATTCAAATTGATGATAATAGTAATAGGAAAAGAAAGGGACCTGGCTATTGAATGGATGAAGATGAGCTGAGATTCTGGAAATGCGTTCATTAATTACTCCATTTCTCTCCATTTCTATTTTGTTCCCTCGGGGTGAGAGAATTCTACTGACTACACTCGAACTAAACGGGAAAGTGGATAGAGAGAGAGAGAGAGAATGAATGGATAATTTTTAAATAAAATGTGCAACAGAGGTTGACGTTAATGATGTATATAATAAGAATTTTATTTTTATTTTTTTATTTTTTTGTGGAAACTGAATTTCCAAGCCCTTATCCTTTATATCCAATGGATGTGGCCTCAGAAACACACGCACACACACAAACTCTCTCTCACACACATGCGGGGAGAGAGAGAGAGAGAGAGAGTTGTCTGTCAAGAAGCCATTAGTTGTTAGAGATATTAAGACAAGTCTCCATGAAAGCATGTCAAGCGGTGTTTTCCTCAAAAAATGCCACGTGTCCGAAATTGGTAGGTTCCAAATTCATGGCTAAATTGTTTTTTTGTAAAGTGTTTTGGGAGTCTGCATAGAGTACTATTAAACTTGTGTCTAGGGCTCAAAACAAACTTATTATATTAAAAATATATTTATTTTTTTACCAAATCTACATTTTTTTTATTATTAAAATAAGAATGACTCATTGGGCAGGTCTATTGACTCAATTCAACAGAACCCCAAATAATTTTAAAAAGTTTACTAAGGCCCCTTTTTTTCCGTTGCAGAATATTAAGACAACATGGTAATTGTATTAATATATAGAAAAGATACCATTACAAAAATATACCCAGAATATATATATATATATATATATATATAAATCACAATATATTTACATTTTGAGACATTTTGAATCATCGGATCGAATATCTGACGGTTAAAATTGAATATGGACAAATTATAAATTTGAGACATTTTAAACTATTGGATCGAATATCCAACGGTCGAAATTGAATAATATTAAGAGATATTATTGACCGTTCGATCAGTTTTCATTGAATGATAAAAATCAAATCAATTTTAAAAAATACATAAAAATTATCTCCAAATCCCTAAAAATTATCCCCAAATTTCTCAATATCCCTACCAAATCTCCGTATTCTCTTCTGAGCTAATCATTCTCCATATCCATTGTCGTATTTAACCATCCCCTTCGCAATCCTCTGGCTTCTCTTCCCAATCCCTCCTCTTAGCCTTTGATCTCGCTCGCCCTCATTCTCCTTCCCTCTTCCTCACTCCGCCATCCCCTCGCCACCGCCATCTCCACGCCGTCGCATCGCCATAGCCGACATCGTCGCCTCTCCATTCTCGCGTTCGATCTCTCGCTGCTCCGCCATCTCCATCGTCGCATCTCCATCCTCGCGTCACAGAAATTAGGGTGGAGTCGTTGTTCCTGTCAATGTTTAGCAATTGTATAGCATCTGCCCTAATCGAAAATGTCCAAGCTTCAATGTGCATGGTAAATTCCTTTCAATGTTAATAAATTAAAATAAAGAATTGATACAATCAAAAATTAACAATGATCTTTGAATCAACTTATCCAAGGGAAAACAATAATCTTCTTTGAATCAAAAATGTAGTTCCTTTCGGCTTCTTGCACTACTATCGGATGCTTGCTCTTCAACGATGCAGCAAAAGCGCGGAACCCTAACGACGGCGTGAGAGCTCGGTGAGCATGACGAGCAACTCAGCGATGGTTTGAATGATGACGCTCGACAGTGACTGATCGGCGTTTGGCCCTGGCTATCGATTGTGCGGTGGTTGATCAACATGGTTTGGATAGCGCTGGTACCAATCTGTTGTCGTAGCCATGGTCATCACCATTCTTCTCTCTTATTGAACAGGTTGCTTCAATATTTCTCCTACATTTCAGAAATTTCAGGTTCAACCCTTATTTTTCCTACTTTACATTATTGTTTCTGTTTACATTAGTGTTTCTATTCTGAAACTTCGAGACATTGTTCGATACCTATTTCTCCTACATCTCAGAAATTTCAGGTATGTTCAACCCTAATTTTCCCTAATTTACGTTATTGTTTACGTTTACATTAGTGTTTCTGTTCTAAAATTTCGCGACATTGTTCGACGCCTAATTTCTCCATTCAGGCATGTTCACCATAATTTACCCTAATATCTGAATTAGTGTTTCAGTTTACAGTAGTGTGTTTCGACGGCCATTCTTCTCTCTTGCCCCTAGATTAGTGTTTTTGTTTAGCGTTTATTTTTCAACTCTTTTTGCGTTTCTCTTTAGTGTTTCTGTTTGGTGTTTATGTGTTTGATTAGTGTTATTGTATGCTCAGTTTTTTCTTAGAATAGAAACAGGGAACACAACCGAAACATATTGTTTTTCGGTTCCCGAAATTTATTCTATTTTTCTTCTGTTTATTGTGATGTTTATTTAGTGTTTTGTTCAATTTTCTTCACTTTTCATTTTCTGCTTCTGTTTCCAGTTTTCTGCCTCTGCTATATACTTTGATACACATCTTTTTGTTCCCAGTTTTGTGTTTGTTTATTTTTGCATTTTTAGTTCAGTTTTTGTCCAATCCAAGAAAAGAAGAGCATTTTTAGTACAGTTTTTTTGTCATTTTTGTTGTATTAGACTATGTTTCATATGATTTGTTTGTTTAGTGCTTTCTCATAGTCTGTTTATGTTCAGTTTCCAGTTTTTTAGAACAACCTCTTATTGCACTATTTTATTCATTGTAAAGTCTTAATTGCCCTTCTTTTCTTTTCTTTTTTAATTAGGTCTAAAAAAATTGCTAGAGATCTTCTGTTTTGCTGACATAAATTTGTTCTAAAAATCTCACAAGAAAAAGTTGTTCTTTTATGTTTCTGTTCTCAATTTTCTAGGAGAAAAAAATCCAAATTTTTGCCCCAGTTTTTGGGGAAAATTTCAGTTTCTTAATTGTTTGCTTTTGTTTCACTCACTAAGAATAGAACGAAAATGAAATTTGCAAATCAAATTTATATATGTGATTTCAATTCGCTGCTAAATGGAGATTCAGAGGAAACGGTTAGACATACAATTTTTCTTAACTCATTCAAATTAGATTCGATTTCTTTGAGAAAAAAACATAGGGATAGTTTTTCGTGATGAGCGGGAGTAGACAAGCTTCAAAGGTAATTTTTATGATTAATCAATTAACTCTGTTCATGCCTATTCTGGAAATTTTGTGTTCATCATTTTCATTTCATGATAATGAACATGAGAATAGTTCAATTTTAAGCTTGCCCTGTCATTAATAAATGAACTCTGTTACTAAGGGTCTCTATATTGGAAAGTTGGATGTTTTTACACTTTGTACCCTTGAAGTTTGACCAGAATCAGACTTTGGTCACCATAGTTTTGTATTTGAACACAACACCTTAAAGTTTCTTAACCATCCCTTTTTTTGGCCTCAATCAAGCTATTTTTTTAGATCCATGAGAAGTTTTCTCAAGTTATTTTTTGAGATCTGATTTTTAAATTTTTCTCTCATCTACAATTCAAGCGTTTTCACTATTTTAAAGCTTCAACACTTGGACATCTAGACCCAGCTCCTCCTAATTTCCCTCATTGGATAGTCGTCTACACAGGTAAGAGCTCTATAGTTGTGTTTGTGTATTGGGTTGGTGTTCAAAATTGTGTGGTCTCATATAATTCAACTATTTGATTTAACCAATGCTCAAATAATATTGTTTTAAATATGTGTACTTTTTATTTTATTGGAGAAATAATCAATTACAATTGTCTATTGCAGTGAGCAGGGAGCAAGGGACCATGGTGTAACTGGTGTTGGTACCTCCGACAACCCTTTTTTCCTTTTTTTAATCATGTTGTTAGAATTTGAATTTGGGTTTTTGTTAGGATAGTTGCAAGTGATAATGCTTGGGGTCTGTTTTTAGGTTTTGGTATCAATGGAAACTTCCATTGTTGAGATGTGTTTTATGGAATGCATATATCATTGTATAGCCTTTTCTTAGACCAAAAAAAAATATTATTATAGTCTATTGAGGTATAAATGTTGGAAGATGCACTGTTGTAGAACCATTTGTTTATCAAAATAATTTTCTTTTTTGTATTTCTAGAAATGTCTACAATGTGGTTTTCTTCTTTTAGCTCTCCATATATTTTATTATATTTTCTCTTTTCATTGAACTAGGACAAATCTGAAGTAATTGGCCCACAATATATAAGTCGATACGTGTTAATGTTAATTGCGTGTTAAATTTACCATACTGTGAATAAAGCAAGCCATATATGGACCATGATGTAGGGTAAATCCAATACCACTGAATCCACCACTTCGGCATTTTTTTCATACGGTTATAAAAATCAAGTTAGATTTTATTTATCTATCACCTGTTTTTGTTTGTTATGATCGATAACAAATATTATTATTTGGAGACTAGGTGAAAAGTTTACTGGTCCTAGCATGTGGAAGTCTTAGAAAAGACTCAGTATAGTGTACATTGCCGATGACAATATTGAAGCCACTTAGATATTAGCACTCAAGGAAACTATTAGCATCCCAAGGTAAACATATTCATAGAATGTTCAGAATGTCACGCAGAAATACCAAAAAAATATTTTAGACTGACCAGTAGTACCCTATTAATGGGTATGTAATAGCCACATATATAATTTATTGCAACAGTATATAGGTTTTCTCCATTGTAACTTGCATAATCAAGAAAAGAATTATTGTTTATGACATAATTGTGTTAGTTATTGTCATCTTTTATTGTCATTAGCCACATTTGTTAATGTCATGTTCGAAAAGGGATTATGTCCAAATTTCTCATAACATATTTTTTTAGTTTTTGTTCTGGTCCTGTTGAATAGTTGTTTCTTGCCTGCTTCTTGTGTTTTTAGAAATATTATCATTTTTTTACTTATGCATTTAAATGAGATCTAATTATTTGCCTTTTTTTTCCTATGCAGTGACAATTTTTTTACAAGATTATTAAAAACTGGAGTTATATTTGTAACATTTAGTGTAAATTCCAATTGTTTGGTATGCTCTAATGTCGTCTTTAATTTTTGGTTTGAGATTCCATGTTTAAGGTAATTTTTCCTAACCATGAGTGGACTTATTTATTTGTTTGTCTTAAATATAATTCTAATTTATTTGTCCAGTTGATAATTATTGTGTTGATTTTCACTAGACGATATACAAACATGTGTCACTTTAAATATTGAAGACAAATAGAGAAATCTATGGCTTGACAAACTATAATTAAGGTAAGTTCCAGTAGCCCTGGGTGGTGGGCTTCGGTGTTTTAGATGGTGGACTTATATTACTAAATTTATAATGTATATACATAGTTATTATTTGTTGTGTTGTTAAAGTTTATATTGTAGATTATGGTCTTATTGTTATATGATATGATTGTGTTAGTTGTTATCGTGCCTGATTGATATTGATTGTGTTTGTCAGTGTTATGTTGTTATAAAATAGAAATTGAAAATTTCGAATGTCATATAAATAGAGGGAGCTTTGTCCAATTTTTTTTTTTTTTTTATTTTTTACATTAATTATTGATTGTGTTCATTTGAAAATAACTTTTGAATATTGGAGTGTGTTGTATAAACAAAGCAAATTATATTAATATTTTTAATTTTTTAAGAGTGCATGTTCGATAGGAAGCATGACTGATTCATTGCCTAAATTAGGCAACGCCAATGTTATGCAAGTGCATCAAATGCTAACGCCAATGTTATACAACTAGTAATACTAAAAAAATTGAATCTTGGAGGTCCATCTATGCAGAATATGACTAGAATTGAAAGTGGGATGAGTTCGAATAAAAATCATTTTGGTTCATTGTTCGATTTCGGATCAAAATGTTGTGTGTCACTTCAGGAACTACAACATGTTTGGGAGATGGATAATTTGAGAATTTTCAAAATATTTTAAAACCAAGTTGATTGTCTATTAAAAAGGTGAACATCAAAAGTAAAAAGTATTTTGATTGGTTATAAAAATATTTTTTTTATTTTTAAACTCAACATGGTATTTGTCCTAAGGGTTGTTTGGTTTGCAATTTCATTTTCAAAGTACTTGGAGTATATATCAATAGGGTAATTTCATTAATTTTAAATATAAAAAAAAATGTTATGCCCTAATATATATATATATATAGGAGATGATTAGGATAATCTTGGTAGTGTTAGAGTTTAGTTTTTCTAGTGATATAAAAATTTGGGGCCAACTCCCATTATATATATTAACACTTACAGTTTTCATTGTATCTAAAAAATAATTCTTGTGAGCACAAAGTTTGGGTATTGAATAGCGGAAAATACTTAAATAAATTACGATTTTATTGTTTTCTGAATATTGCAAGTACAAACCTCTTGCAAAATTCTTTTAAGTGTCCTTGAATTTGATCTTCAAATTAAGTCTTTAATTTGAGGGTTGTTGACGTTTGATCTCAAACAAACTGTTTGATTTTTTATATGAGAAAATTCCCGCTCACAACTGACATAGGTGGTAGAGCCTTCACGGGTCGGGTCGGATCGAATCAATAACCCGACTCAGAAAAAACAGACCAATTGTACGGTCTGGGACGAGAATAATGAGTCCATCTGGGTAAGGACTTCAATAGTCCATTGAACCAGCCAAACAGCCACATGAAGAGGCCCATTAACGAGCAGCTCAAAAGCCCACAGTGTTCAGGTCCAAGGATTGAACAGGTCTACCCATTGTGACCATTTCCCCTACACCTGGAAAACGTTATAACCAGTAAACTGTAACAGCCCATGATTAATGGGGTACGTTACAGAAGATCTCTCCCATGATATGTGGAGAAGATCATGGTTATCTTCCAGGTCGTTAAGAGCGTATCACATAACCGGCAACATCTCCAATAAAACGACAAAGTATCACTAAGCGTATATAAAGGGCAGGTATCACTATCATTTGACTTGCGACTTAATCTGCGTGTTAACTCTTCTATTACCAGATTAACTTATTCTCACGCCAGAGGTTCTTTGGCGGACACCACACAGGTATTCTCCCCCAAGGAACTAAACAATTTTGCAGGTTCAAGGAGGAAGACGAAGAGATTTTCGACAAGTGCGGAATTGTTACACGTGGTAAGAATTTCTGGCTGCATCAATTTTCTCTAAATTTTCAAGAATTTGTTGAAGCGGTTGAAGAAACAATTGATCGAGGATTATGGAATTTCCATCAAAGAGTTTGATTTTATCTTGGAGGTGTTGAATAACAAGTAGAGCAACTAGAGCCTTTTTTTTTTTAAGGGGAAAAAAAAAAAAGATACTTCAAAAATGTGTTGAGGTGGTTGAGGAAAACACCTGATTGAGGGATTTAACGGCTTAAACCAAATCAAGTGATTCAATTTTTTATTCGAGTTAACACGAAAATCAGTTTGAATATTCTTGGAATTTCTGACTTCACAGAACGTTTCCCCTTCAACTTCTCTATGTCTTTTTCACTACAACAAAAACTGTCTATAAGGTACTTTTATTCGGATACTATATGTATTGTGCCCTATAAAGGTATTTTTCGACTCACAAAATTGAAAGTGTCTCATAAAAATAAATTTGATATTTTCAATATTGATTTTCTTATTATTTAATTAAAAACTAATATATAATCAAATGTTTAAAGAGTAAAAAGTAGTATTCTAATAAAATTAAATGAGTAAAAAAAATTAATATTTTATATATAATATAAAGGGACAACAAATAGTGCCATAAAAACAAAAATTATATTAGGGTACAATTTTGTGTCTTATTATTATTGAATAATTTAATTAAAGGTCAATTAATTGTGCCCTAATAGATATAATAAAATAAATTTAAAAAATATATATATATAATTGAAATTAAAGGGCAATTAATAGTGCCCTAATAGATATAATAAAATCAATTGAAAAAAAAAAAAGAAAAAAGATAAAGATAAAACTGATAATCATCTTCAGAAACGACGTTGTTTTAGGACAAAACAACGTTGTTTCGTCTTTAAAAAAAAACATCCTGCTCACAGTTTCGGTGGAAGAAGGCTTCATAGTATACCAAAAAGAAAATGAGAGTTTCACCGCCTTCACTTCTCCTTCCAAGAATCGACCCCTAATCTTCCAGAATCTACTCGCTCAGTCTTCTATCTAACCCCGGCGACCAACGTTGCACTCTCTATACCCCTATAGTACCAAGGCAACATCATCTTCGCCATCGCCCTCCAGCTGCATCGGACTTCAACCGACCAGTTTCATTCACCGTTGGCAACTGAATTTTGGTTAGTTTTTTTCTCTCTTTTGCTCCAATATATTATGTTATTCGATTTGTTAATTTAATTCTTCTATCTTCTCTCTCCACCTTCGATCTACGATGAACGAAGACGGTGGATGAGGTGTGAGCGAAGGAACAAAGGCGACGAATCTCTCTCTCTCTCGCGTCGATTTTTCGTTTGATTCAAAACCCTATCATTTTACACAGTCACTGATCTTTTTTTTCCTCTATTGAATATTAATCTCCTTTTAGGTTTCATGTACATAATTTGCAGAACGAATTAGTAAATTGATTACTTCTTCGGACATAATTTTCCTAAATTATTCACAGTATTCCCTTTTATTTTTGTGTTTTTAGTGCGAGTTTGAGTTTCTGAAGCAGGGAGTACATAATTGGTATCTCCCTCTAGAAAGCTCATGAATAAGAAAGACGATTGCATGACCCTATTTTTTAACAACCCTAATCGTTGTAGCCCTCAGTAGAAGCACAAATCATTGCATCCCTAAGCTCTCGAACAAGAAGCACGATTTGCACGATTTGGAGGAGTTTTCGGTATTTTTTCAGTTGGATTTTTTGTAAGTGATCCTTTCATTTTTGTATTTTTTTTAGTGATTCATGAATTAAATCCGGGTTAATTCGTAGCTCTCAATTTTGATGAGTCTCAATATACGATTTGTTGTTGTTGCTTTGATCTTTAATGATGTTTAGGTTGTGTGTTTTTGTGCATGTTTGCTTGATTTAGTGTTTATCAATATAATGCTTAGTGTGTTTTAGTTTATTTTCTTGAAGAACTCGTCTGTTTGCAAGAACAATGGTATGATTTGTTTTCATGGAACCTGCAATTTGAAAGAATCACAATGACTTTTAATTACGAGCACCGATCATTGTGGAGGCATGTAAGAACAAGATTTTGAATATGTAGAATGATCTTATGAGCCTAATTGTATAGGATAAGATTTCCGCTTGAATGGTTTAAGAACCACATTGTCAATTATGTAATCTCTAACCACATTGCACTACACTACTTCAACATGGTGATAGTGGTCAGGAAATTAAGTTTAATTTCTAAATATACTGAACAACAATGAATATAAAATAAAGTTGTTCTTATCGTAGAAATTTTGTTTTGTATCTAAAATCTCCTTTCTCCTCCTAAGTAAGCCTATTTCTAGGCACCTCTCAAGTGATAGAATTAGGTTTTAATTTTAAATGTTTTAAAAGAGGATTCTCTCTCATATTGTCTCTAATTTGTTAGGGATAAATATCAATGTCATATTAATTCATCTCTTGATTTTTTCAGAGATATATTAATTTTAATTTTAAATTCTTTTGGTATTACCCATCAAATTTAAATTAATTTTATCTCTTGATTTTTTTAGAGATAAATGTCAATTCAAATTCAAATTAATTTACCTCTTAATTTTAAGAGATATATATTAAATCATTTTGATATTATCTTGTACTTAATAGAGATAAATATCATTCGTTTCATATAGGATATAGTCCAAGTATTTCAGAAATTTATTTTTACACATGTATTATAATTTGATTTGACAATATCATTAGACCCCATAAGACTTATGTCGATTTATAATTTGCCCACAACGTCTACGTGAAATAATTAAATATGACGTTATACTATTTGATTGGCCAAAATTTTTTACTTGTCTACAAATGCTCCAATTTTAAAAACATGGTGAGGTGTTTTTTAATTCTTTAACTATTGATCAATTTTTATGTGATCCGATAAGTTTAGTGTATTTTATTTTAAAATTGTATTTTTAATTATGATTTTAATTAGTCTTTATATTTAATTTATCTATTAAATTGGACAAAACATGGAGTAAATTTATAAATTTTTATATATTTTTATCTTTTTGATTTTTAGTTTTTTCTTTTTTTATTCTTTATTTTTCTTTTTTCTTTTTTCTTTTTTCTTTTTTCTTCGCGGAGCAACCCTCAGCCCCTACCCCGTGCCCCCCACCTTTTCATGATGGCATTGAATTGATGGAATCTCCTATCCTCCAGCCACACCCATTTCACTAACCGCAAATCGCCTCTCGTTTGGGTATAAGCCCACTGAAAGGAGCTTCGATTTTTTGTTTGTTTCATGGAAGAAATGTTCAATTAATTCATACTATCTGATTTATTTTGAGTTCGATTTGTGTTTCAAGATCAATTTCTCTGCAAGATCTCTGTTTTACAATTTCTGGGTTTATACAGTGCTTTAGTAGATATGGGTGGCAGAATTTGGTGATTGGGATTGAGCTATTCATCGGTTCGGTGTCTATGATGCTTGAATTAGGGTTCCAGATAGATTTTATAGGTTTCCAAAAGGGGTAAAAATATGATACCGCCGTCGATGATGATAATAATGTTGGAAGTTAATCTGATATTCAACGAAAATATGTTTAGCTAAAAGCACACCCAAACAAACGGAAAATTAATAATGCAGCATACAAAGATTTAACCTGGTTTGGCAAATTACTCTTATTTACGTCCAATCCCTCGACTCCACAGGAATTTCGCAATCCACCAACTCTTTGATTCCTTTCCCAGTTAAGAATCAAACTTTTGCAATCCTAATTCTTTTCACAGACTTAAAATCAACCTTTACAACTCTGATTCTTTTCATAAGCTCAGAATCAATCTATCACTCTCTCACACTATTACACTTATCATTTTCGCAAACTTAGGAAGAACCTTTACAACATTCTAATTCTATTACAGGAAAAATTAAAATTTAATCTTTTAAAAGGTTAAAGATTAATCTAATCGTATTGTTGGCTAAAGATCAAACCCTAATTCTTTTTTCAAGTTAAAGATTAAATCCTAATTTTTTTCAAAGACTAAAGATTAAAACCTAACTACCCGGATTAGATACCAACCCAAACATGTCTAATCCATACAAACTCGCAAATACAAAAGATTTACCAGCTTCTTTCCACAAAGAGTTTCTATCATCTCAATACAATTAAGCTTAATTAATGTCCCTAAATACTAAGTGATAGATTCTATTTGAGGTACAAATTTGATTTAAATAATTTAACATACAAATAACAGAAAATTAGGTTTCTTAAAAAAAAAGTTGTTTTTTAAAAGATTTTCCCAATATTCGATTTAAAGCGATTTTTCTCAAAGCAATTTATCCAAGCAATTAAACAAATAATCTAAGAAAGCAAAATACTTATCTTGGAAAAATCTCACCGGAATTCATTGAAAAATGATTATGATAACTAAGTAACAAACACAAACCGGTGATCAAAATTTTAGCGCTTCGATCAAGAACTCTTTTAATAATCTCACTTATAAATTTAGAGTAGAAAATTCTATCTTATAATGTACGCAAAATCTAGATGTTATTGATTTCTTATTATGAATTCCGCATGTCTCTATTAATAGACCTAGAACTAGACCTATAATACCTAGTTTTCAAAAGTTATGTAATTAAATGACACTCTACGAGTTTCGATAGCATGTTACTCTACACAAGATATTGACATATCATTATTTGGTATCCATTTCATTTTGAATCTAATCTTGTTAGACATAAACTTAAGGTTTCTGAACGGACATGATATTTTAAAATATTAAACCCTATTGCAATAATTACCTCTCAATTTCAATTGATTAACATAGATAGCATGAGAAGTAAAATATGAATTATTTCTGAGAATAACAAAATTACAATCTTCGGCTTGTGATGAAGAATGACATGGTGAAACATATCTACTTCTATAGATTGTATTGTAAGATGAAGAACTATTCTTAGACTCACTTAAAATAAACTTGAGGTCAGATTTTGATTTTTCAAAATTTTTCTTAACTAAATAAATATTTAATTCAAGATCTGACCTTTGCCTGAAAACTACATCAAAATTGTTGATCTTAAGATTTTGATATACAATTAAAGGTTGATATTTTTTATGGAACTAATGATTTTATTAAGTGTTTCAGTTTATTAGTTCCAGTGATGAAAATGATCATGAAGATATTATGGCAATACTAAACATGATGACAACGTTGAAAAGATTAAGAGTTTGAAGAAATTGAAGAATCTAGGGAAAACAACTTAGATTAAATTATAAATCTTAATATCCCAATTAGGATCACATACGACACAAAATGATTTTTATAAATATGTGTATTTTTTATAGGATCCTAATTAGTTAAATTATTTTCTCCTATGTAAAATTGAAAAAAAAATATTGATAATTAATTAAAATTAAATTTAAGAATTTAGTGGAGCTAACCGAGAAAATAAATCGATTAAAGAGGCGAAAACGTCAATAAGAATGTATTCAAAATGAATTAAAGAGAGGATTCCAGCATTAGTAAGTCAACAAGTAAGTTGACCGATGCATAGAATATAAAGTTGTTGAATCTCTCGGTCGACAGGTAGGTCGACTTGAGCTTAAATGGTGAACTCTTTGAATCAATAAGTCGACAAGGAGGTCAACCTGTGACCAGAAATGAAACTCTCTAAATCTTTAGGTCGACAGATAGGTCAACCGATGGGCAAGAATTTTTGGCTTGGCTACATCCTGAATCGATCGGTCGACAGGTGATCTTTGGTCGATCAACTTATGGGACCGTTACTAGCCGTTTTATGGTTAAGATCTGAGAAATATCTTAGAGATTTGATGTTATTTGAGATATGTTATATATATTATGATATCCCTATAGATATAATTCATTAAGTTTGAATATTTCTCAATTTGGTACATGTAATTCTTTCTATCCTATTTAATTGTAATTGAGAAATATTTGGGGGACTTAATTGAGAAGTTTAAAAGCCATAATTAAGTGATTTGAACCAGGATGAAGTCTTAATGATATAAGGGATCTATAAGAGCAATTAAATGTCATAATAAGTGGGAATTAGCCGTTGGAGAGCTTGTTTTACTCCCTTTTATATAGACCTATATTTTTTTTTCACATTCAAGAGAGACACATCAAGAGAATTATTGTGAGTTATTCAACTTTTGAGCTTTCTAAGAGTAATCATATTGATTGAATTGTGAGATATTTTCTGAGAATTATTTTTGAGAAATAATTATTGTGGATTATTGTTACTACCGATCTGAAGTTTCATTACTATCTTTAATCATTATTTTTTCGGTGGAATCCGGGTGAGATCTTTCTAAATTACTTTCTATTAATTGTTACTTGATTATATTTGGAATTTGATTTTTGAAATTGTTTTCTAATTTTTTATTGAAAAATATTTTTGAAACAATTTCTTGAAGAAATCTTATTACGTGTTACCCAAATTTTGTTTAAAATCAGATTTTGAATATCTCACTTTTCAATCACTAGTTTTTGGATATTAATTGAGTTCTAATTTATCTAGGGTGGTAGAAACTCCAAGTGAGAAAACTCATTTATCAATTTGGAATTGGTAAGTTGAGTAACGGATTTAATACTATTGGGAGTATTTAATCAAATGATAGTTGGTTTCAATCTCTTCCTGTAAAGAGATTAAGGTAGTAATTCTTCCTTGATTGAAATGATTTGTGAGCAATTTTGTAACGGTTCAATCCTTACCGGGTAAAATGATATTTGAAGTGTTTGTGAGGTTTTGATTCTTTAACCTGTAAAAAGTAGAGGTTATTCCTGAGTCTGAGAATTTTTTTTTTTTGTAAAGGTTGATTATGAGCCTATGAAAAGAATCTTTGTGAGGATTTAGTTCCTACTTTTAAAGGAATTTTGAGTTTAGTGGGTACGACTCTCCATGGAGCTCGGGGGACTGAATTAATTAAAAGTAACTTGGTGAACTAGTATAAATTTCTAGTGTGCTGCTATTTTTCATATTTTTTTTTTGGTTTGGTGTGCACCTAGTTGATTTTATATTTCTGCTATTATATAAAGATAATAATTAATTTAGGATTAAAATTAATTATTTGAATTTTTTAAGTATTTTCTTTGATAATTTTTTTTATCTACTCAATTCACCCCCCTCTTGGGTAGCTCACTGGGCCAACTAAAATCATTTTTAAAACTCTGTTTTCATTTTCAATCGATTTAAGTTTTAAAATTGATTTTTCATGTTCAATTTTAGAAATCTCTGTGATTTTAAAACCACATTTTCTTTTTTAAAAGCTCAAAAAATATAAATATTTTCTTTAAAAGAATTTAAATCATTTTTCAATAAGTCATTCTCATTTTCAAGAAAAACAATTTTAGAGAACAAATTATTTATTTCGAAAATAACATTCAAAAACTCTTTTGTTTCATAATAGTCATCTAACTGTATGTTAGATTTTCGAATATTTTTTTCTTCTATTTTCAAAATAATTAAATTTTCTTTTTAAACTCAAATTTTCTTTAACAAAAAGAAGTATAAAACCAAGTAATTTTTTCATTAAAATATGAATATTTTCATTATCATCATTTCCATCATTACCACTTATGCCACAAGAATTATAAATAACATTATACACAGATCTATCACTATCAAGAGAGGATACACAAAAATATTATCCATGGTGTGTGCCACGCGATTGAGTTAGCTAGGATGTTAAGTCTATCGAGCTAAAACTAGTTCTGGTATTAACTGTTGGCCCAAAGAGTTACCCAAAAGAATGGAGAATTGGGTAGTTATGAAAATTTAAACAATTAAATCAAACACAAATAATCATTTTCCCTAAATCAATTATTATCATGTTACGCAATGAAAATGAGTTTATCTAGAGGCACATCGAAACAAACAGAAAGATAACAATGCAATATACAGTGATATATCCTGATTCGGTAAGCTACTCTTACCAACATCCAGTCCCTTAAGCTCCACGGAGGTTCACAATCCAATAAACCCCTTATTCCTTTCATAGGTAGGAATCAAACTCTTACAATTTTTTTACAGGCTAAAGGCTAACCTAATTCTTTTCCCAGACTCAGAATCAAACCCTAACAATCTTGATTATTTTTACAAGCTCAAAATCAACCTTTACAACTCTAATTCTTTTTCATGCTAAGAATCAACCAACCACTGTTATACTTATCTTTTTCACAGGCTTAGGAACAGTCTTTTCTCTCTTTAATTCTATTACAGGAAGAATCATTAACTAATCTTTTTGCACGACAAATATCAAACTCTAATATTTTTCATAGAAAAAGTATCGAAACCCTAGGTACCCTGATTAGACACCGACTCAAGCATGTCTAATCCATTCAAACTCGCAAATACAAAAAATGTCAAGTTTCTTCCCATAAAGAACTTCTACTACCTCAATACAAATATATTTGATTAATGGCCCGAATAAAAACTACATGATATATACAATGTGAGGCAACTAAATCTGATTATAAAAAATAAGCGAGTAGCACACAAGTAGCACGTAATCAGATAATCAACCAAAAATCGATTTAAAATATTTTCAAAAATTAAGTTTGAAAAACGATTTTCTAATAACCCGTAACCAAGCCATGAATAATAAATAATCTTTGAAAGCAATAAAAATAGTTTGGAAGGATCTCACTGGGATTCACCATAAGCTAGAATAATTTCACAACAAGACACGTAAACTGGTGATGCAAACAACAAGCGTTTTAGATCAAAAACTTGAAAATAATCTCTCATAGAAATATCATCAATGATATCAATCTTTAAAAGCTGAAAACTGATAGTTCTTGATGTATTTAAAACTAATCCCGCATATATCTATAAATAGACCTGAAACTAGTCTTCCAACAGCTAATTTTCAAATAATATGTCATTAAATGACACCCCAAGACCCCATATATCATATATGTTCAAAATAGATATTTTTCATTTAAAAATATTGTTGGGAAATCCTCATTTTGGTCATTAAAACATTTTAAAATCAAAATCCATTGAGAAAGGAATAATTAAATTACTTTAATTAGAAGAATATCAAAATACATAGACCAAATGATTAGGGATCACATATCACATAGTAATTAACAAAATCATGCAAATCCCCCTAAAAACATACCTTGAATTATAAAAAAACGGATATGAATGACCAAAACAAACTCAGTTAAAAATTTGATTGGATAAACGGTTGATCGCCCAAAACCGTCAGTCAACCACCCCTTTGAAACAGCCAAAAGTAACCGTTGGCTTGCACCCAGTCGGTTGACCGACCTCGTTGTCGATTTACCGATTAGTCTAGTGGCCCTTTCCTTTTCCTATTTCAGCTACTAGATTCATTAGTCGACTGACCCAACTTTACCAGTTGACCGAATGGACTAGCAGGTCACCAATTTTATTTTCAAAAAATACTGTTTTGGTTAGTCGACCGGCCCCTTTCGCCGGTTGACCGAATTGATACAAAAACTCATTATTTTAAGCATTAAAATCAATTTTTCCATTAGGCCCTTAAGTAAAACCATTTCACATACTTAGTTCATAAAATAATGACACTTTAGACCCCAAAATTAATCACCACACACATAAGATTAATTTATTTTAAATTATTGTGTATGATCTTAATTCGAGTTGCATTAAGAGTATATGAGTGAAGAGTTGTTTTCATCTAATTATCTTCAATGTCTTCAAAACTTTTCATTTAGTTGTCTTCAATGTCTTCAAAACTTTTCACACCTTCATCATTTCCGTTTTGCACTCGTTACATATTTCTTGGTAATCCCACTTCAACGATTCATTTTCTTAATTTCATGAAACTATCTGAAACCATTTAGTAAAAATATTAGTCCCATAAAAATATTAAAACTTAATTGTCCATCAAAACATTGGATTCAACAAGTTACATCTCTAATCTTATATTGATCTATTAGATTATCTATATAGAACCCAGACAATAAAATGTCAAAAATCAGCAGAAAATTACCTCCAAATCCTCTCAGACATTTTATCAAACACTTAGTAGGTAAACAATCAAATGCAACTATGAATCTATGATTCATGTTAATAACAACTATCAAATTTGTGAATGCAACGAGCTATAACACACATTTAGACACATTTACAGCGAGTGTTTCAAGCTAATTCAAGAGTCACCATGGTTGACAGCTAAAAACAAAATGAGAAATGAATTATGAGCAAGGCCAGGGTTTTGAATAGTAGGGAATGTTTCGGATCTGCTAGGGTTCTACTGGATTTTGATTTGAAATAGATTAGATCTGAGATGGATAGAATCGGGCTGCTCGATTTTGATATGATATGGATTGTATCGGGAATAAGCTACTCAAGTTTGATCTGAAATGAAAATGAATTGTGAAGAGCAAGGCTAGTTGGATTGGACTGAAATAGAATTAATGAAGGGATTTTATGTAATTTGAGATTTGATTCCATTGTGCTAAATTTGATTCCAGTCAATCTGTTGTGGAATTCAATTCCATGCTTTTCCATTGCAGTGGAATCAAAAAATTGATTCCATTGAATATCCAAACATCGGAATCAGAATCGAGGATGGAATGCCAATTTCATTCCGCCTCGATTCTGTCCAACCAAACATACCATTAGTTCATGTTTTTATTTTTCACTGTTCTTCTTCCTCTATTAATCTCTCTTCCATTCAATTCAATGGCTAAAGTAAGAAATCAATTAGAAACCATCCCTGGTATAAACACCGCATTTTATCCACCCAGTCAGTGTCGAATAAAAAGTTAAAGTTCAGGTAAACTTTAAACTGAGGTTAAAAGGGAATGAATTTCTACCTTAGATCACATTGGATAATACAGAAAAACCTAAAAAAAAAAAAAAAAAAACATAAAAATTATCAAATTTAACTGAATTTGGTTAAGTAAACGTTTCAAGCCAACCTCGATTTTTTTTAAATTTCGAGCGACTAAGATAACATTATTAAAGGTTGATTTTCATCAAATCTTCTTTAATATGAATGAAAATTAGTTATTACCTTTCAACTATAGGACATTTCACCAATTTACCAATGTTACCTACTTTAACCCCTAAAACATTTACTATCATTGATTTCGTCTGTTTGACACCAAAAATATTTTTCTATTTTTTCATTTTATATCAAATATCATCAAGAAATCAAACCAAAGACCTTAATCAAATTAAAGAATTGCCATGACAAGTCTTAGTTACCCAAAGTAACTAAGGCTTAGGACTCGGTTCGAAATCAACCAAATCGAAGTGTTGGCCTAGTAAGCTACCCAAGGGGGGGTGAATTGAGTAGTATTAAAAAATTATCAGAATAATAATACTTCAAAAACTAATTATTATCTTTATAGCAGCGGATAAGTGTAATAAGTTCTAAGTACACATCCAAACAACACAAGATAAAATAAAATAAATAAACAATGCAGTCCACACCAATATATCTTGATTCATCAAGCTACTCTTGGATAATCCAGTCCTCCGAGCCCCACGGAGATTCGCACCCACTAAACTCAAGATTCATTTACAGGTAGAAACCAAACCCTTACAATGATTCTTTTCACTGGTTTAGAATCAACATTTACAAATTCCTTTCTTAGACTCAAGAATAACCTCTATTTTTTATAAGTTCAAGAATAACCTAATTCTTTTTAAAACTAAGGCTAAAGAATCAAAATCTCACAAACACTCCAAATATCATTTTACTTGATGAGGATTGAACCGTTACAAAATTGCTCACAAATCAATTCAATTCAGAAAGAATTACTACCTCAATCTCTTTATAGGAAGAGACTGAAACTAGTTACCCTTAGATTAAATACTCTCAACAGTATTCAATCCGTCACTCAACTCACCAATTACAAATTGACAAGTAATTTTTCTCACTCGAAACTTCTACCACTCCAAATAAATTAGAACTTAATTAATATCTCAAAACTAGTGATAGCAAAGTGAGATGTTCAAAATCTCATTTAAACAAAAATTAGGGTAGCACATAATTGAGCACATAATCAGATTTCTTCAAGAAATTATTTCAAAAATAATTTTTAATAAAAAATCATAAAACAATTTCAAAGATCAAATTCCAAATATAATCAAGCAATCAATCAATAGAAAGTAATTTGGAAAGATCTCACCCAGAATCCACCAAAAAAATAATGATAGCAATGTCACTTCAGATTGGTAGCAACAATAATTCACAGCAAATAATTCTCAAGAATAACTCTCAGAATAGCTCTCACAATTCTCTCAATATAATTTCTTTTAGAAAAGCTCAGTATGATTCTCTTGATCTCTCTTGATATCTTACTCTAATATGAAAAATGCAGGTCTATATAAAAGGGGAATAAAATAAGCTCTCTAACGGCTAGTTCCCACTTGTTATGACATTTAATTGCTCTTATAGATCCCTTTATATCATTAAGACTTCATCCTGATTCAAATCACTTAATTATAGCTTTTAAACTTCTCAATTAAGTCCTCCAAATATTTCTCAATCACAATTAAATAGGATAGAAAGAATTACATATACCAAATTGAGAAATATTCAAACTTAATTAACCAAATCTATAGGAATATCATAATATATGTTGCATATCTTAAATAACATTAGATCCCTAATATATCTCAAGAATCCTAACCATAAAACGGCTACTAACGGCTACTTTTAGAATAAAATCCAAAATTCCACAATATCTTGAAACAGTGCCATAAGTTGACTTACCAAAGATCACCGGTCGACCGCTCAATTCAGGATGTAGCCAAGCCAAAAATCCACAGCCCATCGGTCGACGTATCTGTCGACCTAGAGATTCAGAGAGTTCCATTTCTGGTCACAAGTCGACCGCTCTGTCAACTGCTGGAACACTTCTCTCAATTTGTTTTTAATCCATTTTCATTGATGTTTTCACCTCTTTAACCGATTTCTTTCTCGGTTAACTCCACTAAATACTTAAGTTCAATTTTAATTAATTATCAATATTTCTTTTTCAATTTCACATAGGAGTAGATAATTTAACTAATTAGGATCCTATCAAAAACACACATCATTTAAAAAACTTTTTGTGTCGTGTGTAATTCTAATTGGGATATTAAGAGTTAAAATTTCACCTGAGTTGTTTTCCCTAGGTTCTTCAAATTCTTCAACTTCTTAATCTTTCATCATCTTTTAGCATCCATTCATTACTTGTCATCATATCTTTATCATTAGAACTAATAAATTGAAACACTTAGTCAAACCGTTAGTTCCACAAAAAACATCAACCTTTAATTGTCTATCAAAATCTTAGGATCAACACGAAGTCATCATGACTAGTGTCACAGGGTTGAATTTTTACCGCAAAAATTGCAACCATGTGATGGCCTAATTCCATCAACAACTAGCAGCCCCGTGAATGTCTTGCCACGCAACGGAATTACACCGATATGTTTGTAACGCATACATGTTCCTGCAACGTAATACAACGAGTATACACCAAAACAATACCAGAAACGCACCCACGTAACGACACTGTAACATTTACGGGGAAACCCAATCTTGTATTACATAACTCGAGTTATAAGGAACCGATTACAACAGTTAATCTAATTTCTGCAGGTACACATTCACCAACCCAAAAACAGACTAAAACGTTACAATTTATAAAAGAATACAGCAGTTGACAGCCCCAACTGCATAGGCATACAACCGACACATGTTCCAACACGTGTCAGCACCACAGGAGTTGGTTTTCCTATCTGAAAAACCAACCCAAATTGCCACTGAAACTGCCTAGAACTGCTCCCACATGTCCTGCACATGTCTGGTAATCACCAATCCATCAGCTCACCACGAGCTTAGCTTCATTCCAGGGTTTTTGCACCATCCCAACAATCTGTCACGTTGCCATTTCATCCCATAGTCAGCCGACATTCTCTAACATCTTGCCACGCCGCCTGCATAGCCAGGATGCGTCGTTGCGCCCAACGATTGCCAACGTCCCGTATGCATTTTTGGCACCAGAATGCACCGCCGCCCAACGGTGTATCATGTCCCGTACATAACTCTACCCACAACGTAGCGTTGCACCTACGTTGCACCGCCTTGCCTCGGTACCGCACCGAGGTCTCCCTCTGGTCCCGTGACTCTCCGCGAAAACCCCAATTTCGACATACTCTGCTAACGCCGCCAACGTGCGTCCATGTTGTCCAACAATGCTCCGTTTTGCCAACGCCTACCCAACAGCTTGGTCCAATGCCTCCTCATTCCTCCAACGCATGTTGTCGTGCCTTGGCCCTCGTTCCCTTGGTCGCGTGCCAAGGTCTTGCTCATTATCGTGTACCCACATAGCACCAATCCTATCATTGTGCCTAGGATCGCCCAACACAACACCCAACACCAGCTGATGTTGTGCCACAACTGTGCTGCCCACCGACATGCACCAAGCTGGTGTCTCCCTTGCCAACGACCCCATTCGTTCCACATGCACCGTCTCCAGTGGAAAATTGCACCAAGTCGGTGTTGTTTGGTCCTCCAATATTATTAGGGGCTAACAAACCACCCCCACCAAAAGAATCTGATGTCCTCGTCGGATTGTGCCCAACTCGACCCACTGGTTTTGGTATACATCGATGCCAACGTTACTGCCACAGTCTTCTCAATTTGCCAGCATCCTTTTGTTAATTCGTTGCAACTCATTGCAACATGTTTATCGATTTCGTCCGCCATAGTCTCATCATTATGCCCGTAGCCGTTCGTTAATTACGTCTGTCACAGTCTCTTCAATCTGCCTACAGACTCGTACCGATCCATTGCAACTCGTTGCAACGTTTTTGTCAATTACGTCTACCACAGTCTTCTCAATCTTCCCGCAAACTTATCTCTTATCCATTGCACCTCCCTACAACATGTTCGACACAGAACGCCTCCCGTGACTAGACTGACTACCAGCCCGTTACTACCGCAACAACTGAATTTGGCATGCACCTATGCCGACAATACTGCCACAGTCTCCTCATTCTGCCCGCAGTATTCTATAAGTCCGTTGCAACGTGTTGCCCACAGAACGCAATCCGTGATCAGATTGACCAACAGTCTGTTTGCTACCACAACAAACCTCATTTGGAAATCCCCACGATAACTAGCCGCCACCGGTTATATTTTAAAACGGAGCAAATGATGTTTTTCAAAAATCCTATGTCCCAAATCAGGCATCACCGCGTACCTGATTTTAGATCGCACCCGGTTCGATTGTTGTCTACCAACAACGTAGTTTCAACGCGCATCCAACGAATTGGTCCAACGCTCCAACGTTCTTCCAATGGTGCAAGACGCTCGTTTTCAAATCAGCATCACATAGTTGATTTCATACCACTCCAGGCCTGTCCGTTGTTCACAAACAACGTAATATCGACGCACACCCAACAGTTTGGTCCAACGCCTTCGCCTGTTCCTCCAATGATGTGGGACGTTCGTACGCCGACACAAAAGCCACTCGTAGCACCGCTCTGTTACCTATTGTCACAGGGTCTAATTTTTCCTGCAAAAATCGCAACCATGTGATGGCCTAGTTGCATCGAAAACTAATAACCTCGTGAATGTCCTGCCACGCAACGAAATTACACCGACATGTTTGTAAAGCACACACGTTCCTACAATATAATATAACAAGTATACACCGAAACAGTATCAAAAACACACCCACGCAATGGCACAGTAATATTTATGGGGAAACCCAACCTTGTATTACATAACTCGGGTTATAAGGAACCGATTACAACAGTTAGTCTGATTTCCGCAGGTATACATTCACCAACCCAAAAATAGACCAAAACGTTACAATTTATAGGAGAAGACAGTAGTTGATAGCCCCAACTGCATAGGCAAACAACCAACACATGTCCCGAAACGTGTCAGCACCACAGGAGTTGGTTTTCCTATCTGAAAACCAACTAAAACCATCATTGAAACAGCCCAGAACTGCTCCCACATGTCCTGCACATGTCTGGTAACTACCAGTCCATCAGCTCACCATGAGATCAGCTTCATTCCAGTGTTTTTGCACCATCCCAACAGTCTGCCTCGTTGCCATCTCGTCCCACAGTCAACCTACGTTCTCCAACGTCTTGCCACGCCGCCTGCATAACCAGGACGCGTCGTTGCACCCAATGACTGCCAACATCCTGTATGCATATTCGGCACCAAAATGCACCGTTGCCTAACGGTGCGTCATGTCCCACATATGACTCTGCCCACAACGTAACGTTACGCCTACGTTGCACCGCTTTACCTCGGTACCGCACCGAGGTCTTACTTTGGTCTCGTGACTCCCCACGAAAACCCCAATTCCGACATACTCTGCCAACGCCGCCAACGTGCGTCCACGTTGCCCAACAATGCAACGTTTTGCCAACGCTTACCCAACAGCTTGGTCCAACGCCTCCTCGTTTCTCCAACACATGTTATTGCGTCTTGGCCCTCGTTGCCTTGGCCACGTGCCAAGGTCTTTCTCATTGTCATGCACCCACATAGCATCGATCCTAGCATTGTGCCTAGAATCGCCCAACACAATGCCCAACACCCGCTGATATTGTGTCGCAACGCTGCTGCCCACCGACGTGCACCCAGTTGGTGTCTCTCTTGTCAATGACCCTATCCATGCCACATGCACCGTGTTCGGTAGAAAATTGCACCAAGTCAGTATTGTTTGGTCTTCCAGCATTGTTAGGGGATAACAACTAGCCGTCAAAACCCATCAAATCAAGCGCTCTACCAAGCATTTAATTACTCATTAATGAGCATTAAATTCCTAAGATATTTCCTTGATATTTCATACAAAATATCTAACGAAACCAAGTTACTTAAGAAGTAACTAATGGTTATCAAACTAACCGATCTGGTTCGCCACCAAGACATGCATTTAATGAGCCATTAAATGTCCATCCCATCAAAAATTAAATACTTGAGATGACATAGAAGGACCACATTCAAGTCACCTAGATATTTTTATCAAAATATGTTAGAGAAATCGAAATACTTGAAATGTGACTACCCGGTCACAAGGCAAACTAAACTAAATAAATCCTACTGGAAGACATTTAATGCCCATCACATCAAGTGTCATTGTCAAGAATTAATTATCAAATGACACTTGAAGACTAGATTCAAAGCACCTTGAAAGCATTAATGGCAACCAAATTGAAATAGTGCAAGTAACCGATACTTAGCCACCAAAGCAAACCGAAATGGGTCACATCATGCATTAAATGAGCTAGGTACAACCAATCATATCTCATGAGTGCTAATGATAACTAATGATTGCCAATCATAACTAATTATTGTCAATCATTACCCTTATATATTTAATGATTAGGTAATCATTACCAAATCTTTGAAGATCTTACAAAATCTTTAAGATTCGTCTAAAACCATCCAACTTCAAGACATGAAAGGATGACCCCTAAGCCAAACAACCCCTAAGGAGTAGGCTGGATTACCTTGTGCATTGGCCAATGCGTAGGGTGCCCAGCCTATAAATAGAAGGCCCTATTTTCAAAAATCAAAGAGCTTGAACCCATACTTTCTCTCTCTAGGCTCGAATTCTACACTCGGGTCCCTTGGGTTTTCAAGCTTTCTATTAGATAAACACTTCGAAATTTTGTCGAAATACATTCCTGAAGGAGTTCTTGAGGATCTTGGAGGAAGATCTCAAGATGTTGACGACAAACGATCGAGAACAACCAAGAAGAGCCAAAGAAAGAGAAGAAGATATTTGCTTAGGGAAATACCACTTCCCAAGCTAGGTATGTTTCTTGAAGATCCTTTGATCTTGACTTAAATATGTTTATATGACTTGTACACAGCATGTTCATATACTTTTCAAACTTATATTTCATGTACATAGCATATATAAAATGTAATCAAGTAAAAAAAAAAAAAAAAACATTAAAAACATGTCAAATTCATAAAAATTATTTAAGAATATCCAAGAACAAGATAAGAACATGTAAGCAACTTGAACATCGAAGAACATGTTCATACCATGAGTTGTGCATTACATATATGATTCTCACAAGAATACTTGGAACCGAACTCCAAAACTCAAATTAAACCATTAACTTGTAATCACTAACCATTAATTGTTAATAACAAACTTTACTTTACTGTAAAACGTCTAGATCACGGCCTGACACTAAGTCTCCAGGCTCGTGGATTGAAACCGTATATATATATACACACACACACACACACACACACACACATATACACACACACTACACCGTCGAGACCATTGTGGCTAAAAATTCGGAATAAAGAGAGGACCTCCATTCCTTCGAGAATAAGTATGCACCTTCTTTAGAAATGTTTTTGTTTTTCTTAGTTATGAGTAGGACTGACATATATACTATGTATTTTCTTTTTCTTTTTTAACTAATAACTCAAACATACACACTAAACTCACCTAAGCAAGTGAATTCAGTTACACTGTTCTTGACAAAATCAAAGGGATTATTCACATATCATTGTATGATTCATGTTCTTGTCTCGTAATAAAATCAACCATCTTGCATAAATGAACTATGTCCTTACCTAATTCTCAACGATCTGAGATACATAGGCAACCCATGTACGGGTTTGGTCGCCTATCAATAAAAATCAGTTTATCTTGAACAGATGAAATACGTTTCGACCTGATTCCCCGTGAAAACCGGGATACGTAGGCAACCTTTACAAGATTTGGTCATCAAAAAATACAAAAATATTTTTGTAATACCTCGGAACTTTATATTTTTTGAAAAATATTATTTTATATAAATTTAATATTTTGGGATTATTTTGCAAATTTATGATGTAAAGAATATTTGATAATTTTGGGTTTGAATATTAATTTTAAGTTGATTTTAAAAGTTTTGGGACAATTGTGCTATTTAAAATATATTTTAAGAGTTTTGGGGTATAACATTTTCTTTATTTTAAGAGAGGTTAAAATGTAAATAATAAAAATAATAATATAAATTTAAAATGTGTTGTAGCACATATTATTCATGCATATATACATATATGACACAATTGCTTATATTTGACACACACGTGTATATAATAATAATAATAATAATAATAATAATAATAATAATAATAATAATATACACAACATAATTTTAGATAGGCATATAGAGATTTAAAAAAAAAGAAGGATAGAACGTCATTAGAGTTGGAATGTTTTGTTTAGGGAGAATAAAAAGAAAAATAGAAGTTTATATAAACATCGACTCCGATTCGGATTTCGGTTCGAATTTCAGGTAAAATTTATAACTCTTTTAATGTATTTAATTTTTCTATTATGTAATTTATGTTGTTATTGTTGTGAAATTTTAACTGTTAAATTTTATGAAATACTTATGATTATGTGAAAATTATATGAAAATCTTATCAATTTGTTTTATTTGTCGCGTTAATTAAATGCACGTATTAGAGGGGTTGGAGTTCTACTGAGTGTTGCCTCACAACCCCATATTTTGATTGCAGGGCCGGCGAGAGGGAAACGGAGACAGGAATTTTAGTTGAATTTCTATTTAAAAATTGTAATAGTCGTATTTATTATTCACCGATGTAAAATCGATTTGATAAATATATGAATTATAAATTCAATAATTATAATTATCATCGTCAAATTGCAAATTAAAAGATATTTATAAAATGAATTATTGATTATTTATCGCCGTCGCATGGTAAAAATTATTGGATTTTATAGAATGCAAATTCGATGAAAATTGTAGTTATTATTAGAATTTCTATTCGTAATAATTATAGTTTTTATTCGCCTTTGTAACAATTGACTCGTTAAATTGAGTATAATTATCATCGTAGCATTGTCAAATTTCTCGGATTTTTACGAAGTGAAATTTTGGTTGTCCGGAATTCTAATTGAATTCCTATTTAAATTAGTAATAATTGTATTTATTATTTACCGTTGTAAAATTGACTTGATAAATCGATAAATATAACGATTGTTGTAGTTTGTAAAAAAAAAAAAATTTGAGATTTTTATAAAATAAAATAGTGAAAATTATCGATAATTAAATTAAGATGCCAGTTTCATAGTTGATATTTATAATTATAACAATTAATTTATCAGTTATTGGAAATATGGGTATTCATGTATTTGGGAGTTGATTTTGACACTTTGTACTCCATAAGTTTAATAGAAAATTTGATTTGGTCACTTGGGGCTCAATTTGGACATATTAACATGCTAGGATTTTGGAATTATATAATAATTTGATAATTATGATTATCGTCGTATTTTTAAAAAATTTTAGATTTGTGTTTTAAATCAAATATTGATTATTTAGTTTTTTGGTATTAATGGTTATTAATTTATCAGATAATCGAATTATAATTATTGCCATAACATAATAAAAATTATCTAGTTTTATAAAATGAAATACAGATTATTCGGTTTAGTGTTAAATTCTCCAAATGAAGAAACCGCGTAACGGCCCTGGGAAACCAGGGCGTTACAATTTTAATTTCATATGCTTTATTTGTTGTTGTTGATAGATAATAACTTTTACTTGTTTTCCTTGCATAAAAAATGCGTAAGAAAGACAAAAATACAAAATTGGGAATTATTTTGTTAAACAAAACCAAAGAAAATTGCTTTGACTTTGTTTAAACGTGAACATCAGTTTAGACTAAGGTACCATCTTCGGACGGGTATCTTGAGGAGCTTAAAATCTTTCCCAAGCATAATCGATCCCTGAACTTAATTAAATCTCTGGTACAAGACCTTTACGAGTCAAAACACGGGCCATTTCAAAAATAAAAATGAATTTCTAAAATCCCAGTAACCTAACTAGCACACCATTTAACCCATGCTAGATGGTGACTCATTTTCTAATATAAATTTTGACCCGAATAATATTTTCCAAATCAATGTCTAGAAAAGCCCCTGAAAACTATTTTCGAAAACGAACGGATTTTGAGGATTTCGAGAAAGGTGAATGAAACTCGTTTTTCTCTTATTCCCAATCTCTACTTCCTCTACTTTCAAAAAATCTGGGGTGTGTCACCTGGTCGTTCTGCTACTGTGAACGATGCTTCTTCCCATGACGTCTCCCTAAATTTAGTTAACCATGATGCTTCTTTCCCCCGTCCCAAAGTTCTTTAGCTACATTTTGTAGGGAATTCGATATTCCTTCCTTGGTCACCATTAGGGTTCCCGAAAAGGATTGAACATCCTTATACCCCTTGCAATGGCAACGTTTGCCTGTACACCTTGACATTCGATTTCAATCTTCGTCTCCCCATTCATACTCTCATTCATGATTTTTTTTGCTCATACAACATATGTCCTGCCCAACGCTCCCCCAATAGTTGGCATCAATGCCTTGGGGGTTTGTTTCTATCACAAATTAATTGAGTTCTTCTCATCTTGATAATGGTAAGAGGCCTTTCTGATCTTAAATATATCCAAAAATCCTACATCTTCCATATTTCCCTTCTGGCTAGTAATCAATTTTTGACGGACCTACCCAAATCTGTAAAAGATTGAAAAAATTGCTATATTTTCTTCAATGGTTACTACAATTTCTCCTCAGCAAAAAGAGAGAGAGAGAGTTCCAATTATTCCTCGAAGATTCAATCCCCCAAGTAATTAGCTCTTTTATTTTTATTACTGATTTTTGGTTAACACAGAGCACATCCTCTTTTTTTATTCCTTGCAGACTGAGATCTTAACAAAGAGTCCACTGATTAACCAAAAAAAGCAGATCAAATCAAGAAGTTGTTGATTCCTGACGTTTAATTTCACAAGACCATCATCCATTATCCAGCTAACTGATCGGGTTAGAAGCGTGAGAAAATACCTCTCAGAATGGGTGTGAGAGATCGCTTCTTGGATGCCAACTTGATGAAGAAGAAGAAAAAGAACAAGGGCAACCGTTCTATCTTAGATTCTCCTGCAAAAAGAACCAGAGTTGATTGTTGGGCCAAAGATCTAATCAAGAGGGTGGTGAATTGGGTAGTTTAATTTTTTTTTTTAACAAATAACTTCAATTTCCCCAACTGGTTATTATCTTGATATTAAGCGAAACTGTAACTTACTAGATGCACAACAAAACAAACAAGAGATAGACAAATTGACACACAGATTTTTCGTGGTTTAACAAGCTACTCTTGTCTATGTCTACTCCCCTAAGCTCCCGCAGGAAATTCGTAATCCACTATCCAGACATGTCCCTTTTTCCAAATTAAAATCAAAACCTTACAACTAACTTTTTCCCAAGTGCATGATTAACCTTTGCAGTAATTCTTTTCTCAGGTTCAGAATTACAAAAAGAAAATTTAGCAAAAAAAATCAAGAAAATGGAGGAAATTGCGCAGACAACTGTCCGCGCGAGTCTGTCCAAATATGCTAGTTAAAAAAATTAATTAAAATAATGAGAAACATAACTGACGACTAGGGTTAGGATTTTTAGGATTGTTGTCGTTTCTTCACCCCCTACATTTTCTTATAAATAGGACACTCATTCTTGTTGTTAGGGGTAAAAAAAATCATTGAGAGTAGCAAAATATTTTGAGAAGAGAACAATTTGGGACATACAATCTCTTGAAAAAAAAAAAATTTGAGATAAACTTTGTAGAGAAGATTTTGAGGTAAGGTACATATTTCATACATTTAACTTTTTAATATTTTTATTTTTTTGTGTTATCCTCTACATTAGGCCTTTTCACGGCCATTTGCATAAGATTTTCTTTCCTTCTTGAGTTAAAAAATAATAAACGTTCGTTGCGACAGATTTTCTTTATAGATCTAACGGATAATGTAAGGATGCAAAACGTTATTGTAGACTTGTCCATTTGTGGGCTTGATGGAGCGCTGCAAAATATATATATATATATATTCTTTTTCTTTGTTTACTTTGCAAGCATTTATCTTTCACTTTCATTTTCTTTTTGTTGTTCTATATATATATACTAGTGTATAACCCGTGCCTGAAGGCACGGGTGTAAAATATTCAGCATCTAATTTATCATAGCATCTATAGTAACTAACAATTTCCAAAATATAAAGTTAAAAGTACACCGTTAAAATTAGACCCCTTTTAGTAGCTCGGAGGTTTATAATAAAAAATTTAGATGAATAATTTGAGAAGTATACACTGAAAAATGGACATATGTCAATATGATTGTTGTCAATGAATGATGATTATCTCTTCTAATTCTAAACATGAGAAATAGAAAAATTGTCAACGCTAAAAGGTTCAACGTCTAAAAGATTTTCAATGTTCGGCAATTACAAAACCTCAAATAAAGTATCAAATTGACCATCAAACAATTGGAAAAAAAAAATACCTAATTGAAAAAGAATAAACAATATTACACCAATAATTCAAAAACTAAAAACCCATATTTAGAAATCCTTGATTAATTAACGACGATTGATTAAATTGTAAGATAAAACATACTTGATCAATTGTTCTGCTTAGAATTCAAGCATCTACGTCACATTAATGGTGTTGCAACCTGAAAATCAAAATAAAATCATAATGACGTATGGAATAAAATAAAAATCTATATATGTAATATAGTTTTCTGAAGAAAATAAATTTATTCAAATAACATTTAAAATAGCATTGAAAGAAAATATGTGACCTAAAAAAAACATAACACAAAATAATAGTGATGCACTTTACAACATATTTCGCATAGATAAACCTCCAAGATTTGAATTTTTAGTATTACTATCAATGTTTACATTACTGTTGACATTTGATGCACTTGTATATCATTCATGTTGCTTAGTTTAGATAATGAATCAGCCATGCTCCATATCGAATAAACACTTCTAGTTTGGGCAATGAATCAACCATGCTCTCTATCGAATAAGCACCATTAAAAAAATTAAAAATATTGACATAATTTACTTTGTTTATACGACACATTCCAATATTTGAAAATTATTCAAATATTGAAGACGATCAATAATTAATGTAAAAAAAAAATTGGACATAACTCCCTCTATTTATATGACATTCGAAATTATCAACTCCTGTTTTATAACACAACACTGACAAACAACCAATATCAATCAAGTACGAAAACAACGAACACAATCATATCATACAACAATAAGACCATAATCTACAATATGAATTTAACAATACGACGAATAATAACTATGTATATACATTATAAATTTAGTAATATAAGTCCACCACCCAGGACACTGGAGCCCACCACCCAGGGCTACTGGAACTTACCTTAATTATACTATGTCAAGCCATAGATTTCTCCATTTGTCTTCAATATTTGAAGTGGCACATATTTGAATCTAGTGAAAATCAAACATAATAATTATCAACTGGACAAATAAATTATAATCATATTTAAGACAAACAAATAAATAAGTCAACTCATGGTTAGAAATCTATAAACGATTACTTTCCAAAACCCATATATTTTCGTTCCAAAACGGAAACCCAATTTTTTTTTGGTTTTCGTATAACCTTTTATGTTCCCAAAATGAAATTCACAGCTGTTTAGTGGCATTTGTTTAGTGTTTCTCTTCCCGAATTTCAGCATTTGTTCCCCAAAAAACATGAAACAAAAAACAAAAACAGAAACAGAAACAAAAAACAGAAACAGAAACGGAAACAAAAATAGAAACAGAAACAAAAAACAAAAAACAAAAACAGAAACCCATTTATTTCCTGTTTCCATTGCGGGGAAAAAAACTTGTAAGGAGAAAGCAATCAATATACATAGAAATTGACGCAAAAATATACGTGGCCATGTTAAACCGTTATTAACATTCAAGTTTCAAGAATTAGATTTAAAGCAGTGGCTCTAAATCTGGGAACATAACAGAAATTTGTTATAAAAAGCTAGAAGCAGAACAGAAACAAATGTTTTTTGTTCATTTCTGTTACCAGAAAGTTGAGGACAGAAACAAAAATCTGGGAACAGAAACACCAACCAAACAGGGCTTAAGCATATCCATAGGATTAAAACTCGGCTTTCTCACCTGCATTTCATATTTCCATCCCTGTGATTGAAGAGCTTGCCTAGTTTCAAATATCTGTTCATTTCCATTTCCGGTTTTAAACTAAACAAAATCTACATACTAACAAAAAACAGAAACAGAAATAGGGAATAGAAACAGAAACACAAACAGGGAACATAATAGGAGAACCTGAATTTCAGCAGATTAAACACCCAAATTAAGAGGGGAACAGTAGAAATATTAACCCTAATTGAATACATTAATCACTTACCTGAACAAAATTGAAGACGAAGGGAGGAAACCAAACGGTGATGGCAGGGGCTGAACAGGAGACCTAGAATTTCAGCAAATTCAACACCCAAATTGCAAGAAAAAGATAAATAAATTGGAGAAATTAAGAGGGGAACTCACGATTTTTTTTTTTATAAATTCGCCGATTAAAACCCTAAAGAACACCAATCTATCTTTGGGTTTACTCCCCCATTGATTTGATCAGATATATGAACACAAATGTTGGAGGCGAAGCGCAAGAAAATGGGTTCTCGTCCAAATTGTCCACACATTTCGAATGTTTTTCACCCCAATGCAGTTCGCAAGGGAGGAAATGCATCAATTCCAACCGGAGGTGCAAACCCTCAGATAACCGGAAGATACAAACTCCGGTGGAGGAAAGAAGAACGGATGCTATGAACACGAAAGTCGGATGACAAAAATAACGAAATTAAAGGATTTAAGTTCAAATATACCTCACCGTTTCGTCGCGAAGATATCCAGCTAAAAAAAACTGAAATTCCGCCGGAATAGAGCTAAGCTCCAATTGAGCCCGTTGTAGATCCTCCGCCGGTTTGCGGTTCCCCCAGCTTTCTTCTCCCTCTGTAAATCAGTCACCAGCTACAATGTCTACACGCCAAACAATGGGTCCATCGTCACAGGGTTGGCTACTGGAATACAGTAGCAGGGGTTAAGTACCGACACAAACCATGGATTGAGAGCTTGATGAATCGATTTACAGTGTTAAACAAATGTTTAATTAGAGCATTAAAGGTCAAAAATATACAGCTGAGATTCGGATTTGTGCAGTAGCTTGAGGTCGAATACTGATGGCGAAATGCAGGACAATGTTGAAATTGCAGTACCATTTAGAGAGACTAACCCCAAATCAGATGACCCCAAATCAGATGAGACGAACACCTATGCACCGTCGTCATAAAGGGAGGGAGACGGCCATGGGGCAATCGGTCTCCAGGTCTCGAGTGATCGTCGCCGTCGTCTTCGCAAGGGAGGGAGGGAGGTCGTCTTCTCTGATGGTTATCTAATTTTCAGATCAAAACCCTAAATCAGATGAGCAAGAGCGAGAGAGAGAGGAGGGAGAATGGTTTCGAAATAGAAATTGATGAAATGGAAAAATAGAGACGCACCTGGAGATAGAGTGGAGAACTAACGGAAGACGGATCGTCGCCGTCGTCTTCGCAAGGGAGGGAGGGAGGCCGCCGTCGTCGTCTTCGCAAGGGAGGGTGAGATCTGGCCATTTCGATTTCGGCAGCGGCTGGGGATGCGAAGGCAGAGACAGAGAGAGTGAGACGGGTGAAAGGGTGAGGAAGACGGATCGTCGTCGTCGTCTTCGCAAGGGAGGGAGGGAGGCCGCCGTCGTCGTCTTCGCAAGGGAGGGTGAGATCTGGCCATTTCGCTTTCGGCAGCGGCTGGGGATGCGAAGGCAGAGACAGAGAGAGTGAGACGGGTGAAAGGGTGAGGCAACACAAATTCGGCAGAGACAGCAGGCTATGATCTTGGAACTCTCAAAAGTAGGCTAAGAAATAAATGCAGTCACTGTTTGTGTTTGTATATATATATATATATATATATATATATATATATGTATGTATGTATGTAGATGTTGTATATATCAAAAGACATCCAACGGTTACGATTATCTAGAGACATCGAACGGCTGGGAATGTAAATGAGCTGATTTATTATATAGATATATATATATATTTTATTAAAGTCTTGCCCATATTAAATAAAAATAAAGAAAAAAGAGGGAATAGAAGAAGTAAAAAAATGTAGTAGTTAGCAGGAAATTCTCAAAAAAAAAAAAATTAAGAAAACAAAAAAGTGGCTTAAGACCTCATGGTAAGGGAGTGTTTTTCATACCATTATTCTTGATTTCCCAACATATGAGAAATTATAAGATGATGGATTTAGGAAGATGTTTCCCTTAATTAGATCTTAAGTTAGGTTAAGTCAGCAAATATATATATATATATATATAGAGAGAGAGAGAGAGAGATAAAGTTTTTGTTATTATTTGTCACATTTCATCAAGTTAATACTTTTCCAACTTCAGGCCTAAAAGATAATATAAATATTTTAAAAATCAAGTTTGTGAGAAATAGACATATTTTTCTTCCAAAAACTATTGTTTTTCAAAAAATCATTTTGTTCCTTCTTAACAAAAAAAAACCTCACTAAAATATCTTCATAAATCATTTTTTAAAATTATTTCTAACAAATAGTTTTCCAATCTTTTTCTTTTTCAAAGAATAATAAATAAAAGATATTTTTCAAATATTTTGTTTTCAAAAGAAAAAAAAAATATTATTAAAAAACAAAAAAGTAAAATAAATGAGTCTTCAAATCTTTTCTTATAAAAAATATTTAAAAAAAAAAAACTAAAGAAATAAAATAGAGTTTTCAAATATTTTCATTTTCAAAAATAAAAAATAAAAAATAGAAAGGTCTTCAAAAAAAAATATTTTATTTTGCCTGTAATAGAATTAGGTTACTCTTTAGTCTAGTAAAAAGATAGGATTCTTCTTTAACCTGTGAAAAGAAAAAGTTGTAAATGTTTGATTCTAAACCTATGAAAAGAGTTAAGTCAGTCCTGAAACTGTGAAAAGGATTGTAAGAGCTTGGTTCCTAACTGGGAAAGGAATAAAGGTATTAGTGGATTGTAAAAGCCATGTGGAGCTTGGAGAACTAAATGTAGGTAAGAATAGCTTGCCAAATTAAGATAAATCATTGTGGGTTGTTTATTTATTTCTGTTGTTTGTGTATGCACTTAGTTAAATACGTTTCCACTATAGTACAAGATAATAATCAATTAGAAAAATTTATAACTTGTGTGTTTGATTATTTAATTGTTTAATTTTTTATCACTACCCAATTCACCCCCTCTTAGATAGATCTATAGGTCAACAATTGGTACTAGAGATGGGTTTAGCTCGATTAGCTTAACATCCTAACTAAACACGATCACATAGAGTGTACTAAGAAAAAATACGTTGGAGATAGCCGGTAGAGAGAGAATCTCTCTCTTGGGATGCATGTAGGGCCATTTTCAAAATGGGTTGCCATCAATTCTCTCAAGCACTAGCTTCCGGCGACCTTTCTCGTCAAGGTTCTTGTTGACATCGCCATCTTCATCGCCATATCTTTGAAGCTCCTCACCTGTGCGTAACAATTGGCGGATCTGAGGTCAATCTCGTTGGCAACTCCGATCTATCGGCGACGACCCCAATTTCGCTTCTCACCATTGCGAATTTAGTTGGCATCTCCATCTCCACCTCGCTTCTCTAGAGCTCATCTTCTTCGATTTTGACCTTTGCCTCTGTTTGTTTTGATCGATTCTGGATTTTGGTTTGTTTTGAGTTCAATATTTGTCCTCTTGAACCAAAAATCGTCGGCCCTACATTCTTCAGGCGTGGATTTTGGCGGTGAATCAAACAGTTTGGGGGTCCAAACCTGTTGAGTTTGGTGGTCGATTCCGAGTAGATTGGGGTTTCAATCATCTAAAATTAGGGCAAATCGCATCCTCAAATCTAATCAGATCTGAGAAATCACCGATTTGAGCTGATCAAAAATTAATTTCTTCACCCCGTAAGTTTACTCATGTTTACTCTTTGCACACCTAGCTTTCAATTATCAGCAAAATCTTTTGTTGGTGTTGTTTGTTGTGACATTTTGGCAATACCTTTGGGATTGTTAGATTTTTAGTCAATTCCTCTCTCTACGACTCATTATGGATAGTAAAAATACAATTTTGAAGAGGAATTATGGTGAATCAAAAAAAGGGTTAGTGTCTATTTTTGTAGACTCAATTTTGGAGAAGATGGGAAGAAGATGTTTAAATTCATGTTTCAGTGGCATTGGGTGGGGCGTGATGTCTATATTCCAAAGCGAATAAGAGTTAGAACATATTCAAAGTATGAATATGTTCGATTTTTGTCTTTGGTTGAAGCATTGAATGCTATTAAAATTCTCAATGGGATTAGGGTGAAGAATAAAGTGATTCAAGTTCGTTTGTCTGTGTGTAGTAAACAATTTGATGTTTTTAGAGTGAAAAGAAAATGGGTAAGAAAAGTAAGAACCCATTTGGGGTCTGCAATTTGTGAACCTGGTGTTGTTTCTACTCCTCAATTCAAGCCTAATCTTACCATAGTGGGTCGAAGTTCTAGTTCTTTTATCTCTACACCCTCTAATCCTGAGATTTTATCTATAGTTCGGTCGCTAAATGTTCATGATAATTGTGAGATCTCCACCTCTAATAAGGATATGATAAATAGAATCATATTAATGCTGCATATAGTAGAAAAAGTGATAGATTATGGAAAACATTTAGGCTTGACTATGATATCGAATAGATTGTAGTTTAGAGATTCGATTGTTAATCATATTCTTAGGGAATGGGATAATATGAGATCAAATTATATTGAAGGTGGATTGCCTTTAGATTCAGCTAAGGGATTGAAAAAGGTGGGTGCAATGAATACTACATTTGTTAGGGGCAGATCTTCTCCTAATGTTGATATAGGAGAGAATCTCTCAAACCGTGATGATGTATGCCACGACTTGGAAGAGGGTGATATCATTGCGGAATCCTCTTGTCAATCCAATTCACATAAATCAATTGCTAAAAGTAATATAGAGTCTTCGAGTCAAGAATGGTTCGGATTGTTGGCCCAGTGAGCTACCTAAGAGGAGGGTGAATTGGGTAATTATAAAAATTTAAACAATTAAATCTTTCAACACTTAAATTATCAAATGATCAATTTATCTTAAATCAATTATTATCTCCGTTACACAGCGGATAAACGTTTATCCTAATCTAGTCCCCCGAGCTCCACGGAAATTCGCAACTACTAAACCCTTGATCCCTTTATTAGGTAAGAACCAAACCCTTACAATTTCTCTTTTCACAGGCTAAGGAAAATATCAAACCCTAATTTTTTTACCTGAAAAGATTGGAACCTAACTACCCTGACTAAACACCGACCCAACCATGTCTAATTCGCTTAAACTCACAAATACAATAAATAATAAGTTTCTTTCTATAAAGAGTTTCTACCACCTCAACACAGTTATACTCGATTAATGTCCCGAAATTTACTACGGGATAGATTCAATGTGAGGCAAATTAATATCTGATTAATAAACAAGGTAGGGTAGCACAAATTAAAGTACGTAATCAGATAAACACATAAAATCGTTTTAAAATAATTTTTTAAACTCTTAAATTTGAAAACGATTTTCCAGGATCTTAAATTCAAGCAATCAATAATAACATAAAATCAAAATAGAGAACAATAACTTTGAAAAATCTCACCAGAAAAACACCAAAGAATAAAAACAAGATCGCAAAACAGCACAAATCGGTGACGCCAATTCAATAAGGCTTTAATTCAAGAACTTTAACACAAAATCTTTCTCGAATAATCTTAGCAGAATGATAACTCTTAGAAAAACTTAGAAATAGATAGCTCTTAATATGTTTTTTTATCACAATCTCGCAAGTCTAATTATATAGACTAATATCAAGCCCTACAACGGCTACTTTTCAAAAGATATGCCTCTAAAAAGCACTCTTAGACCCCATATAATTTTATTTTTTTTCAATTCTGGGATATTTTACTTAAAAATAACTTTCAAAACTCTCAAATAAATCCATAAAATATTTCTCAATTATCAATCATAAAGATATAAAGTATTTAACTAACCAAATTGAGAAAATCATTTAATATGTAAACCAAATCAATATAAATTTAAAACATATGAACCATATCTTCAACAAGATCAGATCCCTCGAATTTCTCCCTTAGAATCATAAAAAACAGTTAGTTTTTTATCAGAAGACCAAGATCCTCGAAATCTCAATCGAAACAGTCGGTTGACCGAACCCTGACTTGTCGGTTGATCGATTAATTCAGCGTACAAACCAGGACAAAACCAAACACCCAGTTGGTTGATCGATCTCCCCTTGGTCAGTTAACCGATTGATTTAGGGAGTTTTCCCTGCCAAAACTCAGCACAGTCGATTAACCGATTACCTTCTAATTGGTTGACCAATTAGCTCAGAGACTTCTACTCTTTCACCATTAGACCCATCGGTTGACCGAACCTTTCTTGGTCGGTTGAACGATCGATGCAAGATCTATATAATTTGCTCCGAAACCTCACTGTTTCAATCAGTTGACCAATCTTTTTCTGATCAGTTGACTGATTGATGTTGGTTGGTCAATTCCGTCACCAATTTTTGCTCCAAAACTCGATGTTTGATCCAGTTAACCAATTATTTTTCTCGGTTAACTGAATTGACTCTAAATTTCAACTTTAAACATGATTTTTACTTAGTTCATTTTTCATTTTTTTAATTTCATGTAGGAGCACATATTTAATCACTAATTATGATCCTAAAATTCATCATATTAAGACACAAAAATATAACTCATAGTGTCGTGTGTGATCCTAATCCAGGTTGTATTAAGAGTATAAGAGTATTGAGTTATTTTCACCTAATTTCTTCAAAATCTTTAATATTATTCATTTCTTTATTGTCCATCTTTGCACCCTTGATATTTTCTTCATAATACAATCTTCAGATGTAACTCTTTTTCTAAAACACTCAACAAAGTCATTAATTCTACCAAAAATATCAACATTTAATTGTTCATCAAAAGCTCGGGATCAACACGGATGGTAGTTGTGACTCAAAACCCAAGGATGAAATTGATGAGATCTTCTCCAAAATCAATAGTAAACGTCGTTTGCGGTTTAAAAAGTATTAACCAAGTGAGCTACCCAAGATGGATGTGAACTGGGTAGTTATAAAAATTTAAACAATTAAAATTTTCAACACTTAATTAATCAAATAATAAATTAATTCTTAAATCAATTATTATCTTCGTTACGTAATGGATAAGTGTTTAATTCTAGGTGCACACCCAAACAAAATATAAAAAAAAAATGTAATACACCAAGATGTATCATGGTTCAACAAGCTAACCTTGCCTAATTCAATCCCCCAAACTCCACGAAGATTCGCAACCTCTAAACCCCTGATTCATTTAACGGTAGAAACCAAACCCTTATAATGATTATTTTTTCAGGCTCAGAATCAATCTTTACAATTCCCTTTTCCCAGGTTAAGGAAGAACCTTATTATTTTTCTAGGGTAACGACTAACCTAATTCTATTACAGGAAGAATCACAACCTAATCTTTTTAACAGACTAAAGATCAAACCTCACCACAATCACAAGTATCATTTTTCTAGGTAAGGATTGAACATTTACAATTCACTCAAAATTGATTCAATTTTAGGAAGAATCAAAATCTAATTCTTTTCAAGGGAAAAGAATAACCTAATATTTTTATACCTTAGGAAAAGATTAAACCTCAATCCTTTTCACCGAAAAAAATTGAAACCTAACTACCCTGATTAGACACCGACCCAATCATGTCTAATTCACTCAAGTTCACAAATACAAAAACAATTATGAGTTTCTTCCCACTTGTAACTTCTACTAACTCAAAACAGTTATACTCAATTAATGTCTCGAAATTTACTACGTGATAGAATTAAAGTGAGGTAAATTAATATCTAATTATAAATAAGTGTAGGTATCACAAAATATAGCACGTAATCAGATAATAATACAAAATCGTTTTAAAAATATTTTTATACTCTTAAATTTGAAAACGATTTTTTTAACAATCTTAAATCCAAGCAATTAACAATAATACGAAATCTAAATTAAGAACAATAACTTAGAAATATCTCACTAGGAAAACACTAACTCTCGAATAATCGATGACGCCAATTCAGCACAAATCGATGACGCCAATTCAACAACGCTTTAGCTCTAAAACTTTTAACACAAACTCTCGAATAATCTTAGCAGTATTATAACTCTTAAAAAAGCTTAGAAACTGATACTTTTTTATGTTTTTCAGCTAATTTTCGCAGGTCTATTTTTATGGATTGAGATCAAGCCTTTCAACTGCTAGCTTTCAAAAGATATGCCTCTAAAAGGCACCTATAGACCCCATATATCATATTCATTTAATTCTGGTATGTTTCATTAAAAAATAACTTTTAAAACTCTCAATTAAGTTCATAAAATATTTCTAGAACATCAATCACAAAGATAGGAAATATTTAGTTGCTAAAATTGAGATAATCTTTAATTATATGTACCAAATCAATAGGGATATCAAAATATATGTACCATATGTTTAGTAGTTTTAAATCCCCCGAAATACTCTATTGGAATTGTCAAAAACGGCTAGTTTTTAACCGAAATCCCAAATTCCTCGAAATCTCAACCGAAACAGTCGGTTAACCGAACCCTACTCTGTTGGTTGACCGATTGAATCAGCGTGCAATCCAGGCCAAAACTATACAGGCAGTCGGTTGACCGAACCTCCAACGGTCGGTTGACAGATTGATTCAGGATGTTTTCCAAGCCAAGCCATGCCACAGTCAGTTGATTGATTGTCCTACAATGGGTTGACCGATCGTTTCAGAGACTTTTCGCTGCCATTCCACTGCGCCCATCGGTTGACCGATTCCTTCTTATTCGGTTGACCGATTGATGCAGGATCTTTCATATTTTCTCTGAAACCTCTTTGTTTCAATCAATTAACCAATCCTCCTCAGATCAGTTGACCGATTGATGTTGGTTGGTCACTTTTTCAGTTATTTCTGTTCCAAAACTCAACATTTGATCCCGTTAACCGATTGTTTTTCTCAGTTAACTAAATTAACTCTAAACTCAAACTTTAAACATTATTCTCACTTAAGTCAATTTTCATTTTTCAATTTCACATAGGAGTACATATTTAATTACTAATTAGGATTCTAAAATTCATCAAATCAAACACACAAAAATATAACTCATTTATAGTGTCATGTGGTGATCTTAATTCGGATTGCATTAAAAGTATTGAGTTATATTCATCTAATTTCTTCAAAATCTTCAATACTCTTCATTTCTTCAATGTCCATCTTTGCACCCTTGATATTTTCTTCGTGATATTTTCAATATAATCAATAAATGGAACTTTCTTTCTGAAACACTCAATAAACACATTAGTTCCACAAAAAATATCAACATTTAATTGTCCATTAAAATCTTAGGATCAACAAAAAGAAGCTAATATCTTTACCTAAAAAGAGAGAGAGAAAGAACTCATTAGCAGTTTGGGTGTATTAATGAGGTTAGGGGCTCGTCGGCTTAGAAGACCTTGGAGTTTGTTGTCTTTTGTGTGCATGATCATTGGACAATTCTGTGGCTTTCAAATTATTTTTAGTAGGGGTTATTTTCTTTTGGATTGCTTCAGGTCAACTTTGAATTTGTTGTTCCCCGCAAATCTTCCACGTTGGTTGTATTGTCTCTTGATATCTGATTAACTCATGGGATTTGTATAGGCGTATATTTCAATTTGGGCAGTGCCGGGTTTTGGTGTTTTTGAAGAACTTTTTTGAAGTTTCCGAGCTCAATCATCATTAGAAAATGGATAAAAATCTTGTTACAGTTTGGCCAAATGGGAGTATTAGTGTCTATTGCCAGTAAAAAGAAGACAGAGATAATCGCTAAGAGGATTTGGAAAGTCGTCGAAGGTTCGCTAATGGAGTTTTTTGGGTGTTAGGGAATGTGTTTTCCTGATTTTGGGTGTTTTGTTGGTACTTGGTGTTTTGTATATTATGTGGCTATATGGCTTCCTGTATTGGTGTATATCCGATCCCTAGGATTGACCATGTGATAGCCCGTTGGCATAACGGGTTAAGGGATTTTATGGCTTGTAATAGTTTTGGGGAGTCTTGTGAACTACATGGTAAATTTTACCATGTAGTAAAGAAGACTCTTCCCTTTAAATTCTAATATAATCAAATGCTTATCCAAAAAAAAAAAACATAGATTGCACTGAGGAAAATGTTGTATGTGAATCTTCTGCTTTCCTAATGTTTTATGTCATCATCCTGTTTGTACTAATGATGTATGTGAACTTCCGATTTGTCCTAATGTTTTGAGTTAATCTCTTACTTGTTCAAATAATCAAAGATTTGTTAGTGAGAATGATTAAAATAGTGATAATGAGGCTACTGATAAGGTTATTGAGACATTGATTACTCTTACATATGCTTTTGGTAAATAAATTTGAAACTTGGGAGGAAAATTGTTATTCTTGAAAATAAAAAGTTCAGTACTACCAAATCTCTTAAGAAAAAAAATTTAGACAAATATTTTGAAACTGTTGAAATTTTTGAATGCTCTATCTAAAATAGGTAAGTTTCTTGAAAGGATTGACTCTCTTGAAGAAGAAAATATTTTTTTGAAAATTAATGTTTCAAATTTTCCGCACAACGATTTCAAAAGGAAAAATATTGACATTTTAAACGAGGTTTTAAATATTGAATTAGAAAATACAAAATGTGAACTTGATAGAACTTGTTTAAAAATTCATTTTGTTGAAAATAATTATCGAATTCTTAATAATGATCTTGAATTTATGCACACAAAAAAAAATTTGATCTTCAGGTGAATGTTAGTTCATTAGGATGGTTACTTAAAAAGACACAAAAAGATTTTAATGAGGTAGTGGATAAATTCAAGAGTATTGAGAAAACTAAAGTTTTTAACAAAACAGTAGTCCCTAAAGTAATTCCTTATTATCAATATCAATATCGTGCTCCTGAGCGAAAAAGTTGATTATCTAAAGAAACCTACTAATGATTTTAGATATTATTATACAAAGTTTGGTCATCTTGAAAAATGGTGTTACCTATTGCATGATTACCCAATTAAATCCAGAAATAACTAGACACCTAGAAAATAAAATTTTCATACAAGAATGAATGGTTTATTTGCCAGACCAAGAAGGACAAATGAAAATTATGTGCAAAAGAAAGATCTCAGATTTGTTGAACTGAGAATGATGAATCAATATGATACGCAAAGATTTAGAGAAAATTTCAAAAAGCCACAATTTCAGTATGGGAGACAAAACAATGATTATCACCGAAGAAAAGTACAAAATCAGAATTAGAAAAAACTGGTATATAAAGTCATTGTAGATCGTAATAAGTCAAAGATATCTCAAGTATCCCATAAAGGCAAGGAGACCATTACTGGAAATATTTGGAAGCAAGTTGTCTTACAAGAGGAAGATATCATAGAGGTGAATCAATCAAAAGATCAATCAGTTTATTCAAAGGAAATCAAGAGTGGTATTGAAAATCAATTTAAGGTACATACACCAACCTTTCCCAAGGATGAACCAAGTATGTCAAATTTTTTAAAGTATATATATGTGTTCATTTTGTTAGGGAAACAGATGTTTCACATTTCTCCACTAATTAAATTTATTTAATGTGCGTTCATTTTATGTGACAATAATTTTTTAAAATATTTATGTGGATTAAAATTGAGAAATAAATAAGGCTGAGTGAAACAAAAGATCAGAATCTGAGCAATTCGATCGATCGACCAAGTCTTCAGTCAACCAAAAATAAGCGCCAAGACTAGTGCGTTTTTCAAAAATCAAGCCGATCAACCGATGTTGTATCTGGTTAACCAACCTACATCGAATTTAAAGCCCTACCTAGGTCCTTTTCTTATTTTATCCGAAACTCTCCATCTTTTATCTCAAACTAACTTTCTAGAACCAAAACCCTTCAACAAAACTTAAAGATATCTTCACTTTTGGGTTGGATCGGAGCATTTCGAAGGTGGATCTTCCGATTTCAAGACATTCAAGAGAAGTTCATCCATCAAGTAGGATCTATTTCTCTTTTATGTTTCATTTGGTCGTATTTAGCGTAAGGAAGGTTTGGTTGCCATTGATTTGGTGTTAAAATTAGATCTTTTTGTGGTTAAGTATTTGAATTGGTGATTATGGGTATTAAGCAAACTGCAAAAAAAAGGGAAGAACCAAAAGAAACCCAATTTCGACGCCATTGATTTTCTGAGCAAAGAAATTGAGAAAAAAAATGATGAAAAATAGTACATTGTAAAGTTGTATATGCTAAGCCAGTGGATTTTGCAAATCTAAGAAATAACCATATCAATATTGAGGAGACTTTTAATAGATTGGGTTGGACATATTTCTTATCACGAAACAACCCATGGTTTTCTCACTGGGTAAAAATGTTTTACGCTAATCTAAAAATTGAAGATAACTCACCATCTTCATATGTTAATGGGTTGATCTACTAACGTAAATAGTAGCTTGAAGAAAATTAAGAGTGGAGGCTACTAGAGAAATCAGTCAACCGACGAGATGGGCAGTTAATCGACGAAAGAGAATAACTGCTTGAAAATTAAACGTTGCATATGCCCGGTCCACCGGCCTATGGGCGGTCAACCGAGATGGTCAGATTCAATCAACTTGACTGTTTGGATTTTCTTGATCTTTTACCCAAATCCTATGATTTTGAAAGTTGGTAAATGAGATTTTTTGGGGGGATTTGAGTATATTGCAATTATATATCATATATTATTAAGATCCTAATTAATTGACCTTTATATTTATTAATTATATCAGTTAACTTGGTAAAACTACTATATTTAAGGATTTTGAATAAAAAATATTTTGGGGACCAAAGCAAACAAAGAGTATTTTTAAATGAAATATATCTATTTTGATAGTATATTATATATGGGCTCTTAAAGTGTCATTTAAGGTCTTATATTTTGAAAAATAATTATTATAGACATAATTTGAAATCTATATAATGATACATGTGCTTTCAACTTTAATCGATCAAGAACAATCAGTCTTTACTTTAAAGAGAGTGATTTTGCTGAAATTTTCTAGGAGATTGATTTTGAAAGTGTTCTTGATCGAAGCGCACAAATATTTTCCTTACCAGTTTTTATACTACATTGAGTTATTTTATCTGTTTCAAGAAATCCTGATGAGATCTTTCCAAGTTAATTTATATTCTTTTCTTATATAATCTAATTGATTACTTGGAATATTTTTATTAGAAAAATCATCGTTTTCCAGTTTAAATTACTTCTATATCTCAAGAAACGACATTTACCTGCGAAATCTGATTATATAATATCACGTGCTTTAATTGAGATAAATTAGATTTATTTTCTCATATAGTTCTATCCCATAGAATTCGGGTTATTAATTGAGTATAATTATTTTGAAGTGTTATAAGCTTTAGTGGGAAGAAACTTAGTGTTTTTTGTATTTATGAGTGTGAGTGAATTAGATATATTTGGAATGGTATCTAATTAGGGTAGTTAAGTTTGATATTTAATATGTGAAAATGATTAAATTTTGATTCTTCCTGTAATAGAATTAGGCTAGTTTTTAACTTGGTAAAAACATAAGATTTTTCCTTACCCTGTGAAAAAAAAAAAAAACTTGTAAAGGTTTGATTATGAGCTTGTGAAAATAATTAGATTAGTCTTAAACCTGTGAAACGAATTGTAAAGGTTTGATTCCTACCTAGAAAAAGAATCAAGAGATTAGTGGATTGCGAATGCCTTGTAGAGCTCCGGGGACTGAACGTCGATAAGAGTAGCTTACCAAACTAGAATAAATTGTTGTGTTGTTTATGAATTTCTATTTATTTTTTTTGTGCGCTTAGTTAAATACGTTTTCACTGTAATACAAAATAATAATTAATTAGGAAAATTGATAACTTGTGTGTTCGATTATTTAATTGTTTAAATTTTTATCACTATCCAATTCACCCCTCCCCTTGGATAGATCTGTGGGCCAACAAAAGACAAGGAATAATATAAGTGATGTAGAACAAGCGGAAACAAATTTGATGATTTCAAGGGACTGCAATAAGATTTGGAAAACATAATCAAACATATCATGATATTAACTAAGACTATCACCTGCTTACGAACCAAATGCTGAAAAAATCTACCAATAATACCTCGATAATTCAATTGCAAATCGAAGAGTAACAAGCAGCATAACAAGACTAGCATGGTTGAACGAGATGCCATGTGTCAAACGTCCAAGGTGACTGCATATTGCATGTTCTCGATTGAAGCAAGAAGAACATTGTTCTCAGTCTCTATTTTCTTCCCATCCAAACCCAAATTGAGCAACAAACAGGAAGCACAAATGTCATCAAACCACCATTGAAATAAAATGAAGATCAAACAGTGAATCAGATATCACATGCATCAACTTTTTCAAATGAAGTCTCCCATTAAATCACACCCTTCTAGAAATCTGAAAAATAGTAATCAATGAGAGTTTGTCAGTACTAACCTGACCACTTGCATGCATAGTAGAGGAAGCTATAGGCAGATTAGGATTGGTGTAGTCCCTAAATGAATGGAAAGTCTAATAAATACAGAGAAGAAAAACTAGAATCACAAATAAATAGCAATGTGTCCCCTCAAGGCAGAAGTTGTACTACATAAGCAAATAATGCATAATCATCATACTAAAGAGAATCGACGTAAGGATTGCATTTGCCCAAAATTCAATGGATGAAGAGAAGAAGATATTTGAATCAAATCGGAAAGCATGTGATAGGAGTAGATACATGCCCCCGTGGAAAACGATTAAAGCACAGCCCCCGTCAAAGCAACAGAGGAAGGAGAATATTATTGATATAAAAAAGAAACCTAGAGGCTAACCTTTTAACTGCAAAACCAATTTGAGTAACAATTCAAAGCCTCTGATGCAAGAGTAGTGACAATATGGTTGCAGTTATGACAACATATATAGAAAGAACAAAATTGAAAACTGACCAAACTCATGAATGCTTCTTGGCAAAATCATGCATACTAGGTTATGAAATAAACCTACATATATGAATGAAACATAACCAAGCTGAGAGAGGTCTATTAAAGCTTGTATTTGCTTGTCTTCTTAAAGAGTGAAAATTCTTCAATGTGGAATTGCTTGTGTGTGCTTTGTCTAAGATTCTATTGGTTTATAGCATCTTACGTAGCGCAAAAAATATCATACTAAAGAAATAAACCAAAAAACAACACAAAACATACAAAAGGAATACATTGGAATATGGTGACATGACAAAGACTCGTGAATTTAGATATCATATATACCTGCTACGATAGCTCTGAAATTTCAATATCTAATTCATAAGCTGTTGAAATACGTTATTTATATATTTTGTTATTTATAGTATCTTGATTGTAAGACATTATTAGCCCATTATTCGGGTGATATATTTCATAATTTAGTCTGTTCCTACAGCTATATAATTGGAGATATAGAACCCATTCTGTACAAATTAATATATACAAAATATTTTTCTTTTACCCTATATCAAGGTTTTAAATATCGGTCATTACATAACGTAACAGCCAATTCGTACCGGAAATAGGACCCCCCGATACCGTTACTGGGCCGATTCTCAAGTCTAGGGATGATTCACATAGTATCGGGCCGATACGGGCCTATAACAGGCGTTACGGCCGTTACAGAGAGGCATAACAGCCGTTACGTTGTTACAGCTGTTCCAGCATCAGAGAAAGGCATACGGACCGTGAGAAGAAGATGGAATCCTTACTGAAAGTTGAAAACTCAAAAGCAAATAGAATGCTAACTGAAATCCTCTATATAATTGAGAAGAAGATAAATAAAAAACTTACCTTCGTAGATTTTGAAACTAAAAAACTCTCGCGCGTCACCGAACTTGGGAAATCCGTCGCCAAACCTTAACAGCTTGTTGCCGTCGCAGTCGCTCGCATCTCCTTGTCGGCCATCGCAGCTCCTTGACGTTCGATCGTTCGTTCTCTCTCTCTCTCTTTCTCTATCGATCAATGATCTGATTTGGAATTAGGGTTGGTTGGGATATTAAAGGGGTAGGTTTGTAATTAGGGGGAGGGGGTGGGCTTGTAATTAGGGGGAGGGGTGAGTTTGTAATTAGATTTAATTATGATTTTAATACAAATTGCAATTTCTTCCCTAAATTTGTAAATTTTTAATTAAAAATTTAAATTTGAGTATTATATATATAGTTATATTATAGAAATTAATTCCTAAAATAGTTTTTTTAGTAAATAGTAGAAATTAAATTTGTGTATGTGAATTGTAAAAAATTAAAATTTAACAATAACGCGTGAAGAAGAGCCTACGCGCAATTCGTTTTGGTATTAATTATTTAATGAGTGTATTGTTTTTGTAATATGGTGGACAAATACAATCTACTATTTTATTATATCTGTTTAATATATTTTTATTAAATGTTATGTGCGTATATAACCCTAAATGTCAAAATATCTATTAGAATGTGTTTATTAAGGGTTAAATGAATAAAATAATCATTATGATTGAGTTTTTGAGGATATTCTGGTGATTTTAAAAAATTCACGACCGTTACGTCCGATTCCCATTACGGACAGGCCAATACTCCCGATACCGTTACACCGCGACCATTACCGTTACGTAACCCGATACCTCGATTTAAAACCTTGCCCTATATCCTTTTTGGTATCCAGAGCCAAAGTTTTTTTTTCCAAACCCACCGCTGCCACTAGTCATAACCCAAGCTCAGCCACCACCAAACCGCCGCCATCACCTGCAAACCCTAAACACAGCCGCGAACCACTACCACGACCGAAACCCTAGCCGTCACAAATTGCCCCCTAACCTAACCCTAGCCGTCGCGAACCACCACCCAAAATCGCGAACCCTAACCCTAGTCGTCACGAACCACAGCCATGAACCACTACCACGACAGAAACCCTAGCCGTCGCAAATCGCCCCCTAACCTAACCCTAGCCGTCGCGAACCACCACCCAAAATCACGAACCCAAAATCGTGAAAACTAACCCTAGCCGTTGCGAACCACAGCCGCAAAACCACCCACCAATTCGCAACCCTGCCGGCCTCCGAAACCCACCTCCTAGCCAACTCACGAAACCCTATCCAAATTGCCGCCGCCGTCACCTGCAAAACCCTAACCTACCTGCAAAATCACCATCCAGCTATTGTCACGAATCCAAACCTTTGCAAACCAGTTCTTTGTGCACCATCTCGCACATTGATATGCTTCTGTCTACTACTGTAACATTGCGGATTGTTCTTCAAGTAAACTGCTCGTCGCCGTTGTTCTCCATTAGTTGGTGGACCAGATGTCTTAAACACACGACCTTCTCTTCAATTTCGTGAATGATTAGGTAACTCCGTCTCTGTTACCTCAATCATATTATACCTTCTTCTTCCGGAGCCCTATCAGTCTTCCGTAGCATTTGTCTACCTGTCTCATTGCTACGATCTCATCTCATTTATATTAATGACATCCGGGAGAGAAAGTGACGTCCCATCTCAAACTGTTCCTACTCCACAGCTACTCGCTCGCTCAGATTTTACCTGTGCTCCTGAGGCCACGGTCCAACGTGTTACCATCGTCTTACTCAATGGAACGAATTTCCCTATATGATCTCGCTCGCTCCGTCTCTACCTTTGTGGAAAACGTAAGACCAAATGGCTCCACAACACTGAGCCAAAGCCAGATATCAACAATCCGACGTTTGCTCAGTGGGACACTGATAATTGTACTATCCTCGAGTGGATCTTCAATTATATGGAGGAACGGATCTATCATTTCTTCATGTTCCACGAGACGGTCAGCGGATTATGGTCTGCTCTTACGAAGATGTATGCCCATTCTCGCAATGAATCATGGATCTTCGAGCTCTACCATGAGATTTCCCATGCCTCGTAGGCATCCTTGGGACTTTCAGTCGCGGATTACTTTGGCTACCTTCAATCTCAGTAGGAAGAACTTGCGCAGTATGAACATCTGAGTAAATTCCCTGAGAATGCTACTAAGATCGAAGCCAAGCGTCAGGATCGTCGACACACGTACCATTTCTTGATGGGTTTAAATTCGGAGTACGAGAATCTTCGCACTCAGATTTTGAACACATCACCAATGCCAGATCTATACACCGCATTCTCTACTGTTGACAACGATTCAAAACACCGACTCCTTCTCCCATCTGAAGTCACTCCTTCAGTCCCTGAACAGATGGCCTTTCCAGCTCCTTTTAGTCCGCAGATGGTATTCCCAGCTCCCTCTGGTCCTCGCCCGTCAGGCACGCGACCATACTTTCAGCATTGTCGAAAGCCTGATCACAATATTGACCGTTATTACAATCTTCGTCCTGAATTGAAACCTCGAAACCTCGGAGGGAGGAAAGAAAGAGAAGGACCATGCACTGGTGCTATTGTTGATATTGTCTGTGGTCTAGCAGATCCTCCACCAGCTCTTCTGGATATTTCCCACATCCAGGCCCAACTTGCCCAGCTTCAGGCTCAGTTAACTACTTTGGCATCGTCTTCCGGCCCCACGGCTGCTCTTGCCTCGGGTACTCTTATTGCGCTTCACGGTAAGTCTGGTCGCCCTACTTGGATTCTGGATTCTGGGGCTAACAATCACATGACTGGTAAGTTTTCTACCTTTACCTCCCCTGTTTCGCCTATAAACCAATCTGTATGTATTGCCGATGGTACCTCTATCCCTATTCGTTGTCAATGAGATGTCTGTTTGTCTCCTGATATCACTCTTCACTTTGTTTATTATGTTCCTAAATTTGCCTATAATCTTCTGTCAGTTAGTCGTCTTGCTAAAAATCTTAACTGCGTCGTTGTTTTCTTACCTAATCGTTGTTTCTTGCAAGACCTGACTACGAGGAAGATTTTTGGCAGGGGATATGAACGCGATGGTCTCTACTACTTCGGCAGCCCTCCACCTCCACCTGTTCCACCTTTTAGTATGCAAGCCTCTGTATTACCTGTTTTTTATTCCTCTATGTGTTCTTTCAAAAAATTAAACTTGTGACATGCCCGTCTAGGACATGCAAATTTTCAGTATTTGTGTTGGTTGTTTCCGTCTATTAATAAAGCTTACAAGGACTTTAAATTTCAATGTGTGGTTTGTGAATTGTCTAAACACACACGTACCTCTTAAATTCCTCGCATACACCATGCCTCCCAAGCATTTGATCTTATCCATTCTAACATTTGGGGACCCTCTCCTGTTACAGCCATTTCCAAACACCGTTACTATGTCACCTTCATCGATGATTATAGTCGGTGCACTTGGATTTATTTGATAAAGCATGAATCAAAGGTTTACACTCAATTTATCCACTTCCTTCAAATGATAAAAATCCAATATAAAACTGTTGTGTGCAATATCAGGTCAGATAATGGCCGGGAATACTTATCTGATGAATTTAGGACTGAGCTTAATAAGCAAGGCATCCTTCAGCAACTTACCTGCCCTTATACCCCTAAGCAAAATGGTGTGACGAAACGTAAGAACCGGCATCTCATGTTTGTAGCCCGTTGTCTTTTGAGATGAATGAATATTCTCAAATCTTTTTGGCATACGACAGTTCTTACTGCTGCCTATCTCATTAATCGCACATCGAGTCGTGTCCTTACAGGCAAAACCCACTTTCACATACTGCAACCCACTAGCACCATTTTCCCTATCTTACCCCGTGTCTTTTGTTGTACGTGTTTTGTCCAGAATCGGAGCCCTACTCGCACTAAGTTAGATGATAAATCTATCCGGCGTGTTTTCCTCGGCTATTCTTTCATGTCAAAAGGATATAGGTGCTACGATCCAGTTACCCACCGTACTTACCACTCTCTTGATGTTACATTTCTCGAGACCGTACCCTACTTTTCTGGTATTGTACCTTCTCCACCTATTGAGGCAGCCACTACCAAGGATCATGCCCCACTTTCGCGTCCTATACCTGTCTTAGATATATCTTCCCCACCCACATCACACCTACCACAGCATCCCACACCTAATTTAGCATGCTCTTGCAGCTCTGAAATTTCAATATCTAATTCATAAACCAAACAAAAAGTTGGACAAGAAAATGAGAGTTACTATATGCTCCAACTGTTAGGTTTATCCCACATCGGATGTGGAAGAAGCCGGTGGTCAAGTTATAAGTGTAAGGGAAAGCCTCATCTCATGAGTTAGCTTTTAGGGCGAGAGAGGCCCAAGACCACCCTACGCTGATATCAGAGTTCATGTTATAACAACTCTGACCCAATAACCACAGATAGTGGTCGAGAGTAAGCCGACCAAAGACCCGATGTATGAAAGGAGAGATTGTTGAGCTTATCCCACATCGGATGTAGAAATGGATGGTGGTCAAGTTATAAGTGTGAGGGAAAATCTTATCTCACGAATTAGCTTTTGGGGAGAGAGAGGTCCAAGACCACCCTAAACCAACCTAGCTTGTCTAGAACATAAATGTTCACCGATTGGGATATGATAGATGCAAATATATCTACCGTTCTTATAACTGAAGAGATCAAGGAAAGGAAAGATCATGAAAACGTGAATGAGGCCACCAATTGCTATAAACATAATATATTTTAAAGAAATAATTCTTTTGGTATAATTCTGCATCACATAATGAAATACAATAAAAAATAAACAGTGAAATGGAAATCAATATCTAAGGTAACTACCAATGGCTTGCGACCGGTGCCTTTCTTGGGTCATGCAAATGAAAGAACGAGCATAAAGCGCAAAAAGAGAATTAGAAAAAGAATCAGAAGTATGACCTGTCAGAAGCATCTAATTTGACTCAGCAATTTTAACAATCAACCCACAAATTTTAGCTAAATAAAAAACTTGTTGATTTATGATGAGAAATGATTTTTGAATAAACTAGTGAAGCGAATGATTTTTGAATAAACTAGTGAAGCGAACTTCTTTACTCTCACCTCGGCTTGTAATTTCTTTCTCTATTCCTTAGCTTTAAACTTTGCAATTTCCTTCATCTTCTCAACCTGCGTACCAACTTGTCTGAGTTAACGTAGCAAAACTAATATGCCAAGTTTATAATGCCTGTGTTATATTTATATAATTGAAACTTCTGGATTAACTCAGCAATGGCAATGCCATACAAGAAGGTTTAATAAGCAATTTAATGGCTCAATGTCATTCTTAAACCTAGGATTTGCAAAAAGTACGAATCATTTTGAAAATGAAAAAGTAGCTAACAATCAGAAATGGAAAAGCACCTTCCTGATTTCATCCCTTGATTCCTCTGCAACGTTTCTTGGTATATTCAGTATCATCGCAAATCAAGACATTGTCGAAGAGGGTTCCTGATTTTCACCCAAGCATGAGAAGCTCAATTAATTTAAATAAAATAGAAATTAATGGAAAATGAAGAAAGAGAGAGCAAGAGAAGATCGATTTCAGCAAAAACGGTGGAGAGCGGCGAGGATTCGACAGCGACATGATAAAGGCAACGATTGAGCAGCGGAGGAGAGGTGGCGATTGAGCAGTGAAGGAGAGAGGCACGGTCGCACGAGGTTAGTGAAGGAGAGAGCTAGGGCAGGAATGTGAGAGGACTGAGGTTTTGTTCAATTAGCGATGGTTTTGTTCAGCCATGGAGAGAGCAGGCAGGGAATGAAATGTGAAGAGCGTGAGTGGGGAATACGTTGGCGCTAATCCGAGACGACCTCGTTTTAGTGTAAAATTTTTAATTTGTTTTTTATCCTCTCTTTTTTTTTTTTATCATTTTATTATAAATACATTTATAAGTCACTATTATTTGTCTTTTAATTATATATTTCAATTATAATAAGACACAATATTGATATTGTGCCTCATATTATTTTTATTTTTAGGACTCAAGTTTTAATTTTATATATATATATATATATATATATATATATATATTATTTTTTGTTTTACTAATATAATTTTATTGGAACACCATTTTTTGTCCTCCAAATTTTTTATTATATATTAATTTTTATTAAAATAATGAGAATATGATTATTAAAAATATTAAGTATATTTTTATGAGACAATTCAAATTTTGTGCCTCGAAAATTAACTTTATAGGGTACATCACATGTAGTGTCCCAAAAAAATTATCCTCATTCCCAGTTTTGTTAGGGTGGGGAATCATTATTTTCAAATGTCTTAATATTTTATAAGAGGTCATATCTTTCAAAATATCAAAAATTTGTTCTACTTTTATTTGAAAACTGCAAGAAAGAGTTCATAATAGAAGGGAAAAAAAATTAAAAAAAATAAAACATTCAGACATAAACTAATTGAACTTAATTGGACATAAAGTATCGTTTTCTGACGGATGTCTTGAGGTGCCTAACACATTCCCCTAGCGTAATTGACCCCTGAACACTTTTAAATGAATATTTGGTTTAACTGTATATTTGAAATCAAAGTTATTTAGGCCTTTTAAATTGTTTTTCAAAAAATTCGGTGAACTAGAGCATACCAATTAAACATAATGCTAGGTAGTCACTCATTTTTCTCAAATGGTCTAAGTACTTTTTTGAGAAACCAACATTTTAAAAGACTACTTCTCCTTAAGCCTTATTATTTCCTATTCTTTTAACTTTTGGAAAAAGCGGTGCGTGTAAGTGCAAACTTGAAATTTAATCATTACTATCGGCACCAATATCCTCATCCCAGTCAATTTTCCAGTAGAACATATTTAGCAATGGTTAAGAGAGCGAGGGTAGAAGGAGCGATAGCATCGACGACCACTCGTTGGGAAGGAGTTGAGAGTTTGGCGGCGAACATTGTTTTTGATATTCTAGATCTAGAAGAACAATCTCAAATTAATCTTAATCGGATATCAAATTAATGAATATTTTTCTTTAAATGGATTTCAAAAAAAATAAAATCTGCTTCTATAATTTTTTTTTTCCAATGAAGATTGGCTCCGTCATTTTCTACAGAATTATACCATCTCAAATAATTTTCCATATTGAATGTTCATGGCACAAAATAAAAAGTTTGTCTCCTATTCAAGCACTCCGTCCAATTCCAATAAGATAAAAATTTCACAAATATAGATCCATTTACACATCCAACACATTTTAAAAAGTTAAAATCAACCAAAAATTTGATATTCCAAAAATGGACAATAGGCGCGCTTAGACAACTTGTACATGCAATCGGACGGTTTCTTAATAGAAGGACTAGTGTCTGGACAATTTGGTCAAACATCTAGATGGTATGTCCACTGCTTGGAAATTGTTCAGATGATGGTATCCAGTGTCCAAATGGTCTAGCACCGCATCAATGAATGTGCGGGATTCTTTCCTTAAATCCTTCCTTTAAGGGATTCAAGCAAATTTGAGGGTTTCGAGTTTCTTACCTATTTAAATAAACCCTAACCTCCCACATCCTGTGTGATTTTAAAGAGTTTCTACATAATAGATTAAAGTCTAATAAGGCGAAACTCTCTCACCTTGATTCATGCCTTATATTGTGCTTAAATTTTAATTCAATCAAGGGGTTTCAGACTAACGATCATACCAAAGGCTACGCATAATCACCTTTCTGTGGAAAGAGACTAGAGAGGTTTGTGTGATCTTTGAAGTTGAGTAGCTAATGAAGTTCCCAAGTGAGGAGCTTCGAAGACATCGTTGACATAACCCAGGCGAGGAGCTCAAGAAGTTATGAGGAAACACGTAGCTAGCTAGCTAGCTGGATGAAAGAAACTTTGTACACAGTCTTTAGGGGAAGCAATGTCAGCTAAGTCTTGAAGTCAGTAGTTGTTATAGTTGTACTACCTTTGAATTTATCAGTAAATTAATTACTCCTGTCGCGAAAAGGCATCGTAGTTTTTGCCCTTTTCGAATTTTCCATATTAAAAAATATGTATTTGACTTTACGGTACCACATTGCGTGTCTTTTGTATATGACATTATTTTAATCTTATGTTATAATTTGCATATCCTTAACAAGATTAAAATCATAAATCAAATTGGATAGAATATTAGATCTAGAGGGTGTAAATTTTAATCATCTATTTACCCCCATCTAGACAATGTTTATAATAACTGGTGATTTTTCACTTATGTTTGTCAATAATTAATTTTGACAAATTTACCAAATACGTTCCCATTTTCTACTACTTTTCAAGACACACAGCAAAAACTTTCTTAGTTGGGCACATTACCGACTTGAATGGTTCATTTCTCAGTTGGGGAGGTTGGCTTCAGAATTGGGTTTCGATTATTTTTGAGGTCCAGCGCAAGCAATTGAGGCACATGCATGTCCATTTGGTCTCTTGAAGTTTTCAGAAAAAAATGTAGCAGGGTATCATTGCTGTCCTAACCAATCCTCTGGACTAGGGATTCCTAAGACTTCAGATTAGCCGCCTCCTCCCATCCTGTTTCTCTTTTCTATTCTTTGTGTACTGGTCATTGTGAGGCGGTTTTCCGGCATATGCTTTGGATCTACAGATAGTTCTAGAAAAAGTGCCTCTTTGGACAAGAACATCTACGAAAAAAATATTAAATGCTTACTCCTTTTTTTAATGGAAAATTGTTCAAAGATCAGAGACGCAAACCAAGTTTGATTGCTTAGAGATTGATATTAGAAATGAATGTTCGTAAAAATGTTATCCCTTTGTATTGAGATCAAGTTTCATTTACCCCTTGTATTTTGAAAATAGAAACTTTATCTCATTACACTTTAAAATCAAGTGAAATTTTTCGTTTTTCAATTAAATCGAACAAATAAAAAGACTGAAATGTTTCTAATCCATACCAAATCCTTAAGTTTTGAATATAAATAAACTACTCAAACGAACTCTGATTTGAGTGATCCATATATTAATGGATTCGTCTCAGAGAATACTGTAAATTGCAATAAAAATAAATTTCAAAAATAATTTTTGATATGCAAATCGCTTACCATTTTGAGGAAAAATAATTATTTTACATACAAATTCAATTTTTTTTAAACACGATATTGATCACACATTTTATCCGTCTTTAATAATCTATATATATTTTTCTATTTTTTAAGGTGTAAACAATCTGATTTTTTAATCTATATTTTAACATTTTTGGTATATATTAAAAATTATATTTTTGATTCTTTAGAAAAAATTGATTTTGATACAAATCTTTCTTGTCAACAATTATAAATTATTAAAATTGATATAAAATGATATCAATTTTATATTTTAAAATTTTGAATTTTCACGTGAAATAAACATTTAAAAAAAAAAAGAAATAAGTGACTTTGGTGTCAAATGTTTTTAATAACATTTTTGGTTCCAAATTATATTATATTCCAAAATGAATCTATGCATATATAGTTTGTCCAAAATGGAGTTCGTTTCAATTGTAAATTTATGTTTTAAAGTTAAAGATCTAGTATACATTTGGCACAATTTAGTCTCTTTTCGAATTCTATTAAATTTCATGAAGAAAACTAAAGTTTTCGGTTTAATCCAAATTCTAAGAAGATAAATTGTCTATTTTAAAAGTATATGACAATAAAGTGAAAATAGATTCAAATACAAGTGAGCAAACTGCCATCACCCTAAAAATCACACGTGATCATTTTCAAATTCAATGTTTAGGTTTCAATTATGTACTACCAAATATCTTTAACTTCTGACAATTTCGCAATAAAAAAATTTCTTCTTTCTACTAACAATGACAGTGACCGCATTCAGCTGAAAAATGACCTACCATTGGCTGAAAAATTTACAACTTTGTTCTAAAAATTTAGAAGCAATAGTGAAAAAGGAATTTTTTCCTCATTATTAAATAGAATATAGTAAAAAAAAAAAAAATTATACAAAGGCTATCTAAATAAACAACACCGTAATGTTTAAATTGCATTATTTTTTCATTTCTTGAGTTATGAATACACTGAATGTTAACAGAAATAGAAAGATGTGAATAATAACAGTAAACAATTAAAGACAACCAATTTGTTTTTAAGGAAAAAAAAACATTGACTGTTTTCAACTTAAAAAATAAGTGAACTACCCTTGGTTGAAATTTTGTCTGAAAAGTTTATAGATTTGTTCTAAAAATTTGGAAGAAAAATGAAAAATATATTTTTTTTTCGCATTATTAAATAGAAATATGGTAACAAAAACACTACACAAAGGCCACCTAAACAAACAACACCGTAATGTTTAAATTGCATTTTTTTTATTCCTTGGGTTGTGACTATAATGAATGTTAACACAAATAGAAAGATGTGAACGATACTAGTAAAAAATTAAGGGATATATGGTCTCAACATTTTTTTTAAGCAAAATAAACAATGACCGCATTTAGATAAAAATAAAAATAAAATTGACCTACCCTTGGCTAAAAATTTGACTGAAAAGTTTACAACTTTGTTCTAAAATTTTGGAAGCAAAAATGAAACAGATATATTTTTTTCATTATTAAATAGCAATATAGTAACAAAAACACTACACAAAAGCCCACCTAAACAAACATCACCGTAATGTTTAACTTGTATTATTTTTTATTTCTTGGGTTGTCAATTGCCATATACTAAATGTTAACAGAAACAGAAAGATACAAATAATAACAGTAAACAATTAATGGAAAAATCGTTTCAACAACTTCTTTAAGAAGAAAAACTCTGACCGCGTTCAGCTAAAAAAAAATAAGTGAGGCCCTTGGCTGAAAATTTGGTTGAAAAGTTCACAACTTTGTTCTAAAAATTTGGAAGCAAAAAGTATAGCAGATATTTATTTTTTCTCATTATTAAAAAATATAGTAACAAAAACATTACACAAAGGTCACCTAAACAAACAACACCATAATGTTTAAATTGCATTAATTTTTATTTATTGTGTTGTGAATATACTGAATGTTAACAGAAACAGAAAGATGTGAACAATAACTGTAAACAATTATGTGCAAAATGGTCTCAACAAATTGTTTTAAGTGAAAAAAAAAATAACGCCCAACTAAAATAATAAGGCCCCGTTTGGTAACCACTCTCATCCCAAAAAATTTCATTTCATTCCCAGTTTTTTATTGGGCATAACGTTTAGTAACCACTCCTATTTTTTATTTTATTTTTTTCCATTCCCATTCCATTCTAAAATGAGAATTGTGCCCATTTTTCTTAAGGGTTGAGAAACAAAAAAAAAAAAAAACAAAACATTTCACACAATTCCCATCCCATTCCCAATAGGACACACTAGGCATTTTTCAATTTGTTAAGTGAGATCACTCTTCAAGCTTTGTAAGCAACATTCTTTCCCCTTTTTTTTCTTATTTTTTTTTTAGTTATTCTTCTTCGTCTTCTACACGTGGGACGTCATCGCCCCTCCTTCCTCGTCATTCGTCCTCCTCCAGCCTCTTCTTCTTCATTTGACTCCCTCTTCGTCTGCTTCGTGCCATCGTCTTCTTCGTCTACTTTGTGGTTTGGTTAGGGGTTCGATTTCGAAATCGATTTGGTTAGGGTTTCGATTTCGATTTCAAAATCAATTTCGTTCGCATTGATCCGTACAGTGGAAGAACAGATGATTTCAAAATCAGTAGGTTTTCGATTGATTTTTTGAAATCAAAATCGATCTCGATTTCGATCGATTTCGATGAATGGCGAAATTCGAAATCGAAATGAAAATCATGGTAACGAAGACGACACGAAGAACATCATTCCCATGATGTTCCAGTTTGAACTCAAAATCGAAATGGAGGATGGTAACAAAGACGACGCGAAGAACATCGTTCCCATGATGTTCTAGTTTGAACTCGAAATTGATTTCGATTTCGATTTGGGTTGATGGTCATCGAAATCAATAGGGTTTCAATTTTGAGAGAGAGAGAGAGAGAGGATGGTGGGTTGAATTTGTTCTTAGATTTGTTAGAATATGTTCTTGGATTTCTTCAAATTTCTTCTTGAATGTGTTCTTGAATTTGGATTTGTTCTTGAATTTGTGGTTAAGGGTTGATTTCTTGGAAGAACATCATTACCAAATGCGATTCTATTCTCAGATAAAAAAAAAATTGTCGTTGCCAAACGTGATTCTCTTCCCAAGAGAGAAACAAAATTCTCGTCCTATCTCATCCCATTCCCATCCCATTGTATGAGATGAGCACGAAACGGTTACTAAACGGGCCCTAAGTGACCCTCCCTTGGATGAAACTGAAAATTTTACAACTTTGTTCTAAAAAATTGGAAGCAAAAGTGAAACAAATAATATTTTTTTTCTCATTATTAAATAGAAATATAGTAACAAAAACACTACACAAATGTCACCTAAACAAAAAAAAAACGTAATGTTTAAATTGCATTATTTTTTATTTCTTGGGTTGTGAATATACTGAATGTTAATAGAAAGAGAAAGATGAGAACATTAACAGTAAACAATTATTGCCAAAATAGTCTCAACATTTTTTTTATGGAAAAAAACAATGCCTACATTCTGCTAAAAAAATAAGTGACCTACCCCTTGCCCGAAATTTTGGCTAAAAGGTTTACAACTTTGTTCTAAAAATTTAGAAGCAAAAGTGAAACAGTTAATTTTTTTTTTCATTTATTAAATAGAAATATAGTAACAAAAGCCCTACACAAAGGCCATCTAAACAAACAACACCATAACGTTTAAACTACATTTTTTTTTTTATTTCTTAGATTGTGAATATACTAAATGTTAACGAAAACAGAAAGATGTGAATAATAACAATAAAAAATTAAGCGCAAAATGGTCTCAACAATTTTTTTTAAGAAAAAAACTTTGACCGCATTTGGCTAAAATAAGTGCCCTTGCAGAAAAATTGGCTGAAAAGTTTACAAATTTGTTCTAAATATTTGGACGGAAAAATGAAATAGATAATTTTTTTTCGCATTATTAAATAGAAATATAGTAAGGCAAACACTACACAAAGGCTACCTAAACAAACAACACCGTAATGTTTAAATTGCATTATTTTTTATTTCGTGGGTTGTGAATGTATTGAATGTTAACAGAAACAAAAAGATCTGAATAATAACAGTAAACAATTTTGGGCAAAATGGTCTCAACATTTTTTTTTTGGGAAAAAAAAAAAAAAAACACAATGCCCATAGTCAACTAAAAAAATAAGTGACTTACCCCTTGGCTGAAAAGTTTACAACTTTGTTCTAAACATTTGGAAGCAAAAGTGAAACAATTTTTTTTTTTCATCATTAAATAGAAATATAGTAACAAAAACCCTATGCAAAGGCCACCTAAACGAACAACACCGTAATGTTTAAATTGTATTATTTTTTATTTCTTGGGTTGTGAATTTATTGAATGCTTACAGAAAGATAAAGATTTGAATAATAACTGTAAACTATTAAGGGCAAAATGGTCTCAACATTTTTCTTTTAAGAAAAAAGCACTGACTGCATTCAGCTAAAAAAAAAAATTAATGTCTTACCCTTGATTGAAAATTTAGCTGAAAAGTTTACAACTTTAAGAAAACTGTAAACTATTAAGGGCAAAATGGTCTCAACATTTTTCTTTTAAGAAAAAAACACCGAATGCATTCAGCTAAAAAAAATTAATGTCTTACCCTTGATTGAAAATTTAGCTGAAAAGTTTACAACTTTAAGAAAACTGTAAACTATTAAGGGCGAAATGGTCTCGACATTTTTCTTTTAAGAAAAAAACACTGACTGCATTCAGCTAAAAAAAAAATAATATCTTGCCCTTGATTGAAAATTTAGCTGAAAAGTTTATAACTTTGTTCTAAAAATTTAGAAGCAAAAGTGAAACAGATAATTTTTTTCTTTCTCATTATTAAATAGAAACATAGTAACAGAAACACTACACAAAGACCACTTAAACAAATAGCACCGTAATGTTTAAATTGCATTATTTTTTGTTCCTGGGTTTTGAATATACTGAATGTTAACAGAAATTGAAAGGTGTGAATAATAGCAACAATTAAGGGCAAAATGATCTCAACATTTTTCTTTTTATAAAAGTGAAACTAACCGCATTCTACAATATATATATATATATATATATATATATATATATATATATATATATATATATATAATTGACCTACCCTTGGCTAAAAATTTGGCTCAACAATTTACAACTTTGTTTAAAAAATTTGGAAGCAAAAGTGAAACAAATAATTTTTTTTCTCATTATTAAATAGAAATATAGTAACAAAAACACTACACAAAAGGCCACCTAAATAAACAACATTGTAATGTTTAAATTGCGTTATTTTTTATTTCTTGGGTTGCGAATATACTAAATGTTAACAAAAATAGAAAGATGTGAACAATAACAGTAAACAATTTAGGGCAAATGGTCTCAACAATTTTTTTTAAGAAGAAAAACAATGACCACATTCAGCTAAAAAAATAAGTGACCTACCCTTGGCTGAAAATTTGGTTAAAAAGTTTACGACTTTGTTCTACAAATTTGGAAGCAAAAGTGAAATATATAAATTTTTTTCTCATTAATAAATAGAAATATAGTAACAAAAACCCTACATAAAGGCCACCTAAACAAAACAACACCGTATTGTTTTAATTGTATCATTTATTATTGGGTAATTAATTTTTTAGTCCTTTATAGAGACCCAATAGAGAAAAAAGACCACCTAACATGAACAATTAAGTTTTTAGACCCCACAAACTTTTTAGGAAAAAATCATTCATTATGGCCCCTCTGTTAACATTTATTTACAAGTCTGTCATTTTGTCATTATCAACAAAACAAATTTGGACAACAAAGGATGTTAATGTTAACGTAAACTTATTCAAGTAAATACTACTTACCTATATTATAATATTACATTGGGAATTGACGTTAAAGTTGCTGCATCTATTTTTTTTTTTTTTTTTGCAAGTTAAAATGAGTTAACATTAACATAAATTTGTTTGTTTTGTGTATTACGTTAACGTTAACTCATTTTACCACCAGATGTGTTGTATGTTTTTTCTCTTGAATATTTAGCATATTTTGTGTGTGTTTACGTTAATGCATCTTGTTCATTTGTTTGTGTGTTAACGTTAATGCTTTTTTTTTTTTGTGTTTCATATTACCGTCTCTTTCATTATTTGTTTTGTGTCCATTAACGTTAACGCATTTTGGGTGAATTTGCGTTGACGTTAATGCATATTTTTGTTGCCTCTCTCTGTATTAAACGTTAATATATTTAATGTTGTCCAAAAAATGCGTGAAATAAAAATTACTCACAACACAGGTAAACTTAGTTGCATTAACGTTAACGCGATTACAACCTAACACATTAACTTAATTGCGTTAACGTTAACGCGATTACAACTTTGCATATTTTAGCTTAAATGCGTTAACGTTAATACAATTACAATCCAGCACACTTAACTTAATTGCGTTAACGTTAACGCAATTACAAACTCAATATATTTAGTTGCGTTAACGCTCAACATAATTACAATACAACCATCAACGCATTTTTTTTTTGTGCATTACTTTAATGTTAACTCATTTTACCACCAAACATGTTGTGTGTTTTTTTTTCTTGAATATTTAGCGTTTTTTGTGTGTATTTACGTTAATGCATCTTGCTAATTTGTGTGTGTATTAATGTTAATGTATATTTTTTTTGTGTTTCACATTGCTGTCTCTTTCATGATTTGTTTTGTGTGTATTAACGTTAACGCATTTGGGTGAGTTTACGTTAATGTTAATGCACATTTTTTTGCCTCTCTCTGTATTAAACGTTAATGCATTTAATGTTATCCAAAATATGTGTGAAATAAAAATCACTCACAGCACAGACAAACTTAGTTGCATTAACATTAACGCATTTATAACCCAACACATTAACTTAATTGCGTTAACGTTAACGCGATTACAACCCAGTACATTTAACTTAATTGCGTTAATGTTAACACAATTACACCCCAACACACTTAACTTAATTGCGTTAACGTTAACGCAATTACAATCCAACACATTTAACTTAATTGCGTTAACGTTAAACACAACTATACCTCCAACACACTTAACTTAATTGCGTTAACGTTCACGCAATTACAAACCCAGTACATTTAACTTACGTTGACATTAAAAAAATACACCACCAACATGAACAACACTGCCGAATCAAATATCAAATCCAGAAAAAAAGAGTGAGGGAGGTTCGAATCTGGCTAGTGGCCGACGGTGGTTGCCGGATTTGGCTAGTGGTGGCCGATGGTTATCCAAAACGAAAATGAACACCACCACCGCTGAATCAAACATCAACACCGCCGAAGAACACCACCAAAACGAATAACATCCATCACCATCAGAGAAATACACACACACACACAGATGAACGAGAACAAATCCACAAATCCAAAACACCCATTTCGCAAATTACTGACCACTAACTTCGACATGAAATCAATTAGGGAAAACTGAGAACATATCAAACAAATCGATCACTACCTTTGACAACCACCAGACAACACTGCCAATTGAGCATCAAACGCCACCGAAGAACGCAACCAAAACGAATACCACCGCCAATCGAGCATCAAAACCAAAAAAAAAAAAAAACAAGGAAACCCAGATCTGGATTTCCAAATTTGGAAAAAAAAACGTTACTTAAAATCCTTACCGATTCTCTCTCTCTCCTCTCTCCTATATCTCTGATCCGGCGCACAACAGTGCGACATCTTTATGTCGGAGCTCAGATCTGGCCTAGATCTACGCCCCGACGGACAGATCTATGCTCCTCACACAGATCGATTCCGCTAAAGAGAAAGATGAGAGAAGATCGTCGACCCATTGACTGTGCCACACATCAATAACGACGTTGCCTTTCCGGCGGTGTTTGGGTGAAGTTTCTACCTCCACCACCACCACGACAGTTGCCTTTCTTTGCTCGTTGTTGAAAACCCAAAAGAAAGAGATCCGTGCAACAGACGCGACGGATCTGGTGGAGAGAGATAGAACTTCCTTCTTCTCGCCAGAAGAAGAAGATGGATTCGCAATATCAAGAGCAGGAAACGCAGACCCAGATCTCCATGTTTGCTCTTGATGGTCTCTACTGCGAAGAGGATCGTTTTGACGAAGATTTGGGATTGTGCTGTTTTGAAGAAGAAAAAACGAATGGGGACAGAGTGAATGTGGGTAAAATTTCGAGAGGGTGAGGGTGTGGATCATACATAAGAGTTAACGTAAATGTAAATATGACGTTAGGTTTAGAGTGAGAGAGAGATCTCCTTTATGTTAGGTTTAGAGTGAGAGAAAGATCTTAAATGGTTAACCTAAATGAGAGAGGGGTATATATATCTTTTCATGTCATATTTTGTCTTATCTAAGGGCTAAAAACTTAATTGATTGTACTGTTTGGTCTGAATCCTAACCAAACTTATGAAAATGATTGTTTTTCTTAATAATCTCTCTATGGGGAATTATATAATAAAAAACTCTTTATTATTTCTTGGGTTGTGAATATATTGAATGTTCACAGAAATAGAAAGATTTGAAAAATAACTATAACTATTAAGGGAAAAATGGTCTCAACAATTTTTTTTAAGAAAAAATTACTGACCACATGCAGCTGAAAAATATAAGTGACCTATCCTTGGCCGAAAATTTAGCTCAAAAGTTTACATTAGTTTTATGTAAACTTAATTAATAAAGTGATACTAATTATATTTATCAAAGAAACTTAATTAATCGAGTATTTAATATTATTAATTTTAATCACTTACATTACGAAACGTGTCTTTGTTTGGCCAAATAACTACTCGAATGGTTCATTTCTCAGTTGGGGAGGTTGGATTAAGAATTGAGTTTCCATTAATTTTTTGAGGTCTAGTCAGAGCAATTGAAGCACTCGCATGTCCTTTGGGTCTCTTGAGGTTTCTAGTAAAAAATGTACCAGCGTTTCTAGTAAGAAATGTACCAGGGTACCCCTAACTCCTCCGGATTTGGGGTTCACTGTCACTAGGGATTCCTAAGACCTCAGATTAGCCTTATTCTCCCATCCTCTTTTTGTGTTCCTATTTCTCTCTTCTTTTTCCTAGGTCATTTCAAAAGTCCTAGGATATATTGGGAGACGATCGACTTAATACTCCGGATCTACAGATACGTATTGAAAAAGTGACTCTTTCGACCAGATCATCTAGGAAATGCAATAAGTTTGAATCAATATTTAAAAATAAAATAAAATTTGATATGCAATTTTACATTCCTATTCAATTTTTTAAACACACGACATTGATTGGATATTTTCTTCATCTTTAATAATCTCAATATATTTTTCTATTTTTTAAAGTGTAAACAGATTTTGATATTTTTGGTATATATTAAAAAAAAAAATTGGAGTCTTTAAAAGGAATTGATTTTGATATAACCTTTCATATTAAAAATGATTGAAATTTAGATTTTTCACCCTCTCAAAACATACAAAAGCATATATAAATTATTAAAATAGATAAAAATTATATTAATTTTGTATTTTAAAATTTTGATTTTTCATGTGAAATAAATAATTTTTTTTATAAGGAATAAGTGATTTGGGTGTGAAATCTTTTTTTTTTTTTCCAATCAAAATCTTGGTTCCAGATTATATCGTATTCTAAGATGAAGCTATGCTTCAAAATAGAGTTCATTTGAGTCGCAAATTTACGTTCCAAATTTAAGGATTTGATATGCGTTTGGGGCATTTTAGTCTCTTACTTTTTTCAAATTATATTAAATTTCCCAAAAAAACTAAATTTTTCGTTTTAATCCAAATTCTAAGAAGGTAAAGTGTTTATTTTAAATTTTAACATTTGGGATATATATTAAAAAAAAAATATTTTGGAGAGTTTAAAAGAAAGGGAAAATTACCGTTTACTCCCAAAAAAAATAATTATTTACCGTCTGCTCCCCGCCTATTTTCCTTGCACCGATCAATCCTATCCGATAGCTTTTCTTGCACCGGTTAGTCCCGTCGGCGGTAAACATAGCACGGAAAACTCCCGGTTCCAAAAACGGCGATGAGGAGATTACCGAAAATGCCCTTCCGTGTTTCGCGCCAACGACGATTACCTTATTTAGCTTACGAGTTTCCTAATTTTGCAACGGTACATTCATTCGGAAATCAGAACAGGGTGCAGTCGTTAGGTTGTTCAATATTCCGATTTCTAGATTGAGAATATTCATCGTCGGCGCAGATTGAGCTTTTTGTGATCATCAAACTGACACAGGTAAGAATAAATGCTAGATTTGCGGTTCGAATTTGCTAAATTAACGCATCAATTGATTTCTACATATTCGATCAAATGCATTAAGTTATATATTTTCGCCGGAATTCTTGTTTTTTTACACACAACGAGCGTAGTCCATGAAGGAATTCATACTTTGATTTGGTACATCATGTTTTTTGATTAAATATGTACGCCGAGTTGATGAATCAATATCGAAAACACATACTTATTGTACGATTTGTATCGATCTAGTTTAGCTGACTCTTTTAACATGTTATATTCAACATCTGAACGAGTTTTCTTTTTATTTTTAGACAATTAGTATGTGTTTTCTGATGATGACAGTAATGTTACATTCAACATCAGCATGAGTTTTTGTTTTTAGACAATAAGTATGTATTTTTTTTAGACAATAAGATGTTGAATATAACATGTTAAACCAGTGCCCTTTTTGATCGGACAAAGAGTGTTACATTCAACATGACCACATTTAAATCAATAATTAGATGATGACAGTAATGTTACATTCAACATCAGCATGAGTTTTTGTTTTTAGACAATAAGTATGTATTTTTTTTTAGACAATAAGATGTTGAATATAACATGTTAAACCAGTGCCCTTTTTGATCGGACAAAGAGTGTTACATTCAACATGACCACATCTAAATCAATAATTAGATGATGATAGTAATGTTACATTCAACATCAGCATGAGTTTTTGTTTTTAGACAATAAGTATGTATTTTTTTTAGACAATAAGATGTTGAATATAACATGTTAAACCAGTGCCCTTTTTGATCGGACAAAGGGTGTTACATTCAACATGATCACATCTAAATCAATAATTAGATGATGAACAATAATATTACGTTCAACATCCACTTAATCATATCATATAGTTAGTTATATTTCACATGAACATAACACAACTAACATTTAATGTGAATGATATTTCACAGAAATGGCATCATCAATTGCATTAATGTGCAAATATGAGAACGTGACAACGGTTTTGAGGATGATAAGCGGCAACAATTTGGTTGAATTGCGTGAAAAAATAATAAATAAATAGTTAGATCTATTCATTGCCAACTTTGAGTTGTCATACTCACTCCCGGGACATCCAAAGTGTACACTTGATGATCAGAATGATTACGAAGAAATATTTTTGGTGGCTGCCCACATGAACATTAATTTTTTAGAAGTCTATGTCCAAAAAAAGGTGAGTGAATCAAGTGCATCTACTGGTGCTTCTTCATGTGCAACTTTACCCCCAAACAATTGTGTCAATGGTGACAGCGATGGGGAAATAGATTATATAGGCAGCTATGGTAATATGTTACAGTTAAGCAATGACAAATTGCTACTTTCCTCAATTTGGGCTGATGGTATTCAAGAGGTGGGGCAGAAATTCAAGGGAGGAACAAGTGAATTTCGTATGGCTTTAAAGAAATTTGCTGTAGAAGTTGGGTTTAATTTTGTCTATATCAAGAATGATAAAACACGCGTGACAGCTGAATGCTCACTACAGGAGGATAGAAAATGCCCATGGTTCGTGCATGGAAGGGTAAGGAGCGAAAACGGTTTTTTTTTTTATATTCGAACTCTTGTAAAAGAACACACATGTGGAGCTGCATTTCGCACCAGTAAGAACAAAAAATTGACGTCAGAAGTTATTTCATCATGTTTGGCTGATGAGGTTCGTTCCAACCCCGAAACTCGCCCGATTGATGTTGTTTACACTTTTAGGAAACAATATGGGCTAGAAATAACATACCGGAATGCATGGATGGGGGTAGAAAAGGCCAGGAATAATGTCTTTGGCGATTACTCATCATCCTATGATCAATTGAGATGGTACGTTGATAAATGTAAGGAGACAAATCTTGGTAGTCATATTGCATTAGAATACAATTTGGAGACAGGGCATTTCATGAGAATATTCATTGCGTTTCAAGCGTGTATACATGGGTTTAGGTTCTGTCGGCCAATGTTGTTTCTTGATGGCACATTCCTAACTGGTCGTTACAAAGGCAATTTATTAGCGGCAACAGCGAAGGATGGGAATCAAGGTACGTTTTTGTAAGTTTTTTGTTTGTTACATGTAAGAATGTTAATTTTCAACATGAAAATGATGAGAACATTTGATGTTACATTCAACATCCACTGGTGTTGAATGTAACATCTTAAAGATTTTATTATTTACATATATAAACACAAGTGACCAATTGATATTACATTCAACATCCAAAGTGTTGAATGTAACATCTTATGGATTTTACTCTGCATACATACATCAATAGAACACTTGATGTTACATTCAACATCCATAAGTTGTTGAATGTAACACCTTGTGGATTAACAATTTTCTGTTTTTCCGATCATGCAGGGATGTTTCCACTTGCATTTGCTATTGTTGATGCAGAGAATGATGATAACTGGGCTTGGTTTTTATTGGAAGTTAGAAAGATTGTTGAGCCAGAGCTTGTCATAACATTCATCTCTGATCGGCATAACGGAATTTTGGAAGGGGTACGTGAAGTGTTTCCACACTGTCACCATGCTTATTGTTTGCATCATTTGAAGATGAATTTAAGAGCTGCGATGACTGGTACAACTACAACATTTAAAGATATAATGGTTCAGAAATTGAATGGTTTGGCATATGCACATTCACTAGAAATGTTTAAATTTTTATTTGATCAAATGATTAATGAAGGATGTACAAAGGTGCATAACTTCATTCAAGAATTATCACCACAAAAATTTAGTAATGCTTTTTTTAGAGGCAAGCGATATGGTGAGATGACGTCTAACTTGGCGGAGTGCTTCAATTCATGGATAAGTGAATATCGTCATCTACCGGCAATTTTGTTGATTGACAAAATAAGGATACGATGGATGGACTTAATGGTGGAGAGGAGAAATGAAGCGAACAAACTACAATCTGAGATCATGCCAAATTGGGAGAATAGGATGTGTGAATTAATGAACGAAGGACGAACATGGAATATCGGTTCTTCAGGAAATGGTGTATTTGAGGTCCATTCTAACCCTTCCGTTCTAGTTGATACTGAAGGATGCACATGCTTATGCTGACAATGGCAAATAAAGGGATTCCCATGTGTTCATGCTTTTGCAGCTATATATAAGAGTGGATTACCTACATTCAATTATATAGAGGACTATTTCCGAAGCTGTTTTTACCGTGAGACATACTCAAGAGGTATATATGCAATTCCAACAATGGAACGACCAATTTTGGGTGAAAGTGAATCAATGATATTGCCTCCGTTGTCAAAGAAACAACCAGGACGGTCGAAGAAAGTTAGAATCCCATCTAGAGGAGAGGTAAAAGAAAGACGGTGTGGTAGATGTGGGAAAATGGGTAGACACAATAGGAAAACATGTAAGGCACCTCTAAATGAATAATCATGAGATGGATCTTGATTTTTTTTGTCAATTTTTTTTCAAATAATAATCTTCTATTTGTCATAATTTTTTTTTAAACAATATTGAATAAAAAAGCAGTGCATTTTTTTGTTCAGATTATGTTTTGCATTCAACATTTTTGTCATAGGCTTCTTTGTGTTACATTCAACACTCTCATAGGCTTGTTCGTGTTACATTCAACACTGTCTATTGAAAGTAACACGTCAATAGACAGTCATTTTTGCGTTTATTTAACGTGTTGAATGTAACATCTTCTGAAACACGCCATTTTTGGTGTCCTACAATTGAACATCTTGTGTAACATCTTATTAGTTCCATGGAAAAACGCCATTTTCCGTGTCTATTAACGTGTTGAATGTAACATCGTCTGAAAAACTTTTTTTTCGTTTCTGTTAACGTGTTGAATGTAACATCTTCTTATTTCCACGGAAAAACTCCATTTTTTTTTGTCTATTAACGTGTTGAATGTAACACGGCTTGTGTTCATTATATAAGTTTTTATATTAACGTGTTGAATGTAACACGACTTGTGCTCATTTTTATCTGACTTTTTTAATGTATCACTCATGTTCCGCGATACACCATATTATTTTCCTCCAAAACCGCGCATTTCGTACCTTCTGCAGAGATAATGCGCCGGCGACGTTTGTTTTGGAAAACGTGCCCTCACTCAAATGTCATTTTTGTACCGATTCATTTCATTTCTCAAACTTTTCATCTTCTCGCATACGCAACCAAAAAACACCTTTCTGCTCTGTTCTCTCCCGTCGTTCTCATCCTCAAACCGGCGAACAAATGGTGCACACAAGAAGAAAAATGGTGACTAAGAATCCTAACAGGGTTGATGATCCTGTAAATCTGTCTGATTCAGGTACTGTGTTCTTTGTCTTATCTTTGATAATGCTCTTTACATGCACACGAAACACATATGTTGAAAAGTGCAATTATGTTAATCGTAACATTCGTTATATATGTAACACTGTTTATTGTTTTTTGAAAAAAATGTGACATCGTAATGATTGTTCAGAAGATGTCCCGTTCCTTCATGTAACGCAATAAACGAACTCATCCACTGAATTTGATGAGATCATAGGTAAGTAATTTTCCTTCTTCCATTAACTGTTTTATTGGTCTTCCTACCAAATCATCTATAAATGTGTAGTATGTACTTTTAAGCTTGACTGTATTGCATTTGTTTTTTGGTAGTTTCACAGCCAGAGAAGACTGTGCAACCAATAAAATTCCGTTCAAATCTATCGCAATTTCATTCCTTAATCAAGTCTATTTATCTTCAACGTGAACACTTTCAAATTTTGCGGACAATTCCATTTTGGAACACAATAAATGCTCTCCTGCGATGGGAGAGTGGAATCAGTTCATTCCACAAAATAGATTCCCTCATCGCCAATATCATTTGCTCATATGAACCACATAAAAAAGCGTTCAGGCTTGGATCAAAACTGGTTACATTTACAAGCAATGATGTCCAGTTGATTTTTGGATTACCACTAGGGAATGAACAACTCCCTGGTCGTTATGCAAAAAAAATGGGTTCTAAATTCTTAGCAAGGAGGTGCTTGGCTAAAAACAGGTTGAGTGTTGTTGAGCTAAAGAATGAAATTGTCAAAGCATTGGCCAGTAATAACCATGAAGATGTACAAGATGTTGCTCGTCTGCTATGCTTGCATCTCATAGCAACTTGTTTTTTTTCAAACAAGGGTCAAGCTGCTGGTGTGTCTGATATCATGAATGTTGAGGATTTAGGAATGATGGTGACTTATAACTGGGCTGAAGCAATTCATTCAAACTTGATGTCATCGATTTCCTCAGGTTATCGCAGACCAGAAACTGTTATTGGATGTGTTATCGCATTGCAGGTTATATAATTCTTTTTTTTTTACATTGTTGTCTAGTACATATCATTTTTCCCCTTATGTTTTTACGTTTCAAATTTAATGATGTGGTGCATTTTTTATTCAGTTTTGGTTATGCGAGCACACATATTTGCTCAAAGAAGTTGAAGGGCGGCAATATTCTATTCCACGCTGGGAAAAGTGGGACATGATGCAACTTATGGAAGTTGCATCTGGTTTGCAATTGTCCCAATTGCCTGATAATCAGGTATGCATGTTATATGCAAACATGTTCTCTGTTATGTATCATCACCTTGTGGATGTTGAATGTAACGTCAAGAGTTCTATTAATGTCTGTATGCAGAGTAAAATCCATAAGATGTTACATTCAACACTGTGGATGTTGAATGTAACATCAATTGGTCACTTGTGTTTATATATGTAAATAATAAAATCCTTAAGATGTTACATTCAACACCAGTGGATGTTGAATGTAACACCAAAATGTTCTCATCATTTTTATGTTGCAAGTAACATTCTTACATGTACTGTTGTCTAGATTAAGCGGGCTGAAATTAAGGAAACAATGGCTGAAATGCAAATGGGTATTGTGCTTCCAAGTCATACTGATATTGAATCGTCTAGTCGGGATAAGAAGCACAAGGGAAAGAAGAAGGTCGATTGGTCAGAATTTCCTTCTTTTAACCTCAAGATTTCTCAAGAGTTCACTACTGATGTTGCTGAATTCTGTGGGGGGTCCCAAAACTTAGCTCAGCTTGTACAAAGAAATGAAAAACTTGCTGGTGATTATGATTGTCTGAAGGGGGAACGCAAAGAGTTGAAGAAATATAAAAAAAAAAAAAAAAAAAAAATTGAAGAAAGAGATTGAAATTTTAAAAGCCCAATTGACAAATTCACTGGTTGAAGCAGAGGTACACGTTGTTACGCAAACGAAAAAACTTGTTACTGAAAAAGAAGTACTCTAGGAACATCTAGAAGAGGTTGTGGTGCATTCTGTTACACAGTCCATTCAGAAAGAGCAAGAATTCAAAGAACAGGTTGTGGAGATCGCAAAGTTTCATAATTCGGCATTAGAAGAGCGCGAATCTGTTATTGCCCAACAAGCATGTGAGATTGCCAAACATGATCGTGAACCAGTAGTCAAATGTCCAAATGTGCCTGACAAAATGGTTACACGAAGAAGTACACGTCAAAAAACACATATGACAACTCCCACATCACTTGTAAAAAATGTTAAAAGCCACGCGAGGACACGGAAAACTGGTGAGGGGTCAGTCTATGAATATCACATTCCTGCAAAATGATCGAAGAAGCTTATAAAAGCTACTGAGAAGGAAAAACCAGTGACAACCAATTAGTCAAAGGGCACTACAGTATATTAAGGAGAATCCAGCAAAATGACTGCTGAGTTGGATGAGTCATGCATGCTGCCTTCCCGAGATAGTGTTGTGGCTATGATGTTAACTGAAGACGAATGGAAACTCCTAGAGCTTATTATGCAAACAGAGGGTTATACGTAAGTCTCATTCTTCTATCTTTATTATTTTTCATTTTCATCTATGTCTCGATTGTTTTGTGCTGATCCAATGAAAAATATTTTGTTCTTTATACAATTAGAGCATTCGTTTGGGGTGGAGAATGGACTTTTGGACAGGTCTCCTTTGTTGACATTCTTGATCTACTATGGGAAAAACAACTGACAAATTTTGTGGGTTACCCTGTATATTTTTTATTTTTTTTTGTTTTGTTTAATCTATATGATGTTACATTCAACATCTGTGGATGTTGAGTATAACATGTATTGGCATTATAAAACTCTGATGCATATTCTAAACGTATTGATGCTTATTTAATCAGGTCATCAATAGTGTTATGGAGCTCTTGTGCCTCGAACAAATGAATATGGCAAATGATTTAAAACAGCTTGGCGACATTCTTGTTGATCAATCATTTTTCATAAATAGTACATGTTGGGTGAGTACATTTTACTTCTTTTCCATTTGACTGTTATACATTTACAAAATTTATTCACACATACGTTAAAAATATTTTCTACAGTCATGGATTCTTGAAGGGGATGAACTCACACTTAACAAATTTTTGAACCCTGACATAATCCGTGCCTTCACATCTGAGTGCCGTTATGTTCATTTTCCCATAAACATTGCTGGCCCTACTCCAACAACTGGGCATTGGACCTTAGCTGTGTGCGATAAGAAAGAGTCAACATGGCATCATTATAATTCTGTTAATCTGAGACGAAGAGGCATAGTTGACCCTTTTTTCGAAAATGCGAAAAAACTTGTAAGCTTGTATTTTCATAAAATCATTTTTTGTTGCTGTTATAACCAACAATAATTGACGGTTTTTGTCCACCTATAGATTGCATACGTAGATCAACTACTCAGCAAAAATAATGTGGAGCATGAGTGAGCTAATCCTTCAGAAGATAAGATGCTGAATGTTGGTGATGTACCAGATCAAGGTTCATCAGCGTAAGTACTGCATAGATAACTTAATAATTTAAGTCATACATCATTCAATAAAATAAAAATAAAAAACAGTTGTTTGAATATTGGTGATGTTGAATTTACAGTGTTGATTGTGGAGTATGCGTCATCCATGTAATGAAGAAGATCTTTAGGAAAGAGAAAATCCTTACCAATATAGGCTTGCATGGTTTTCGCATGGAACGTGCTGCTATCATTCATGACTTCTTAAATGATGCACCAAGAAGATGGACGCTTGACTCATATCACACACGCACAACAAATGAACCCAAACCTAACTGAAAAATGGACAAATGGTATTGAAGTTCTAGATTTCCACAATTTTGTTTTTGGAAACTATTTTCCGAAGTTATTTTTTGGATGTAATCCATTGTATATACACATTGTCATACACATTTTTGTTGCTGTCCTTTTTTATATGACAGTGTTTAATGTAACAGTCCTAACAAATTGAATGACAAAAACAAAATAGATAAATAATGGTGTTTTTCAGAAGATGTTACATTCAACACGTTAATAAAAGCAAATTGAATTTTGTGAATACAAGCCGTGTTACATTCAACACGTCAATGGACACAAAAAATGACGTTTTTCTGTTGAAATAAGATATTACATTCAACACGTTAATAGACAAAAAAATGGTGTTCTTCAGAAGATGTTACATTCAACACGTTAATAAAAGCAAATTGAATTTTGTGAATACAAGCTGTGTTACATTCAACACGTCAATGGACACAAAAAATGACGTTTTTATGTTGAAATAAGAAGATGTTACATTCAACACGTTAATAGACAAAAAAATGGTGTTATTCAGAAGATGTTACATTCAACACGTTAAGAAAAACAAATTGAATTTTGTGAACACAAGCCGTGTTACATTCAACACGTCAATGGACACCAAAAAAGACGTTTTTCTATTGAAATAAGAAGATGTTACATTCAACACGTTAATAGACAAAAAAAATGGTGTTCTTCAGAAGATGTTACATTCAACACGTTAAGAAAAACAAATTCAATTTGTGAACACAAGCCGTGTTACATTCAACACGTTAATGGATACAAAAAATGACGTTTTTCTGTTGAAATAAGAAGATGTTACATTCAACACGTTAATAGAAAAAAAAATGGTGTTCTTTAGAAGATGTTACATTCAACACGTTAAGAAAAGCAAATTCAATTTGTGAACACAAGCCGTGTTACATTCAACACGTCAATGGACACAAAAAATGACGTTTTTCTGTTGAAATAAGAAGATGTTACATTCAACACGTTAATAGATAAAAAAAAAATGGTGTTCTTCAGAAGATGTTACATTCAACACGTTAAGAAAAGCCAATTCAATTTGTGAACACAAGCCGTGTTACATTCAACACTTCAATGGACACAAATTTACTTTGTGAACAAAAGATGTTACATTCAACATGTAAAGAAACGCAAATTTACTTTGTAGATCTTACAAGTTAGATATTATAGATCATTTTTTAGAAATCAGAACAAAGATTTTTCATTAGCGTTTGGCATGATGGAGTTGTGCAAATTAAGTTGCATCAGAACAAAGATTTTTCATCAGCGTTTTAGCGGAAGGATGAACGCCTAATTAATGAAGGATAAAATCGTCCAACGAGGACAAAAGTCTTGATCGGTACATGAAAAAGCGACTGGGTTTATTCGGTAATTAGCGGCGCTTTTTAGGACTAATCGGTGCGCGCCCCTAAAAGAAATTGATTTTGACATGAACATTTCATGTCAAAAATGATTGAAAAGTTAGATTCTTCACCCCTTCTAAACATAAGAAATCATGTATAAATTATGGAAAAGGATAAAAAAATGTCAATTTTGTGTTTCCAAAATTTTGAATTTTCACGTGAAATAAACATTTTTTTAAGTGAAATAAGTGACTTGGGTTTCAAATCTTTTTTTTTTAATCAAATTCTTGATTCCAAATTATAGTGTATTCTATGATGAATTCATGCATTTGTAGTTTATCCAAATGGAGTTCGTTTGAGTAGAAATTATGTTCCAAAGTTAAGAATCTAATATGGGAATGGGGCATTTTTGATTTTTTTCAAATTCTGTTAAATATCCCCAAACAAACTATTTTTTTTGGTTTAATCCAATTTTTAAGAAGGTAAAGTGTGTATTTTTAAAATATAAAAGAATAAAGTTAGAATAGATTTTAAATAAAAGGGGGTAAACTGCCATTACCCCTAAAAATCACATGTGATCAAGCAAGCAAGAAGTAATTCCATTCTCACATACGTTTTTTAATTTTTCCTAATTAGTTGAAACCCTAATAGGGGCGCTCCCCGACGTAATTGCCCGGGGGATAGTAGCTGCAGATAATGAAATACATGCCATTGCGGCACTTAACCCTAGCGCAACCTAGATGCTTTGTGTCGCGCCATACAACCTGGGTGTAGTGGAGGCACTCTCCGCCAACACAAGAATTGGAGCGGTGATCGTAATTGGCCTTCTCTCCTGCCCACATGTTGACCGCATCTGCCGCTGAGAATTCACCACCGCCCATTGCAAGGTTTTCGCCGTAGGGGCCCATGGAGTGCTCCATCTCGCATGATTTGCTACTCTTAATAGCGTATCTTGTAGCGTAGGCGGCCAAGGTGCGGTTCCACCGTAGAGGTGGAACCCCAATTTGTGCACGAAACTTGTTGTGGGAATTAACGAAGTTTTGGGCAAGAGAGTAATGAACCATGGACAATGCCAGAATAGAAATAATGGCTAGTGAAACGTTTGGGAGGCCCCTTTTTTTTTTTTTTTAACTCTTTTGTGGAGTATTTGAACAAGTGTGACTTGGACTGAGATTAATGTGGGTATTTATAGTGGAACATGTTAGAGAAAATAGGATTGCCTTTTCTAAGATTACAGTTGTGTTTGTTTATTTCAGGATGTAAAAGTATATTAAACAAAGACAATTAGAGTTGTCATTGTTTATTTTAGAACTCTCTCCATTCCCCGATTAATGAGATTGGAGATAGTAGATAAGGATCCTACTCCTTAGTGGCAGGGGATACGAAGAAAGACACAAGGACAGTTGAAAATGTCATACTTGGGGAGACTAGTGTGTAATCATAATTAGAGATTTGATATTATTTTATTATTAAAAGGGGTTTAAAATATTAAAAATACGCCCTAAAATTTGAAATCTGGTTGTCTTATGTCCATTTATATGTTCATTTGCAAAATACTCTCAATGGGATTATGGCAACATATCCCAACCACGCACGGTCAAACCATCTACATATGGTAATTTAGTGTGGTGTTTGTGTTTGTATTTTTCCATTAAAATTTAAAAGTGAAATAAAAAAAATTATAAATCTGTTTTTATTATTTTCTTAGACTTTTAAACCAAAATTTTCAAGAGCAATATATCATAGTTATTATAAAGTTATTAGTTCTAGTTCAACTTTTTTGGAAACAAAAATAGAAATACAAAATTATAAAAACTAAATGATGAGATATCAAAATTCTGAATTTTGAAATCCATCATTTACAAAAATTTTATTTGGATACTTTTTTTAAATGTAGATTTTGATTGTGTAATTTTATATTTCTCTTATTTGGATAAATAAATATTTGTAGGTAGAATTTTAATATTTATTAAATTTTAATACAATTTTAATATTTATTAAATTTTAATAATAAAAAAATATGAAAATATATCTCTTAATATAATTTTTAATTAGTAACTTAAAAATATAAATTTTATACGTAATATAATTTTAATAATATAACTTTAATTACACATTATTATTTTAATAATATGATTTATATATATATTTTAAAAATATAATTTCATTATATAATATATAGGGAGAGTAGAGAATTTTAAAATTGATATGATTATAAAATAAAAGAATGAAGTGAAATGGATGAAAAATTGAAAAAATAGCAAATTTTCTCTAGAAAAATTTAGAAATTACATATGTTTTTTTAAGGGAATTGTAAATCTCTCTTCTACTCCTATATATTTCACAAACAATTGGATTTTATAATTCCCTCCTAATAGTACCCAAACAAAGAATTTGTTAAAAAAAATTGTGAAATCTTTTTAACAAATGAAATTCCTCTCCAAAATTCTTTATCCAAACACAACCTTATGTATTTCCTAGTTACTATAATCTGGTATATTGTTTATTAGCAATGACAACCTAGTCATTTTATTTTACAAACTAGTTATGCCCGTGTCTAAAGGTACATTTAATGAAATAAAATATATTTTTTACTATATTATTTATAGTATATCAACCACAAATAATTAAATATATAATTAAATAATTATAAAAACTAAAATAATTAATTACTTAGATAACCAAACAAATAATGATAATTCATAACCCAAAAAAATTAAATTATTCTAGACAAAAATTATAACATACCAAATAAGAGTTTTTCCTTGTAATACTAACACATAATATCCAGGCTGCATCATGATTTTTTTTTTTTTTTTCCTCATTATTTAATAGAAATATAGTAAAAAAAAAAAAAAAAACACTACACAAATGCCACCTAATCGAACAACACCCTAATGTTTAAATTGCATTATTTTTTATTTCTTGAGTTGTGAATATACTGAATGTTAAAAACAATCCTAAAGTCAAAGAAGGGTGTTTAGAGAGAGAAACTCTGATCTATTGGGAATCCTGCCACCATTTCAAAATTACAGTGCCGTTTCTGACCGTTTTGACGCTGCCTCGCTGGCGAGGGAGTAATCAAGTAGGTTTGGGAGTTTGAAGCGGGCGAAGGAGTTTAGAGTGATCATCTGTTGCAATAGTTAAGAGACAAAGGGTTCGTCCGTGAAAGAATTTGAATCGGCAGTTTAGGTGAGGGATAAGGGTAAATCTGTTGTTCATCGTCAAGACAAGAGCAAATGTTGGGGATCTAATTCAGTGCAACAAGAGAAATTAAAGAGAGAAGCTAACTATTGGTTAGTGTGACAGCCCAAATTTCATCCTGTAAAATCGCTTTTTCTAGGGTCAGATTCCGACAAACGTCGCCGTCGTTGGCTCACCACTTCTGTTCCTGATACGGCTGTTCTCCATTGCCCTTCCACCACACCGCTTGCTTCTTGATCTGAGTCTTTGCTAGGGTTTGTGTAAGGCAATCAGGGGCGAATCAGAGCTGCTAAGTCGAATTCGAGGGAGTTTTTCTTGAATCGCCGGTCGCAATTTGGTGGCCAGAAATCTTTGCCGCTCTCAATAGATCTTCAACATCATTGTCTCCTGGATAAGTTCCGCTGCTGCGTTTAGCTTCATATTAGAGAGTGAAAGTGGGAGGAATGGTGGTTCTCTGATTTTTCTTCGGATATATGAGCCCTTGTTATGAGATTTAGAGTTGTTGATTCATATAGTTTGTCTGGTCTATGTTTCCCTATTATTTTTCTATGCTATATCTTCGTCTCTATTTTATCTTTAGATTTTGATTGGGTTAAGTGCTAGAGGTATCCTATGGTAATGAATTTCAGAGAAAAAGTTTTGGGGAGAAAGGGGAAGAGGATTATCGCTATCTTTGTGGATAATCTCCCGGAGAGAGTTAACAGTACTTGGCTTAAGCGAGTCTTTCAATAGCATGGTTGTGTGTTGGACGTGTTCATACCGACCAAGAGAAGAATTGCCACGAATTCTAGATTTGGATTTGTGAGATTTGCTACTTTTCTTGAAGCTCGAAAGGCTATAAAAGTCCTTGATGGATTAGTTACTCTTCGAACAAAGTTGAAAATTCGTTTTGCGGCTTCTGGACCGTCTAACCATAGGAGTTCTGAGAGGAAAAATGTGGTAAGGAAGATTGATAATGATCTTTCTTCTCTTGAGGATTCGTTTGTCCAAATATTTGATAAGGGTAGAATTATTATCAACACTAGTTCAAAAGATTTTATCGATGAGCATATTTCGGTTAATTGTGAAGGTAAAACGTTCACTATTAACATCAAAGAAGAACTTCGTGTTACAATCGGAAGCCGCCTCAATCATTTGCAAATTGTCAATGGGGTGAAAAGCAATATGAACTCTATTGATTCCATTAAACAATCTTCTTACAAAGAAGTTGTGGTAAATGGGGGCAGAAGTTAGAAATGTCGTTGTAGGTGTATTCTCTAAACCTTGTGAAACTCCATTATCTGTTTGCTAGGAACGTCTTGAAGATTTTGTGAAGAGGGAGGATGAGGTTACTTTGGGCCTTGATCAAAGAAAAGTGATTTAGGGAGTGGTAAATTCTTTTTCAGTAGACATTGTTGAATTTGTATAAGGAACCGTAGTTCGGGAAGTCAAAGATAAAAGTTTGTTAACTCATAGATACTCCAAAAAAGGTTTGGATGAAATCGATAAGATATTCTCTGTCCTTGGAGGAATAGCGACTAAAAATAAGTTGTTCTCATTCCCAAAAAGAAAGGGAAAAAGAAATCTGTAGCTGTCTGGGTATATTAATTTTTATCACTTCACTGGGAAATGGTAAGACGAGGAAGTCTTTTGTTGAAGTGGTTTTTTTGAGCGGTTGATGATTTAGTAATTTTTTGGCACCTTTTATTGTAGATTGACATTTGTAGAATTGGGATTAACTGGTGATTCCGTGAGTGAAGAGGTTTGAGGAACTTTTTATGATTCGCTACTTGGAGAATTGGAGGAAATCGGTTTTAGGTATTTTGCTTGAAAGCCTAGTGGTTGCGGTGGGTTGATCCTGGAGGGCTATTTTGTTCCATTGATTTGGTTCTTGTTTTCTCTTATACAACTATATGTATTTTGTTCTTTTTGGACAGGTGTGGTGTGTTGTGAACACCCTTTTGGAACCTTTGGTTGTTTGCTACAATGTAGCTTGGGAATTTTCCCTTATTAAATATAATTTTGCTTATAAAAATAATAATATATTTATATATATATACTGAATGTTAATCGAAATAGAGACATGTGAATAATAACAGTAAACAATAAATAGTTTTTTTGTGAAAGAAAAAAACACTAACCTCGTTTGACTAAAAAAAATACTACCTACTCTTGGCTAAAAATTTGGGCGAAAAATTTACAAATTTGTTCTAAAAATTTGGAAGCAAAAGTAAAACAAATAAATTTTTTCCTTCTCATTATCAAATAGAAATGTATTAACAAAAACCGTACACGAAGACCACCTAAACAAATAATACCGTAATGTTTAAATTGCATTATTTTCAATTTCTTAGGTTGTATATAAAGAATATTAACAGAACATGAATGATGTGAATAATAATAGCAAACAATTAAAGGAAAAATGAGCTCTACAAATTTTTTTAAGGAAAAAAAAGCCTGACTGTGCTAAGCTAAAAAAAATAAGTGACCTACCTTTGTTCTAAAGATTTGGAAGTGAAAGTGAAACCGATTTTTTTTTTTTTTTTCATTATTAAATTGAAATATAGTAACAAACACACTACACAAGGGCCACCTAAACAAACAACACCGTAATGTTTAAACGACACCATAATGTTTAATGTTTAAGTTTTTATTTCTTCGATTGTGAATATACTGAATATTAATAGAAAAAGAAAGATTTGAATAATACAGTAAACAATTAACGGAAAAATGGTCTCAATAATTTTTTTAAGGAAAAAAAAACACTGAACGCATTCAGCTAAAAAAAAAAATAAGTGACCTACCCTTGGCTAAAAATTTGGCTAAAAGTTTACAACTTTGTTCTAAAAGTTTGGAAACAAAAGATAATTTTTCCCCATTATTAAATTGGAATATAGTAACAAAAACACTACACGAAGGCCACCTAAACAAACATCACCGTAATGTTTGTATTGCATTATTTTTTATTTCTTGGGTTGTGAATATATTGAATGTTAACAGGAACAGAAAGATGTGAATAATAACAGTAAACAATCAAGGGCAAAATGGGGTCAACAACTTTTTTTAAGGAAAAAAAACACAGACCGCATTCAACTAAAAAAAAGCGTTACCTACCTATGGCCAATAATTTTGTTGAAAAGTTTACAGCATTGTTCTAAAAATTTGGATGCAAAAGTGAAACATATTTTTTCCTTCTCATTATTAAATAGAAATATAGTAATAAAAACACTACACAAACACCACCTAAACAAACAACACTGTAATGTTTAAATTGCATTATTTTTAATTTCTTAGGTTGTTAATATACTGAATATTAACAGAAAATGAAAGACGTCAATACTAACTGTAAACAATTAAGGGCAAAATGGGTTCAAATTTTTTTTTAAGAAAAAAAACCCCTGACCGCGTTTAGCTAAATTTTTTTTAGTGACATACCTATGGTTGAAAAGTTTACAACTTTGTTCTAAAGATTTGGAAGCGAGAGTGAAACATATAATTTTTTTTTATCTCATTATTAAACTGAAATATAATAACAAAAACACTACACAAAGGCCACCTAAACAAACTACATCGTAATGTTTAAATTGCATTATTTTTTATTTCTTGTATTATGAATATATTGAATATTGATAGAAACTGAAAGATGTAAATAATACAGTAAACAATTAAGCGCAAAATGGTCTCAATTGTTTTTAAGAAAAAAAAAACATTGACCGCATTTAGCTAAAAAAAAAAAAAAAAAAAAGTGACCTACCCTTGGCTGAAAATTTTATAACTTTGTTGTAAAACTTTGGAAGCAAAAGTGAAACGGATTTTGTTTTTCCATTATTAAATAGAAATATAGTAACAAAAACACTAAACAAAGGTCACCTAAACAAACAACACCCTAATGTTTAAATTATATTTTTTTTATTTATTGGGTTGTGAATATACTGAATGTTAATAGAAATAGAAAGATGTGACTAATAACATAAACAATTAAGGGCAAAATGGTCTCAAATTTTATTTAAGGAAAAAAACACTGACGGCTTTTAGCTAAAAAGCTGCCTACCATTGGCTAAAAAGTTTGCAACTTTTCGAAGCAAAAGTGAAACAAATAATTTTTTCCCATTATTAGATTGAAATGTAGTTATAAAAACACTACACAAAGGCCACCTAAACAAATAGTACCGTAATGTTTAAATTGTATTATTTTTTATTTCTTGGGTCATGAATATATTGAATATGAATAGAAACAGAAATATGAAAATAATAACAGTAAACAATTAAGGGTAAAATGGTCTAATTTTTTTTTAATAAAGAAAATACTGACTGTTTGACTTCATTCATCTAAAAAAAAATAAGTGACCTACCCTTGGCTAAAAAGTTTAAAACTTTATGCTGCAAATTTGAAAGCAAAAGTGAAACAAATAATTTTTTTCCATTATTAAATAGAAATATAGTTACAAAAACACTACACGCATGCCACCTTAACAAACAACACCATAATGTTTAAATTGCATTGTTTTTTTGGGTTGTCATTAGTAAATGTTAACAAAAACGGAATGATGTGAATAACAACAATAAACAATTAAAGAAAAAATGGTCTCAACAATTTTTTTAATGAAAAAAACCATTGTCCTCATTTAGCTAGAAAAATAAGTGACCTATCTTTGGCCGAAAATTTGGCTGAAGAGTTTACAACTTTGTGCTAAAAATTTGGAAGCAAAAGTAAAACATATACTTTTTTTCTTCTCATTATTAATTAGAAATATAGTAACAAAAACACTACGCAAAGGACCTAAACAAACAACACCGTTGATGTTACCAGAAATCCCCAACATGTGTATCTGCTTCGCACATGCTGAAAATCTGTTCATCTTCCTTTATAACCTGCAAAACCATTAGTTCTCAAGGGAGACATTAGTGTGGTGTCAGTCAAAGAACCTCTAGCGTGAGAATAAATTAATTTAATAATGAAAAAGATAATACACAGATTGAATCCTAAGTCATTACCAGTGATACCTGCCTTTTTTATATGTTTGGAGATATTCTGCCGTTTCGTTGGAGAGATCGCCCGTTACGTGATATGCTCCTAACGGCTTGGAAGATAACCAATATCTTCATGATTTCAAGAGAGATCTATGTAATGGTCATCATTCAATCAATTTTGACATTTGTGATATATATTAAAAAATAATATTTTGTAGACTTTAAAAGAAATTGATTTTTATTGGAACCTTTCATGTCAAAAATGATTGAAAAGTTAAGATTCTTTACCCCTTCAAAGCATAGGAAAGCATGTATAAATTATTAAAACCGATAAAAAAATATATCAATTTCGTGTTTCCAAAATTTTGAATTTCACGTGAAATAAACATTTTTTTTAATGGAATAAGTGACTAGGGTGTCAAATATTATTTTTTTAATCAAATTCTAGGTTCCAAATTATAATGTATTCTATGATGAATCTATGCATATATAGTTTATCCAAAATGGAGTTTGTTTGAGTAGAAAATTATGTTCCAAAGTCAAGAATTTGGTATGCATTTGTGCTATTTTAGTCTTTTTTTCGAGTTCTCTTAAATTTCTCAATAAAAAAAACTATTTTGTTTTGGTTTAATCCAACTTCTAAGAAAGTAAAGTGTTTATTTTAAAAATATAAAAGAATAAAATAAAAAAAGATTTAAATAAAGGGGGTAAATTGCAATTACCCCTAAAAATAACATGTGATCATTTTCAATTTCAATGTTTAGGTTTCAATTATTACTACCAAATACCTTTAACTTTCGATTATTTGGCAACAAAAAATTGCTTCTTTCTACTAACGGCAACACAAAACAAACCTAATTGTTAAAATCTGTCAAATATGTTTGCACGGATGACCATTGAAACAATTTGCGGTAAAACCTATAATTAGAATACAGAATTTACAAAAGAGAAGGAATCGTTTCTGGAAACTGCATGAACTGCAAATAATATATGTTTCCATCATTATTTTTTGATCCATACAAGCCTAAAACATAAATAATGGAGGTTGTAAGATAGAAGTAAATTCTATTCTCACCTACGCTTTTTAATTTTTCCAACTTAGTTGAAACCCTAATAGGGGCTCTCCCCAACGTAATTGCCTGGGGGATAGTAGCTGCAAATAATGAAATACACGCCATTGCGACACTTAACCCTAGTCAACCCAGATGCTTTGTGTCACGCCAGACAACCTGGGTGTAGTGGAGGCACTCTCCGCCAACGCAAGAATTGGAGCGGTGATCGTAATTGGCCTTCTCTCCTGCCCCACATGTTGACCGCATCTGCCGCTGAGAATTCACCACCGCCCATTGCAAGGTTTTCGCCATAGGGGCCCATGGAGTGCTCCATCTCGCATGATCTGCTACTCTTAATAGCGTATCTTGTGGCGTAGGCGGCCAAGGTGTGGTTCCACCTTAGAGGTGGAACCCCGATTTGTGCGCGAAACTTGTTGTGGGAATTAACAAAGTTTTGGGCAAGAGAGTAATGAGCCATGGACAGTGCCACAATAGAAATAATGGCCAGTGAAAGGTTTGGGAGGCCCATTTTTTATTTTTATTTTAACTCTTTTATGGAGTATTTGAACAAGTGTGATTAGGACAGAGATTAATGTGGGTATTTATAGTGGGACATGTTAGAGAAAATAGGATTGCCTTTTCTAAGATTACAGTTGTGTTTGTTTATTTCAGGATGTGAAAGTATTTTAAACAAAGACTATTAGAGTTGTCATTGTTTATTTTAGAACACTCCATTCCCTGTTTAATGAGATTAGAGATAATAGATGGGTATCCCACTCTTTAGTGGAAGGGAATCCGAATGAAGACCGAAGGATAGTTGACAATGTTATATTTGGGGAGACTAGTGTGTGATCATAAACTAGAGATTTAATATTATTTTACTATTAAAAGGGGTTAAATATAGGGACATACACCATTAACTCTAAAAATGCGAAAAAATTTATCAATTAAGTTTATTATATTTTTTTTTGCACCAATAATTCATTTTGTTTTTTTTCTGTCAAAAATACTTCTCATGTGGATGTTGAATGTAATATCAATTATTTTATTTTTTTGTTATCTTTTTTGACCAAACTACCCTTCATGTGAATGTTGAATGTAGCATCATTTTTTTTTACGATGTTACATTTAACATCTATGGATGTTGAATGTAACATCAATATTTTTCGTTTTTTTATAGATCGTATTATGCGTTTACGTTACATTCAACACCTGTGGATAGATTGTATTACGCATGGATATTACATTCAATACATGTGGATGTTGAATGTAACATAAAATGTTCTCTTATTATATATCCACGGTTATATGAAACCATATGATATTATGTTCAACACCTGTGGATGTTGAATGTAACATCAATTGTTCTCTGCAATCAATTGTAAATTACAGGGTGCAATATGCAAATAGTCAAAATCAATAGGAAAATATCTTCCCCTTGCTGTCACGCACAAAACAGTGGGAACACACAACAAACAACCCTTTCTCTCGATTTCTCTCACGTGTGTTTGAAGCAGACGATGAACGCGAGGAAGACGAAGAACTTTTGGTAGGTCAAAGTGGCCGGATTGTTGATTCTCCATTGGGCGAGCCGCGATGTCGTTTTGACGCGATACGCAGAGTCCGACATCCTCTCGACGAAGGCAAGTTTAACGGCGATATCATAAATGCTGTCAAATAGTCCAATTTCGAACGCCATATCGTCAATCTTCCTCAGGTTCGGTATTCTCTCTCTTCTCCATACACGCCATCATTATTAATTTGTTCACACAGTCGATGATTGAGAGCCTGTCGACGTTGTTCTTCAAGGTTGATGAAGCACGAATCACGAGAAGGCATTTCGGTAATCTCATCGCCGGTCGTGTTTGGAAAGGGACTATTCGGTGCAAGAAAAGACCGACGATGGGAGTAAACGGTGTAAGAAAAAGTAGGCGAGAGTAACTGGTAAATAGTAGCGCATTTTGGGAGGTACCGGTAATTTTCCCTTAAATATATTGAAAATACTCCCTAAAATCAGAAATTTCGGTGCCTTTTGTCTGAGAGAAATTCTTTCGATTTATATGTTCATTTGAAAAATACTCTCAATGAGATGGAAATGGTAATCTAGTGCGGTGTTTGTGTTCTAAAAAGAGTGAAATAAAAAAAAATATAAGTCTGTTTTTATTGTAAGACTTTTAAACCAAAACTTTCTTAAGTATATAGTTATTCTCAAATTAAATAAAAATTACTATATATTTTCTAGTCACTATAGTGTGGTATATTTGTCATGCCAATGACATCCTTGTCATTTAGCGCTAGATAGGGTTGTACATGAACCGAGCAGTTCATAAATAGTTTAAGCTAAAAAAACTCGTTTGAACTCGTCTAGTAAAATAAATGAGCTGAGCTCGAACTCCAAAAATGTTCGTTAATAAATGAGTTGAGCTTGTTTGAGAGGTGGTATTCATGTTCGCGAACAATAATATTTTATTTATTTATTAAATATACATATAATTATATGAATTTCTTTACGCCACCCTTCCCACCCATTTCCCAAAGAGTTTTTTATTATATAGTCCCCCATAGAGAGATCATTGAGAAAAAAATCATTTTCATATGTTTGGTTAGGATTCAGATCAAATAGTACAATCAATTAAGTTTTTAGTCCTCCAAAAAAACAAAAAGAACACTAAAAAGACATATGTACCCCTAAACAAACTCTCTCTCTTATTTATATTAATTATCACTAACACTCTTTCTCTCTCTCTCTCTCACTCTCTAAAATTGAGCGTTAATACAACTAAATGTGTTGAGCGTTAACACATTTAAATGTGTTGGGTTTGTAATTGCGTTAACGTTAACACAATTAAGTTAAGTGTGCTAGATTATAATTGTGTTAACATTAACGCAATAAAATTAAATGTATTGAGTTGTAATCGCGTTAACGTTAACGCAATTAAATTAATGTGTTGGGTTGTATTTGTATTAACATTAATGCAACTAACATTAACGTTAATGCACATAAAACAAATAATGAAAGAGACGATAATATGAAACACACACAAAAAATGCATTAACGTTAACACACACAAAAAATATGATAAATATTCAAGCGAAAAAATATACAATACGTCTGGTGATAAAATGAGTTAACGTTAACGTAATGCACAAACAGACAGATTGGGAGATGATGCGTTAACAAAAAAAAAATGGATTTAACAACGTTAACGTCAATCCCAATGTAATATTGTAATATAGGTAAGTGGTATTTACTTGAACAAGTTACGTTAATGTTAACATCCTTTATTGTTCAAATTTATCTTGTTGCATAATGACAAAATGACAGACTTGTAAATAAATGTTAACATAGAGGACCATAATGAAGGACTTTTTTCTAAAAATTTAGTGGGGTCTGAAAACTTAATTGTTCATGTCAGATGGTCTTTTTTCTCTATTGGGTCTCTATAGAGGACTAAAAAATTAATTACCCTTTCCCAAATTCCCATTCCCACCTTTTGGGTCTCCATATCCAACTTCCCAAATTCCAATTCCCATTTCCCAAATCCCGCCGCTCAAGCTCAACTTCACCGGAATTGACACTACCCCTAAGTCCCTAACCCTAACGTCGTTGCTAAACTTCGCCGCTATCCCTACCCCTAACCCTAATGCTTAACTTCGTCGCTTCCCCTAACCCTTTCCATAACGCTTAGCTTCACCGACATCTTTGCTTTCACAGATGCCGTCTCTGCCTTCGCTGACGTCGTCTCTGCCTTCGCGATACGGCGTCACTCTTCAACTCTATTTCTCCCTCTCTTAGTGTAATTTGGCCATTTATGGAGATGGATCACGTGGTTGAGTTTTCCACATACTCACTTGGATCTGTGACCTAGGAAATGGTGACGCTTGAGTTTTCCATTTGTCATTTAATTATTCAATTTCTTTACTTTTTTCGATCTTTGTTATTTCTATTTTGCTAGATCGTCGTTATTTGATACCTTAGATCAGGTATGGCGAGGAAGTTATTTTTTTTTTTTGTTTGGTGCTAGATCTATGTGTATTTTTTGATCTGATGCTTGATTTGTGTATATATTTTTTGGTTTGATGCTAGATCTCTCTATATTTTTTGCTTTGATGATGAGATCTGATGAACATATAAAAATAAAAAAGGTAAAACAAGCTTGAACAAACTTGACGAGCTTTAATGGTTTTTTGAGCTCGAAACTGGAGCTCTTGCCCAAAATTGGTTTCTAACGAGCTATAAGTTCGTCAAATTACAATAACCATAAGGTTAGTTCATCAAAGTGGTAATAAATTCCGTAAACAATCTTTTTTTTTTTTTGCATTAATTTCTGGGTAAAAGATTGATAATTTTTTGCTAAATACAGGACAATTCTAAATGGGTTGTGCTTTCTTGCTCCGTTTGTGTTTGGAATCAATTTTGCGGGGTTGTTTCTTTACTTGGCTCAACTTGCCATTAATTCTCTCATGGTTTCATGAAGTTGAAGCGGTGGTGGTAGATTGATGGTGGTAGTACGACGATGGTGGTGGTATAGGAAGAAGGTTGGTGGTGGCAGTGATGATGTGGTTGGTGAATAAGAGATAAGGACGAAGAAAAAGAAAAAAGAAAAGGACAAAAAAAAAAAAAAAAAAAGGATAAAAAAGCAATAAAAAAATAAATAAAATGTAAATTTATAATTTCACCTCTAATTTCGTCTAATTTACACAGGCAAATTAGACAGAAGGACTAATTAAAACAGTACAACCTTATTGGACCACATAAAAACATGGTCAAGCTCTGACCAAAGAGGTAGATGGAAAGAATTTCGGCCCAATTAGGGCCTAATTCTCTCCCTTTCCATAAATTCTCTCCCTACAAAACTTCTCAAGAAACTACACCTTTTCTCGAAAACTCCTACCCTCTTTTACATTGGATTGCTTCCTTTTATCTTTTTGATTAGAATCCCCATTATGCCGTAAAAATTCTTCATTATTTGATTTTTTTCCTCGCCTTTCATTTTAGTTCATCATGATATACTTTTGTCTGTGTATATTTGGCTTTTAATTTGATATTTTAATTTTGTTCATAACATTTTAATGTTGGCTCAAAGATCTACCCAAGAGGGGATGACTTGGGTAATTATAAAAATTTAAACAATAAATTCAAATTAAAGATGTAAATTTTCTTAATTATTATCTTGTTAAGTAGCGAAAATATATTTAGGTAAGTGCACAACCAACAAACAAAAAAGTAATAATGCAATACACAAGAATTTATCCTGGTTCAATAAGTTAATCTTGCTTACATCTAATCCCTTGAGCTCCACAAGGATTTCGCAATCCATTACCCCTTAATTCTTTTATCAGATCGGAACCAAACCCTTATAGTTTTAATTTTTGCACAGGTTTAGAACCAACCATTACAACCCTAATCATTTTCACAAGTTCAGAATCAACTTATCAGTCTCTTACTCTATTACATTTATCTTCTTTGCACGCTTAAGAAGAACCTTTACTGTTAGCCCAAAGAGCTACACAAGAAAGGGGTGAATTGGGTAGTTAAAAAAATTTAATAATCAAACACTTCAACACAAATAATTAATTTTCTTAAATCCATTATTATCTTTATACGCAACGGATACGTGTTTAACACTAAGTGCATACCAAAACACAATATGAATAATAAATCAATACAAAACACACGAATTTATCCTAGTTTGGTCAAGTTAATTTTGCCTACGTCCAGTCCCCCGAGCTCTACAAAGATCCGAAATCCACTGAACCGCTTGATTCCTTTACCAGGTAAGAACTAAACCCTTACAAGTCACGTCTCTTTTACAAACACAGAATCATCCTTTACAATTTATCTTTTTCACAGGTTAATGATGAACCGTATATTTTTACTAGGGTAAAGATAAAACCTAACACTCTCTTATTTATCCTTTTCAAAGGGAAGGATGAACATTTACAAATCACTAAAAAAAATAATTCAATTGTAAGATGAATCAAAACCTTTTTTTCCCATGGAAAATAATAACCTAATATCTTTAACAGGAAAAAAGATCGTAGCTACTCTGACTAGACACCGTCCCAAACGTGTATAATCCACTCAAAATCATAAATACGAAAAAAATATATGTTTCTTCCCACAAGGAGCTTATACCACCTCAATATAGATATACTCAATTGATGTCCCGAATAATTACTATGTGATAGATACAAGATGAGACAATTCAAATCTGATTAACAAATAAAGTGAGTAACACAAATTTAGAACGTAATCAGATAATCAGGCAGAAATCGTTTAAAAAGATTTTTCAGGTTTTTAAGTTTAAAACGATTTTTTTAACAATTTTATACCAAGCAATCAAGATAAATAAAACTTCAAATTTTTCTTTTTATAAAATTTTTGGATAGATTTCACTGGAAAAACACCAAAGGCAATGACAATGTGGCAAGTAAAACACAAATCGGTGATGCCAAATAACAATTGGTTTAGATCAAGAACTTATAACGAATTTCTCGTATAAATCTCCACGTAAATCTCACTCTTATAAAAGTTCAAACTGATGTTCTTGATGTATTTTGTTTAATTCCCACAAGTCTCTATTAATAGACCAATAACTAGCTCTCCAAGGGCTAGTTTTTTAAATATATGTCATAAAATGACACTCTAAGACCCCACATATCATAACCTTTCATTTCAAGTATATTCCATTTAAAAATATATTTCAAATCTCTAATTTAAATCCATAAAACTATTCTTTATTTAAAACCACAGAAATAGAAAGTATTAAATCATTTAAATTAAGAGAATCTGAAAATGTATGGACCATATCAAATATGGATTACTAAATAGGTTGTTTATATCCAAAATACATTCAAATCCCCCCAAATCCCTCTCTTGAAATCATAAAAAATAAATAGTTTTTGAACAAAACACCAAATCAGCCGAATCTGTAACTGAAGCAGTCGATTGACCAACCTGTCCAATTCAGTTGACTGACTGTGCCAGACTTCCAAATTAGTCGTTGGCACAACACCAATCAGTTAACTGACCCTGTCCAATCGGTTGGCCGATTGGATCAATATGTTTCCAATTTTCACCATTTCATCTACTGACTCAAATGGTTGACTGACCTTCTTCATTCGGTTAACCAATTGGATCAGTGTGCTTACTTCTTTATCTATTTTCGCTACTGTTTCAAACGGTTGACCGATTATTTTTCTCAGTTAACTGACTGGATCAGTAGGACTTCGTTTTAATTCCAAAACTCACTATTTTATTCAATTGACTAATTACTTTTCTTGGTTAACTGAATTGACCCAAAAACATAATGTTTTATACTTTAAAACACATTTTTCAATTAGATCAATTATCAAAATCATTTCACATAATGAGTATATAAAATATTTCATTTTAGAATCTTAAACTTTTCACTTCTTATCATGATACCCATAAGATTATTTTATTTGAAGTGTCGTGCGTGATCCTAATTCGGGTTGTAATTAAGAGTATAAAAGTAAAGAGTTGTTTTCGCCTAATTTTCTTTAGTTTCTTCAAAATTCTTTCATATCTTCGTCATGTCTATCTTGCACCTTTTATATTTTATTATTCTTAATCAATTGCATGGAATTATAAATCTGAAACACTCGATAAAATTATTAATTCCATCAAAAATATTAATGCTTAATTGTTCATCAAAACTTTGAATTCAACAATCTTCCTCCTTTTTATGATGATAATTAAATTTGATATTTATTTCAAAATATCATGTAACCACGCTCCCCCTAAATCTAAGGACATGTATTTAAACTCATTTAAGTAAAATCATGAAAACATAACAATAATAAAGATATTCAATATAAGTTTAACATAAGTTCAAAAACTTAATAACTTCTCATTTTAATCAGTGCAATGCTTAGGATAACAAGTCCTAAACACCAACTACTCGTTAAACATCAATTTTTTCCCTTTTGTCATCTCAAAAAGTAGGGGCGGAGAACTAAAACATCACTCTAGGCATATATTGTTATGCTTAACCATACCTCAATCTCGAATAACTTTCACGAATTGATCTTCAGCCAGAGGTTTGGTAAAAATATCGGCAAGTTGATCGGAGGTAGCGACATATTCAATAGTTACATGCCTTTTCTGAATGTGATCACAACTAAAATGATGTCTAATCTCTATGTGCTTAGTTCGTGAGTACTGTGTAGGATTCTTAATTAAGCATATAGCACTTTTATTATCACAATAAATAGGGACCTCATCCGTACATATTCCAAAATCATATAATTGCTGCTTAATATATAGAATTTGAGCATAATAATTACCAGCTTCCATATACTCTGCCTTAGTTGTAGATAAGACAATCGAGTTTTGTTTTTTGCTAGACCAAGAAATCAAAGCATGTCCCAAAAAGTGACATGACCTGCTTGTGCTTTTCCACTTGACTTTGCATCCGAAAAAATCAGTGTCGGAATAACTAGTTAACTTAAAATCACTCTCCTAAGATATCATAATCCTAGATCACTTGTCCCTTTCAAATGTCGAAAGATTCACTTGACCATTGTTAGATGTGATTCTTTAGGACAAAACTGAAATCTAGCACACAAATATAAACTAAACATTATGTCAGGTCTACTAATAGTAAGATACAATAAACTACCAATCATACCTCGATACATTTTCTCATTAACCTTTCTTGCCCGTATCGCCTTTTTTTAATTTTTTTAATTGTTGCCATGAGAGTTTTGTACTCTTTAGCGCTATCCAAGCATACTTTTTTCAGTAACTCTTTTGCTTAATTGGCTTGATTAATGAAAATTCCTTCTTTGGTTTGCGAATGTCCCGACATTGTCTTTATAGCATGTGGAAAAGTTGTCTCTTTGCCTTTTCACTTCTTATTCTTTGAAGTTTGTGGTCCATTTATCGCTTCAACTCTTTGGTTTTGCTTATTTTGTGTTCTTGCATTATCTTCCAAAACCTTTCTCGACACAAGTGGATCAGGTTCCTCAAATACAACATGCGTAGATTCTTCTACTAATAAGGTACGTTTATTATATATTCTATAAGCTTTACTATTAGAAGCGCACCCGAGAAAAATACCGTAATCAGATTTAGTATCAAATTTACACAAATTATCCTTACTATTTAAGACAAAATATTTGCAACCAAAAACTTTAAAGTGTGATATATTTGGAGTTTTTCCATTTAAAATTTAATAAGGGGTTCTTCTTCGAATAGAAACCCTGTTTATAACATGGCAAACAATACTTAGGGCTTCGACCCAGAAATATTTGGGAAGACGATTCTCATTCAGCATTCTTTTGACCATTTCTTGAAGCGTTCTATTTTTTCTCTCTGCAACACCATTTTGTTGTTAATCCTAAGATTTTGATGGATAATTAAAGGTTGATGTTTTTGGTGGAACTTACGGTTTGATTAAGTGTTTTAGTTTATTAGTTCCAAATGATGAAGATATGATGATAAAGATGATGAAAGATTAAGAGGTTGAAGAATTTGAAGAATCTAAGGAAAATAACTCAGGTTAAAATTTCAACTCTTAATATCCTAATTAGGATCACACATGGCACAAAAAGTTTTTTAAATGATTTTTATAAATATGTGTGTTTTTAATAGGATTCCAATTAGATAAATTATTTTCACCTATGTGTAATTGAAAAAAAATATATTTATAATTAATTAAAATTAAATTTATGTATTTAGTGGAACTAACCAAGGAAAGAAATTGGTTAAAGGGGCGAAAATGTCAATAAGAATGAATTAAAAATGAGTTTAGAAAAGTGATCCAATATCTATAAGTTGATAGGTAAGTCGATCGGACAAAGAAGGAAAATTTTCTGTATCTCTCGGTCGACAAGTAGGTCGACCTATACTTAAGAATGAACTCTCTGTTAGTCGACAGAGTGGTCGACTTGGGAAGAGAAATAAAACTCTCTGAATCTCTAAGTCAACAAATAGGACGGCCGGTGGACATAAAATCTTTGGCTTAGCTACATCCGAGCGGTCAACTGCTGATCTTGGTCGGTCGACTAGTGTGTCTATTTTAGGATATTATGGAATTTCGGATTTCAATCAGAAAGTAGACATTACTAGCCGTTTTTTGGTTAGAATTCATGAGAGATTTTAGGGATTTAATCTTATTTGAGATATGCTACACATATTATGTTATCCCTATTGATTTGGTTCATTAAGTTTGAATATTTCTCAATTTGGTACATATAATTATTTTTATTCTATTTAATTGTGATTGAGAAATATTTGTGGGACTTAATTGAGAAATTTTAAAGTTATAATTAAGTGAATTGAACCAGAATGAAGTCTTAGTGATATAATGGGTTTAAAAGAGCAATTAAGTGTCATGACAAATGAAAACTAGCCGTTAGAGAGCTGATTTTAATCCCATTTATATAGACCTGCGTTCTTCATATCATTAAGAGATATTAAGATAAATCAAGAGATCATATTGAGCTTTTCTGAGAGAAATCATATTGAACTTTTGTGAGAGATTTTCTAAGAGATATTCTTGAGAATCATTTGTTGTTAATTATTGCTGTTACCGGATCTGGAGTAACATCGCTCTAATTATTTTTTCGATGGATTCTGGGTGAGATCTTTCCAAATTACTTTCCATATAGTATTTCTTGATTAATTTTTGGAATTTGATATTTAGAAATTGTTTTCTAATTTTTTATTGAAAAATATTTTTTAAAAACAATTTCTTGAATTAATCTGATTACGTGCTTAATTACGTGCTACCTATTTTTGTTTAAAATTAGATTTTGAGTTTCTCACTTTTCTATTACTAGTTTTGGGATATTAATTGAGTTTTAATTTATCTGGGGTGGTAGAAACTCCGAGTGAGAAAAATTACTTGTCAATTTTTTAATTGGTAAGTTGAGTGGCAGATTAAATACTGTTAGGTGTATTTAATCGAAAGGTAGCTGGTTTCAGTCTTTTCTTGTAAAGAGATTGAGGTAGTAATTCTTCTTGAATTGAATTATTTTGTGTGGATTTTGTAACGGTTCACTCCTTACCGGGGTAAAGGATATTTGGAGTGTTTTGTGAGGTTTTTAATTCTTTTACCTTTGTGTTAAAAAGAATTTGGTTATTTTTGAGCCTGTAAAAAGTAGATGTTATTCCTTAGCCTGTGAAAAGAAAATTTTGTAAAGGTTGATTCTGAGCTTTTAAAAGAATCTTTATGAGGGTTTGGTTCCTACCTTTAAAGGAATCTTGAATTTAGTGGATGTGACTCTTCGTGGGACTCAGAGGATCAGATTAGCTAAGAGTAACTTGATGAACCAGTATAATTTTTTAGTGTGCTGCAATCTTTACTTTATTTATTTTTGTTGTTTGGTGTGCACCTAATTGATTTTATATTTTTGCTGTGATATAAAGATAATAATTAAATTAGAATTAAAATTAATTATTTGAGTTATTAAAGTATTTTTTTTTTAATATTTTTTAATTACCCAATTTACCCCCCTCTTCGATATTTCACTGGGCCAACAATTGGCATCAGAGCTGATTTAGCTCAATACACTTAGTTAACAAAGATTACATGGCGCACATAATAGACACACTAGCTGAGGGACAGTTTATGCATCGACCACTTTTGTTTGCAGGTGAAAGTTATTCGTTATGGAAAGACAAAAATGATAGCCTTCCTTCAGGCTACAAATTATGATGTGTGGCTAACAATCGATGATGGTCCGTTTATTCCAATGGAAAACAGAATTGAGAAGAAGAAGGAACAACTAACTGCTTCTGATAAGCAGAAACTCTCTACAAACTCTTAGGCTATTAACATTCTATTTTGCTCTTTAGATGCTAATGAATATTCTAGAGTTTCAGGTTGTAAAGCTGCAAAGGAGATGTGGGATAAGTTACAAGTTACCCACGAAGGGACAAGTCAAGTGAAGCAATCGAAAATCAACGCTCTTATGAGAAAATTTGAGTTGTTCAAATGGAAGAAAATAAATCGATTCATGAGATGTATACTCGCTTCAACAACATTTGCAATAACTTGAGTCAACTTGAAAAGTCATACTCCATGGAGGATAGAGTACGAAAGGTCCTAAGATCCTTAACAGAAATATAAGAGTCAAAGGTGACGGCAATTGAGGAAGCCAAGGATCTTAGCAAATACAAAATTGATGATCTCATAGGCAACTGGATGACTCATGAATCAGCGATTAAAGGATATGAGGATGATACCGAAAATTGCAAGAGGAAATCCTTGGCGCTAAAAGCTCAGAAAATTGAAGAAGATGATGACAGTGATGATAAAAGTCTTGATAGTGAGCAAGAGAAAGATGTAGTGTTTCTCACAAAGAATTTTAGAAGAATGACTCGGTGTACATTCCGTGGGAGAAGAAACCTCAACATGACTAAAGTGGAATGTTACAACTGTCACAAGACCGATCACTTTCAAAATGATTGTCTCGAACCGAAGAAGGAAAAAGAAAAAGAAAAGAAGAAGAAAGAAAAGAAGAAATCCATGAAGGCTACTTGGGATGATACTGATTCAAGTAGCTAAAAAAAATCAGATAGTGAAAATATGTCCAGGTTTGCATTAATGGCCACTGGTGGTGAGGTAACTAAATGTTCAAGTTCTTGACCTTTAGATTTTGATGAATTATTTGATGTTTATCAAGAACTTTCTCATGATTATAAAAACTAGTATTCTAAAATATATGTCATTCAAAGTACAATTAATACGTTAAACAAGTAAGTGATGGACTACGAATCTGAAAACAATGAATTAAAATCTAAATTGATGGATTTGCAATAAATTGTTCTCAAATTCATCGGCGGTGAAAAAAACTTGAAAATGCTTTTGATAAGTTCACGTAGAGTTTTTGATAAAATCGGTATTGGATTTCAGAAAAATCTTAAATAAAAACGTTTTCACAAATTCTTTTATGAAACCAAATATCTTGTTAAACGTTTTAAATATAATGTTGTGGGGCATACTATTCGCAGATGTTTTGCTAAAATATCTAACTGTAGACAAGTTTGGATTTCGAAAGGAACTAAAATTGTCCTGACTAACAAGATCGGACCCACTTAGGTTGGATACCACTTAGGAACTATTTGAGGTGCTCCTTGTAGGTTATTCTAAAAACTTCAACAAAGTAAGGAGAAATGGTTCCTGGATAGTGGTTGTTCTCAACATATGACGGGAAACAAAGGAAAATTACATCGTTGACACCTAAAGATGGATGTCATGTGACTTTTGAAGACAGCGTAAAGGGTAAAATTATCGGTATAGGTAATATTGGTAATGATACTATTATTATTAAAGATGTGTTACTAGTTTATAGACTTTAACATAATTTACTTAGTATTAGTCAACTATATAGCAAAGACTATAATGTTATATTTGATCATGATAGGTGCATTATTAAGAATAGTTATGATAGTAGTATCTTCTTAGTTACATCACGTTTTTGAGAATGTTTATACTTGCTCATTTAATGATTTTAATTCTCAAAATTTATCTTGTTTGAATGCTCTATCCGAAAATAGTTGGTTATGGCATAAAAGGCTTGGGCACGCTAGTATGAAGTTAATCTCTAACTTATCTAAGAAGAGTCTCGTACGTGGCCTATCTGATTTGAAATTTGTGAAAGATAAAGTATGTGATGCATGTCAATTAGGCAAGCATGTTAAATCATCATTTAAGAAAAAAAATGCATACGTCCACGTCTAGATGTTTTGAATTATTGCATCTGGATTTGTTTGGGCCTAACTCTATTTCTAGTTTTGGTGGTAAGTTTTATGCGTTTGTTATAGTTGATGATTATTTCAGACTTATCTGGATATTTTTTCTTGCTAAGAAAAGTGTGGTTACTTTTGTTCTTGCTAAATTTTGTAAACGTGTTCAAAATGAGAAGCAATGTTCCATTATAAACATTCGAAGTGACAGAGGAAAAGAGTTTAAGAATGATGATGTGGTAAGTTATTGTGATGAGCGTGGTTATGCTCATAACTTGTCTGCACCAAGATCACATCAACAAAATGGTGTAGTGGAAAGGAAGAACAAGATGCTTCAAGAGATGACTAGAACGATGGTAAATGAAAATCGCTTACCAACCTACTTCTAGGCCGAAGCAGTAAGTACAGCTTGCCACGTAATGAATCGAGTATCAATTCGTAGAGAGTTTAGCAAAACCCCATATGAAATCTAGAATGGTGAGACTCCTAATATTTCCTATTTTAAAGTATTTGGATGTAAGTATTTTATTTTGAATGATGATAGGTATGATCTACCTATATATTTCCAAATCGGTTTTGTTAGTTTTAGAGTATTTTTTATAGGGTTTTTACTATGTTTTAATTAGTTTTTATTCTTTTGGTATAAATCAGGTGTGTGGGGGCGAAAAGATAGGAAACTGGAGCGAAAACGATAAGATCGAACAAAAACGGTCGTAGAATGGTGGAAAAATGAGCAAGGCGATAATATTCTGAAAGAAGCCCACCATCGCGGCGTCCAGACCTTCGCCGCGGTAATGAAAATGCAGAGTGCACCAATATCTTGCTGAACATCCACTGTCACGGCGTGAGACCACTGCCGCGGTACTGGAGATGCAGGATGTCAACCTAATCCACCGCCTTCTTCACCGCCGAGGTGATCAGCCAATCGGCCTACTCACCGCCACGATGGTAGCCTCTACACAGACTTAAGATATTTTTAGATATTTTTTGAGATATTTTCCCTATTTAAGCTCTCTTCCTCCCTTATTTTCTTCCTCTCTCCGTCCATTTGAGCCCCTTAGAATATATCTAAGTGTAGATTGAGGAGTTTTAGAGGGGGAGCTCACATCCTGAGGTGGAGGAAGACGGTAAAGCGATCGTTGAGCGTTCTTAGCGGCTAAACTTCGGAAGGGGCTAAGTTCTTCGATTTCTTCACTCATTTCTTTAACTTGGATTTTGTGAGCATGTTTAGCTCATGCTTTATTGTAAATACGGTTATGGCCATTAGTTAAACGTGGATTATATAGGGATTAACAATATATTTAAAATATGTGTTTCGAATGATTTTGGTGTTGCGTTTATATTTGTTCTTTGAAATTTGATTGTGTTTATCGTATTGTTATGTTTATTATGCTTAGATAGATATATCAAGAATATAGGGTTTAACTCTCGAGAGAGGTAACCCCGGATTCAGACTAAAGTAAACATAACGCCAATCGATAACATTAGGGGCAAGACTCACGTGACCTAGGGTCATTAAGACATTGAGGGGGACTTCTTCATTGACTCAAAGTTATGTATTCCCTCGTCTTACACTTAGAAGAGGTGGCGGTGAAGTTTTAGAACTGAGATTGTCGATAGGGTAAACATAATGCGATGATCCAATGACCCGGTTTCGGAGTTAGAAAGTGTGCAATCAATGACGTTGGGGTGAGACTCACGTGACCTAGCATCGTTAAAATGTTGAGGGGGACTTATTCGTTGATATCAAGTCACATTATATCCCTCGTCTTACACTCAGGAGAGGTGGCGAGGGAGTTTATGAACTGAGATTATCAAATAGGTCGAACATCGTAAACGTAAGTCAATTGAGATCGAACACGTATTTGTAAAACGAGTTAATCCCTAGATATTTATTTTCTCTAAAATATCTCATTATATTAGTATAGTTAATTTAAGTTATATTAGTATTAGTATTAATTAATTAATTACATTTGTTTTTAGCCTAGAAAAAGTTAGGTCATGATAAACACGGTACTCGATAATAACGTGAACACCAATCTCTGTGGATACGATACTCGATCTTTAATGATCACATTATACTAAAACTTTGACCTCTTACACTTGCGAGTAGTCAATACGCGAGCGTGTAATAAACGCTTCGCCGTACAAATGATAAGGATAATCTTGATAAATTTGATGCTAAATCTGATTATGGGATTTTTCTTGGATATGCTACTAATAGTAAGGCTTATAGAGTTTATAATAAACATAAGTTAGTAGTAGAATGAACTATACATGTTGTTTTTTAGGAAGTTGATCCATTCTTGTCGAGAAAGATTTTGGATGATGATGATGCAGGTATTTCAAATAATCAAAATCAAGGTGATAATGTACCTAAGGAGTCCCAACAAGAGGAGGAACCTAATAAAAATGATTCGACTTTACCAAGAGCTATAAAGACAGTATCGGGACATTCGATAAAAGAAATCATCGGTAATTCGAAAGAGGTATAAGTACTCGTTCTTCTCTTAGGGATATAATTAATCTTGCTTTCTTATCTCAAATTGAGCCTAAAAATATAGATGAGGCATTAACTGATGAATCTTTGATTTCTGCAATGCAAGATGAATTAGTTCAATTTGAGCAGAACAAAGTATGGTGTCTTGTTCCAAGACCTGATTTTCATCCAGTAATTAGTACTAAATGGGTTTTTAGAAATAAAAAGGATGAATTTGGCATGGTAATTAGAATCAAATCAAGATTAGTAGCACAAGGCTATAATCAAGAGGAAAGAATTGATTATGATGAAACCTATACTCCTGTTGCTAGACTAGAAGCAATTAGAATGCTACTTACTTTTGCATGTTCACGTAATTTTAAGTTATATCAAATGGATGTAAATAGTGCATTTCTAAATGGATTTCTAGTAGAAGAAGTTTATGTGGAACAACCCCCGGGATTCGAAAGTGATAAATTTTTCAATCATGTATTTAAACTTCACAAGGCTCTGTATGGGCTCAAACAAGCTCCTAGAGCTTGGTATAAGAGACTCAACCAATATTTGATCGAAAGTGATTTTCGAAGGGGTATTTGTGATATAACACTGTTTGTGAAACAAACTAATTCTGATATCCTATTAGTACAAGTGTATGTTGATGATATTATTTTTGGATCTACAAATGAGGATCTTTGCCAAAAGTTTGTTGAGATAATGCATGTTGAATTTGAAATAAGCATGATAGGAGAGTTGAATTTCTTTCTTGGACTGCAATAAAGCAAACCAAAGAAGGAATATTTATAAATCAAGCTAAATACACTAAGGAGTTGTTAAATAAATATGGCTTGGAAGGTGCTAAAGAGTACAAAACTCCCATGACAACGGCTACGAAGATAGAAAAAGATGATACATGAAAAAGTGTTAATGAAAAAATGTATCGAGGTATGATTGGTAGTTTGTTGTATTTAACTGCAAGTAGACTTGACTTTTTGTATAGTGTTTGTCTTTGTGCTAGATTTCAGTCTTATCCTAAAGAATCGCATTTGACTGCGGTTAAGTGAATTTTTTGATACTTAAAGGGGACGACTGACCTAGGATTATGGTATCCTAGGGAGAGTATTTTAAATTGGTAAGTTACTCTGATGTTGATTTTGTTAGTTGTAAAGTTAAGCAAAAAAGTACGAGTGGGTCATGTCATTTGTTAGGACATGCTTTGGTTTCTTGGTCAAGTAAGAAACAGAATTCAATAGACTTATCCTACCGAGGTTGAATATATGGCAGCTGGTAACTATTGTGCTCAAATTTTATATATTAAGTAATAGTTAAATGACTTTGGAATTTGTATGGAGGAGGTCTCGATCTTTTGTGATAATAAAAATGCTATTTATCTAAGTAAGAATTCTACACAGCACTTACGAACTAGGCACACAGAGATTAGACATCACTTTATTCATGATCACATTAAAAAAAATGGACATTGCTATTGAGTATATTGATACCTCCGACCAGCTTGGTGATATTTTTACCAAACAACTATTGTAAGATTAGTTTGTGAAAATTATTAGCGGTTTGGGTTTGACTAGGCATAATGATGTTTGCCTAGAGCAGAATTATCGTGTGTTCCCCCCTCCCTAATTATTTTTTGAGATGACAAATGGGGAGAATTAGTTGATATTTTATTGAATATCTTAAGGGGGAGTTTATGTTTTGTGCTTTATTGATTATTTTTTAATATCTTCATTACTATGCTTTAAATGAGTTATAAAACCCGTCCTCAAATTCAGGAGAAGTGTGGTTATATTATTGTTTTGAAGAAAATATAAAAGTTAATTGTCAACATAAAAAAAGAGGAGATTATTGATCCTAAGATTTTTATGGACAATTAAAGGTTGATATTTTTGGTGGAATTACAGTTTGATTAAGTGTTTCAGTTTATTAGTTCCAAATGATGAAGATATGATGATAAAGATGATGAAGAATTAAGAGGTTGAAGAATTTGAAAAACCTAGGAAAAATAACTCAGGTTAAAATTTCAACTCTTAATATCCCAATTAGGATCACACACGTCACATTTTATAAATATGTGTGTTTTTAATAGGATTCCAATTAGATAAATTATTTGCTTCTATATGTAATTGAATTTTTTTTTTATAATTAATTAAAATTGAATTTAAATGTTTAGTGGAGCTAACCAAGAAAAGAAATTGGTTAAAGGGGAGAAAATGTTAATAAGAATGAATTAAAAACGAGTTTAGAAAAGTGATCCAACATCCATAAGTCGACAGGTAAGTCGACCGAACAAAGAAGGAAAACTCTCTGTGTCTCTTGGTCGATAGGTTGGTCGACCTATACTAAAAAATGAACTCTCTGTATTAGGTGCTTAATTACGTGCTACTCATTTTTGTTTAAAATCAGATTTTGAGTTTTTCACTTTTCTATCACTAGTTTTGGGATATTAATTGAGTTTTAATTTATCTGGGGTGGTAGAAACTCTGAGTGAGAAAAATCACTTGTCAATTTTTTAATTGGTAAGTTAAGTGGCGGATTAAATACTGTTGGGTGTATTTAATTAAAGGGTAATTGGTTTCAGTATCTTCTTGCAAAGAGATTGAGGTAGTAATTCTTCCTGAATTGTTTTATGTGAATTTTGTAACGGTTCAATCCTTACCGGGTAAAACGATATTTGTAGTGTTTTGTGAGGTTTTGATTCTTTTACTTTTGTGTGAAAAAGAATTAGGTTATTCTTAAGCCTGTAAAAAGTAGAGGTTATTCCTTAGCCTGTGAAAAATAAATTTTGTAAAGGTTGATTCTAAGCCTATAAAAGAATCTTTGTGAGAGTTTGGTTCCTATATTTAAAGGAATCTTGAGTTTAGTGGGTGCGACTCTCCATGGGGCTCGGAGGACTGGATTAGTCAAGAGTAACTTGGTGAACCAGTATAATTTTTTAGTGTACTGCAATCTTTACTTTATTTATTTTTGTTATTTGGTGTGCACCTAGTTGATTTTATAATTCCGCTGTGATATAAGGATAATAATTAATTTAGAATTAAAATTAATTATTTGAATTATTAAAGTATTTTTTCTCTGATATTTTTTAATTACCCAATTTATCTCCCCTCTTGGGTATTTCACTGGGCCAACAACGTTCTTGGTGGAGAAAAGTTATGAGCATACCCGTGTTCATTACAATAACTTATGATCTCATCATTCTTAAACTCTCTGCCTTTATTACTACGGATGTTAATAATGCAACATTGCTTCTCACTTTAAATATGTTTACAAAACTTAGAGAATATAGAAGAAATTTTGTTCTTCTTAGCTAGGAAAAACACCTATATAAATCAATAATCATCCACAATCACGAATGCACGAAATTTACCTCCCAAACTAGCAATGGCATTCAGACTAAATTATTCAAGATGCAACAATTCAAGATATTTAGATGTGGATGTATGCTAATTCTTCTTAAACGATGATCTAGATTGCTTACCTAGTTTACATGCATCATAGACTTTATCTTCACATACTTTAATGTAGGTAAACCACATATAAGACTTTTCTTAGATATATTTGAAATTAACTTCATACTAGCATGCCCAAGTTATCTATGACATAACCAACTATTCTCAGATAATGCATTTAAAAAAGATAAATTTTGAGAAGGGAAGTCATCAAATGAACTTGTATAAATATTTTGAAAATATGATGCAATAAGTAATACGCTACCATCATACCCATTTTTAATAATGCATCTATCATGATCAAAACCTACGTTATAAATTTTATTACATAATTGACTAATGCTAAGCAGGTTATGTTTAAGACCATCTACTATGACGACATCTTTAATAGTAGTAGACCCATTACCGATATTACTTATATTGATAATTTTACCCTTTGCCTTGTCTCCAAACATTACATGACCTCCATCTTTAGGTGTCAAAGACGTGAATTTAGATTTGTTACCCGTCATGTGCCGAAAACAACCACTACCAAGAACCATTTTTCCTTACCTATTGATGTTTTTAGAATAACATGCAAAGAACACCTCAAATAATTCTTAAGTGGTACCCAATCTAAGTGGGTCTGATTTTGTCAATCAAGACAATTTTAGTTCCTTTAGGATCCCAAACTTGTCTATATTTAGATACTTTAGAAAAATATTTACTAATAGTATGCCCCGCAATGTTACATTTAAAACATCTAACAAGATTCCTAATCTCATAAAAGAATTTGTGAAATCTCTTTTGTTTAAGATTTTTCTGAAACCCAATTTCAGCTTTATTGAAAATACCTCGTGAACTCCCCAAAAGTATTTTTAAATTATTTTCATCACCCATGAATTTGATAACTATCGAATGTAAATCCAAAATTTTGGATTTCAATTCAATGTTTTCAGATTCGAATTTGATCACTTGTTAGTGTATTAATTGTACTTTACAGGCCATTAATTTGAGAGCACTGATTTTTATAATCATGCGTTAGCTCGTGATAAACATCAAATAAATCATCAAAATTTAAAGGATAAGAACTAGAATATTTTGTTCCCACATCTATAGTGGCCATCAAATCAAGCATTGATGAATCATCACTGCCCAATTTTTCTGAGCTACTCGACTCTGAGTCATCCCAGGTGGTTTTCATTGATTTCTTCTTACTTTTATCCCATTTTTTCTTTTCATTTCTCTTTTTTTCTTCTTTGGTTCGGGACATTTAGATTGGAAGTGTCCATTCTTGTGACAGTTAAAGCATTCCACATTACTCATATTGAAATTTTTCTTTCCATAGAATATTTGTCGAGTCATCTTTCTGAAAATTTTCGTAAGAAGCGCCACATTCTTTTCGGTCTCACTGTCAAGTCTGATGTCATCACTATCATATTCTTCCTTGTTTTTTAGAACTTTCAATGCCAATGACTTCTTTTTGATATTTCCTATTTCATCCTTATATTATTGTATTGCCATCTCATGGGTCATTAGGTTGCCAATGAGCTTATCAATGGTATAAATTGTGAGGTCTTTAGCTTTCTCTATTGCAGTTACCTTTGGCTCCTAGACTATAGTCAATAATCTCAGAATTTTTCGTACTTTGTCCTCTATAGAATAAGGCTTTTTGAGTAGACCAAGGCTATTGTAGATATTATTAAATCTCGTGTACATTTATGGAATCGATTCTGCTTCACCCATTCTGAATAGCTCGAATTGACGAATTAAGGGATTGATATTGGATTTTTTTACCTGATTTGTTCCTTCGTAAGTGATTTGTAATGTGTCCCACATTTCTTTTACCGACCAACAACTTGAAACCATGGTATATTCATTTCCATCTAAAGAGCAAAACGGAATGTTAATAGCTTGAGAATTAGTAGACAATTTCTATTTATCCAAGGAAGTCAGTTGTTATTTCTTCTTAATTACTTCATTCTTCGTAGGAATGAATGGATCATCCTTAATAGCCAACTGCACATCATAATTATTGGTTTGAAGAAAAGCTATCATCCTAACATTCTAGAATGAATAGTTATCACATGTAAATAAAGGTGGATGGTGCATGGACCGTCCCTCACCTAGAGTACCGATGAAATGCGCCATGTAATCTTTCTTAGCTTTGATTTTAAGCCAAATGAGCAAAACCTGCTATGATACCAATTGTTGGCCCAAAGACCCAAGAGAGGGAGTAAGATGGGTAATTACAAAAATTTAACAATCAAACACTTGAACACAAATAATTAATTTTTCTAAATCAATTATTATATTTATACGCAACAAATATTTGTTTAATATTAAGTGCACACTCAAACACAATATGAATCATAAATCAATGCAGCACACACGAATTTATCCTAGTTCGGTTAAGCTAATCTTGCTTACGTCTTATCCCCTGAGCTTCAAAGAGATTTGCAATCCACTAAACCCCTTGATTCTTTTACCAAGTAGGAACCAAACCCTTACAATTCACGATTCTTTTATATACACAGAATCAACCTTTACAATTTATCCTTTTATAGATCAATGATGAACCCTATATTTTTTCCAGGTTAAAGATAAACCTAACACTCTCTCACTTATCCTTTTCATAGGGAAGGATGAACCTTTACAAATTACTCAAAAAAAAAAGAAAAAAAAAGAAAAACAATTCAATTGCGGGATAATTCAGAATCTAATTTTTTTCAAGGAAAAATGATAACTTAACATTTTTACCAGGACAAAGTTCAAACCCTAATTTTTTTCATAGGAAAAAGATCAAAACCTAACTGCCCTAACTAGACATGGTCCCAAACGTGTCTAATCTACTTAAACTAAAAAATACAAAAAATAAAATAAGTTTCTTCCCACAAGGAGATTTTATAATCTCAATATAAATATACTCAATTAATGTCCTGAATAATTATTATGTTATAGATACAATATGAGGCAATTCAAATCTGATTAATAAATAAAATGTGTAGTACAAATTTAATACGTAATCAGATAATCAGACATAAATCGTTTAAAAAGATTTTTCAAGCTTTTAAGGTCAAATAGATATTTTTAACAATCCTCTACCAAGAAATCAAGATAAATAAAACTTTAAAGTAAATTGACAAAGCATGGAAAGATCTCACGGGGAAAACACCGAAGGCAATGACAATATAGCAAGTAGAATTCAAATCGGTGACGTCAAACAACAATTGCTTTAGATCAAGAACTTATAATGAAGCTTTTGTAAAAATTTCAGCGTAAATCTCACTCGTATAAAAACTCAAATTGATGTATTTGATGTATTTTGTTCAATTCCCTCAAATCTCTATTAATAGATCAATAACTAGCCCTTCAATGGCTAATTTTTAAAAGATATGTCATAAAATAACACTCTAAGACCCCATATATCATAACCTTTTATTTCGGGTATATTACACTTAAAAATATCTTTCTAACCTCTCATTTAAGTACATAAAACAATTCTCCATTTTAAAACCACAAAAATAAGAATTATTAAATTATTTAAATTAAGAGAATCTCAAAATATATGGACCATATGAATAGGGATTACTAAATAGGTTATTTATATTCGAAATACATTCAAATCCTCTAAATCCTTTTCTTGGAATCATAAAAAATGAATAGTTTTTGACCAAAACACCAAATCAACCAAATCTACAATGGAAGCAGTCGGTGTATGGACCTGCCCCATTTGGTTGACCAACTATGCCAGGCTTCCGAATTAGCTGTTGGCATAACACCAGTCGATTGATCGACCTTGCCTAGTCGGTTGACTGATTGGATCAATGTGTTTTCAATTTTCACCATTTCATCTACTGACTCAAATGGTTGATCGACCTTTTTTATTCGGTTGACCGATTAGATCAGTGTGTTTATTTCCCTATCCATTTTAGCTACTGCTTTACACGGTTAACCGATTAGATCAGCAAAATTTTATTTTAACTCCAAAACTCACTGTTTTGTTCAATTGACCAATTACTTTTCTCGGCTGACCAAATTACCCGAAAACACAACTTTTTATACATTAAAACAAAATTTTCAATTAGGTCAATTATCAAAATAATTTCATATAATGAGCACATAAAATATTTCATTTTTGGATCTTCAACTTATCACTTCTTATCATGATACACATAAGATTACTTCATTTTAAGCGTTGTGTGTGATCCTAATTCGGATTGCATTATGAGTATAAAAGTTAAGAGTTGTTTTCACTTAGTTTTCTTTAGTGTCTTCAAAACTCTTGCATATCTTCGTCATATCCATCTTGCACCCTTTATGTTTTCTCCTTCTTAATCAATTGTATTGAACTATAAATCTGAAACACTCGATAAAACCATTAGTTCCATAAAAAAAACACCAATACTTAATTACTTATCAAAACCTTGGATTCAACATTTACAACACTCAAATTCTATTACAAGAAGAATTTAAAACAAAATTTTTTCAAAGACTAAAGATTAGCCTAATTGATAGGTTGAAAATACCTATCTAAGTCTAAGACGAATTTGGTAGTTTTCGAGTATTTTAGTAATATTTTATTGCGTTTTTGTTTGTTTTTATGTAAATCAGGTGTAGGGACGTAATCGAGTGATAAACAAGCGAAGCGGTGAAAAAACGGTGAAAAAAAATAAGGTTTCGGGATAGCAAACCCATCACCGTCGCGGTCAGGCCACCGTTGAGGTGGTGGAGATGCAGGGAGAATTGTGCCAGTCTCACTGCCGCATCGGTCATTCATCGCCAAGGCGGTAAAAGTTCAGTGAGCTTAATGCCAATCTCACCGCCGAGGCTGTGAAAGTACAGAGAGTTTAGGGTTTGGTTTACCGTTGCAACGGTCATTCACCATCACAGCGGTGAAGTTATCCAACTTAACTCACCACCGCAGTGGTGAACCACTGCCGCGACGGGCACTCTGTGCAGAAAATATTTATTTTCCTAGATATTTTGAAGCCTTCTATTTAAGCCCTTGTTTCCCCCATTTGTAAAAAAAGTTCCACACTTGATATACATGATCTTAAGAGTTTCTTGAGAGCTCAAAGAGAAGATTCAACATTTGGAGAAGAGGAATCATTTCAGGACCGATCTTTGGTGAGAGTGGATCACTCCACTCTAAGATTTGATCATTCTTCAAATCCTTATTGTTTTAATATTTGTATGATTAAGATCATGGTAGGCTAGATAAATATTATTTAGGGATTGATGTAACTCATGTAAATACATGTTTGATTGAATATATGTTACTTTAACGGTTGTCTGTCTAAATTCGATTATGTTTACCATTTTATTACAATTTTAATATTCTTATTAAGGTATTAGTGTTGGTTTTGAGAATAAGAAGTTTGACACTCAGGAGAGGTAACCCCAGATTCGAACTAGGGTTAAACACATCACGACAATCTAATGACCTGGGAAGGCGTTAGAAAATATGCAATCCAAGAGGTTGGGTCAAGACGCATGTGACTATGTGTTATATAAAATGCTAGAGGGGGACTTCGGCGTTAACATGAAGTCATATAATCGCTCATTTTACACTTGGGAGAGGTAATGAGCGAGTTTGAGATACCTAGATTGTCGGATAGGATAAACATCGTTATTGTTAACTAAACGAAGTTAAACATGTATTAAGTGAATCAAATCAATTCCTAGGTAATCCACTTAATTAGAATTAACCCAATAGTTTTTAGTTTAACTTAGTTTTTAAATATTCAAACTCAAACATTTATTGAACTGTCGAGATAATATAAGACTATGCAAAATTACGGTATTCAATTAATCAAACACATTTCCTAGAGGACGATATTCGATCGAAAGGTCCACTAAATTAAAACTTGACCTCATGCACTTGTGAGTAAATTAAATGTGAAAAAGGGTCGCATCCACTAATCTTTGGCGCCGTTGCCGGGGAAATGTGTTTTGATTTGGTTGATATTATGACCAAGTGGTTGAATATTAATCCAGACAATTCTTTTGTTTTATTTTCTTTCAATTAAATTCATTACTTATAATTTATTTCATTTGTTGTGATCGAGTAGTGTATGCAACGTAGTAGAAGTTCTGAATTTTTTACTCTTGATCCCGAGATCGAGCGTACCTTGGGGAGGATAAGGAGAGAGAGAAGAAGCCAAGCTCAAACTATGGCCGACGGTGGAGACGATCGTATGCCACCTATGCCTCAACAACCGCCAGTACTCCAGGCACTACCGTACCAGCCTCTGGAGCAGGAAGTTCCACAACGGGTCCTTAGGGACTACTATCGGCCTGTTATGTTCGATAACTACTCTTGAATTTGGAGACAGCCGATCCAGGCCAACAATTTCGAATTAAAACCCGCCCTAATCAATATAGTGCAACAAAACCAATTTGGGGAATATGCATGAGGACCCCAATTTCTATCTGGCTACCTTTCTAGAGATATGTGATACAGTAAAAATCAACGATCTTGCTAAGGATGTAATATGGTTGATGTTATTTCCGTTCTCACTTCGTGACTGAGCATGGGGTTAGTTACAATCGATCCAACCGGGAAGTATCAATACTTGGGAGGACCTTGCTCAAAGGTTCCTTAATAAGTTTTTCCCTCCTTTGAAGACTTTTCAACTCAGAGGTGAAATAGCGCAATTTCTCCAGAGAGACTTCGAGCCACTGTTTCAAGTGTGGGAAAGGTTTAAGAATCTATTGCGTCAGTGCCCTCAACACGAGTGTTAAGATTGGTTTCAAACCCAATTCTTCTATAATAGATTGCATGGCTAAACAAGGACCATAGTTGATGCCGCCTTGGGAGGATTTTTGTTGTAAAAAACACTTGCTGAAATAAATGCATTACTAGAGAAAATGGCGGCCAATAATTACCAATGGCCAAACGAGAGGAACACGGGAAGAAAGTTAGCTTCAATTCAAGAAGCCGATCATATTGCTACCTTATCGGCCCAAGTCTCAAAACTCTCGGATCAATTGGTCGCCTTCTCAACTAAAGATGCTTTGTCAAGTCATGAAGCGGAGAACGTTGCAAGCAGTTCTCAACCCGGAGTGGATAGTGAGTTCGAAAAATGTCACTTCGTCAATAATCGAGCTTATACTTTTAGGCCCGCCGCCAATATTCCGACACACTATCATCTTGGACTTCACAACCATGAAAACTTTTTATATGCGAACAATCAGAACACGTTGCGGCCATATTCGGGTTATGAAACACAAGTTCAAGGTTATCCTATGCAACAAAACCGCCAAATGCAACAACCTCCTATTCAAAATCAAAAGTTGAACTTGGAAGAAATGATGGGGTCTTTCGTGAAGGAAACACAAACAATACTGCGTGAGACGCACAATAGGCTTAACAAGCATGAGACGGGGCTTAACTCGATTAAGACCATATGTACAAATACAAATGCTACTGTAAAATCATTGGAGACTCAGATCGGGAAACTTACAAGTACGATCCAAGAGTAGACCATGGGAAAGTTTCCTAGCAACACGGAAACTAACCTAAGGGAATGCAAGGTTATTACATTGAGAAGCGAAAAAGAGGTTGAAGCAAGAAACCGATGGAAGAAGAGCCGGGGGTAAGATATGATATTGACCATAATGAACCAAAGAGACATGTGGAAGAGGAAGTTTATGAGAGAAATGAGGAGAAGAATGAAGACAAGATGGAAGAGAAAAATGAGAAGAAGAAAGAAAAGAAAGTGGAAGAGAAGAGAGGAGATAAAAGGGTGATTCTGGAGAGAATTACATTCTCAGACAATCCACAGATTCTAACCACACCTTTGCTTTCTCAAAAACGATTCCAAAAGAACAAGTTGGACCGTCAATTTGTAAAGTTTCTTGACATCTTCAAGAAAATACAAATCAACATATCTTTTGCAGATGCATTAGAACAAATGCCCAACTATGGAAAGTTCTTGAAAGACATAATATCGAAGAAAAAGAAGTTGGAGGAATACGAGACGGTGAAAATGACGGAGGAATATAGTGCTATACCGTAAAGAAAATTGCCTGAAAAACTGAAGGACCCCGGTAGTTTCACGATTCTGTGTACTATCGGGAAATCTCATTTTGACAAAGCACTATGTGATCTTGGTACTAGTATCTACCTGATGTCATCTTTCGTTTACTGAAAATTGAGACTTGGTAATGCAAAGCCAACCACAATTTTTCTTCAAATGGCGGACTGATCATTGACCTATCCGAAATGAATTATTGAGGATGTCTTGGTGAAGGTGGACAAGTTCATCTTCCTGGTGGACTTTATCGTGCTAGAAATGGAGGAGGATAGAGAGATTCCAATCATCCTTGGAAGGTCTTTTCTTGCAACGGGAAAGGCTTTAATTGATGTGCATGATGGCAATTTGACGTTGCAAGTAAACAAAGATGAGGTAAAGTTCAACATTTTCAAAACTATAAATTTTCTGGATAAATGTCCTAAATGCAACCGAGTAGATGTTGTTGACTCGTGTGTGAGGGAATTCTTTTATGAAAATGTGGATATGGATCCATTGGAGCATACAATCACAAATTCCTTATCTATGGGGGATTTTGGTGAGGAGGGCTCAACCACGAAAGTTGGTGTAGTAGACTACGTGCTTGCTATGGAGGCTCAATCTAAAGATGTAGGGGATCCGATTCATATGGCTGTGATTGAAGAAGAAGTTAATTCTCTCGAACTATCCAATCTGCCTCATGGTGGATTAATACTCAAGCAATTACCGGATCACCTCCTGTATACATTTTTAGGGGAGAATTTAACCAATCTGGTGATAATCTCATCATACTTGATGGAGAAGGAATAGTACAAGTTGCTAAAAATTCTAAAATGGGATAGATTTGCCTTTGCGTGGTCTATTTTCGACATTAAAAGAATTAACCCAACAATATGCATGTACAAGATCTTAATGGAGGATTCGTTCAAACCTTCTATTGAGCATCAACGGAGGCCAAATCCGGCAATGAAAGAAGTCGTTAGAGCGAAGGTGTTGAAGGTCTTGAACGTATGAATTATTTATGCTATATCCGATAGCGAGTGGGTTAATCCAGTGCAGGTGGTGCCAAAGAAATGCAACATAACGGTCATAAAAAATGAGAAGAATGATCTTATTCTGACACGAACCATCACTGGGTGGAGAGAGTGTATTGACTATCGAAGATTGAATAAGGCAACAAGGAAAGATCATTTTCTGCTTCCATTTATTGATCAAATGCTTGATCGTCTTACCGGCTTATTGTTTTCTTGATGGCTACTCGGGGTATAATCAAATAGCCATAGCACCAAAAGACCAAGAGAAGACGACTTTTACATGCTAGTATGGGACGTTTACCTATCGACGTATGCTGTTTGGTCTATGCAATGCACCAGCCACATTCCAACGGTATATGATGAAGATATTCTCGGATATGGAGGAGGACATTATGGAGGTTTTCATGGATGACTTTTCAGTTTTTGGTTCGTCATTTGATCATTGCCTGTACAACTTGGCGCTTGTTCTCGATTGTTGTGAAGAGAAACACTTGGTTGTCAACTGAGATAAGTGCCATTTTATGGTTAAAGAAGGAATAATCTTAGGTCATTGAGTCTCTTCGAAAGGGCTTGAGGTAGATCGAGCCAAGATTGAAACAATTGAAAAACTTCCACCTCCGATAAATGTGAATGGAGTCCATAGTTTCTTGGGGCATGCCGGATTCTACCGGCGCTTTATCAAAGACTTTTCAAAGATAGTAAAGCCGTTGTGTCACTTACTTGAGAAGGACGCCCCATTTGAATTTGACGAAGCTTGCTTGAAAGCTTTTAATGTAATGAAGGAAAAGTTGATCGCAACTCCTATAATAGTTGCTCCAGAATGGAATGAGCCATTTGAAATAATGTGTGATGCTAGAGACTATGCGATTGGAGCAGTTTTAGGTCAATGCAAGGAGAAGATCTTCCGACCCATTTATTATGCAAGCAAGACTTTGAACGATGCAAAGAAGAATTACACTATAACCAAGAAAGAGATGTTGGCGATTGTTTTTGCATGCGATAAGCTCCGATCCTACATTATAGGATCCAAGGTGATCATCTATATAGATTATGCCGCTATCCAGTACTTATTCGCCAAGAAAGATGCCAAGCCGCGTCTAATCCAGTGGATTCTCTTGTTGCAAGAGTTTGATGCGGAGATAAGAAAAAAGAAAGAGAGGGAAAACATTGTTGTTGATCATTTGTCACGGTTGGTACAAAAGGACATCGGTGATGAGTCCTGTATCATGGAGGTGTTCCCTAATGAGCCGTTATTCAAAATTGACAATGCGGATATCATCAATTTTCTAGTTTGCAAAGTGTTACCACCGGATCTTACAAGTGCCCAGAGGAAGAAATTCATGTTCTATTCGAGGCACTATATGTGGGACAAGCCATTGCTATTCAAAAAGTGTGTTGATTAGGTAATTCGGCGATGTGTTCCGGAGGAAGAGATGACGAGTATTCTTTATCACTGCTATTCATCACCTTGTGGTAGTCACTTTGGAGCGACTCGGACGGCCGCAAAAGTGCTTCAGTCAGGTTTTTACTGGCCATCACTATTTAGAGATGCTTATACTTTTGTGAAAACTTATGATCGATGCCAACAGGTGGGTAACATTTCAAGAAGGCATGAATTGCCGCTGACGTCTATTCTTGAATTAGATCTGTTTGATGTATGGGGTATAGACTTCATGGGATCGTTTCCATCGTCATTTGGTCAGGAGTATATTCTACTGGCGGTGGACTATGTGTCTAAGTGGGTCGAAATTGTGGCGACGCCTTCCAATGATGTCAAAGTGGTTCTTAAGTTCCTTCAGAAAAATATCATTACGCGGTTCGAGACACCTCGGGCCATAATTAGTGATGAAGGAACCCACTTTTGTAACAAAATATTCAATACTTTGTTAACAAAGTATGGGGTTAAGGTGGTATTGCTATACCATCCGTAGACAAACGGCCAAGTCGAAGTGTCAAACAGGGAAATCAAACAAATTTTGGAGAAAATAGTTCATTCTAATTGCAAGGATTGGGAAATGAATTTGGATGATACTCTGTGGTCATATCGCATAACTTTTAAGACACCAATCGGTATGTCTCCGTATCGGTTGGTGTTTGGAAAAGCGTGTCACTTGCCAAAGCATTTAAACCGCCACAACTACACCTAAAACCCAAAATCTCTCCATTTTCATATTTCCAAACCGTTTCCAACCCTCAAATCCATCCTTCCATTTTCAAAATTTGAGATTTCCACCACAAATCGTTCACCAAAAATCAATTTTCCAACCCATTTTCGAATCCTAAGGTTTAAGGAACAAAATGGGTGATTTCTCCCATTTTCAATTGTTTGGACTGAATTTTTTCGACAAGTATTTTTGATCCTACATTTCATATATATGTTGAAATCTTTGGTTGATTTGAATATACATATCAAGAATGGTTGCATTTGGATTTTATCTAAACCCTTGAACCCCATTCGCGATTTTTTTTTATCACTATGGGATTTTGTCTTGCTTTTTGGTGATGAACAAGATTTCTATGGATTGTTTCATTGTGTGATACAAAATTACATGCTACATTGTTGAAATTTTGTTGAAACCATTGCGATTGGTGTGTGCGTATTGCGATTGTGTTGTGTTCTTGAAGGAGTTGATTCAGGGGATTATTTTTCATTGTTCATATATGATTGGGCTGCCGTGTTTGTGATTGTGATTGATAGGAACCATAACTAAACGATCCCCATCAAAGAGAGCGAGGGGAGAAGGTTCGAGTTCTCGTGCCAGGGGTCCTGCCGCCGACTATGATTCTGCCCGGTTTGTTTCTAAACAGGTCGAGGAGCATTTTAACTGTTTCGAACATAAGCAGATATGCATTCGATAATGAGGCTTTGGGAAATTAGAAAGTCTCCCGGCGGAATTTCAGGATGTGATCCGAAGCCGCGGTTGAGTGGGTTTTTGTAAATCACCACCCCGGGGCAAGGTGGCTTAAGTACGAGAATTCTATGTAAACATCACCGAAGCAAATGAAAATCGGACAAGGGTCCGAACTTGCCCCATCTCGTTCAGTCCCAAGCGCATTAATGAATTTATAGGATTGGCGGCCCTAACAACCACTAACGAACCATATGCGGGTAGAGATCCATGCATGAAAACTGTAATCCGAGCCATAACTTCAGGCAACTTCCAATGGACTCACAAAGGGATGGGTCTAGCCAATTTCCCTGCTAAGTTCCTCAATCCGATCCTCAAAATCTAGCATCATTTTGTTTGCAGAAGCCTTCTCTCGATATCTCACTTGTCGGACGTCTCCAAAGAACGGGCGATGACTCTATACTCCATTTAGACGAGCAAGCCGCTCAATGTAAGGTTCTTGATATACTTCTCCATTCTTCATGACGTCCAAACAACAAAGGCCGGCCTTCCATTTCCATTGCTATTGACCGACCTATTCCGATGGGCCGGTGTATCAATAATCGGGGATAGACCTTACCCTCCTATCATTCCGCTCAATCTAGCTATGATAACTTGGATGTAGAAAGGCGAAGCGTAAGGGGCGGAGGAGCCAAAAGCTGAAGAAGAGGAAGGGATTGAAGAGGAACAGACGGGGCCATTTGAGGCCCCAATTCCAGAAGAGCACGGCCACCCCTCGATCACTTTGGAGAGGGTCTATCAGGAACTCCAGGATGTCCGGCTCGACAATCATGTTCTTCGCCAAGTAGTATAATTCGGATCTCCAAAATTCCAAACTCCGGATGTTCTTGGATCAGTATACATGCCAACAAGATCAAGTCCAACAACTCATTAGTGCGCGCCTCGGAGTTGACATGAGCTCTTATCCACCAATACCACAATTGTCACCGCACCTCTTACAACTGCCATATTTTTCTTTCCGATGAGACAATGGTGGCGATGACGTTCTTCCAAGTGGATAGTAGGAGGTGAGACTTCTATGTCTTATCTCCTAGGTATGTGTTCAAAACACAAATTTTCTTGTGATTGCTTTATGCTACCCTTGGGTTCGCTGCTCAGTCAGTGTGGACACTGCCTACTTCAAGTTTGGGGGGATGTTCATCCAATTTTGTTTTTGTTAGAAAATGGTGAACAAAATTTTGATGTATTATATTTGGATGTTTTAAGTATGCTTAGTTACGCTTTGTAGAAGCTTTGATGTAAATTGTAGATTTTAACATATAGTTAAGTTTTATTTTAATATTTGTGTCTATGCATGTGAAATGCTTAGTTTAGTGTATGTATGTTAGTGTTTAGATTTAATGTAGAGGTGTTTATGTATGAGGTAGTATTTGCGTGTTGAGTTGTTGGGTTCGTCTGAGCTATTTCCCGATGATGAAAATTATCCCCTAATTGTATATTGAGGTCGGGGGTGATGCCATTCATGTGTGTTTTGTGTGTTTGGCATGTCGATTAGGTAAAAATCATTTTGATCCTAAAATCACATGATATCATAGACTCATTGTATAATTATTCGAACGATTTAACGTCGATTATTCAGTAATAAGTTGATGACAAATTTGAGGAATCTAGAACTTGACTGAGGGAAACTTGAGGTGAAATCCTAGGTGAGGTAGTTCAGGAGATATGATTTAGGCCTTCATTTTTATCGCTTGAACCTTTGAAGCTAACCTTAAATTTTTTATCCCTCGTTACCCTGTCGAAGCCGATAACCTATTCAATTCTAAACATGTATCAAAACCATAGCCAATTAAAAAATTTCCAAACCATTGTCGCTAAGCCAAACACACGAATTGAGTGAAATCAAGTTAGCATTATTTTATGCTACTTGAAGTGAGCGGTCGGGTTTCGAACGAATTTTTATTGGTTCGGTATTAGTGTATTCACATGTCATTCTTTGAATTCTATTTACATGCCCCTAAAATTGTACAAAATCGAATAAGTTTGGGGGTGTGTTCTGTTGTTAAAAAAAAAAAAACTATGTGAATATAGTTTTTATTTATGTTCTTTCGACAAGTGAATACAAAGTTATTAAATTCTTATTCAGGGTTGTGTTTTAAATATTTGGGGTTACGAGAGAGATATAACAACAAGCGTTTGTGCCTTGGGTATCGTTGAATTATCGTAATTATAACGATTACTTGTTCTCTATTCCTGAGATGCCCTTGGCCATTCTCCAATGCCGATCCAAGCCCTATTGATCTCTATGAATTTTCGAACCTACATTAGTGGATAGTCGAGCCCAGTCAAGCATATGGTTTTCTTAATCCTTAACGGTTGAAGTCATGAGCTTAGTTATTGAATAATCCAATCTGGTATTTAGATAGTTATATATTTGAGTTCTCACACACACACTTTAAATGGATCTGCAATGATTTTTATTGATATTGAGTGTTGAAATTTTAGAACACCACGTGGAGTGTTTTATTTCTAAACATGATCTGATCAGGGGCTGTTGAGGGAAGAACAACTTGGTTTCTTTGATTGAACTTGAAACTCGCATGCTTACAATTAGTTTATTTTAGTTTTATGGTGTTTTGCTCAAGGACAAACAAAATTCCAAGTTTGGGGGTATTTGATAGGTTGAAAATACCTATCTACATCTAAGTTGAATTTGGTAGTTTTCGAGTGTTTTAGTAATAGTTTATTGCGTTTTTGTTTGTTTTTATGTAAATCAGATGTAGGGATGTAATTGAGTGATAAACAAGTGAAGCGGTGGAAAAACGGTTAAGAAATGGTGAAAGAAACAAGGTTTCAGGACAGCAAACCCACCGCCGAGGCAGTGGAGATACAGGGAGAATTGTGCTAATCTCTCCACTGTAGCGGTTATTCACTGCCAAGGTGGTGAAAGTCTAGTGAGCTTAATGCTAGTCTCACCGCCGCAGCGGTCATTCACTGTCGAGGCGGTGAAAGTACAAAGAGTTTAGGGTTTGGTTCACCGCCGTAGCGATGAAGTTAACCGACTTAACTCACCGCCGCAGCGGTGAACCACAGCCGTGGCGGTCACTCTGTGCAGAAAATATCTATTTTCCTAGATATTTTGAAGCCTTCTATTTAAGCTCTTGTTTCCCTCATTTGTAAAAAACGTTCGACACTTGATATACATGATCTAAAGCATTTCTTGAGAGCTCAAAGATGAGATTCAACATTTGGAGAAGAGGAATTATTTTAGGACCGATCTTTGGCGACAGTGGACTACTCCACTCTAAGATTTGATCGTTCTTCCTTTGTTTCTATCTTTGTAACTTAACTTTTCATATCAAATGATGATGAATCCTTCTTGTTTTAATATTTGTATGGTTAAGATCATAGTAGGCTAGATAAATATTATCTAGGGATTGATGTAACTCATGTAAATACATGTTTGATTGAATATATGTTACTTTAAAAGTTGTTTGTCTAAATCTGATTATGTTTACCATTTTATTACAATTTTAATATGCTTGTTAAGGTATTAGGGTTGGTTTTGAGAATACGGGGTTTGATACTCGGGAGAGGTAACTCTGGATTCGGATTAGGGTTAAACACATCACGACAATCTAACGACCCGGGAAGGCGTTAGAAAGTGTGCAATCCATGAGGTTGGGTCAAAATTCATGTGACTATGTGTTATAAAAAACACTAGAGGGGGACTTCACTGTTAACGCAAAGTCATATAATCCTTCATTTTACACTCGGGGGAGGTAATGAGCGAGTTTGAGATACCTAAATTGTCAGATAGGATAAACACCATTATTGTTAACTAAACGAAGTCAAACATGTATTAAGTAAATGAAATCAATCCCTAGGTAATCCACTTAATTAGAATTAACCCAATAGTTGTTAGTTTAGCTTAGTTTTTAAATATTCAAACTCAAACATTTCTTGAACCGTCGAGATAATATAAGATTATGTAAATTGCGGTATTCAAGTAATCAAACACGTTTCCCAGAGGACGATATCCGATCGAAAGGTCCACTAAATTAAAACTTGACCTCTTATACTTGCGAGTAAACTAAGACGTGAAAAAGTGTCACGTCCACTAATTTTTTTCGTAGGCTAAAGATCAAACCCTAATCCTTCTTCAGGCTAAAGATTAAACTCCAATTTTTTTATTAGGCTAAAGGTCAAAACTTAGCTACTCTGATTAGACACCAACTTAAATGTGTCTAATCCACTCAAACTCACAAATACAAAAGAATTCTCAGCGGCAGATGTGGTCAACATGTCTAAATGATAAATTCTATGTGAGACACAAATCTGATTTAAACAATTTAAAGCACAAGTATCAAATAATCAGATTTCTTAAACAAAAACTTTTTTGAGAAATTTTCACGAAATAAGATTTGAAAATGATTTTTCACAAACAATTTATCTAAGCAATTAATCAAATAATCTAAGAAAGCAAAACAACTAGCTTGGAAATATCTTACCGGAATTCGTCGAAAATTATTACGATAACTCAACAACAAAACACAAACCGGTAACCAAAACACTTATAGCGCTTCGATCAAGAACTCTTAATAATCTCAGGTATGAATTTCAGCTAAAAAGTCTCTCCTATAATTACCTAAAGCCTGATGTTCTTGATTACTATTTTTGAATCCCGCACGTCTATATTAATAGAACTAGAACTAGACATATAACGGCTAGTTTTTAAAGTTATGACTTTAAATGATACTTTAAGATCCCATACATCAAATATCTTCAAAATAAGTATGTTCCATTTAAAACTACTTTGGATACTCTCTTGGCTACTTCGGTCATTCTAATTTAAGAATCCTCTGCTCCTTATTATTCCCGAGGGTGCTCTTTAAGTGTTTTTTGTGATTTGAGCACTTTTTTATCAATTACACATGAGTTCTTTGACTTTTCTTGAAATTGAAATGATAAAAATGAAATTAAACTATCCAAATAAATATTAGAAAGTTCAATTTCAAAAAATAAAAGATTTTTGGTCATCAATTAGACAAAAAGGGTGGAAAAAAAAAGTTTTGGGGGGTAAAAAGAAAACTAGTTGAAATTGGTGAAATTTGTTAATCTAAATTCTAAGAAAGTAAAGTGTTTATTTTAAAAATATAAAAGAATAAAATGAAAAAAGATTTAAATAAAGGGGGTAAACTGCAATTACCCCTAAAAATAACATGTGATCATTTTCTCAATGTTTAGGTTTCAATTATTACTACCAAATACCTTCAACTTTTGACTATTTGGCAACAAAAAAAATGCTTCTTTCTACTAACGGCAACACAAAACAAACCTAATTGTTAAAATCTGTCAAATATGTTTGCACGGATGACCATTGAAACAATTTGCAATAAAACCTATAATTAGAATACAGAATTTACTAAAGAGAAGGAATCGTTTCTGGAAACTGCATGAGCTGCAGATAATATATGTTTCCATCATTATTTTTTTATCCATACATGCCTAAAACATAAATAGTGGAGGTTGTAAGATAGAAATAAATTCTATTCTCACCTATGCTTTTTAATTTTTTCAACTTAGTTGAAACCCTAATAGGGGCGCTCCCCGATGTAATTGCCTGGGGGATAGTAGCTGCAGATAATGAAATACACGCCATTGCGACACTTAACCCTAGCGCAACCCAGATGCTTTGTGTCACGCCAGACAACCTGGGTGTAGTGGAGGCACTCTCCGCCAGTGCAAGAATTGGAGCGGTGATCGTAATTGGCCTTCTCTCCTGCCCACATGTTGACCGCATCTGCCGCTGAGAATTCACCACCGCCCATTGCAAGGTTTTCGCCGTAAGGGCCCATGGAGTGCTCCATCTCGCATGATCTACTACTCTTAATAGCGTATCTTGTGGCGTAGGCGGCCAAGGTGCAGTTCCACCTTAGAGGTGGAACCCCGATTTGTGCGCGAAACTTGTTGTGGGAATTAACAAAGTTTTGGGCAAGAGAGTAATGAGCCATGGACAATGCCACAATAGAAATAATGGCCAGTGAAAGGTTTGGGAGGCCCATTTTTTATTTTTATTTTAACTCTTTTATGGAGTATTTGAACAAGTGTGATTAGGACAGAGATTAATGTGGGTATTTATAGTGGAACATGTTAGAGAAAATAGGATTGCCTTTTCTAAGATTACAGTTGTGTTTGTTTATTTCAGGATGTAAAAGTATTTTAAACAAAGACTATTAGAGTTGTCATTGTTTATTTTAGAACACTCCATTCCCTGTTTAATGAGATTAGAGATAATAGATGGGTATCCCACTCTTTAGTGAAAGGGAATCCGAATGAAGACCGAAGGATAGTTGACAACGTTATATTTGGGGAGACTAGTGTGTGATCATAACCTAGAGATTTAATATTATTTTACTATTAAAAGGGGTTAAATATAAGAGCATGCACCATTAACTCCCAAAATACGAAAAAAATTATCGATTAAGCCTATCATTTTTTTTTTGCACCAATAACTCATTTTATCTATTTCTGACCAAAATACTTCTCATGTGGATGCTAAATGTAACATTCAACACATATGGATGTTGAATGTAATATCAATTATTATTTTTTTGTTATATTTTTTGACCAAAATACCCCTCATATGGATGTTGAATGTAATATTCAACACCTGCACCTATGGATGTTGAATGTAACATCAATTGTTTGTTTGTTTTGTTTTTTTTGTTGTTTTTTTTTTTTTTTTTTTTTTTTTTTTTTTTTTTTTTTTTTAACGATGTTACATTTAACATGCGGATGTTGAATGTAACATCAATCGTTTTCGTTTTTTTTTTTTTTTATAGACCGTATTATGCGTTTATGTTACATTCAATACCTGTGGATGGATCGTATTACGCATGGATGTTATATTCAACATATGTGGAAGTTGAATGTAACATCAACTGTTCTCTTGTTGTTATATATCCACGGTTATATGAAACCATATGATATTATGTTCAACATCTGTGGATGTTGGATGTTGAATGTAACATCAACCGTTCTCAGCAACAAACTGTAAATTACAGAGTGCAATATGCAAATAGTCAAAATCAATAGGAAAATATCTTCTCCCAGCTGTCACACACAAAATAGTGGGAACACACAACAAACAACCTTTTCTCTTGATTTCTCTTACGTGTGCCTGAAGCATATGATGAACGCGAGGAAGACGAAGAACTTTTGGTAGGTCAAAGTGGCCGGATTGTTGATTCTCCATTGGGCGAGCCGCGATGTCGTTTTGACACAATACGCAAAGTTTGACATCTTCCCTGTGAAGGCTAGTTAACAACGATATCATAAATGCTGTCAAAGAGTCCAATTTCGAACGCTATATTGTCAATTTTCCTTAGGTTTGGTATTCTCTCTCCTCTCCATACACGCCACCATTATTAATTTGTTCATACAGTCGATGATTGAGAGCCCGTCGACGTTGTTCTTCAAGGTTGATGAAGCGCGAATCACGGGAAGGCATTTCGATAATCTCATCGCTGGTTGTGTTTGGAAATGGGACTAATCGGTGCAAGAAAATGCCGATGATGGGAATAAATGGTGTAAGAAAAAGTAGGTGGAAGTAACCAGTAAATAGTAGCGCATTTTGGGAGTAACCACTAATTTTCCCTTAAATATATTGAAATTACTCCCTAAAATTAGAAATTTGGGTGCCTTTTGTCTGAGAGAAATTCTTTCGATTTATATGTTCATTTGAAAAATACTCTCATTGAGATTATGGCAGCATCTCCCAACCGTGAAGGATCAAACTCGCGAAAGATGGTAATCTAGTGCGGTGTTTGTGTTCTTATTTTTTTTATTAAAAAGAGTGAAATAAAATAATATATAAGTCTGTTTTTATTGTAAGACTTTTAAACCAAATCTTTCTTAAGTATAAAGTTATTCTCAAATTGTTATGACTAGTTAATGTTTTTCGGAAACAAAAATAGAAATACAAAAATATAAAAATTAAATAAAAATTACTATTGTTGGTATGTAAAACTAGTACACACCTCGAGTATGGTCCAGTCGGATGACGGATGAGTCCTCTTACTGAGGTGGAGTCGCGTGTTGAAAAGTTTTCGAGTGAGCTGTCTTGGGTCCTGGGAGGACTGAGCTGTTGTGTTCAGGGTCCTGCTCCTTAGGGGGTGTACTTGTAGAAGGCTTAGATCGGGGTTTGTCCCGGTGAAGCCCCTCCAACGTGGTAATCAGTGTTCAGAGAGAAAATGTACAGAATATAGTAAGTAAACAAATGCACTCACGCGTAAAGTAAAACATTTAAGCGTACCTTGGGCTTACATAACCCTCGATATATATAGGTGTTGGAGATGATTAGTCGGGCCTAAACACAATTAATCAGTCGAAACCTTGTGCTTAGCAGTTATTACGGGGCGTTTAGGAGATAATCGTTGGGCTTGGGCTTTTGGGTCCATTTGGCAAAGCCTACGGGCCTTTGTCAGGCCTGCGGCGATGAGCTGATAGAGGAGAGTGGAGATCTGTGGAGTCTTGGAGAAGAAATAAGGTAAAAGGGGGAGCTAGTCAAGGTGAATGGCTAAGTCCCTGAAACTGATCGCCGAGGGCACGACGTAGAGCTCAGAGCGGCACGTCTCTGTGGGGCTCCTCGCTCCTCCTTGGATGCAAATGAGGTTCCAGGGAGGAGCCGTGGTCGGCATATGCTCCAGCGTAACGTTTGTGGATTTTGGAATGCGTCCATGTCACTACAATGACAGACACGTGCCTGGGTCCCAAGTGCTGACTCGGAGAAGCCCAAAAATACTCTCATCAACTATATATTTTCTAGTCACTATAGTGTGGTATATTTGTCAGGCCAATGATATCCTTGTCATTTAGCGCTAGATAGGGTTGTACACAAACCGAGCAGTTCACGAATTTCTTTAGGCCACCCTTCCCACCCATTTCCCAAATTCCCATTCCCACCTCTTGGGTCTCCATATTCAACTTCCCAAATTCCAATTCCCATTTCTCAAATCCCGCTGCTTAAGCTCAACTTCACCGGAATTGATGCTACCCCTAAGTCCCTAGCCCTAACGTCGTTGCTCAACTTCGCTGCTACTCCTACCCCCAACCCTAATGCTCAACTTCGTTACTACCCCTAACCCTTTCCATAACGCTTAGCTTCACCGACATCTTTGCCTTTACAGATGCCGTCTCTGCCTTCGTTGACATCGTCTCTGCCTTCACGATACGGCGTCACTCTTCAACTCTGTTTCTCTCTCTCTTAGTGTAATTTGGCCATTTATGGAGATGGAACACGTGGTTGAGTTTTCCACATACTCGCCTGGATCTGTGACCTAGGAAATGGTGACGCTTGAGTTTTCCATTTGTCATTTAATTATTCTATTTCTTCACTTTTTTCGATCTTTGTTATTTATATTTTGGTAGATCGTCGTTATTTGATACCTTAGACCAGGTATGGCGAGGAAGTTAATTTTTTTTTTTGTTTGGTGTTTGATGGTTTGATAGTAGATCTGTGTGTATTTTTTGATTTGATGTTTGATTTGTGTATTTTTTTTTGGTTTGATGCTAGATCTCTTTGTATTTTTTGCTTTGATGATGAGATCTGATGAATATATAAAAATAAAAAAGGTAAAACAAACTCGAACAAACTTGACGAGCTTTAATGGTTTTTTGAGCTCGAAAATGGAGCTCTAGCCCAAAATTGGTTTCTAACAAGCTATAAGTTCGTCAAATTACAATAACCATAAGGTTAGTTCATCAAAGTGGTAATAAATTCCGTAAACATTTTTTTTTTTTTTTTTGCATTAATTTATGGGTAAAAGATTGATAATTCTTTGTTAAATGCAGGACAATTATAAATGGGTTGTGCTTTCTTGCTCCGTTTGTGTTTGGAATCAATTTTGTGGGGTTGTTTATTTACTTGGCTCAGCTTGCCATTAATTCTCTCATGGTTCCATGAAGTTGAAGCGGTGGTGGTGGATTGATGGTGGCAGTACAACGATAGTAGTGGTATAGGAAGAAGATGGGTGGTGGCAGTGATGGTGTGGTCGGTGAATAAGAGATAAGGATGAAGAAAAAGAAAAAAGAAAAGGAGAAAAAAAAAAGGATAAAAAAGGAATAAAAAATAAATAAAATGTAATTTTGTAATTTTGCCTCTAATTTCGTCTAATTTACACAGGTAAATTAGATAGAAAAACTAATTAAAACAGTACAAGCTTATTGGATCACATAAAAACATGGTCAAGCTCTGACCAAAGAGGTAGATGGAAAGAATTTCGGCCCAATTAGGGCCTAATTCTCTCCCTTTTCATAAATTCTCTCCCTACAGAACTTCTCAAGAAACTGTACACTTTCTCAAAAACCCCTACCCTCTTTTGCATTAGATTGCTTCCTTTTGTCCTTTTGATTAGAATCCCCATTATGCCGTAAGAATTCTTTATTATTTGATTTCTTTCTTGCTTTTCATTTTCGTTCATCATGATATACTTTTGTCTGTGAATATTTGGCTTTTAATTTGATATTTTAATTTTGTTCATAACATTTTAATGTTGGCCCAAAGATTTACCTAAGAGGGGATGACTTGGGTAGTTATAAAAATTTAAACAATAAATTCAAATTCAAGATGTTAATTTCCTTAATTAATTATTATCTTGTTAAACAGCGAAAATATATTTAGGTAAGTGCACATCCAAACAAAGATATGCCATAAAATGACACTCTAAGACTCCACATATCATAACATTTCATTTCAAGTATATTCCATTTAAAAATATCTTTCAAATCTGTCATTTAAGTTCATAAAACTATTATTTATTTAAAACCACAAAAATAGGAAGTATTAAATCATTTAAATTAAGAGAATTTGAAAATATATGGACCATATCAAATAGGGATTACTGAATAGGTTGTTTATATCTAAAATACATTCAAATCCCCCAAATCCTTATCTTTGAATCATAAAAAATACATAGTTTTTGAACAAAACACCAAATCAGCCGAATTTGTAATTGAAGCAGTCGGTTGATCGACCTGCCCCATTTGATTGACTGACTGTACCAGACTTCCAAATTAGTCGTTGGCACAACACCAGTCGGTTGACTGACCTTGTCCAATCGGTTGGCCGATTGGATCAATATGTTTCCAATTTCCACCACTTCATCTACTGACTCAAATGGTTGACCGACTTTCTTCATTCGGTTAACCAATTGGATCAGTGTGCTCACTTCCTTATTTATTTCAGCTACTGTTTTAAACGGTTGATTGATTATTTTTCTTAGTTAACCGACTGGATCAGTAAGACTTCGTTTTAATTCCAAAACTCACTATTTTATTCAATTGACTAATTACTTTTCTTGGTTGACCGAATTGACCCGAAAACATAATTTTTTATATTTTAAAATACATTTTTCAATTAGATAAATTAACTTTAATGTTTCTTTCAAAATATCATGTAACCACGCTCCCCCTAATCTGAGGACAGGTATTTAAACTCATTTAAGTAAAATCATGAAAACATAACAATAATAAAGATATTCAATATAAGTTCAACATAAGTTCAAAAACTTAATAACTTCTTATTTTAATCAATGCAATACTTAGGAGAACAATTAAACACCGGCTACTCGTTAAACATCAATTTTTTCCCTTTTGTCATCTCAAAAAGTAGGGGCGGAGAACCAAAAAATCACTCTAGGCATACATCATTATGTCTAACCATACCTCAATCTCGAATAACTTTCACGAATTGATCTTCAGCCAAATATTTTGTAAAAATATCGGTAAGCTGATCGGAGGTAGCGACATATTCAATAGTTACATGCCTTTTCTGAATGTGATCACAACTAAAATGATGTCTAATCTCTATGTGTTTCGTTTGTGAGTACTGTGTAGAATTCTTAATTAATCATATAATACTTTTATTATCACAATAAATAGGGACCTCCTTCATACATATTCCAAAATCATATAATTGTTGCTTAATATATAGAATTTGAGCATAATAATTACCAACTTCCATATACTCTGCCTTAGTTGTAGATAAGACAATCGAGTTCTGTTTCTTGCTAGATCAAGAAACCAAAGCATGTCCCAAAAAGTGACATGACCCGCTTGCACTTTTACACTCGACTTTACATCCAAAAAAATTAGTGTCAGAGTAACTAGTTAACTTAAAGTCACTCTCCTAAGATACCATAATCCTAAATCACTTGTCCCTTTCAAATATCGAAAGATTCACTTGACCATTGTTAAATGCGATTATTTAGGACAAAATTGAAATCTAGCACCCAAGTATAAACTAAACATTATGTCAGGTCTACTAATAGTAAGATACAATAAACTACTAATCATACCTCGATACATTTTCTTATTGACCTTTTTTGCCCGTATCGTCTTTTTTTAATTTTTTTAATTTTAGTCAAGATTTTGGATCGGCAATAAGTCACAATCCTTGGACTTACACCATATATGTATATAATTTATGTCAAGTCCTCGGATTGGCACTATGTATATAATCTAAGTCCCCCATGGTTAACATGTAGAATAAAGAAGGGAGACCATGCATTCTTCATGATAGGTGTAAATTATCTATATATTTCCAAACCGAAATTGTTAGTTTTCGAGTACGTTTAGTATGTTTTTATTAAGTTTTAATAGGTTTTTATTCTTTTTGTATTAAAACCGGTGTATGGGTGAAAAAGTATGAAACCGGAGTGCAAACGATCAATTCGGACCAAAAACGGTTGGAGAACTATGGAAAAACAAGCAAGGAGGTAAGATTCTGAAAACAGCAACCCACCGCCTTAGCGTCCAGACCACCACCTAGGCGATGAAAATGCAGAGTGCACCAATTCTTGTTGAACGTCCACCGCTGCGGCGGTGACAATGCAGGATGTCACCAAGTCCACCGCCTTCTCCACCGTTTAGGCAAATATTAAACCGACATACACACCATCGCAGCGGTGAAGCCCACTGCCGTGATGGTAAGCTCTGCAAAATTTAGATATTTTATTAGATATTTTGAGCCCTATTTAAACCCTTCCCCTTTCTCCTCTCCTAAAGCCCGTCCATAGGAGACCCTTTTGGGTTTCTATGATTTTGAGAGTGTTTCAGGGTGTGCTCAACCAATTTTGAAGGAGAAGAATGCATTGCAATAAAGGGGAAGCGATCGTTGGATGGTTTTAGCGCAAAATCTTCGGACTACGGCTAAGTTCTTCCGTTTCTCTCTTTATTTTCTTAACTTTGGTAGATTATTGAGCATGTTTAGCTCAGTTTTTAATGTATAACCGGTTAAGACCATGAGTTAAACATGAATTGTAATAGGGATTAACATATTATTTATAAAAATGTGATTTGGTTGAGTTTGTGTTTCGTTTATGGTTGTTCCTTATAATTTCGGTTGTGTTGCTGTGTTTTCTATGATTATATTCTAGTTTAGATATATTGAGAATACGGGGTTTGACACTCGGGAGAGGTAATCCCGGATTTCGACTAGGATAAACACAACACAACAATTTAACGACCCGGGAGGGCGTTAGAAAGTATACAATTGATGACGTTGGGGCGAGACTCATGTGATCTAGAGTCGTTAAGATATTGAGGGGGATTTCTTCGTTGACACGAAGTCACGTATTCCCCCGTCTTACACTCTTGAGAGGTGGCGAGGGAGTTTGCGAACCGTGATTGTCAGATACGTCGAACGCCGTTGAAGTTAACTAAAACGAAATCAAACGCATTTAAGTAAATAAAGTTAATCCCTAGGCAATCTACTACCCTAAACAATCTCAATATAGTATTTATAGTATAGTTAATTAAAATAGTATTTTAGTTTAGTATTATTTAATAATTAAATACATTTTTAGCGCCTAGATAAAGTTAGGTTATGACAATCGCGGTACTCGATAGTAATCTCAACCAATCCCTGTGGATACGATAATATACTAAAATTTGATCTGTACGCTTGCGGTAAAAGTGATGACGCTTAAATTGCGGCCACCAATGGGGATAATGACATTTTTGTTTCTGACAAATGGACTTTGTGTCAATTTGAACCCTCGTATTTGAATGTGGACACATTGGCTACCTCACATTTTAATTTCGCTTCAATTTGGACCCTCTTCAAAATACTGTTAGGTCAATGTTAACGGTTAACAGGAAAGTAAGAGTACTTTGGTCATTTCATGTTAAATAATAAGGGTAATTTCGTCTTTTTACTCTAACTAATTTAAAGGGCTCTATTTGAATATTTGGCTAAACATAAAGGGTCAAAAATTAATTCTATGCAACTCTCTAACTCTCTTACTCTCTGCAACTTTCTCTCCGCAATATCCTCCCCTCTCTCTTTCTCTCTCCCGCCTTCGTCCACCATGTTGAATTACCATGTCACCACCACCACCACCACGCCAGCTACCCTCAACCACCCAGTATTTCTCTCTCCCTTCCCCTATATTTCTGTCTTGTGGGTGGGTCGCTGAAGATGGTGATGGTGATGACAGACGGCGGAGATTGATCGTGAAATCGAGAACGACGGAGATTGATCATGAAATTGATCGAGAACGGCGGAGGAGACCATGGACACCACCACATAGAGGAGACTCATGACGGAGCCAATTTTCGGACTGAAGTTTGGAGCATGACCGGTGGGCTATACTGCACGCCTAAGTACTGGAAGAGAAACATTGTGATCGCCATGGCCGGCATCGTCCTCTCCAGAGCCTTGGCCTTAGACTCAACCAGATCTGAAGAAATCCCTCAAAACCAGATCCGAGAAACACCTTTCTTCACGTCTGAGATCGAGGGAAAAATAGTAGCTTGACGGCGCTCAGATCCAGATCTAGAGCCTTGCGACGATATCAGATCAGGTCAGAGAAACGAAGACGTAAATCTGACGTCGAACGGCGACCACCCTCTTGACGTCGTCGCAGAAAATTGGCAAAGAAATTGCAGAGCGACAACGATGATATCGCAAAATGGCGACAATGAGAAAGACCTAAACTTGGACAAGATATAGACAAAGCTCGAATCGATGCTCAACCTCGCGAGATATGGCAGCGGATTGACGAGCGAATGTGGCTGTAGCTTGACGAAGGTGCTTGGAGCGGATTTAACATTAATGACCCCTAAGTTGATGCTCAACCTTCAGTGCTTAATGCGGTTGCAGCTTGAAGAAGATGAAATAAAAATAAAATTACACAATAAACCCATAAGTTTTAGATAGAAAACAAAATGATCCTAATTAAAAATTTTAAAGGGTTTAAATGTTACTTAACATTAATTAACAGAAAAGTTAAGTGAGGGTCCAAATTGAAGCGAAATTGAAATGTAAGATGGTCAATGTGTACACTTTTAAATACGAGGGTCTAAATTAACACAAAGTTCATTTGTCAGGGCCAAAAATGAACTTAACCTTCTTCATGAGATAAGTGTGGTTTTCTTCAAAAATATGTCTCTTTCCTTAGCCATAGTTAGGACTGGCAATGTGTGTGTGTGTGTGTGTATGTGCTCATGTTCGTTAACCTAAAAGGGAAAAAAAAAACTAAAGAAAAATATATATAAAAAAATATATATAATATAACCTTGCCTAAGCAAGTGGTTTTGGTTGAGGTTGTGTTACAAAATAATATAATTTCGTTGTTGTGAATGTTTTGTCCTTGTTTTTTCTTTAAACAAACAAAAGCAAGGAAAAAAAAAAAAAAAGAAAAAAAAGGAAAAATGAGTTGTTTTTTCAAAAGAGAAGTTTCTTCTCAAAAAGAAATTGTTGCTTTACTTAAAAAAAAAAAAATGAAAAAAAAAAAAAAAAAAAACTTACTTAAAAATAACTTCAGTTTTCTCAAAAATGTTTTTTAAGTTTCTTCTTAAAAATAGAAATTTCTTAAAAAGGTTTTTCAAACTTGTGCTTCTTCTGAAAAATGAAAAAATCTTCCAAATTTTGTCTTTAAAAAAGTCTTTTCTGAAAAATAGATTTTTCTGAGAAAGCTCCCTTAAACTTAATTTCTTAAAACAATGTCTTTACCAAAAGTGTTTTACAAAAAATGTTTTAACTTACTCTTTTATTAAGAATGTTCTTTTAAAATTTGTTCCCATTTCTAAAACATAATTTTTTTCCAAATTGTTCTTAAAATGAAAGACTCTTCTTAAAATAAAATTTTCAAAATCTTTTCTAAACAAAGTTCTTTTAAAATTTGTCTCAAAGGAACTCTTTCAAAATCATCTTTAAAAGTTCTCTCTTAAAACGTTTCTTTCAAAAATGTTTTTCCCCTAGAAGTTCATCTAAAGAATGTTTTCTTTAAAAAATTTCTTTCCAAACATTTTTAGATTTACTCTTTTATTTATTTATTTATTTTTGCTTTTCTAAAAAATACTTACTAAATTTTGATTTATAATATATATCTTTTCTTAAAAATAGTTTTTAGAGATTTTTCTGAAAAACAAATTCTTAAAAATTTTGTTTCCAAACTCTTTTTTACCACCAAATGTCTTTTAAGATATTTTGTTTTAAACAAAACCTTCATTTTTTGGTAAAAGTTTGTTCTAAATGTTCTTTTAAAGTTCTTTCTAAACAATTTTTTTTTTTTTTTACTTTAAAAATATGGTTTTCCACATCCCTAAAAATGTTTTTCTTACTTGTTTAAATATTTTACCATTTTTCTTCTCTTTAAAATACATATAAATTTTGCTAAAACAACTTCAACTAAATCAGCGAAACAATAAAAACTCCCTGGGGGAGCCAAACTTGTCGATTATTCTATAATTGATAGGCGGTCTAAAGGGAGACATTGGTTCCCTTTTAATTATTATTTTATTTGTCTTTTTGTTATCTTTCGTCATTTTAAAGCATTTTATTTCTTTTACATGAAATAAACATAAGAAATAAAAATAATGGGAATTAGTGTGTTAATCAAACCAAAGAAAATTACTTGGACATGTTTCGATCTAAAATTTATTTAAACTTAAGTACTGTCTTTCAATAGGTGTTTTGGGCTTCCTAACACTTTTTCCGAATGTCGTCGACCCCCAAACTTCAAAGAATTCTTTGGTTAAAACCAAATATTTTCGAGTCAAAACTTGGGTAATTTTAAACATAAAAAATTATTATTGTTTTCCTGGAGACCTGGCACACCATTTAACTCAATGGTAGATGACGACTCTATTTTTCAAACAAAATTCGACCCAAAGATATATTTTCAAAACCGGCCCCTAGAAAAGCCTTTGAAACTTTTTTTTTTAATTAAAATAAATAAATGGATTTGAGAAGAGGAAACCAAATCGAGTCTTCCTCTTCTCCTCTTTTCAAAATCCAAGGTGCGTCACTACTCATCGTGAGAAATGGACGAATGAACAACCTAATTATGTGTGGACTATGCAATAACTGGAAGACTATAAGTCTTATACCCACTTATATAATCAAACAATGATACATGTAAGTGTTAAGGATAAGGTTTGTTTTTAATGATTCCTATAGCTTGAAATATTCAAATAAGGTATTTATGATACTCTTGATAGGTAAATCACCCACATGAGTGAGGAGCAAGGTCGGTTATATGAGAATGAGAATGATATATTCTCTAAAGCACTCATTGAAATACTAGGATGTTCAAGGCCAAAATGAATACAACCAAATAACTAACTGTGTGAGGAAGTACTTGTGTAAATCCAATTGTCTTAGTTTACAAAAATAGTTGAATAATTCAAGACATCACGTTTACTAGTTAACAAAGTAAATCCGGTAATCATTCACTGGAGGAGGTTCAAGGCAAAAAGTTACCTATCTTGATGCACTTACTTTATATTTTGAATTATCTATAGAGTAAGCATTGCATTTTCACGTTTATCCAGTCAATCTCATTCATGTGGTGGATTGTTAAATTTTTTTACTATTTTAATTAATTAAAGCGGAACCCATTAATTATAAACTAATCAGCTAAGATTTCAATGCATTCCTCGTTGTTTGGGGATTGACGAAGTATATTTATATGCAAAAAAATTATTAAGGTTTGAATGATATTTTAATTTTCAAAATACCTATTTGATGTTGATTGAAGACTAGAATGTACAAGTAATCCCACACTAATTGTGGAGGAAGAACTTGAACACTATATCAAGATCTAAGTTGAAAGTAGAGGTCAAGTCCTTTCGGCACGCAGTCTTTATGCATTGTGAGAGGGGTTCTAAATTTAACCACACACGCTCGTCACCATCACTATCATTCGTTTGACCGATCCGGTCCAGACTTGGTTGGGTCGAACATAGGTCCGAGTCTGGTTTGTTCTTGACTTGTCAGAGTATTGTTTTTTGGGCAAATGGTCAATTATGTTTGAATCAGTGCTAGTGAATATTCATGTATGTTCACTGGTGACTGTTCGTGTGAACGTTCACACCGTACAGGTGCCTTTCCAAATTACATCCATTCGTTTGTATTTCTTGGTCTTCTATAAATAGGAGACTTCACATTCATTTCGAAATTGTTTGATTCACAATATTCATTACTTCATATGATCACAAAAAGTATAGAACATATGGAAATATGTGAGAATTCAAACACAAGGTCGCTAAACTTTTTGATTTAAAGTGTTTGTACATGAAACTTGAAGATCGTTGTACCCTAAGAGACAGATGTCCATTCAACTATTAGCATCAGTGTAGGTGCGAAATCTGCTTTAAGGACATAGAGTTAAACTCTAGACTTGATCTACTTCTTTTTTCTTAATTGTTTGAATATTTGAGTAAATATTTAATTAAAATTTATCAAACATCCTATCTCTGTTTATGTTTATATTATTGTTTTAAGAAATTTTACACCTTAAATCTGTTTCTGTTTTTGTTTCGTGAACGTTCACACTTTGCACCTATTTTGAAAATGTCCACATCACGAACCTACGTTAATATACAAATTGTAATCTTTTATAGCATTTTGAAAATTTAGTTTTGTTGTCTATACATGTTTAGTTAACTTTCATATTAACATTGTTTAAGTTTTATTATTATTTAAATATTTATTTTTAAATTTCATTAATTATCACCAAGCGCATCTCAAAGCTAATTTCATGTTAGTAAAAAATAAATAAATACAAAATTATTAGTCATGTAAATCATTACAAATTGATAATAGAACTTTGTCAAGGGGGCCTTCAATTATTGTTGTTTTCCTTTTCGTTGGTTGAAAGGTGTATTGTATTAGTCAACAGAAAATAGTGGCCAGTAGGATCAGTTTTTGTCTGAAGCAAACAGTGGAAAACACGCGCGTACGTGTTCAGTCGGCAGAGTCGGAAAAGAGGACCCGAAGGAGGTAAGGGCGGCAGCTTAACATGACCAGTCAACCTCGGCGGCGGCCATATAGGAACCTTCCCTTCGCTTCTCCTCCTCTTTAATTTTGTAAGGATGCAATTGGTCGAGAAAACGAATAGAAGACTAAAAGAATATTTTAATGTCTTGTGCATGAATTCTTTCTAGCATTGTTTGATTGAAAAGATATAAAAGGTGCGGTTAAAAAAATATTTATTTATTTATTTAATTTATTACTTTATCTTTGGAGAAATTACAATTTTGTTCCTATAGTATAGTGTGGGTATTTAAGTGGATTGGTTTATCCAATTGGGCCCTAGTAGAAAGGCTAATACCCTCTTATACTTGTGTCTAGGGATCGATTCCCTTCCCACTCATATATGAGTGCGGGATTCCAATCACATTCTAGTCAGGGTGCGTGTGTAGGGTAGTGTGAGTGCGTATAATCCCACAAAAAAAAGAAGGTTTTATCCGATTGCATATTTGATCCCTCAAGTTTCACATTTATTTCAATCAAATGAAATTGAAAATGTTATTAATGATTTTGAATGTAAAATGAGTAGTTTTCAACATGTGGTTATTTAATAGAGATATTTTTATTATTTCATCACTTCACTAAGTCTAAAATATTTTTTTCTCAACTATTCAATCTTTTGTCTCTCATTTTTTAGAAAAATTATTGTTAAAAAGAGTTATGAAAAACATGTTAGATTTAATGGTGTGATAAAATGAAAAAAAAAAAAAAAAAATCCCTATTAGAAAGTCACGATGATAAACACAGTACATTTTCCATCCAAAATCACTAATAACGTTTTTAATTTTGTGTGATTGAAACAAATGTAAACCTTGAGGGACTAAATATATAATTTGACAAATCTCAGGGTTTGTATAGACACTCACTCCATGCCTTAGGGACCAAATATATAATTTAACCGGTTCGCATTTCGCCACTTCCCTCCGTGGAAAGAACTTTCACCTCCCCAATTAGGTCATTTGGACATTGTTCATTGGAGCTTTACAGGCCCAATAACCGCTGTATACATGGGCCTTGTTCATTGGGCCCTCCGGGTTTTGGCCCATGGGCTCACTGCCATTCTTCTCCAATCATGGTTTAATTTGGTCAGACTAGGCCTCAATCTGTTTTAGTTAAGGCCTAATCCTCATACTTTAATTGTTTTTGGGCTTTCCCAAATCCAACTTTTTCTCATATGAATATGATATCGCCTTAAAGGTTTAGGTAACACATTTAGTATATTCTTGATTGGTTTACTCGTCTAGACTAGATAACTTATTCTCATGCTCGAGTGACTTGGTTAAGGAGCACCCTAGGAGGTCTTTCTGCAGGTTCCTAATAGACAGGTCGCACATTTGGAGGAGTGTTGTGCTCCGCCACCCAGCTCAGACAGAATTTGTTCGGTCATCACTCCTCATTCAACTGTGTGCAAGTATTGTACACAAATAGATTGGCTCCGTCTATGGGAAGAGCATGAAAAGTTCTTCCCATTCTCCCAAACGAAGCTGCATGATCACCCGTTCTAGGCAGATTTTTCGATCTACCTTCTACGACCGAACCAATCAAATACAGTTGTTGCCATCAAGACCCATCGGGCGACCTATACCAATGAAGAACGAGCTACCTTCAACCTTCCAGTGGCTTTCCTGAACAAACATCCGAGGGGGGAGAAGCCTTGAGAATCAACGACCTGGAGAGGTAAGTATGCAAAATCCATGATACGATGTTGGAATTTCTTCAGTGACTTGCCCCTCTACTAGCACAACAAGAAATAGGTCAACGACCACTTGTGGAATAAGGGTGTTGACCTATGCGCTCGCACACCAATCGAACAAACAAACAACATCCCCTACGCTAGAGAGCCGGTCAGAATCCCGTTTTAGATCCCCGATCCTCAGGGGAAGTTGACCCAAGGAAGCGCTCTCTAGAGGACAATCCGACCCTTCGTCTATGAGGGTTAGATTGTAGCTATGGTAGAGAATTGATTGGGACTCCAACTATCCCAATCTGAGAGGTGTCAATCCAATATAGAAACTAGTGGAAATCACCGAGCTAGTGCCCGACTTTGCAAAACGCACTGTCGCTGGGCGAACTTGAGGCCCAACTCGTCACCCTTAAAAAGGCCACGGTCAGGGTATTGACCCTAATAAAGATCCCGTCACCATTTACTGACAACATTTTGGAGACACCTGTACTATATCGTGTCGTGTACCCTTCGTTCCAGATGGGCGCCTACGAGGGGGCCACGGACCTGTTGGATTATCTTTTACCTTTCTACACTTTGATGGACTTCTAGGGGGCGTTAAATGCCATGAAGTATCGATCCTTTCCTACCACCATCATCGGCAGAGCTTGGATATGGTATCAAGGACTGAAACCTACATTAATTGGAAGTCTTAGAGAACTCAAGAAATTGTTTTGATCTCGGTTTAGCCGATTAAAGATGAAGCCCAAAATGGATTCCCATGTCTTTATCGTTAGGCAAGGACCCAATAAAACCTAGGGCGAATACTAGAAAAATTTCAATGTTGAGGTACCTAGTTGTGACTAGATGGATGACGGGGTGGAAATCATCATTTTTATGGATGGTCTGCACTATGGTCTCATGTTTTACGGACTCAGTACCAAGCTTACTCGAATGTTGAATGAGGCGTTAGACATGGCGTCCTAATTCTATGATGCGTACGTCCGTGTTGTTGCTCGAAAGAAGCGAGAAGGAGAGCAACAGAAACAATCAGGATGATACCTCATCCTAGTAGCACAATGCGAAAAAGCTGCAACCCAAAGTTTAATTTCAAAAACTTGGTCTGCTAATTAGACGTGCTCCGATCTCAGTCATTTTTCTTCTTCTTCGATTGGAAATTATCCCAACCATTTATGTAGCAGGTTTGATCATCAAGCTTCCACTTAAATTTTTGGTTTTCTTTATCACCTACTCAGGTCAGGTAGACATTCTTGATGGAGATTAACTATGTCGACAAGAAACATATTGAGACGAAGGTCATAGGCGGTACCCAAGAAATTTCGTAAAGAAAATGACCTTTCCTAATCCCATTGATCGGCTATGCTATCATCAAGGTATTTTACTTGGTCATATTCTTGTTTGAATTATTCCAAGTAAGCATTGATGTCATTGTCTTTCCTTTGCCAAAAAGAAATTAGATTCGATAAAATCTTTGCTCATCATTTGTTGTTGACAAATCGGTAGACGAAATACATGCTCAATGACTCAAAGGAGTCAAAATCTCATGGTTTCAATATTTTGTAGCACTTTCTTGTAGTTTCGGCCATGGTTACTTCGAAAACTTGACACTTGATCGAATTTGACGCCCCACGCAGATCTATGTGGGTATGGTAGGAATCGAGACACTGGACAAGGTTGGTATTCCTCTTATATGTGTCAATTTGGGATGATAGCTTGAAGTTCAATGTGACATTTTCTGTTAGGACCTTTAGTACTGAAAGGTGGTGTACTTTCTTTTCACCCTATCTTGAATTTTAGGTTATTTGTTTCTTATATACAGAGCTTCCTGTTGATTGCATTGACCTAATCTTGGAGGTTACTGTTGGTCCAGAGATATACCTAAGAGGGGGGTTGAATTGGATAGTGATAAAAATTTTAAAAATTAAATCAAACAAAAGTTATCAATTTTCCTAATTGATTATTATCTTGTTAAGCAGAGGAAATGTGTTTCACTAAGTGCATACCCAATCAACAGAAATATAATAATGTAACACATAACAATTTATCCTAGTTTTGTAAGCTATTCTTACCTACGTCTAGTCCCCCGAGGTCCACAGGGATTTTGCAATCCACTAACATTGATTCTTTTCCCAAGTTGGAACCAAACCCTTACAATTGCTTTCACATGTTCAAGATTAACCTATTTCTTTTCGCAGGATCAAAATCCAACATTTTCACTCTTACACTATTGCACTTATCCTTTTCACAAGTTTAGGAAGAATCGTATATTTTTCCGACTAAAGACTAATCTAATTCTATTATAGGAAGAATCAAAACATAATCTTTTAAAAGGCTAAAGATTAACCTAATCTTTTTTCATAGGCTAAAGATCAAATCCTAATTTTTTTCTCAAGCTAAAGATTAACAATAATTTCTCTAATTAGACACTGTCCCAAATATGTCTAATTATCTCAAACTCGTAAATACAAAAAATTCCCAAGTTTTTCCCATAGGAGCTTCTATCACTTTAAAACAATTATGCTCAATTAATGTCCCAAAAACTATGTGATAGAATCTACGTGAAGAATAAATATGATTTAATCGATTTAAAGCATAGATAATAAATAATCGGATTTCACAAATAAAATCATTTTAAAAGATTTTCAAGATATTAGATTTGAAAACGATTTTCTAAAATACTTAATCCAAGTAATCAAATAATTAATATAAGAAATCAATTTAATTAACTTGGAAAGATCTCAACAAGATTTCTTGAAAACAATTACGATAACTAAGTGTAGAACAAAGACCGGTGATGAAAATTTTGTCATGCCTCAATCAAGAACTCTTTCAATATTACTCTCTTATAAAATTTTCAGCGTAAATCACTCTCTTTTAATAGCAAATGTTGTTTGTTTTTGTTTTTATCAATATGAAAAACGCATGTCTCCATATATAGACTTTTAACTAGACTTATAACGGTTAGTTTTTAAATTATAAGACTTAAGATACCACTTTAAGACCCCATATATTATATACTATCAAAATAGTTGTATTCCGTTTAAAAATACTTTTAGAAAAGCTCAATTTGTTACCCAAAACTTTTTAGATTCAAAATACTTAAAGATAGGAAGTACTTTTACCAATTCAATTCAAATAATAATTTAATATATGGACCAAATTGATAAAATCTTAGTAATATATCATATATAATAGTAAAATACCCAAATCCCTTAAAATTCTCTCTTTAAAACATTCAAAACAATGAGATTTAGATAAAAAATCTGAAACAGATTAATACCATTTACACCCCCTCAATTATTCAATGGAACCACAGGAATTCCCTCAACTTTAAACAATCCTTGGGAGACCCCTTGAACTATTTGATCAAAGGACACTAACACCCCATGTTCATCTTGTATTTCAAAAATACCCTTTGAAAGTCAAAATTTTATTTTTTGACCAAGTTAACCATTTTTTTCTCAAGTTAAATGACTATATTACCTTTTTCATGACCAAATAATCCTTGTAAATAGAGGGTTCAAAATAAAACTTTAAGGGTACATATTGTAAATAGAGGATTGTTTTTTTGGCCTTTTCCTGTTCTAGCCCTAAATCAAACACCATACATCCTCCCACCAACTTCCCGCAACACACCTAGGACATCAAAGAATCAGAACACCACCATAGTCAAACACCACCATCGCCAAACACCACCATTGCCGAACACCACAACACACCTCAACAACTCCTGGGAGATCGAAGAATCAAAACTCTGATTACATGAGGAACATGGCGAATAGTTCGTTTTCCCCACCAAATTTCCAACCTTAGATGGAGAATGGATCGAAATCCTATATTTCTCTCATTTCCTCTCAAATCTGGAGACAGATTTTTGGTGATGGTAAAGACTGTTGCGTGGTTTAGTTCGGTGATGTAGAGAAACAAAAGAAGAAGAGGGTTCCAAATCGAAAGAGGGTCAGAGGGAGGACTTCCAATTTCATTCCAGCTTCGAGACCCTTTTAGTCACATTCGTTCCAACTTCGAGATCAAAAGAACGTCATAGGGAGGAGTTTCAGATCTTGACCTTTGAAGTGCACACAAGGACCTCAACACCACCAACCACACCATCAATACCAAATACCACCGCTTCCTAGATCTCCTATTCGGCTTTGTCCTTACTGTACAATAGGAACGCTCTAGGAAGACAGGGATTTAGGGATTGTAATTTTAGGATTTTGATTTAGGGTTTAGGGATTGTGATTTTGGGATTTAGGGATTGGAGTACATGGAAGGAAGAGGATCGTTTCGGAAAAAAAGCATGAGAGGCAATTCTTTAGAGGTGGCGGTGGTGTTGTTTGGCGGTGGTGGGTATTTGTCTTGGTGGTGTTGTTTGGTGGTGGTAGGTGTTTGTCTTGGTGGTGTTGTTTGGCGGTGGTGGGTGTTTGGTTCGGTGGTACAGAGACAAAAAAGAAGAGCTAAAAAAATAAAGGAAAAAAAATGGGTGAAAAAAGATAGAAAAAGAAAAGAAGTTATTAAAAAGGGTTGAGGTGAGGGTAGTTTGGTCATTCACTAATTTAGATTATTTATTATTTTTTTATTTTTAATGAGTAAGGGTAATATGATAATTTCATTAAAAAAAAAATCTCTGGCGAGGGGATCCTGTGGAAATTTGGGAAGTTAGGGGGTGTATGTGAAATATCAAAAGAGTTGAGGGGGCGTAAATGGTATTAACTCAAATTGAAATAGTCAAACTTTGATTGTCTGCCTCCATCGGCCGACCGACCTCAGTTCAGTCAACCGCCCCTGCAACGGTTAGTTTTCTGACCGTTGCACCGACTCCTGTCAATTGACCGAATTGCCTAGAGGGTTTTCTCTTATTTCTTCGTTTCAGCTACTGGATTTGTTAGTTGACCGACTTATCTCGTTGTGTTGGCCCAGTGAACTACCCAAGATGAGGGTAAATTGAGTAGTTATAAAAATTTAAACAATTAAATCTTTCAACACTTAAATTGTCAAATAATCAATTTTTCTAAATCAATTATTATCTTTGTTATACAGTGGATAAGTGTTTATATTTTAAGTGCACACCCAAACAGAATATGATAAAACTAATAATAAAATAGCACACCAAGTTCAACAAGTTAGCCTTGCGTAATCCAGTTCCCCGAGCTCCATGGAGATTCGCAACCACTAAACCCTTGATCCCTTTACCAAGTAAGAACCAAATCCTTACAATTTCCATTTTCACAAGTTAAGGAAGAACCTTATCTTTTTATCAGGCTAAAGAGTAACCTAATCCTTTTATAGGCTAAAGATCAAACCTAATAATTTTACAGTCTAAAGGTCAAACCTCACAGCTCTCACAAGTATCATTTTCACAGATAAAGATGTAACCTTTATAATTCACTCAATTCAATTCAGGAAGAATCACAACCTAGTTCTTTTCACGGGAAAAAAAATAACCTAACCTTTTTATATCTTAGGATAAAGATCAAACCTTAACCTTTTTCACCGGAAAATATTGAAATCTAGTTACCCTGATTAGACACTAACCTAATCATGTCTAATCCTCTCAAACTCACAAATACAAAAAAATAATAATAATGAGTTTCTTCCCACAAAGAGTTTCTACCATCTCAATACAGTTATACTAAATATATGTCGAGAAATTTACTAAGTGATAGATTCAATTATCAGGTTAAATAATATCTGATTAATAACAAGTATGGGTAACACAAATTATAGCACGTAATCAGATAATCACACAAAATCGGTTTAAAAAGATTTTTACACTCTTAAATTTAAAAACGATTTTCTAACGATCTTAAATCCAAGCAATCAACAATAATATAAAATCATAATTAATAATAATAATTTGGAAATATCTCACTAGGAAAACACCGAAAAATATAAATAAAATTGCAAGACAGCACAAATCAATGACGCTAAAACAATCAGCACTTTAGATTAAGAATGTAACATAATATCTCTCTCGAATGAATATCAGTAGAATGATAATTCTTAGAATAGCTTAGGAACTGATGTTCTTGATATATTTTATCACAATCCCACATGTCTAATTATATAGACCAGTATTAAGCCCTTCTACGACTACTTTTCAAAAGATATACCTCTAAAAAAAAGACACTCTTAGATCCCATATAATATTTAACTAACCAAATTGAGAAAATAATTTAATATGTGAACCAAATCAGTATAAGTTTAAAACATATGGACCATATCTTTAACAAGATCAAATCTCCCAAATTTCTATCTTGGAATCATAGAAAACGATTAGTTTTTTACTAGAAGACCAAGATTCTCGAAATCTCAACCAAAACAGTCGGTTGACTGATTATGTACCAATCACTTGACCGATTGGTTCAGAGAGTTCACCTGCCATTCCATTATGCCCATCAGTTGACCAATCCTTTCTTGGTCGGTTGACCGATTGATGCAGGTTCTACACTTTTGCTCCGAAATCTTACTGTTTTAATTAGTTGATCAATCCTTTTTTGATCAGTTGACCGATTGATCTTGGTTGGTCAATTCTTTCACCAATTCTGCTCTAAAACACAACGTTTGATCTAATTAACCGATTGCTTTTCTCAGTTAACTGAATTGACTCTAAACTTCAACTTTAAACGTGATTTTCACTTAGTTCAATTTTCATTTTTTCAATTTCATATAGGAGCACATATTTAATCACTAATTAGGATCCTAAAATTCAACATATTAACACAGAATCTTTAATACTCTCTATTTCTTCATTGCACCCTTGATATTTTCTTCATGATACAATATTTAAATAGAACTCTTTTCCTGAAACGCTCAACAAACTCATTAGTTTCACCAAAAATATCAACCTTTAATTGTTCATCAAAATCTTGGGATCAACACGTCGGTTGATCGAATTGGTCAGTAGGTTCACCCATTTAACTATCTCAAGCTACTGTTTTCATTAGTTAACCGACCCATTTCGTCGGTTAATCGGATTGACCAGAAAGCCCATTATTTTATGTGTTAAAATCATTTTCAACTAAACACTGCATCATAAATATTTTTATGATTTCACACTTTGTAAAACCATTTAGGATCTTAAACTTATCACTTCTTACCATGAAGTATATAAGTTTATTCATTTTTAAAGTGTCGTGCATGATCCTAATTCGGGTTACATTAAGAGAATAAAAGTAATGAGTTATTTTTACCTAAATGTCTCCAATGCTTTAAAAATCTTCATTATCTTCATCTTGCACCCGTCTTGAATTTCTTTATAAATTCATTTCATGGGACCGAGCAGGCTGCACCTTCAGACTAATCCTAAAGTAAACACTGGTTACCCGCTTGGGATGTAGGGCCACATGCCCCCTCAAGGTGTAAGGTTTACTTGATGAAGCTCTCTCCAAGGAGTCGCTTCAGCTCACACCTGAGCTCTTGTCGCTCTCTTATAAACTCTTCTTCCCAATAGCGTTCACGTTGGGCTCTTTGACTTTAATGTTCAATGGTTTGTACCTCACTGTAAGGAGGCACATAACCCTAAAGCAAAAGTATTGGTGGTGGCAACTGAGTTTGCTCTGTAATCCTTTGTGTATTCTGAGACATGTCTTGCATCTCCCTAAACAATGCTATCAACAAAAAAAAAAATTGACTCACCTAATGGTTCAATGCCTAGGTTTGCATTATTGATTGCTTGTCTTTGTTTTTCATGCTTACTAGTCATAATTCTGGATCGAAGGGTATCCATAAATGTTCTCAAATACGTAAAAACAAACTCTTGTCATTCCCATGGACGACGAAAATCTAATGATGCTAAAAATCTAGTTATGGTTAGTTTTAATTCAGAATACGATCCTCCCAAGCTTTGATTCATGTAAAGAATGCATACGCAAGTGGGTTTGTCGGCATTGCATATCTAGTGTAATAATCAATAGTGTTTCTCATGAAATTAGTCAGAGTGTTGGCTCAAAAAATAGTTTGTACCATTACCTAGAATCCTCCTTTAGTATTTATAGAAGCATAAAGAATTGTTTGCCAAGTTTTCTATGAATCTCGGCATCTCTCCATTAATGTTCGAATGAATTGCGAGAGTCAGGAGTTATGGATCATTATATTAAATATTTGATTTATTTTCCTTATATAGTAGGATTCAGTAACCTTTTCCAAGTTGGTTCATAACCGTTCCTGAGCTTGGGGTGTAGCTAGATTCATCATCAACTATCCAGAAGATGGTCTGTCCTAGACATATTTGAACCTAATGCTCAATAGGTTTACTGTTGTAGGTCATCCTTAGCTTTTACCCTAGAATCCCCAGAAAAACCTCGGGTCCCATCATCAGGCTTGATTTCACATGCATGCCACGTGAATCACAAGGAGTTATGCTCGAGGTCCACGTGCAAGTCACGTGGACTTCTTCTTACACATGATATTATATGTTTTAAATATTATATGTATTTCCTTATGTTACAAGACGTGAAGAATTCAAATTTTAATCAATTTTAACATAAAACAGTTCTATCAAAATTAATTTCTTTCAAAACTCTAAAATATATTTTTTTAATACATACCTCAATTATAAAAATTGATTGAAAAATTGGATTCTTTACCCCTTAAAATAGTGAAATATATATACACACACAAATTATTGAGAAAGTATAAAACATGAGATCAATTTCGTATTTAAAAAATCCAAATTTAAGGTAAAATAAGCATTTGTTCCTGAAAGAGGAAAAACGATATGAGTACTAAATCTATTATTTTTATTAAATTAAGTTGTAATACATTATGGGACAAATCAATGTCTACATAAATCATAATTTTTTTGTTTTTGTTTGTGTAATTAATTTGTGGTCCAAAGTTTTAGATTTAATATACATTTGGATCATTTTAATCCTTTTATCAATTTCGTTATATTTAATGAATAAATAATTTTTTTATTACAGTCCAAATTTATGGAGGTAAACTGTTTATTTTTAAAATATAAGATGATAAAAATATAAATAAATCTAAATACAAGGGGATAAAATGCAACTACTCCTTTGAAAAATATAATTATTTTTTAGGAATTAAAGTGAATAATTATTTTGGAATATTAAAAAAAAATCAGCGGAACGATGTAAAATCTATTTGGGTATATTCCATTTTAGACCTTCTAACTATTGACATATTTATATGTGGTTAAATAAATTTGTTGCGCTTCATTTCAAACCTTTTAAGTGAGAACGTGGTTTTAAAATATCATCCTATTAAAGTTTTAGTCTAAATTGAATGGAATTTGGGTTAAATTGTATATATATATATATATATATATATATATATATATATATATATTGGTTTTTTATTCAATTTTTTTTTTTCTTTTTTTCCTTTTCTATTTTCTTTTTCTCTTCTTCTTCTTCTTCTTTGTTGAGTTTCTTCACTGACTCTATCATATCGTCATTGCCACCATGGCCTGTATTAAAGAATAATGCTCAACTAAGTTTATTCTAGAATATTCGAGTTTGTTATATGGGGATGTGTACTGATACAATCCTGTTAGCCAACTGTATTTGTACAGTCAATCATTGGCTAATACATTTGTGTATTTATGGCACTGTCGCTGTATTCAATTATCATAAAATGAATGAAATCTTCTTGGAAATTCTCTCTTTCTCTCATTTTTGATATGGTATCAGAGCTTTGGTGATCTGTCATGGCAAATCCCTCAGCTCTAACTCTGGCAGCTACTCAGCTGACCATAACAACAACAACCATCTTTACCCTTTTTACCTTCAATCACTCTCTCTCAGTAAAACTTACCAATGACAACTGTCTTTTGTGGCGCCAACAATTAATAGCTACTGCAAGAGGCCATTGCCTGCTTAATTTCCTAGATGGTTCTCAAACCCCTCCATTGAAATTTCTTTCCCCAACTAACCAAACTTTAGGTAATGTTAATCCAACCTTCTCCAATTGGGATCAGCAGACCAACTTCTCGTTTCATGGTCATTACTTTCCTTGACTGAATGACTCCTAACCAGAATGGTAGGTTATACCTCTTTCTCTCAGATCTAGTCCACCTTAGACTATTATTTTGCAGCTCAAACTTGAGCTAAGATACACCAATTCAAATCTTGTCTTTAAAACATGAAAAAAGGCTCTCTATCTGTTAATGATTATCATCCTGGGATTAAAAACTATATTGATCATTTAGTCTCTGTTGGATATAATATTGATACTCACACATATATAGAAGCCATATTTAAAGGGTTGCCTCAAGACTATGACACCTTCATTGTCTCAATTAATTCCAGATTTGACTCTTATTCTGTTGAATAAATTGAGTCCTTATTGTTGGCACAGGAAGCCCGTATAGAGAAATACTATTCAACTCTTGATTCTAACACATCCTCAGCTAATGTTGCAACTCATGGCAATTTCACTCCTAAGAAGTCAAATAGAGGAGGTTACAGTAGTGATAGAGATGGCTACAACAGTGGTCATAACATTGGTGGTTACAGTGGTCATAATGGTTCACCTGGAAGAATCTTCTCACTGCACTCTGGTCATCCCAACAGAGGAGGGTTAACCCTGGAAATGGTCGTGGTTCAGCTAACTACAAAAGTGGTTTTGGTAACTCTAGAGGAGATAGACAAGCTTGGAACTCATCTAAACTTCTTGGCAGGTTTGCAACAAGCCTGTCCACACAACTATACAATCCTGGCATAGGTTTGATGAGAGTTTTCAAGGGCCTTTTAACAATTTTCAACCTGTTGGACAAGCTTCCCGGTCTCAAATGTCAACATTGGTGGGTTCTCCTCAAACACCTTATAACTTAAGCTAGGACCCAAATTCTGGTGCTACCAACCATTGCACACCTAACATGAATAGTCTCATTACTCGAAGTGATTACACAGGGCTAGACAGACTTTACATGGGTAATGACACAGGTTTGTCTATCCATCATATTGGTTCTTCATCTTTTTCATCAAACTCCAAAATTCTAAAACTCAATGAAATTCTCCATGTGCCTCTTATGACTAAAAATCTACTTAGTGTCTCTAAGTTTGCAGCTAGCAATCAGGTTTTCTTTGAATTTCATCCTACTTACTGTTTTGTCAAATACCAAGTCAATCATCAAGTTCTAATGACAAGCAAACTTAAACATGGTCTCTATGAGTTTGACATTCCCAAGTTTCTTCACTCCAACCAGAATCCAAGCCTTAGTATATCTCCTCAGTCTTTTGGTTCAACAAGTTGTATGGCAGTTGTAGCACATCCTAGTCTTAGTTCTAAGTCTAGTGTTTTTCAAATTTGGCACAATTGCCTTGGGCACCTTGCTACTTCTATTGTACAAACTGTCATGCAATCTTGTAATGTTCATCATGGTAATAAAATGGAATATGTGTTTTGTCAATCATGTTGTCTAGGAAAAATTCACAAATTCTATTTTTCTTTTTCTACCACTGAATATAAAGTACCATTGCAACTTATTCACTCTGACTTGTGGGGACCCTCACCCTCTCCTTCCTTTAATGGCTATAGGTATTATGTTCACTTTATTGATGCCTACTCTAGGTAACCATGGATATACTTGCTATGAATCAAGTCAAATACATTGCAAACATTCATTAATTTCAAGCAACAAACCGAATTGCAATTATGCTACAAACTAAAAACTATTCAAACAGATTGGGGTAGGGAATTCAAGGCTCTTTTTCCTTACCTTACTGAACATGGGAGTCACCATAGAGTTTCTTATCTTGCTGCTCATCAGCAGAATGGTCTAGCTGAAAGGAAACACAGGCACATAGTAGAAAATTGTCTCACTCTATTAGGTCAAGCTTCAATGCCTCTTAAATTTTGGGATAAAGCTTTTCATACTTCTGTCTATCTTAGCAATCGTCTTCCTACTGTTTTGTTGCAAAACAAATCCTGAATAGAAATGCTTCACCAAACCTCACCTCATTTCACTTCCTTAAAAGTCTTTGGTTGCTTGTGCTTTCCAAACATCAAACCTTTCAATCATCATAAGCTAGATTTCATATCAATTCCCTGGATCTTTATAGGCTACACCTTCAATCACAAAGGGTACAAATGTCTAGATCCCAATGGTAAGGTCATTATCTCAAGGGGATGTCATCTTTGATAAACATACCTTTCTCTTTGCTCAAAAACTGTCCAAGACCATTTGTCCATGTCCTTCCCCATCCCCACCTACCCCATTATCTTCTATTCCTACTCTACCTTTTTCTCAATCTTACCAACATCATGGTTCGAACGAATCTTGTTCCGACTCCACTGAAATCTTTCCTGCTTTTAATGACTATGTTGATAACGATGTTCATACTAATGCTTCTATCTCTGGTGTTTCGACTTCTCCTGAGCATCATGACACTACTCAGTTTTCTATACATGTTCTTGCTCCAATACACCCTATGCAGTCTAGAGCCAAAGCTGGCATATTCAAACCCAAGTCCTTCATTGCTTCTAAAGAACCAGTCTCAGTTTAGGAAGCTCTTCAACATGAACACTGACATGCTGTAATGAGAGATGAATATCTTGCTTTGTTGAGAAATGAAACTTGGTCCTTGCAGGCTCTACCAAATAGGAGGCATGCTATTGGCTACAAGTGGGTTTTCAAAGTTAAAGAAAACCCTGATGGCACCATTCACAAGCACAAAGCTCACTTGGTTGCAAAAGGTTTTCACCAAGTGGAAGGTTTTGACTTCACTAAGACCTTTAGTCTAGTAATTAAACCTACCAAAATCAGAGTTATTTTGACAATTGCTCTTGTTCGAGGATGGGACATTCATCAATTGGATGTCAATAATGCTTTCCTAAATGGAGACTTAAGGGAAAAAGTCTATATGATTCAGCCTCCGGGGTTTAACGACTCTACCAATCCTACTTTTGTGTGCAAACTTCACAAAGCAATCTATAGATTGAAACAGGTTCCTCGTGCCTGGTTTGAAAAACTACAAGGTGTTCTCTTTTTCTTGGTTTTCATTCAGCCAAATCAGACCAAAGTTTGTTCGTTAGACAAACAAATCATCACTGCACCTATATCCTAGTCTATGTGGATGACATACTCGTCACTAGTAGTGATCCTAAGGCTGTTTCAGATTTGATTGTTGCACTCAACAGAACATTGCTCTCAAAGACTTGGGAAAAGTTTACTACTTTATTGGTATTCAAGTGACTGAAACCAATGAAGGGTTGTATCTCTCTTAAAGAAAGTATATTATTGATTTGCTTTGTAAGGCATAGCTGCAGTATGCTAAAGCTGTTAACACACGTCTCACCAGTGACCAAAAACTCACTTGATATGATAGTGATCCAGTAAGAGATGTTTAGCTCTATAGAAGTATTGTAGGTGCTCTACAACTTGACCAGAAATAGCCTATATTATGAACCGTGTATGCCAGTTCTTCCAAAATTCTCTTGAGTCTCATTGGCAAGTGGTGAAAAAAATACTGAGATACCTAGAAGGAACACTTGATTCTGGTTTGTTGCTTCAAAAAAGCTTTTATCTTGCCATAACAAGTTTTTGTGATGTTAACTGAGCATCAGATCCTGATGCTCGAAGATCAACTTCAAGGTTTTGTGTCTACCTTGGTTCTAACCTTGTTACATGGCATTCAAAGAAAAAACACATAGTTTCCAGATCAAGCACAGAGGAAAAATACAGAAGTTTAGCACATCTAACAGCTGAAGTTACATGGATCCAATCACTGCTTGAAGAACTAAAAGTTGTCTCTTCTCAGCCTTTTACCTTATGGTGTGATAATCAAAGCATTGTCATGCTCTCTGCCAACCCAATTCAGCATGCTCGAACAAGGACCCTCTTAGTTAAACATATCCCAACAATTGATCAAGTTGCAGATATCCTAACTAAGGCAATATCATGCTCTAGGTTCTATGACTTACATTCCAAACTCAGAGTTATCTCTAAGTACTTTGAGTTTGAGGGGGGCTATTAGAGAATAATGCTCAGGTAAGTTTATTCTAGAATGTTAGAGTTTGTTATATGGGGATATGTGCTAATGTAATTCAGTTAGCTAGCTGTATTTGTACAACCAATCATTGGCTAATACATTTGTGTATTTAAGGTATTGCCCTTGTATTCAATTATCAAGAAATGAATAAAATCTTCTTGGAAATTCTCTCTTTCTCTCATTTTTGATAGCCTGCCATTGCAGTCATGCCCTTCCATCCACCCCTCAAATGTTTCGGATATCAAATGTTAGCTCTTATACACACACACACACCAAAAAAAAAAAAAGAAAAGAGAAAAACCAGGGAACAAAGATTTTCTTCTATTCTAGTGAGAGAGAAAGATTGCCACAAAGTTCAAACGAAATCAAGACATTGTTTGATTTTGAATCAAACTTCACTCATCAAGATACAAATGCGGGTAAAAATACATACAATTGATCAGAGAATGGATTGCAATGATGAAGATACCACGGTGGCTATTCACTACTGTTTCAGGAGCTGAGCTGGCACTGGAGCTGTAATTTTGAGTCATTAGATTGAATCCGCTAATTGACCTACTTTAATTGAACCCAGATCACTACTTTTGATCAATTTCTCATACATACTCTGAATTTTAGAATTCAGGGATGATGAACCATCTTTGTTAATCAAGATCAGAACTGGGATGTGAGATTTTTTTGGGAAAACAAATATTGCTTTGAGAATAATGTCGTTGGACCGATAATCGACAAAACGAGCTTCAATTCATTGTGAAGGAAGAGAACGAAGATTGTACGAGCATGGAGGCAGACATTAATGGTGTTGACAACTGCTCTGGCCATCATAATGAAGATTGTAAGACCATCGGAATGGAGATTTTACAGCCATCCAACGAAGCTTCGATTCACTGTGTCCAGAACTCATTGGTGTGAGTTGGCCGGAACAGGATGCACGCAGGGCAGGGCACGACGGCAGTGGCAGGACACGGTGACGGCAATGGTGTGAGATAGTCGGTGAAGAAGCTCAACGAAAATGGAAAAAAAATAAATTATAATTTTTTTCCTAATTCCGTTCAATTTGGATGAAAATTTTAACAGAAAGACCTTTTAACAATCAAATTCATACTTATAAGATTTAAAATAAAATAAAATAATTAGACTACATGAAAATATGTCAACATTTAGGGGTATAAAATAAAATTTGCCCAATCTATTTTTGTGCATTACAAACGGAGAAAGTCACGTGAAACAGTGAAAGTAACTTTCACAATGTGAACAGAGAGAAAGAGACAGAGAGAAAGAGACAGAGGTCCAACCTCTATGCAGCCAACCTCGTGCTTAATATCTCTCCTCTCTATGAGTTCACACTCCCATTCTTCAAACAACTATCCACCCGCCAATTGGTCATCCCCTCGCCTCCATCGGCCGGTATGTTCGTCGAACACATTTTCCGGGACCTGCCTTATCTGAAAATTCTCCCTCTCATCTGCCTCCTCTTCATAATCTCTCCTTCCAACTCCGACGAAATTCAGTTCCTTCTCAATTTCAAGTCCGCCCTCCAAAATCCAAATTCACACGTCTTCGACACATGGACGACGGGGAATTCGGTGTGCAACTTCACCGGCGTAGTCTGCGACGCCGACCAACAGGTAAAGGAAATCAACCTTTCTGATCAGAATTTATCGGGGTCTATGCCTTTCGAATCCTTATGCTCTCTTCAATCACTGGAGAGAATCTCTCTCGGGACTAATTTCTTGCACGGAATCATCAGCGATCACCTAAGAAATTGCACGAAGTTGCAGTACTTGGATTTGGGTCAGAATTCATTTTCCGGACCGGTTCCGGATTTGTCCACTTTAAGCCAATTGAGTTTTTTGAATTTGAATCATAGCGGATTTTCCGGCGAATTTCCATGGAAATCGCTGGAAAAATTAACGAGCCTCACTTTCTTGAGCCTCGGCGACAACCCATTTGATAGCACCCTTTTTCCTCCAGAATTAACAAAGCTTGACAAATTGTACTGGCTTTACCTATCGAATTGTAGCCTCGGAGGGGAAATTCCGGTGGGAATCGGAAATCTGACGCTGCTAGAAAATCTCGAGCTATCCGATAATCACATGTCCGGTGAAATTCCTCCCGGAATCACCAGACTCTCAAACCTCAGGCAGCTCGAGCTCTACAACAACAGAATCACCGGAAAACTTCCGGTTGGATTTGGAAAACTCACCAGTCTCATCAACTTCGATGCTTCCACCAATGATCTTGAAGGTGACCTGTCTGAGCTCAAAGCCTTAACCCAACTCAAGTCCCTACAGCTCTTTGAAAACCGATTCGCCGGAGAAATTCCAGCAGAATTTGGAGATTTCAAAAATCTCCGAGAATTCTCTCTCTATCGGAATAGAATCACCGGCACACTCCCTCAGAAGATTGGATCATGGGCAGACTTTCTGTATATTGATGTGTCGGAGAATTTCTTAACTGGTCCTGTACCACCTGATATGTGCAAAAACGGGAAAATGACTGATCTTCTCATCCTCCAGAACAATTTCACCGGTGGACTACCTGAAAACTACGCCAGCTGTTCGTCGTTGGTTCGTCTAAGAGTCAACAACAACACACTTTCCGGCGAAATTCCCTCCGGAATTTGGAGTTTGCCTCATCTAATTATCATTGATCTTACTCTCAATCAATTTGAGGGTCCGATCACATCCAATATAGGTGATTCAAAATCCCTTTCCCAGATTTTTCTCGGGAAAAATCGATTTTCAGGGAAGCTTCCGACAAGGATATCGGAAACTTCATCTTTGGTGGCAATCAATTTGAGCTCGAACCAATTCTCCGGCCAAATCCCAAAAACAATTGGCCAATTGAAGAAATTGAGTAGTCTTCATTTAGAAAACAACCAGTTTTCTGGTGACCTACCGGAATCATTAGGCTCTTGTTTTTCTCTCAGCGATCTAAACATTGCCGCCAATTCAATCTCCGGGAAGATTCCCGATAGCCTCGGTTCTTTACCTAGCTTGAACTCATTGAATCTTTCCGATAATCAACTCTCCGGCGAAATTCCAGCGAGATTGACTTCGCTCAAGCTAACTGTTCTCGATTTTTCAAACAACAGATTGATGGGGAAAATACCCGAGTCTCTATCAATCGGAGCTTTCAGCGGCAGCTTCGCCGGAAACCCAGGTCTTTGTAGTCAGAGTATCATAAATTTCCGGCGATGTTCGCCGGATTCCAGCAAGCCGAGCGAGCTCAAAACAGTGATTCTGTGCTTTATCGCCGGTGCAATTGCATTAGTTGTTTTACTTGCATGTTTCTTTTATTTGAGGTTTAAACAAACCGAACAAGAAAAAGAAAATCCAATCAAACGGAACCATTCTTGGGACACAAAACGGTTCCACGTACTGACCTTCGGCGAAGACGAAATAGTGAACGCCGTCAAACAAGAAAACCTCATCGGGAAAGGTGGGTCCGGAAACGTTTATAAAGTCGTACTGTTGAACGGGCAACAACTGGCCGTAAAGCACATATGGAAGTCGGATTCCGGTGACCGGAAAACATGCCGGAGTACTTCGGCGATTCTAGCTAAAGGTAAGAGCAGGTCGCCAGAGTACGACGCCGAGGTGGCAACACTGAGCTCGATACGACACATCAACGTGGTGAAATTGTACTGCAGCATCACGAGTGAAGACTCGAATCTATTGGTTTATGAATATATGCCGAACGGGAGTTTATGGGATCAGCTTCACTCTCCTAAGAAGATGAAGATGGATTGGTGGGTCCGGTATGAAATTGCGGTGGGGGCAGGGAGGGGGCTGGAGTATTTGCATCACGGTTGTGATCGGCCGGTGATTCACAGGGACGTGAAATCGAGTAACATTTTGTTGGATGAGCATATGAAACCTAGGATTGCTGATTTTGGACTTGCAAAGATTGTGCAGTCCAGTGGACTTTGGGACTCTTCACATATTATTGCAGGAACTCATGGTTACATTGCCCCAGGTAAATTGAACTTCAGGCGTGTCTGTTTACTGTTTCTGTTTCTGTTCCCAGGAACTACTTAGAACGGAAACAACAAAATAAACTTCTTTTTTTAAGAATAGAAACAGTAACACCAAGGACTGTTTAGTGTGTAACAAAAAAAAAAAAAAAAAAGGGGGTCTTTTCCTATATTTTTGAATTTTTTTTTTTGCAACAGAACGGAAGTGTTCCTAAAATTCTGTTTAGGTGGCGTTGGTTTAGTGGTTCTGTTTAGCAGAGCTACGGGAACAGTTATGTTCTGTTCCCAAATTTTTAGAAGAGAACATAACCTTATTTTAATTTTTTGCATTAGCATTCAAATTTTTGTTTTGGTGTTTCAGAGTATGCGTACACATCCAAGGTGAACGAAAAGAGCGATGTCTACAGCTTTGGGGTGGTCCTAATGGAGTTAGTAACAGGAAAAAATCCCATTGAGCCCGAATTTGGAGAGAATACTGATATCGTCCAATGGATATGTCGCGAGATGATGATAAACAAAAAGTGCATGATTGATTTGGTGGATTCGACCATTTCAGAGTCCTTCAAAGAAGACGCAGTCAAGGTTTTGAGAATCGCGATTCGCTGCACCACAAGAACTCCTGCACTTAGGCCGACAATGAGAACGGTGGTGCATATGTTGGAAGAAGTAGAGCCGTATACATTGACAGGAATAGTTGTTAATAAACAACAAGAAGTAGAGAAATGGGTTTCGGAGTAGAAAGCAAGTTTAAGGGGCTATAGAGGCTGAATTGTATATAGTTTAGTTGGGAACAGATATAGATATTTGGGAACGAAAAAGCAGATCCCACCTTCAATATTTCGGTACAACAATTTTTGCCTACTAATATCAAATGGAACAAGTTCAAATGGAACAAGTTCAACTTGATAGTCCTTCCTCCGAAGACGCTCCATGTACTAATAAAATCTGGAACTTATATCCTTAGACTACGTTTTTGTTATCTTATTTTCTACTGTTTTTTTTGGGCTTGTTTATGTTCTTAAGATTAGAATAATAAAATCGTGGAAGAAGATTGTTTCAACTTTGAAATGGTGCAGCAGCTGTTTGATTTAGATTTTCAAAAATGTTAAAAATATTTGAGTCCTTAAAAACTAAAAACAATATTTGAATAGCGTTTGCACATGGGAACAAATTATATATCAAATATGAGAAAGCGAGGAAAAACGAATTGCACTTTTTTTTTTTTTCCCACTCAAAATCATTTTAACACCACAAAGGTTAACAAATTACAAAGACTTCCTCACGAACGAGCAATACAACAATAATAACAACAAACAATTTCATACAACAATAACAACAAACAATTTCACACGAAAGAGCTCATTAACTAAAATATGATGAACATAAACAATTCAATAAACTATTGAACAACAACAAATCATATGCTCATTTCACAAATTATATGTCACTCACCTAAGCTATTTTCCAGGTGCAACTCTTTGGTGGCTCCTTTGGAATGGTTACAGGCTTTCCCCTAGGCTTTCCAGCTTCTTTTGATCTTGCGATTTTTAACGGAGTTTCCGTTACTACATCAAGTCGTTGGTTAGCCGTTATCTTTCTAGTTGAAGCAACCCTGTGAAAAATTAAGCTAAGTCACTTAGTTTGTCAAAGTAGTAGTTCTTTGATTGAGAACAAGAACGATATTTTAGAAGCAGGAACACTCACCCTTTAAACCTAAGTTGGCCGTGCAGGGAGGGTGATCCGATCTTTCTGAAGCTGTTCTTAGTGGCTTGATTCAATTCTTGATTCTTTAACTTGAAATTTCGTTGTGATGTTAAATTGGGTGTTTTGGGTTCTTCTTTCCCTCTTGAATTTTTTAGAACCGATGCCCTATTCTGTTTCTGCATATATCATGAAATAGAGAACATTTTGAGAAAAATATCACGTCGGAATTTTCTTTAGGGGTTCTTATTAGTCTTCTATTTTTTATGTTTTTATATTATTCTACTTATAGAGCAACTTATATTTTAGTCATTCTCAGTTTCTTTTTTCAGCCTTTACCAATATTTTAGTTGACTTTAACTATGATATCAAATACAAATTCAATATCTAGTTGATATTAACTCGATAAATTCAATTAAAATTTAATTGATGTCAACTGTAAAACTAAAAACTTAATCAAAGGAATAAAATATAAAAAAAAAAAAAAAAATCAAGGATAAAAAATTTTAAGTGACTTATTTTCAAGGGCAATCTAACAATCCTTCTCCCCCCGGAAAAAACCCCCTACAAGAAAATGATTTTTAAAGGGCTTACGTGCTCATTCTCTTGGAATATTTCCTTGCACGCATCTTCAAGCGTATCCTTATTGCGTTCACTTTCTTCAGATAACTGCTCATTCTTCTGATATCATCAACAGAAATAGATCAGGGCACAATATAAAATCTCAAATCCTTGAATAGAAAAAAAAAATGGAGAAAACTCACATGAACGCCGTGCATTATCTTTAAGTTTCCACCACGGAATCTTGAAGTCGTTGCAGCTTCCTCCTTTTGAGGAGCTGGAGAAATTATTTTCTTCCCCAGGTTTGCTTCTTTGAGAATTCCTCTTTCCTGAAAATTTGTAATTCTATCAGATTCCACCAAGATATAATATACATTGCAACTTCGGAAATATTTTTTTTGCTTACATCAGTTCTTAGCCTGAAAGGCTTAGGGTTCGTAGGCTTCGGTTTTCGGTACTTAGCACTGCTAGGAGTGAGACCATCTTTCGTCTTCTTATCCAGCGGTTGAGAACCCTGCATCAATTTCAATAAGATACATCGATCAAAACCCGATATGAATATACCCGTAAACTATCAAACAAAAAGTACAAAAGAAAACAAGTCAAGAACACCTTCTTTGGGTTATCATTTGCCATTTGCTTGCCAACAATTCCTTTTCCAGTTTGGTTGATGTCACGGTTGACATCTCTGTTTTCACTAAATCCTGATGCATTTTCTTTGTCATCACTATCCATTACTTCACTACGCTCGTGTCCTGTCATTGCTACGGGTTCATTCTCCTTCAAAGCATTCTCTTTATCATCCTTATCCAATAATTCACATTTCTCTTCTAAATCTCTTCCTTCAGAATGTTGCAACGACTTTGTTTCACCCCCTGATCCATCCAACAACTTGTCTGAAGTCATTTTTGATAAACTATGATTGCTTTTATCCTTCCTGGTAATTGGCTGTCTTCTTGAAGAATCTTTCAACAAAGATTTCTCTAATTTAACCCTAATTTCCTTCGACAATTTACTAGAATAGCCAAACATACGCTTCTTTTGATTTGTGATCTCCAACCTCTTCATTCCTTCACAAATTTTTGTTAATGGGGTACGCAGTTCTGCTGATGTTTTTATGTTTATAACCTTCTTTGGAGAGTGAAAGACAAGAGCTTTAGCTACCGTTCGATTCTTTGGCACAGCCAAAGATGAGAGTTTTGGATTCTGAACACTACGAAAAGAGTTTGAATTAGAAAGACAGTTTTTGTTCCTTGGAGTAGTCAAATACTTGGCCGCAACTTGCTTCCCCTTAGCCTTCGGGGTTGAAATTGTACTAGATTTTGGAGCAGCTTTAATTTTTGCTTGCTCGTCAACCAATTTCTGGGAAATTGATGAAATTGCTGCTAATCTTGATATCCTAGACTTTGAAGATTTTGAAGGAGCAGAAAGCGGGCATTTCAGATTTGCACTACAATATTATGGCAAGTAGGATTCAGTGAAAAAAAAAAAAAAAACTTAAACTGACGCACAGAATTGGAGCATGGGAATTGAAACTCAAAAGGTAAGCTCCAATATTTTACTCCCAAATGCAATCTAGAGGTTTCATATAAAAAAAATACCTTGGAGTATTTCTACTTAGAGCTTTCCGAAGGCGTACATTGGGACTTCTTGCTGCCATTACCTGTATGAATCACTTTGTATTACAGGTTTGAATTTGTTTATTAACTGAAATAGACCAATTATGACTAACCCGAAGAATGAAATTCTTGTAGATAGCCTCAGAGTCCATTTCTTCTTCATGCTTTTGGTCACATCCTGGAAAAATAATTCGAAGAACGAAAAAAAAAAAAAAAAGGTTACATTTCTAACAAATTATTCAACCAACAACTTTGTTCTAATTTGTATTCCAAAAGTGGAGGATATTATGAATGATTTAGCTCTTTATTCCTTCACAAATTTTCGTTAAATGATAATAAGATCTTCAAAACCAAGTCTCTCTTCCTTTACTCAGCTTTCTCAGCAACCAAACGGAATTTTCCTTTTTCCTTTCAACCGGAAATGGTGAAAACCAAATTACAATCCTTCATAAGAAAATTTTAAATTTTCAAAAATATTAATTACTTTATGGTCATCAAACTGAGAATTGAGCAATTTAGGCCCAAACGGTGAGCCAAACAGGTACTAAAAGCTCTAATTGAAACGAACCAATAGGCCATAGCTTTGAGCTACTCAGATACAGAAATTCTACCGAATACTAATTGAATCAAGCAAGAAATTGGAACCAAGTTTCAGATTAGGACTTAAATGAACTAAAAAAATATTTTATGGCAAAATATCCCTAAAAACTAGTGGAAGAATGAAACAAACGAAATAAAATTGAGTAAGAATTGGAAGAACAAACCGACGCGCAAGCAGAACCAGTAACGATCGTCGGGTCGATTCCGATCGGGAACTGTGAAATCGACGAACTTTGGGGCTTCAATCTTCTCGTAGAACTCCTCGTCTGAGTTTTGTTCCTTGTTCGTGCCGTCGTCGTCGTTCATCGTATGGGTCGACAATTGAGATTCACGCTCCATTTCGTTCTAGATAACTCGGCTGAGAGAGTGAGAGAGAGAGGGTGGTTGGTTTTGTGGACTGCTGTAGACAACAGATACAGAGGAGTTGTGGTTTTTTAAACGTCAGATTGTCTGAAAGTAGCCGTTACAGAACCAAACTCCCTTCATCTTGGGTCGAATTAGGTAAATGAAGGGTTAATTGCCTTTTAACCCTAGTACTTTCATTTTGTATCTATTTATACCTCTCTCTACTTTAAAAGCCTATACTTTGCTCCCTTGTGCGTTGTGCCCTTCGGGAGGTGACACCTAATGTTCTGTTACGATCTTATGCGAAATGACTAAAATAGCCTTCAATAAATATTAGTTAATGTTGTATCTTTTGACCCCAATACTTTACTTGCAATTCTCTCACTTCAGTCTCACACAAACAAATTTTCTCTTTCTCTCGCAAAATCATCGTTCATGTTGCTCATCTTCTCAAGATTGGATCTTCAACTTGGGTCTCTTGGTCAAATCTACCGCTGATTTTGAGTTTGGTAGTGTTTACAAACAATAAATCACTAGTAATTTTTTAAGATTTAAAGCAGATGTGAGTTTTCTAAGATGCTAGGGTTTCCGTTGTTTTTATTTTTAACTTGTATGCATGTTTGCTTGCTTCACGTGTTTGATTGGCGTGGAATACTGCATGATACATGCCTTTTCATCCTCTATTATCTTAGAAGTCAGAGATTTCTAGGTTTTAGGGATTATATATGTTATTTTGTGGTTCATCTGTTTTGCTACTTTAAAATTCTTATTTTTGTCTGGTGCTTTGTGATATTCTTTTTTTGGTTTCTTTATGAGTGGTATGTTAAATATTCTATCGTTTTTGTCTCAGCCGTCTAGTGTGTATGTTGGACACGTAGTACCCACATGTGGATTTATGTTAAAGTGTAAATGCCTTGTACTTTCATTTTGTATCTATTTATAACCCTCTCTACTTTAAAAGCCTATACTTTGCTCCCCTGTGTGTTGTGCCCTTCGGGAGGTGACACTTAATGTTCTGTTACGATCTTTATGCGAAATGACTAAAATAGCCTTCAATAAATATTAGTTAATGTTGTATCTTTTGACCCCAATACTTTACTTGCATATTCTCTCACTTAAGTCTCACACAAACAAATTTTCTCTCTTTCTCTCGCAAAATCATCGTTCATGTCGCTTATCTTCTCAAGATTGGATCTTCAACTTGGGTCTCTTGGTCAAATCTATCGCTGATTTTGAGTTTGGTAGTGTTTACAAACAATAAATCACTAGTAATTTTTTAAGATTTAAAGCAGATGTGAGTTTTCTAAGATCCTAGGGTTTCCGTTGTTTTTATTTTTAACTTGTATGTATGTTTGCTTGCTTCACGTGTTTGATTGGCGTGGAATATTGCATGATACATGCCTTTTCATCCTCTATTATCTTAGAAGTCAGAGATTTCTAGGTTTTAGGGATTATATATGTTATTTTGTGGTTCATCTGTTTTGCTACTTTAAAATTCTTATTTTTGTCTGGTGCTTTGTGATATTCTTTTTTTGGTTTCTTTATGAGTGGTATGTTAAATATTCTATCGTTTTTGTCTCAGTCGTCTAGTGTGTATGTTGGACATGTAGTACCCACATGTGGATTTATGTTAAAGTGTAAATGCTTTTTGTCTTTACGAATTTTCAATTACAAAATATTGCTTGGTATCCATATTTTTGCTAGAGCATTGTTGTTGAACATGTGAATACCGTTTAAATTTATTAGTTTATGGGGTGTCCTTAGTTTATATGCATGATAGTGTTTAGTTTTGTCCTATTACAAAATATGATAGTGCTTTCAATGCATGTAACTTTCAAGTTTTATGGTTGCTTCACTTATAACCCATCAATTTAGGGCAATGATAGATTATAATATATTGGTGGTGATGAAAAGAAAATATTAAAAATTATGACTTGGATTATATTTCATACATGGACATAAAGGGGTATTGAAGAGCTTAGGGTGTAAGGTATCGGACCAAATCTCTTATTGTATGGTGGGGATTTTTTGAATGGTCTAATTTCTTTAGAAGATGATGATGATGCACAAAAGTTGATCCTAAGTTGCAAAGAATCTGGAGATATAGTTGTATATTCTAATGATTGGTTCAGTGCACCACTAGCTGAATTTTTACCAGAAGATGATGTAGTGATTGAATTAAGGGAAAATGATGAACTGGTGATTAGAGATAAAGTGGTGAATAGGGATGAACCCCAGAATATAAATGTGCCCAAGAATGTGAATCAACCTGAGAATGTGAATTAACCCTAAAATGTGAATGAACCTGAAGTTGATAATGAAATGAAGATGAAAAATCTTATGCCCCTTCATTTGTAAATAAACGAACCTTACTGTTAGAAGGTGATGAAATCTTTAATGATAATGGTGGTAATAGGAACGGATAATCGGTAAATAAACCAACCTCAATTCCAAAGGATAATCAAATCTTTAATGATAAGTGCTAATCCTAAAGGATTTAAGTCCTAATTTGATAGTTTTGATAATTCAATTAACTTGAATGTTTGTCTAGACTAATATCGTGTTTGTGATGTGCTTACAATATTTAAGAATATTAGTCAATATAATAATGGACCAAGATGATGATTTGTTAAAAAGAGAAGCATTAAACAATAATATGAATGATCAAGATAATGCAGTTCAAAGACATTAACAATTCATATTTGTATTATTAAGGTAAACAACACTGATATTGTTTAAATTTTTGTCAACTCGACTAAGGATCACTTACTGCATGTTGATATGTGAATAAATAAAACATTCTAGAACATCAACAAGCATTACAAAGTTATATTCTTCAACAATGAATTAAAATAAATGAAATCAGTAAATAAATAAAATTATACTTACAATCATTTACCGTGATAATCTCAAAAATTTATACCGAACGAGGCTATCGTTTAAACATATTTACTTAAAGAAAAGTTTGCCTCTGCCGAAGTACTTATGATTATTGAGACATTTACTTCCTAAGATACAATGATCAAAATCCTTTCATACAAGCACTTGAAATCAAAGGATCCAACGAACAGAACAAGTGTTGAACTCTTTTTCAAGAATAAACTAGTATAGACTCAAAGTGTATGTATAGTGCAATATGTCCTAAGTTTCATGCCTAAATGATAATAAAAACTTCTTCATTTATAGAGTAAACAAATAATTAACTCCAACACACCAAAAGTTTCACTTTAAAGTCACTAAGAACACTTTAAAGCCACTAATAATTATCACATTTAACTTTTTATTAAAAATGAGTTACAAATATAAAAAGACAAGTTTGGTTAGAAGAATTGCTAAAATCAATTTAAAGAAAATTCTAGAAAGAATTATCTCTACTTGGATCAACCTAAGTCCAAACCCAAACCCAAGACCTATGACTTGAACCAAGGTCTGCAATCCAAAATGGATTGTGAAAGTGTTTTAAGTGTTTTTCATTAACCAATGTGGGATTACTCATTTTATATACTTCAATCAACTTCATGGGACTACGTTGAAAGACAATTTCTTATTCACATCTCAATGATTTTTGACAAATTGATATTTCACTTTTATCTTCTCACTAAGAATAACGTATTAACATATGAACATGTGCCCATCAATATTTAAATCATAGAAAATAATTAAACTTAAAATAGTCTAAAAATTATTTTTGTCTAACAGTCCCCCACATGAATGAAATTGACTGAATAAATATGCATATGTAATGTAGACATAAGAAAGAGAGCTTAATAAGAAAACAACTGTAGTGGGATAGGTAGATTTTGGCCTTGAACCTTCCCTAGTGAGAATCTATTGAATTTATTTAGCCAATGAGTGAACATGATATCTTGAACTATTCGCCCTTTGGTGTAAAACAACACAATAGAAACCACATAGTTGTCTCTAGATACTGTTCGTTTTATGGTTGCATTTATTTTTGCCCTAAACATGCTGGTTGATTTGTGAGTGCTCTAGATAATTTAGAATTCTAATCTCCTGGGACTGGCCTAGTTCACACTCATATAGATGATCTCGTTAAAAAAATGTATTCTCTAATACTATTCTTGATAATACAAGTTCTTTGAATCATCACACACATTTCAATCATCATTGTTTTATCTTAAGTATGTGTAATAGATATTAACTCTATATAGTAATATATACAACCACCTTCATAATTCGGTTGCCCTTTTGAACCTAAATCTTGGGATCTCAAGTCAAGTAGGTTGGGTTGCCATTTTGATAAGTATTTTGTTATAGGCTTCGTCTCATTCCCCTAGATGATTAGTTAACTCTCTCTCATGTTTAACATTTGGTCAATAGATCCACAACATTATCATTTAATTTATATAGTTAATTTTGAAAATCTTATTTTGAGAATAATTGTCTAATGGTATTGTACTTCCGACATATGTAACCACCGCATTTTGTCCTGCCTAGTCAATATCGAATCAAATACAAGTTCAAATAAATTTTAAACTTGATGTTGACCTAGTGAGCTACACAAGAGGGGTGAATTGGGTAGATAAAAATTAATTGAAATAAAATACTTCAAAAAAATCAAATAATTATTTTTTTTCCTAAATTAATTATTATCTATATAGCAGCAGAAATTAAGTATCAATTAGGTGCACACCAAACAACACAAAAATAAATAAATAAATAAAAGAATGCAACACACAAGAAATTTATACTGGTTCACTAAGCTATTCTTGACTAATCCAGTCCCCCGAGCTCCGTGGAGAGTTGCACCCACTAATCACTATGATTCTTTTAACTAGGTAGGAATCAAACCCTTACAAAACGATTCTTTTCGCAGACTTAGAATTAACCTTTACAATTTTTTTTTCACAGGCTTAGGAATAACCTTTCACATGCTAAAGATTAACCTAATTTTTTTATACATAGGCTAAGAATTAAACCTCACAAAAACGCTCCAAATATCTTTTTATCCGGTAAGGATTGAACCATTACAAAATACTCAAATTAATTATATCAATGAAGAATTAACACCTAATCTTTTTATACTCTAGGCAAGATCAAAACCTCAATCTCTTTACCAGAGGAGATTGAAACCAACTACTCTTGATTAGACACTCTCAATAGTATCTAATTTGACACTCAACTCACTAATTACAAAATTGATAAGTGATTTTTCCACTCGGAGCTTCTACCACCCTAGATAATTTTGAACTAGATTAATGTCCTGATATTAGTGATAGAAATACAGTGAGAATTTCAAAACTAATTTTAAACAAAAAAAACGGGTAGCAAGCAATTTAGCACGTAATCAAATTTTCTTAAGAAATTGTTTCAAAAATAATTTTCAATTTAAAAAACAGGAAAACAATTTCAAAGATCAAATTCCGAGTAGAATATGGTAACAGTAAACAATCAATTAATAGTAATCAATTTGGAACAATCTCACTAGGAATCCACCGATAAATATGATAAGTAATGAAACCTCAAGTTGGCAATCAACAATAATCCACTTCAAAATATCTCAAGAATGATTCTTAAGAAAACTCTAACAATACTCTCATTATGATAACTCTTAGAAAGCACAAAAACTGAATAACTCTTCAGAATTGAAAAATTAGGATTTTTAAACCTAAAAAACGCAGGTTTATTTATAGGGGATTAGAATAAGCCCTCTAATGGCCACTTTATATCATTAAAACTTATTCCTGGTATAATTCATTTAATTATATCTTTTAAAACATTCAATTTAGTCCCTCAAACTTATACTCAATCTCAATTAGATAAGATAAAAAGAATTTCATGAACCAAATAGAGAGATATCCAAAATACTTGAACCATATATATAGGGATATTAAAATATTAACTAAATAGCTAAAAAACTATAAGATCCCTAAAATATATTGCATATCTTAACCATAAAACGGCTAGTAACGGCTACTTTTTGGACAAAACCATAAAAAACTCAAATCCTGAAACTAGCCATCGGTTGACTGACCAATACCCATCGGTCAACTGCCCAATTCAGGACGTAGCCCAAGCCAAAATTCCTTCGCCATAAGTTGACTGCCCATTAAGTATCTGTCGATCGAACAATTCAGAGAGTTTCACAAGTTGACTTACCTGTCAACCTAACGATTCAGAGAGTTTATCTTTTAACCATAAGTAGTCGTACCTGTAGACTGAGAGATTCAGAGAGTTTGTCTCACTTTTATAAGTTAACCTACCTGTGGACTGACCAATTCAGGGACTGAATCTTCTTCCCTGCTCCATTCCATCGATTGACCGATCAATTTGTGTAGGTCAACCGATTGAGCTGGAACACCTCTCCTTAATTAAAGTTTTACTAAATTTCTTCAACGTTTTTCCCCTTTAACTGATTTATTTTCTCGGTTAACTCCACTAAATCCTTAAATTCAATTTTAATTAATTATCTTTCTTAAATCAATTGTTTCTTCTTCAATTACACATTGGAGCAAATATGTTAGCTAATTAGGATCCTATAAAAAATACACATAATTATAAAAATATTTTGTATCCTGTGTGATTCTAATCGGGATACAATAAGAGTAAAAAATTAACCCGAGTTGTTTTTCCTAGATTTTTCAAATTCTTTGATCTCTTAACATGCATCATTTTTGTCAATGTCTTTAGCATCCATTTAGCATTTTCTCAATATCTTCACGATAATCTCTTCACTAGAACTAATAAACTGAAACACGCAATTAAATTGTTAGTTCCACAAAAAATATTAACATTTAATTGTCTATCAAAATCTTAGGATCAACATTGAGTTTAGAGGGAATGAATTTCTACTTGAGATCACACTATATAGTACAAAAAATGCCCAGAAAACATGAGAAAAATAAAAACTGTTAAATTTGATCAAATTCAGCTAAATAAAAATTTTGGGTCAACCTCGAAAATTCTATAATTTAAGTGGGGTCTAAAACGACTTTATTAAAGTTTGATTTTCATTAAATTATATTTAGTATAAACAAAAATTATCCACTACCCTTTCATTATAGAATATTTCAATAAATTATTCTGGTTACCTACCCTGACCTTGAAATATTTATTATCACTGGATTTTGTTAGTTTTAACACCAAAAAAATAAAAAATAAAAAATAATTGTTTCATTTATGCATGTTATATCAAATCCCAGCCAGAAACAATCCATGAGACCTTGATCAAGGCTTCAAAAGGTCATTACAATCCCTAAATCACCAAAGTGATTAAGGACTTTGGCTTGGTTTGGAATTATATCAAAACCAAGTTGTCTTGACAAACTACCCTAGGCCCATTGAATGAACGGACCAACCACCATTAAAAGGCCCACAAAGGAGCCTTGAAATAACCAAAGAACCTTCCAAGAAGTTACCCATAAAAATCTAAGGAAGGAAACCAAGACACTTAGGAGTTGACCAACCGTTATCGAAACTAAACCAATTCGGTTTGCCACCTAAGTTAGGCATTTAATGAGCATTAAATGCCTATCATATCAGGAATTAAATGCTTGGGATAACATGGGTACACTACATTCAAGGGATGCAGATATTTTGTGCAAAATATCTTAGGTTTAACTGAAATCCCTGAAATGTGACTACCTGTTACCGAAACCAAACCAAATTGGTTTGCCACCTAGATAATGCATTAAATGCACATCCTATCAAGAATTAAATACTTAGGAATACTAGGTTTAAGGGAAATAAATTTATACCTGAGATCACACTAAATAATATACAAAAACACCCAAAAACACAAAAAAAAATGTTGAATTTGACAAAATACAACTAAATAAAAGTTTCGGGTCAACCTCGAAATTTCCTTGATTTAAGGAGGTCTAAAATGAATTTAATAAAGTTTTATTTTCATTAAATCATCTTTAGTATAGATAAATATTAGCCACTACCCTTAAATTATAGGATATTTCAAACAATTAACTTAATTATCTATCCCGACCATGAAACATTTACAACTATTGAATCTTGTTGGTTTAACAACAAAAATAATTGTTTCATTTATGAATACCACATCAAATACTTCCTACAACCAATCCAAGAGACCTTGATAAAGGCTCGGATTTACGCCAAATTCAAGTATTCTTGACAAGCCACCTTAGGCCCCAGGCATTAAGGGCCTAGCCATAATTGAAGGCCCACAAAAGAGGCCTTGAAATTGCCAAGGAACCTTCCTAGAATTAGCCTACCAAATGGCTAAGGAAGGAAACCAAGACACTTAGGGTGCAACCAACTGTTATCCAAACTAAACTGATTTGGTTCGCCACCTAAGTTAAGCATTTTAATGAGAATTAAATTCCCATTCCATCAAGCATTAAATGCTTGGGATGACATGGATAGACTGCATTCAAGGCATTTAGATATTTTGAGCAAAATATCTTAGGTGTAACCGAAAATTTTGAATCGTGACTACCCGTTACCAAAACCATATCAAATTGGTTTGCCACCTAGATAATGCATTAAATTCATATCACATCAAGAAACAAATGTTTGGGATGACATGGAATAACTAGGTTCAAAGGATGTAGATATTTGCATCAAAATATCTTAGGGTTAACTAAGAACTTGAAAACCAACCATCGTTTACAAGGTAAGTTAACTTGATTCCATCCGAAACCAACCGTATGTGTGCTCTTCAAGGCATGACTCATCATATAGCATTAAATGCAAGATGACACTTCGAGAATAAATACAATGCACCTTGGAAGCATTTATGACAACTAAACCAAAATAGTGAAATTAACCAATACTTAGCCCCTAAATCGAACCGGATGCATCACATCAAGCTATTAATTTCTCCATGTGCAAGGAATATGATTGGTGAGAAGATAATGATTGGTAATGACTACCAATCATTACCAAATCTTTGAGAATCTTCCATTCTATCTTAAATTTGTGCAACACAAAATAAGACCAAAGCAAGACAAACATGTCCCCTAGGCCAAACACCCTGTGAGGAAGAGGCTAGATTAGCCTATGAATTACCCAATGCACAGGCCCCCAGTCTATAAATAGGGTTGCTTGGTCCTCATTTTTTTTAAACCTTGAATGCTTAGCTTCTCTCTCTAAACTCAAGTAACTCTCTCGGGTGCTAGAATTTTCAAGCATATTTCTCAAATAACATGTCGTTATTCTACTAAAATCCGGTCTTGAAAAGTGTTCTTGAAGTTCTTGGAGAAAGAACTCGAAAGATCGACGACCACCGATCAACACTGAGCTAAGAGGATCAAGGAGGAAGGGAGATAGCTACTTAAAGATGACCACATCCCCCAAGTAGGCTATTTTTAAGGTTCTTGGATAAGGACTGAAGGGACCAACGATCACCAATCAACTTCCGACCAAAACGATCAAGGAGGAAAATGAGGTAATCACTTAAGGAAGACCAGATCCCCTAAGTAAGTATGTTTTTTTTAAAAAAAAAAATATGATCTTGGTTTAAACTTATGTATGTTGCTTGTATATAGCATAATCATGTAGTTAATACACCTTAATTTCATGTATATAACACATAAAACCCATAAACAACCAAATAAACACTTGATTTTATCATAACAACCAAACAAACACTTAGGGATTGTTTGGTAACCATTTCCATTCTCATCCCATGCAGTGGGATGGGATGGGATGGGAATTCTGTTTTCTTCTTGGGATCAGAATCGTGTTTGGTAACGACAAATTTTTTTATTTTGGGAACAAAATTGCATTTGGTAACGAACATCAACACCGCCGAATACCACCACCAAAATGAACATCAACACCAAAATGAACACCACCACCAAAATGAACATCAACACCGACGAACACCACCACCAAAACAAACAACAACACCGCCGAACACCGAAATCGAAAACAAAGAACAACGCCGAAATTGAACCTTAGGGTTTCAATTTAAAAATAGAAATCAAAATAGGAAATTGAAATCCATTTTGATTTCAAAATCGAAACTGAAGAAGATGGAACGAAGAACACCGCCGAACACCACCACCAAAACGACAAACACCGCCGAAATCGAACCTTGGGGTTTCGATTTCAAAATCAAAATCGAAATCGAAACAGGAAATAAATTTTGATTTTGATTTTGAAATCAAAATTGAAGTCGAAGAAGATGGCATGAAGAACACCACCGAACGTCACTACTAAAACGACGAACACTGCCGAAATCGAACCTTGGGGTTTTGATTTCGATTTTGAAATTGAAATAGGGTTTCAATTTTGATTTTGAAATCAAAACAAGAAATCAATTTCGATTTCGAAATCGAAATCGAAATCGAAATTGAAATTGAAGAAGATGGCACGAAGAACACCGCCGAAATTGAACCTTAAGGTTTCAATTTTGATTTTGAAATCGAAATAGGAAATCAAAATTGAAACCGAAGAAGATGGCAGGAAGGAGGAGGGACGACCAGACGCAAGAACATGAAGAAAAAAGAAGAGAAAGAAAAGAAGGCTACAAAAATTTGAGGGGAGGAGGGGGGGTCTTATTAATAATTGCAAAAATACACTCCATGTTCTTTTTCAGCAATGGGAATGGGATGGGAAAAAATGGGATCCATTTTTTTATTTTTTATTTCTCACCTATAAGTAAAATAGGAATGGAATCTTGGAATAGGAAGGGAATGGGAACAAAAATGGGATTTACCAAACCTATTCCCAAACAGATATTCCAAATATCTGGGATGGGAATGGAATGGGCTGGGATGGTAACGGTTACCAAACGCCACCTTAATTTTTAACTATAACAACCAAACTATATCCAAATCATACAAAACTATCTCAAGAACATCAAGAACGTCCGAGAACATGTTAAGAACATGTGGGGACTCAAATCATCCGAGAACATGTTAAGAATATGTGAGGATTTCAACAAAACTTCAGTTACAGTATGAGTTGTACATACTCTCTATGATTCTCTCATAAACTTTACACCGACTCTTTACTAACTGTTAATACTAACTATAACAACTAATAATCGGATTTACTTTCTACTAAACGTCAAGATCGTAGCCATGTTGTCTTGTGGACTAGCCCCTATATATATATATATATATATATGCTACACCGACAGACCCTTGTGGCTAAGAACTCGGATAAAGGGAAGGCCTCTATTCCTTCGAGGATATGTGTGATTATTCTTTAGAAACCTTCCCATTTTCCTTATTTATGAGTAGGACTGGTATAAATATATGGTATTTATCTTTCTTTTTCAACTTATAACTCACACATTAACACTAACTAACCAAAATAAAAGAGTTTGTTTAAGGTATTCTTGACAAAATCAAAGAGTGGTACATATCCTGTTGTGATTCAGGTTGTTCACAACTTAAAAATGATTAATAATAAACCTAATTAAGGCTGTGATTCAGGTTGTTCGCAACTTTAAAAATTATTAATAATAACTAACTAAGGTTGCGATTCAAGTTGTTCACAAACCAAAATTAACTAAAACAAACTAGTTTTATAACTAAAACCAAACCAGTCTTTAACTAAAAACAACCCAGCTTTTAGATGTGGCATGAATGCACTACGTTTGACCTGATCTTTAGTAATCACCCAAAGTACCTAGGCAACCCATAAGGGTTTGATCATTCCTTTAATAATAAACCATATCCTTTAACATGACAATAATGAACTACGTTCAACCTGATCTTTGGTAACCACCCAAAGTACGTAGGCAACCCAGGATACGGGTTTGGTTATCATAAATAATAAAAAATAGTTTTTACCCTAACCAGAACAAACTACGTAGACACTTGATTCTCATTCAAGATACATACGCAACCAACGTGCGGGTTCGATTGCATATACAAACAATTTAGTTGTAGTTTGCATTTCATTTAGTATAGCTTGCATATTTACATTTATGTCTATATATAAACTGTTATTGGGTGTCACTAATTAGTATTAGCTATAGTATATACCTGGTTTCCATTATATCATGCAAAATACCATAAAAAGACAAACAACTTTTAAAAGGGGAATTATTTTTGTTTAAATAATCAAAGAAAATTGCTTGAATAGTGTTTAACAATGAATATCTATTTAGACTAAGGTACCATTTACCGACGGGTGTCTTGGGGTGCGTAAAACCTTCTCCAAGCATAACCGGCTCTTGAAGTTAAGAATATCTCTAGTACATAGACTTATGGAAGTCAAAACACGAGTCATTTTAAAAGGAAAAATCAATTTCCAAAATCCCGATGACCTAACATACCATTTAATCTCACACTAGGTGGCGACTCCGTTTTTAATGTAAAATCCCGGCCCAAGAAGTTTTTCAAAACCGACGCATAGAAAAGCCCTTGAAAACCCATTTTAAAAAATGAATGGATTTGGTCGACTTAGAGAAGAAGGTATGGAACTTGTTTTCATCCTCTTCTCGATTCTCTACTTCTTCTACAATCAAAATCTAGGGTGCATCAGTATAACATCCATTAAGCCAAAAGATGCATCTCGTGAATCTTATCAGAAAGGTTATCCACATATATCAGATTTGATTGATAGATTAGCTTTTCAGGTTTTCTTGCAACAACTCTTTTATGACATTCTTAGGCATGATGTCCTATCTTGCCACAAATATAATAGTTACCTTTGACCTTTATATTCAAATCCCTTTTAAAGTAGTGACTTAGACCTAAATCATAATGTTTTTCGTTTTTTGTCAATCCTTGGGGACTCTACCATATTAGCTTTAGATTCCATAGTTTACAAATCCAATCATTTTTCAGCAACACGATGTTCCTTCTCTATACTCAATTTTAAGATAAGATCTTCAAGACTCATCTCTTTACTTTTACGTTTAAGATAATTCTTAAAGTCATTCCAAGAATAAGGTAATTTTTCAATAATAGTTGCTACTTGGAATGATCCACTTAATCATTCCTGATGCATAAATATCATGAAAAATCACTTGAAGTTCCTCATCTTGATTGACTACTGTTTTTGAATCCATCATTTTGTAGTCTAAGAATTTTCTAACTACAAACTTCTTAGTGCCAACATCCTCTATTTTATATTTCTTTTCAAGTTATTGCCACAACTCTTTCGTCGTTTTACCTGAAAAATATACATTGTAAAGTGTATTACTCAATCCATTCAAAATATAATTTTCTTCAGAAGAAATCAACAAGTTTCCAAGCTTCCACCGCAAGTGTGGTTTGTGTATCAGCAACCCCGGTCTGCATAGATGAAGCATCCTCTCATAGGACACTAGCAAGATTTAATATTGTTAAATAAAATAACATTTTCAGTTGTCATCTCTTAAAATAAGTTTCGTCAAACTTCTCAGGTTTCTTCCCATGAGATACATGGGTAGTCATAGTTGTTGTATTTGGCGCTCCAACCATCGACACATTTTGTGTATTCTCATTAGTCGACATATCTCATTAGTTAGTCCTTTAAATAAAATAAAAAAACTTTAATATTTCAAATCATCAAAATATAAATCATGTAATAGGTATGCCAAACATATAACACATAAAAATATGTTATTTAAATTCATATATTTAACAAACAATAATAACTTATATATCTCATAAACATAAATAGTTTATTGTAAAATTTCTATCATGAAATATTTAGCGTAATAGTATCAAAAACACATTTATCAACTAAAAAAAGAAAATTGATTCTATAGTCCTTAAAAGATATATAAATGAGAAAATAGACCTCCAACTACCAAATAACGTTGTTAGTCCCTAAAGATTTTTAAAAAATAGTCATCTATTCTTTGAAAATCATTTTCCCATAATTTATATAAAATATCATTCTGTAAACTATAACAAGACATGAATATTCACATTTTTATGTTGATATTTTTAAAAATTTAGTACATGTTTATGAGCTTATTATGTTGCTATAAACATTCACCAAACCACGACAAACATTCGCCAAAAATACCTCGATATTAAATTTCACAAAACAACAACAAAATCAACAAAAGAACATTCACAATGACCTAAGCAACTTCACCAAAATCAACAAAAACTAAACAAATCAAAACTGATATGATGCGATAAGAACGTTCACTATACCACAACAAAACATTCACCAAAAAACAACACAAAAACATTCACAGAGAACAAAGCAAAATCATTTTGAACAAATCAAAATAGATCACAATTTGTGCTGAACAAAATCAAAAAGAGAACATTCACAAATGAATAAACAACAAATTGCACAAAAATCAACAAAAAATTAACATTCACAAATCTGAATGTGAACATAAAAATAATCAACAAAAATTTACATAAACATTCATGTCGATTTCAATATTCAAATAAAAAAATAATCAACTCAAAAATTCACATATTTGAAATATTCACATGAATGTTCAAGGCGACGAGCAAGTCTGGAATTTCTAGATCTAAAACATTCAGATCTGGCAATTTCTAGATTTGAGAGAAAGAGAGAGATAGCGATGGACGAACGAACGATTGACAAACAACGGTGGATGAATCGGGGGACAAATGATTGACTTACAATCATTTACCAATGAGAATCTCATAAATTTGTACTTGTTAGCCTAAGCGGTTTCAATCATAGGATCCCTGTATAAATGTGATTTTGACAATAACACCACATTTGACGTTTTAAATGAACTAACAATATTTTTGAAGTATAGATCATCTGAGTATCATCGAACTGTGTCATGAAAGTTCATTCAAGTCGAAAGGTATGAAAATGTAAGATTTAAATAAGAATAATTTTTCATTTCGACAATATTCGCGAGATATTGAACTCGAAACTCTATAGGACGCACACACACATTGTATGTGTATGAATTTATGATATATTGATTGTAACATGTACAATATGCCTAAATATCACAATGTGAATTATGTGATTGATCATTACATGCAAAATCGAAAAAATCACCTCTTGATCATAATTATGCGAAATTGAAAAATCACGTTCTTAACATGATCATAAGATATGTTGTGTTTTTTGATCATCTAAGCATCATAAATATCATTATCACATGTTTTAAAAATGTTTAGAATGATAAATAATCATAAACCGAGACCAAAAATCCAAAACGGACGAAAATGGAAAGTCTACAGGAACTGCAGCACAAGTAGTCAACTACTTGTGCCAGAAGTAGTCGACTACTTCCGAGCAGAATGTTTTCTCTCTCATGCTCTGTTTTTGGCTTGACAATTTGACAACATTTACTTGTTCAAATCTTGTTCGAAATGTTCAAATCATGTTATGACATGTTAGTTTAATGTGTCTACTTGATATATACATGATCAATTGATATGTTTATCATTATATCTTAGATTAATTGATAAATTGGCTCAATGACTCGGAAAATTCTGTTTTCTACATAAGAAATGTGTTCTAAGTGTTGAAACTCTTGAAATGCTTCTAATTGATTAAATAGATTGTATTCACGTTTAAATGTGATTATACATTATGTATTTGATGTATAAATTAATGCCCTATTATTATACACATGAAATACATTATCTTGACAAAATAAGCAAGTGGTTGAGTATTTGATACCATCCTATTTTTTGGTAGGGTTGGTGGTAGCGCGTAAATACGCCGCTACTTTCACTCGCAAGTATACAAGGTCAAGTTTTAGCATAGATTGGGAGAGTTAGGGTTATTGTATCCACAGGGATTGGTTTTAACTATTATTCAGTACCGCATTTGTCATGACCTAACTTTATCTAGGCGAAAATAAATGTGTTTAAAATTAATAATACTAATACTAAGTTAATTAATCTAATTAAATTAGCTATACTAATACTATTATGAGATGTTTAGGGAAAGTATTGTGACAGGTATGATCCACTTACATATTTCTAAACCGAATTAAGTTAGTTTTTGAGCGTTTAAATAGTATTTTATTACATTTTAATTAGTTTTATTACTTTTTCTATAAATCAAGTGTGGGGGGCAAACGAAGAGATCGAACCAAAAGCGGATGAAGTTACGGTGGATAAACAAGCACGGAGGCAAAATTATGAAATAGGCCCACCGCCTAGGCGTCCAGACCATCGCCTAGGCAGTGAAGAAGTTGAGAAAATAGCAAATGTTACTGACGGACCACCGCCTAGGCGGAGAATCCTCTACCTAGGCGAAAATCCAGCAAATAAATCAAAGATAGGCTATTGACAGCCTATCGCCTAGGCGAAAATTCCTTTGCCTAAGCGGAAATCCAGCAGAACGTTCTTCCACGTCCATCACCTACTTCACCGCCTAGGCGATTAGCCAAACCGTCCTAACTCCGCCAAGGCAAAAATTCCACCGCCTAGGCAGAAACCCCCTACACAGTATGAAGATATTTTTAGGATATTTTGGCTATAAATATCCCCTCTCCTCCTCCTTCTCTGGCCTCTCTTGCAGTTTTGAGCACCTTAGGCCATATTTAGGCTAGGGTTTAGGAGTTTTAGAGGTGGAGTTCATATCCCGAAGTGGAGAAGACGGCGAATCGATCATTGAGCGTTCTTAGCGATTTATCTTCGGATGAGGCTAAGTTGTTCGATTTTTTTTCCTTATTTATTTATCTTAGGATCATGTGAGCATGTTTAGCTTATTATTTCATTATAAATGCGGCTATGTCCATAGGTAAGCATGGATTGTATAGGGATTAACACTTAATTTATAAATATGTTTGTTTGAATGATTTCAGTGTTGCGTTTATGTTTGTTCTTCGTAGTTTGATTATATTTATCGTGTTGTTCGTTTATCATGATTAGTTAGATAAATGGAGAATACGGGGTTTTGATAAACCCCAGATTCGAATTTGGGTAAACAAACGCTATGATTTTATAACCCGATCGGGGTTTGAATCGTGGACAATCAATGACGTTGGGGCAAAAGTCACGCTACCTAGGGTCGTTAAGATGTTGAGGAGGACTTTTTCGTTGACTCGAAGTTGCGTTATATCCCTCGTCTTACACTCGGGAGAGGTGGTGAGGGAGTTTTAGAACGGAGATTATCGATAGGGTAAATACAACGCGACGATCCAATAACCCGGGAGGGAGTTGGATTGTGTGCAATCAATGATGCTGGGCGAGACTCACATGACCTAGGGTCGTTAAGACGTTAAAGGAGACTTCTTCGTTGACTCAAAGTTGATAGGTGTGAAAAACCTATCTATTTCTAAACCGGATCTGTTAGTTTTCAAGCATTTTAGTTATATTTAATTGTGTTTTAGTGTGTTTTAGTGTAGAACAGGTGAAAGGACATCAAAGGGCGAGAAACAAGTGAAAACAGTGGAGAAACGGTGAACTAAATGTGTAAAACAGGGTTTCGGTGAATGAAGATCACCGCCTAGGCGGAAGTTCCACCGCTTAGGCCAAAAAAAGGCAGAATATTGGGTGTTGAAGGGTTGAACCACTGCCTAGGCAAGAAAACCACCGCCTAGGCGAGAAAACGACAGAATATCTTGCCAGCAGCCACCGCCTAAGCGAAAAAACCACCACTTAGGCGAAGTTATCGATAGAACTTAACCGACTTAAGTCCACCGCCTAAGTGGTGAACCACCACTTAGGCGATGACACTCTGCACATAAATATCTATTTTTAGATATTTTGAAGATATTTTTCAAATCCCTCTTTTTGACCCCTTTCTCCACCAAACCTAAAAAGAACCCTTACACCTTAGACATTTCTTAGACGTGGGAGACGGCTTGGTTGTTCTTGAGAGCTCTCTTCCACCTTAGTTAGATTAGATTAGTTTAGGAAGTAGATTAGATTAGTTTTAAAGAGTGTTCTTGGCCAATCCTTGAAGAGCTAGAAGAGGAAGTTCATCAAGCGAGAAGAGGAAGCTCGGGAGGACTATTCTTTGGTGAAAGTGGACTACTCCACTTTGAGATTTGGCTTTTCTTCCCTTGTTTCCATCTTTGTATTTAATGTTTATTGTTGATGATGATGATATCCTCTTGATTAAATGTTGTATTGGCTAAGAACATGTTAATGTAATTTAGAAATTAGTTAGGGAAATGTGTAGTTGTGTAAATACTCATTTGGTTTAATATATGTTTCTTTAACGGTTGTTGTTTTAAGTCTGATTGTGTTTATCATTTGAAGACAATATTAATATTCTTGTAATGGTATTAGGGTTGGATTTGAGAATCTAGGGTTTGACACTTGGGAGAGGTAACCTTGGACTCGGACTAGGGTAAACGCATCGTTATGACCTAACGATCCGGGAGGGCATTAGTTAGTGTGCAATCGATGACGTTGGGTCAAGACTCACGCGGCCTACAGTCATTAAGACATTGAGGGAGACCTCTTCGTCGACGCGAAGTCGCGTATTCCCCTGTCTTACACTCGGAAGAGGTGGCAGAGGAGTTTACGAATCGAGATTGTCGGATACTTAAACTCCGTTATTGTTAACTAAACGAAACCAAACATGTATTAAGTGAACGAAATCAATCCCTAATTAATAAAATTAGTTAGAATTAACCACTAATTGTAATTTAGCTTAGTTTAATTTCAATTCACGTCTTCCGTCGTCAGGATAACACGAGACTACGTCAATTGCGGTATTTAATTCAATTATTCACACTTTTCTCTGTGAGAACGATATCCGATCTTCAAAGATCCACTATATTAAAACTTTAGACCTCGTATACTTGCGAGCGTAAGTAGGCATGCACAAAATCTGCACCTACCAAGTTTTTGGCGCCGTTGCCGGGGAAAATAATGTGAATTTTATTTGAATTATTATTTGAATATTGCAAAAGAAACGCGGTATCGGCTCAGAACTTAAGTTTTAAATAGGAAAACCAAATGTATCGTATCCTAGTTCCATCAACACACCAAGTCTTTGGCATTGTAGACGTGAGTTTAGTGTGAATTCTAAGTTGATATAGCGACTAAGTAGTCGAGTGTTAATCCTGACATTTATTTTTGTTTAGTTTTTAATTTTTATTTTTGTTTCATTCTGTTAATGAGATCAAGCAGAGCGAGAAACGATGAAGAAGATTAGAATTCTTAATTCTCAATCCCGAGATTGAGCTTATTGCAAATGATAAGAACTGAGAGGAGAAGCCGACTTCAAAGCCATGATCTTGATCAGACTAAGCATTTGAGCCCAAATTCCTTGTCTATGGGGAATTTTGGTGAAAAATACTTAGTGACACAAAAGTCCAGCTGGGGACGGTAACTCAAGTGCTATTCTTTTGAAATGAAATTTAGGGCATCAAATTACCCGATTTTTGTTACTATTTATTTGATTATTTATTCTTTTTGGAAGCCGGCATGGCTTCGGAACGTGTTCGGTAGTGAATTTAGGAGTGTGGACGCTTGGAAAAGTATTTTAAATTTAAACACGTTGAACAAGCGAAGTGAAAACGTACGGGGTGGAGCTGTATTTTGAAAATTTGAGAAAAACACAAAAGTGGGAGCTTAAGGCCCACCGCCCAAGCAGTAAACCACCGCTCAGGCGGTAAAAATACAGAGTGGGTGAAAACAGCCCACCGCCCAAGCGGTGAATCACCGCTCAGGTGGTAAAAATACAAGATGCATCAAATTTTCAAAATATACTCCATCGCTTAGGCGGAAAAATCACCGCCTAAACGGATTAACAGCAGCACAAAACGTTTGCATAATGGTGTAATTTCGCTTAAGCGGAAAAAACACCGCCTAAGCAAAATTTAGTCAGAAGGTTTGGTTTTAGAGAAAAGAGTTCCACCGCTCAAGAGGTGAATCCACCGCCCAAGCGGTGAACCTTCTCCTGTTAAAAACAACCCATCGCTCAAAAATTAAAAACGCAAGGTTCCCTCCCCAAATCCTCCACATTCTCTCTAAAATCTCACTCCCAAACCGTTCCAATCCTCAAAAATCATCCATCCATTACCAAAAGTGGTCATTTCCATCACGATTCAACCTCCAAGAATCGGATTTCCACCTCTATTTTCTGAAAATTTAGGGTTTTGCGTGAAAGGTGCGATTTCTTCATTTTCTTTTGATTGGACCATTAATTCTCAACAAGTAAGTTTCTTTTACATTACATTTAGTCTAGTTATTGAAATTATTGGTTGGTTTGCATGATTATATCAATGAAATCAATGGATTTTGAAATTTTGCCCAAAAACCTTTAACCCTAGTTTCGCGATTTCGAAGTTCAATGGGTTTTTGGATTGATTCTTGATGATACACATGTTTAATTGGATTGGTTGAGTGTGTTGACTATATAGGATGTCACATTTGTGAAATTTGTTTGAAAAATTCAAATGGATATTCGTTTTGGGATGTATGTGCTCTTGACAATGTGATTAGGAAGGTTTATGTCTTTCAGTTGTTCATATATGATGAGGTTGTATTGGGTTTTTGTGATTGTGATTGTAGGAAATGCTGAAAAGAGCAGCAAAGAAGAGGGCCAGAGGTGAAGGGTCGAGTTCAAACCCTAGGGTGCCGACCGACGTTGACTACGATGCCACCCTCTTTGTGTCAAAACAAGTGGCGGAACACTTTAAGGAACACGAAAAACATCATGCCTGCACACGTCAACGGGGTTTCGGTCCGATCGAAGATCTCCTGGAGGAATTTCAGAATGAAATCCGAAGCCGCCATTGGGAGCAATTCTGCAAATCTCCACCCCCAGGTGAGATCGCTTTGGTCAAAGAGTTCTATGCAAATGCTACAGAGGCCATTGATGATCTAGCAAGGGTTCGGAACCAACCTATTATCAGTGGATGAAACAAGATAAAGACCGATTCTTCTCGCAGGTCAAACATTTTTACTGGGAGGATCCTCACCTATTTAAGCATTGTGCAGACCAAGTGATAAGGAAATGTGTGCTTGAGTACGAATTTGATAATATTTTAGATTTTTGTCATTCTCAGGCATGCGGGGGACATTTTGGAGGAAAAAGGACGGAAAAGTGCTTCAATGTGGTTTCTATTGGCCGTCTTTATTCAAGGATGCACATCGCTTTTGTCAGTCTTGTGAACGTTGTCAGTGCACGGGATCTATATCCCATCGAAATATGATGCCCCTACAACCGATCCTAGTTGTCGAGATTTTTGATGTGTGGGGTATTGATTTCATGGGACCTTTCCCAACATTATTTGGTCACGAATATATCTTGCTAGCAGTAGACTATGTGTCAAAGTGGGTTGAGGCCGTAGCTACTAGGACTAATGACCATAGGGTGGTGCTTCACTTTTTGAGGAAAAATATTTTCAGTAGGTTTGGGACACCACGTGCAATCATTAGCGATGAAGGATCACATTTTTGTAATCGGCCATTTGAGGCATTGGTACGAAAGTACTCAGTGACTCATAAGGTGGCCACACCTTATCATCCTCAAACTAATGGTCAAGCGGAGGTGTCTAATCGAGAAGTAAAGCAGATTTTAGAGAAAACAGTACGTCCGGACCGGAAAGATTGGTCAGAACGCTTGGTTGATGCATTGTGGGCGTATCGTACGGCTTATAAAATGCCTATCGGTATGTCACCTTACCGGTTGGTGTATGGGAAGGCATATCATTTACCTGTCGAGCTAGAGCATCATGCTTATTGGGCTACAAGAGCATTGAATTTTGAAATGAAACGGGCAGGGGATGAATGCAAGCTTCAACTCTCAGAGTTGGACGAGTTACGAAACGAGGCCTTTGAGAATTCAAGAATCTATAAGGAAAGGACGAGAGTTTTTCACGATAATATCATTAATAGGAAGTCCTTTCATCCTAATCAAAAGGTGTGGTTGTTCAATTCAAAGTTGAAACTTTTCCCAGGCAAACTTCGATCAAAATGGGATGGCCCATTTATGGTTGAAAGAGCATACCCCAATGGGGTTGTAGAGATTATCGACTTGAGAGATGGCCAAAAACTTAAGGTAAATGGACAAAGGTTGAAGCATATGGTAGGCTACGAGGAGCGGGGCGTTATCGAAGCGGTAAAATTGGTTGACCCGATCTATTCTTGATGCCCCATAACGTCCGGCTGAAGACGTTAAAATTAGCGCTGAGTGGGAGGCAACCCACTGTTGTATTAGTTTTCTAATTTTAGTGTTTATATTTGATTTAATAAGATTTCTTTGAGTGTTCTATCTAATAGATTTACAAGTAGTCGACACCGACTCAGTACAAATAAGCAATTCTGATACGTCAGGTTGTATCTCTCCTTGCTAATTTAATTTTGTCATTTTCACATTGAGGACAATGCAAGATTCAGGTTTGGGGGGGGGTAAATGCTTGTATTTTTTCTGATATTTTATTTCACACTTAATTTTGTCAATCTATCATTTGATAACACATCTGTCGGGTACAAACTAGAATTTGCTAAATAATTATTGGAGCAGAGCACTGATTTTTAAAAATATTTCATTTTTCGATGCTTACATGCATGCTAACTTTATTTTATTTTAAATTTAGTACATGAGTTAGTTTACTGAATTTTGATAAGAAAATAACCTATCCCTAAAGTTTAAAAATAAAAATAAAAATTGTGATACTAATAAAGATTTTCTGTCTTAATAATGAACTTTCGCTGAGTAACTGGACCTCTTGCCTCAGTAAGCTTTGAGTGTTCGCGTCAAAAGGGGAAAGCAATTTATTAAGACGATAAGAGGCTTGTTAACTTCGAAGCCTAAGTTGTTCGAGTTATTAAGCCTGAAAGGTGCTTTAACACCTAGTGCCCCGAGCCAACTGGATTGGGATCATTGATCCAACACTCGCTACACGGACATCTTAGAAAGCCCAGTGGGGTTAACATTGCACATGTCACTTATTTAAAGAAAATTACTTATAAAAAAAAAATTAAAAAAATATAATTAAAAAAAAACAAAAAAAACAACACCGATATAGACAAATATTTTTTTTTTTATTTTGGGGGAAAAGATTGTTTGAATTGTACAAAACCAATTGACTAACTATATGTGTTAAATTCATTATAACGAGAGTTGTATATATGTCGTGGGTACAAAAATGAATATTGTTAAAAATCACGTGCTATGAGATTAATGACTATTTCAGTAACTCTTGTTTGCCCTTGATTTGATATGTTAGCATTGGATAAGATTGATAGAAATTTTGTGAGAGATAATATGCACGAAAAGAGATTTTGAGATGTTTGTGGGTAGCATCACTGTAAACCCTCACGAGACTATACTCGTCCACTAGGGGTGACCTAGGGGTTTAAAGGCTTATTGCATACGCTAAATGCAATCGTGTTCCATACGAAAATGGATTTTTATTTAATTATTATATTTAGTTCTGCTCGAGGACTAGCAAAATTTAGGTTTGGGGGTGTGATCGCACCTCATTTTGTGCGATCTAATACCACTAAATTAAGTTTTGTTAATCTTTTAAATAAATTAAAATATTATAAATTAAGTTATTTTATTTGTTTTTGTAGGATTTTGGAAATGGTACAAAACCATGTTAATTTGGAGCAAAATTCAGAGAAAATGATCAAACGGATAAAAGTCGCGATTTTCGGCACTAGAATGAAGACCACTGTCCATTGTTTTGGACATAACTAATTATATAGTTGGAATTCTGAGATGAGACAAGTTTCATATGAAAGTAGACTCTCTAATCTTTCCAACGACTGGTTATAGAGCCAAATCGGAGTTCGTATGAAAAAGATACAATCGTTTGAAGATGGTCCTTCTATGCAGCCACATAGTGCTGCGGGTCAAACCGTTTTGACCCGAACCCGACCCGATTCGGCCCGACCCGCACTCACTCCGGTGGACAAATTGCACAACAACCCCATTGGCCTCCATATTTGACTTTTTGCACCCCTAGCCTCCTCTTTTGACTCAAATTCATCCCAAAACTCACCTTTTTGATTCTATAAATAGAAGGGAGGTTTGAGAGCAAAAAAGAATCCATTTTCCAACTTCATTCTTAGAAGTTGTAGCATTTTCTTGTGATTTGTCTTCTATTTTTGTATTTTAGTTTTTCATATAATTCTTGGGGGAGGAAATTGTAGTTGTTAGAATACAAAAGGGATATGGCATTTTTAAGAATTTCATTCAAGGAAACACCATTCCATGCATTCATGAGCGGCTAAATTTCCTTACATCGGGTTAGGATGTGATGAGGTATTTTGTATTTATGTAATATTGTATTTCTATTTAATTTTGGATTTTATATAAACAATTATGTGACAGGAATTCTATTCGTAAAAATGAATTTAATTGTGCTTGAATTTATTGTCAAAATGTTCTGATAGAGATTTTGGTTTGAATTCAATTACTGCTAGAACATTAAATCTTGCACCTGTGGTCTTGATTTAATGGTCACATAATCGTATTCGTGGGAATTGATTATTGGTCTGGATGGTTTATGTCTAGATTTTAATTCACCTTAAATTAGTGTAGTGTAGGAATTAAATACCGAAGATAAACCATGCCGGAGAATAACAATTCAATCTTTTTGAGTAGTTCCGGCTTGTAGTTAGGAACACTCATTTATACAAATCTGAGTTAAAGAAGAAAATACGAAAACAACATAAAATCTCAAAATACGGATTCATAATTGCTAACCCGATCCCCTATTTTTATTTAAATCAAACTTTATTTTCTTGCAATTAAAAATTTCAAAACCAAATAAAAAACTCAAATCATTTCGATAAAGTAAGAAAAATAATTGAAAATTAATAATTACAAGATCAATCCTTGTGGTTTGACACCCTACTTGAACACCGTACTACATCAGTATCGCGGTACCATTTAAGGGTATTATTTTTGAGCGATCAAGCCCCGACTTCATTAATTATCTCTTTGGGCTGTCGGCACCAGAGTCACTTAAAAGCCAGGACCCTACTTTGCATAGGGTCATCCAAAAGATCACATCTGACACGGTAAAGTGGAAACACCAGGGGCCGAACGTCGCTACCTTTCGGTAAGATGCCTCAAGCCAGTTTAAAAAATCTGGCACCACTTCATCTGTGGAAGCCTCCTGCCGACATCACATTTGTCAGACCTCTCAAAGGACAGGGCCTTTTTGATCTATAAAATTCAGACTGGACAACCAATTAACGTTGGATTTCTGATCTATTCTTCGATCATTCATGTTACGAAAATGGTAAAGGGTGGGCTCCCGTTTCCGTCATTATTGACCCATATTTTCAGATTAGCTAATGTGACTGTATCCGAGAGAAGCCAGTGTGACCCTATCGCTCCACTTACTCTGTCAGCGATAAACCGGTTGTGGAAGACTAGGGCGCAAGAGGCACCTGAACCTGAGCCTGAGGAAGGAGAAGAGCAAGTAGACGGACGACTGGACCTTCTGGAGCCCGAGATGAAAAATCCCAAGAGAGGATAAACAACAAGCTTCAGATCATCTTCCAGAACCAATTCGAGATTGCTACTTTCCTGGACCAATTTTCGAGACAACAAGATCGAGTCCAACGGAAGATTTGGGAGGGCCTTGGCCTTGAGATGGACGATTACCCACCAATGCCATCTGTGCCACCACATCTACTCTAGAGACCACACTCTCCTTCCCAAAGTGATGATGGTGATGATTTGTCTTCAGGTGAACATTAGGGAATAAGTCTTATTCCCTAGGTATGTGTTCAACCCATTTTGTGTGCAAGCATGCTATATGTTTATTGGGTTCGCTGATATTGGAACACTGCCATGTTCAGGCCTGAATGGTATGGATTGGATGATAGTTTAGAAGATGTTCGTCCATTTTGACTTTTTGTAGAAAAGGATGAACAAGTATTATTATTTTTTGAACAAAATGAAATTTTTTGTTGTACAGACCTTTATTTATTTATGTATGTATTTTATTATGAATGTTTTAATTTTAAATTTTTAAGTTTAGTTAGTTTAATTTTTGTTTTTGCATGTTTAGTGTTAGATTAATTTATGTATGTTAGTATTAGAATTAGTTTAGTATTGTGTATGTATAAAGTTGTGTTTGAATGTTAGATATGAGTTCATTTGGGCTAAGACCCGATGATGAGAATTATCCCCAAATTGCATATTGAGGTCGGGGGTAATACCTTTCTTGTGTGTTTTGTGTGCTTAACATGTCGATTGGGTAAAAATTATCTCGATCCGAAAATTGCACGACATTTGAACTCAAAGTATAATTATCTGAATGATTAGACGTTGATTATTCGATATTAAGCTCATGATAGAAAATGAGGAAACTAGAACTTGATTTGGGGAAAACTTGAGGCGAAATCCTAGGTAAGGTAATTCCGGAGACGTGATTTAGGCCGTAAATTTTTCGCTTGAACTGTTGTAGCTAACCTGAAAATATTAATTCCTTATTTCCCCTTTCGAATCCGATAACGTAATCAAATTCTGAAAACGTTCAAATACTCCTTTCAATTAAATTTTTGCTAACCCAATGTCGCTAAGCCCAATTTTGAAAATTGAGTGAAATCAAGTGAGCGGTCGGGTTTTTGATAAATTTTTACTGATTCGGTATTAGTGTATTTACTTGTCACTTTCGTATTTCTTTTTGCACGCTCCTAAAATAAGTTTGGGGGTGTGTTTCTATCATTTCTTTTTACATATTCCTAAAATTTTATAAATTCGAATAAGTCTGGGGGTGTGTTTCTCTAACTTCTTTTTGCACTCTCCTAAAACTGTAATTATTCGACTTAATTTAGGAATATGTTGTTAAAAAATAAAAAATAAAAAATGAATAAATATAGTTTTTTATTTTCTTCTCTTTCGACAAGTGAATACTAGGATTTTCATTTCTTATTCAGAATTGTACTTTAAATATGGGGTCATGAGAGAGGATAGCGACAAGCGATTTTACCCCGGGTATCGTTAAATTAAACCGATTTACTATTTTTTATTCCAGTGATACCCGTGGTCGTTCTCCAAAGCCAAACCTAGCCCTATTGATCTCTGTGTATATCCGATCCTACATTAGTGGATAGTAGACTCCAATCAAGCTTATGGTTTTCCTGAATCCTTCAACGGTTTAAATTATGAGCTTAAGGATTGAATAATCGAATCCGGTATTTGACTAGTTATACATTTGAGTTCTCACACACATACTTCAAATGGATCTAGAATGGTTTTTATTGATATTGATCGTTGAAATTCTAGAACACCACTTGGTATGGGTTACTTCCCGAACTTGATCTGATTTAGGGATGTTGAGGGAGGAACAAATTGGTCATTTAGATTGAACTTTATATTTACATGCATATACTTCTTTCATGTTAGTTTAATTTTTCATTTTTTGTTAGTTAGTTCGTTAGTTAGTTTAGTTTAGTGTTAGTGTTTTGCTCGAGGACTAGCAAAATTCTAAGTTCGGGGGTATTGATAGGTTTGAAAAACCTATCTATTTCTAAACTAGATCTGTTAGTTTTCAAGCATTTTAGTTATATTTAATTGTGTTTTAGTGTGTTTTAGTGTAGAACAGGTGAAAGGACGTCAAATGGCGAGAAACAAGTGAAAACGGTGGAGAAACGGTGAAGTAAATGTGTAAAACAGGTTTTGGTGAGTGAAGATCACCGCCTAGGTGGAAGTTCCACCGCTTAGGTGAAAAAGAGGCAGAATGTTGGGTGCTGAAGGGCTGAAGCACTGCCTAGGCGAGAAAACGACAGAATATCTTGCCAGCAGCCACCGCCTAAGCGAAAAAACCACCGCTTAGGCGAAGTTACCGACAGAACTTAACCGACTTAAGTCCACTGCCTAAGCAGTGAACCACCACTTAGGCAGTGACACTTTGCCCAGAAATATCTATTTTTAGATATTTTGAAGATATTTTCCAAATCCCTTCTTTTAACCCCTTTCTCCACTAAACCTAAAAGACTTACACCTTAGACACTTCTTAGATGTGGGAGAGAGCTTGGTTGTTCTTGAGAGCTCTCTTCCACCTTAGTTAGATTAGATTAGTTTAGGAAGTAGATTAGATTAGTTTTAAAGAGTGTTCTTGGCCAATCCTTGAAGAGCTAGAAGAGGAAGTTCATCAAGCGAGAAAAGGAAGCTCGGGAGGACTGTTCTTTGGCGAAAGTGGACTACTCCACTTTGAGATTTGGCTTTTCTTCCCTTGTTTCCATCTTTGTATTTAATATTTATTGTTGATGATGATGATCTCCTCTTGATTAAATGTTGTATTGGCTAAGAACATGTTTGTGTAATTTAGAGATTAGTTTGGGAAAGGTGTAGTTGTGTAAATACTCGTTTGGTTTAATATATGTTTCTTTAACGGTTGTTGTTTTAAGTCCGATTGTGTTTATCATTTGAAGACAATATTAATATGTTTTTAATGGTATTAGGGTTGGATTTTAGAATCTAGGGTTTGACACTAGGGAGAGGTAACCCTGGACTCGGACTAGGGTAAACACATCGTTACGACCTAACGACCCGGGAGGGCGTTAGTTAGTGTGCAATTGATGACGTTGGGTCAAGACTCACGCGGCCTAGAGTCATTAAGACATTGAGTGGGACCTCTTCGTCGACGCGAAGTCGCGTATTCCCCCGTCTTACACTCGGAAGAGGTGGCGGAGGAGTTTACGAACCGAGATTGTCGGATACCTAAACTCCGTTATTGTTAACTGAATGAAACCAAACATGTATTAAGCGAACGAAATCAATCTCTAATTAATCAACTTAGTTAGAATTGACCCACTAATTGTAATTTAGCTTAGTTTAATTTCAATTCATGTCTTCTGTCGTCAGGATAACACGAGACTACGTTAATTGCGGTATTCAATTCAATTATTCACACTTTTCTCTGTGGGAACGATATCTGATCTTCAAAGATCCACTATATTAAAAATTTAGACCTCGTATACTTGTGATCATAAGTAGGCGTGCACAAAATCCACACCTACCAAGTTTTTGGCAGTAAACCACCGTTTAGGCGGTAAAAATACAGAGAAGGTATTTTTCAGCAAACAAGGCCAAAAACTTGGTAGAGGCGATTTTGTGCATGCCTACTTATGCTCGAAAGTATACGAGGTCTAAAGTTTTAATATAGTGGATCTTTGAAGATCGGATATCGTTCCCACAGAGAAAAGTGTGAATAATTGAATTGAATACTGCAATTGACGTAGTCTCGTGTTATCCTGACTACGGAAGACGTGAATTGAAATTAAACTAAGATGAACTACAATTAGTGGGTTAATTCTAACTAGTTTTATTAATTAGGTATTGATTTCGTTCACTTAATACATGTTTGGTTTCGTTTAGTTAACAATAACGGAGTTTAGGTATCCGACAATCTCGGTTCGTAAACTCCTCCGCCACCTCTTCCGAGTGTCAGACGAGGGAATACTCGACTTAGTGTCGACGAAGAGGTCCTACTCAATGTCTTAACGACTCTAGGCCATGTGAGTCTTGACCCAACGTCATCGATTGCACACTAACTAACGCCCTCCCGGGTCGTTAAGTCGTAACGATGTGTTTACCCTAGTACGAATCCAGGGTCACCTCTCCCGAGTGTCAAACCCTAGATTCTCAAATCCAATCCTAATACCATTACAAGCATATTAATATATTCATCAAATGATAAACACAATCGGAATTAAAACAACAACCGTTAAAGAAACGTATATTAAACTAAACGAGTATTTACACAACTACACATTTCCCTAACTAATCTCTAAATTACACTAACATGTTCTTAGCCAATACAACATTTAATCAAGAGGATATCATCATAATAAACTATAAACATTAAATACAAAGATGGAAATAAGGGAAGAAAATCCAAATCTCAAAGTGGAGTAGTCTACTTTCGCCAAAGAACAGTCCTCCCAAGCTTCCTCTTCTCGCTTGATGAACTTCCTCTTCTAGCTCTTCAAGGATTGGCCAAGAACACTCTTTACAACTAATCTAATCTACTTCCTAAACTAATCTAATCTAACTAAGGTGGAAGAGAGCTCTCAAGAACAACCAAGCCCTCTCCCACGTTTAAGGAGTGTCTAAGGTGTAAGGGTTCTTTTTAGGTTTGGTGGAGAAAGGGGTTAAAAAGAGAGATTTGTAAAATATCTTCAAAATATCTAAAAATAGATATTTCTGTGCAGAGTGTCACCGCCTAAGCGGTGGTTCACCGCTCGGGCGGTGGCGTTAAGTCGGTTAACTTCTGTCGGTAACTTTGCCTAAGCGGTGGTTTTTTCGCTTAGGCGGTAGCTATTGGCATATCATTCTGATCTTTTCTCGCCTAAGTGTAGTTTTCTCGCCTAGGCGGTGGTTCAGCCCTTCAGCACTCCAACGTTCTGCCTCTTTTCCGCCTAAGCGGTGGAACTTCCGCTTAGGCGGTGGTCTTTATTCATCGAAACCCTATTTTGCACATTTACTTCACCGTTTCTCCACCGTTTTCACTTGTTTCTCTCCCTTTGACATCCTTTCTCCTGTTCTACACTAAAACACACTAAAACACAATTAAATATAACTAAAATGCCTGAAAAGTAACAAATTCGATTTAGAAATAGATAGGTTTTTCACATCTATCAGAAGTCATCTATTCTCTCGTCTTACACTCGAGAGAGGTGGCAGTGAAGTTTACGTACCAAGATTGTTAAATAGGTCAAACACCGTAAACGTGAGTAAATCGAGATCGAACACGTATTTGTAAACACATTAATTCCTAGGCAATTCTTCATCCTAAAACATATTAGTTTATTAATGTATTTAATTTAGGTTATATTAGTATTAGTTTAATTAATTAAATACATTTGTTTTTCGCCTAGATAAAGTTAGGTCACGACAAACGCGGTATTCAATAGTAATGACACCAATCTCGATGGATACGATAACCCAATCTTAACGATCACACTATACTAAAACTTTAACCTCATACACTTGCGACTAGTCATATATGCGAAGGAAAGTAGAAATCCTTCGGCGTACAAGTTTTTGGCGCCGTTGTCGGGGATTGGTCGTTAGGCGAATTCAGTTCTTGGCGATCACTACCAAGTTTTTGGTAACGATTTCTGAGGATTGATTTGTTGTTATTTTCAATATCGTGTGTAAATGACTTAATTTTACTTTAGGCATTTATTTTGTATATAATTTTTGTTTGTAGTTTTGTTTTTGTTTCCAATGCAGGGTACTTGGCGATGTTAGATCGACGGGTATTGTTCCATCCCTTTCGATGGGATTCCAAACCGTTTTATGTTGCTTGGCCAAGCACATAAGCCTATGAGGCGTTTCATTGAAAGATTGAGCCATCCAAAGCAAAACCTCGCCAATCTTGAGGGCGTTTTGAATGTTGGGCCGAGGATATTAAAGCACGCGCTTCTTGGGGGAAAACCCAAGGTCAAATAAGTTAAATCCGTCACATCCGACTTGATTCGGAGGCGAGATCCTCTCGCCTCCCAGGTAAGTGTTCTAAACATCCTTCGTCAGTATGCTTTAAATTTCATATGTAGAGAATGATGATTGGGTTCGCTGAGGACACTATCCATTTTGAGTTCTGAAGTGATGTGTAGTATGTAGTATGTTAGTTTATGTGTTACTGTTTTCTCGTATTGCATGTGTGTTTAGGTTAGAATGTGTTTATGTTTTTGTGTTGTGTTTTCGTGTTGAGTTTTGCGTTCATCTGGGCCGTTACCCAATGATAAAAATTACCCCTGGTTATTTTCGAGGTCAAGGGTAATACTCATTCATATGTGATTCTGTGTGCTTGATTATGCTTTTTGGTAAAAACTATTGTAGATCCTAATTTGCACGAGCACATAGACTCAATGTATTTCCATTCAATTGACTTGAGAAAGATTATCGATTAGCCAAATTCATGACACATTAAGGATTCTAGAACTTGATTGAGGGGAAGCTTGAGGCGAAATCCTAGGTGAGGTAGTTCAGGAGACGTGATTTAGGCAGTCGTTTTGTCGCTTGAGCCTTTTTAATCCTACCCTGATATATGTTTATCCCTCATCAACCTATTGAAGCCTAAATGCAAATTCAATTCAAAACACATAAACTAATACCATGGCCAGTGGATCTTTTTCCAAACCTAAATCGCTGAATTTAAAGGCACATTTGAGTGAATCAAGTTAGCAATTGTAAATGCTACTTGATGTGAGCGGTTGGGTTTAGGACGAACTTCTAATTGGTTCGGTATTTTAGTAATCACTTGTTATTTTTTGTTTGTATTTTACACACCCCTTCAATTGTAACAATCAAATAAGTTTGGGGGTGTGTTCGTTGAAAAAAAAAAGAAAAAAGAATCAAATGTAAATATTGTTTTTATTTCTGTTTCTTTTGACAAGTGAGTACGTCAGTCTTTAATTGATTGTTCGGGATTGTTTTCCAATCTAAGTATGGGGTTCGAGAGTGATTGTGACAAGCGTTGAGCCTTGGGTAACGTTAAGTTAACAACGTTAACCCGTTTTCGATTCCAAATTACCCTTGGCCAAATAATCCTTAAACCAAACCAAGTCCTAATGATCTCTACGAACTACTTATGCCTACATTAGTGGAGAGTGGACCCCAATCAGGCCTATGGAAATCCTAGTCCTTCACGGTCCAGGTCAGGAATTTCATTGGGGGATAATCCAATATGGCCGTTGTAAAGTTATATTATTGAGTCTCGCATTAACACGTTTACAGGATCTAAAATAGCATTCACCATTATTGCATGTCGAAATTCTAGAACCACATAATGTGTATTACCACCTGAACTCGAAATAATTGGCGGTTGTTGAGGGATAAAAATAAATAGGCCGTTAAAAGAAGTCAAAACTTGTATGTCTTTATATTTAAATTGTTTTAGGTTGTTTGTTATTTAATTTAGTTTGTGTATTTTCATTTCTGTGTGTGTGTTTGGCTCGAGGACTAGCCAAATTCCAAGTTTGGGGGTATTTAATAGGTGTGATTCACCTACGTATTTCCAAACCGAATTAAGTTAGTTTTTGAGCGTTTAAATAGTATTTTATTACGTTTTAATTAGTTTTATTACTTTTTGTATAAATCAGGTATGTGGGGAAAAAAAATAGGAAACTGAAGCGAAAACGATGAGATCAAACCAAAAGCGGTGGATAAACAAGCACGGAGGCAAAATTATGAAACAGGCCCACCGCCTAAGCGTTCAGACTACCGCCTAGGCAGTGAAGAAGTTGAGAAAAGAGCAAATGTTACTGACGGACTACTGCCTAGGCGGAGAATCCTCCGCCTAGGCGAAAATCCAGCAGAGAAAACAAAGATAGTGCTTTTAAAAACCAAAATGAGCTTTTTTAGTTGATGAAATTTTGTATGACAATATTACCTTTATTTTTATTTACTTATTACAAAATTATATTTAATTTTTCTTATTTAACAATATTTTTATTTTTATTTGAAAAATATATGTACATTTAAAAAAAATATTTTAATATTCAAATTTTTTATTTTCATTATATAATATATTTTCAATTGTAAAATTTAGTTTTATATAAATAAATATTTCTTTTGCACATTTTTTTTTTTATACTTAGGACCCGTTTGGTAATACAATTCAACACTCAACTAATTACATTAAGTACTTAGTAAAATAAGTTTATTTGAAAAGTATAATTAATAGTACTTAATCAGTTAAATGCCACTTAAAAATTTATGTTAATGGGCCTAAAAAAATTCAGCACTTAATAGGCTCAGACCTTTTTTTTTTTTTTTTTTTTTTAATGCTTTTGAGACATTTTTACCCCTTAGGCATATTTTATTAACTTGAGACAGAATTGTGATTGAATTGTTTAATTCCTAGATTTTTGTTTTTTTTTTGTTGAACTCTATGTTTTTGACTTATGATAATTAATATATTTGAACATTTTATTACGTTATTGCTGTTTTTATTTTATTATTTTGTTCTCGAATTGTTTTTTCATATTGTCATAATTTTATTAAAAATTTAAATTTAAGGATAGCCGTGTGAATTAATTAATTTTCAATATTTAAATTTTGTATTTATCGAACAGACAAAAAAATTCAGCACTTGAAAATCAATACTTAAAATTTTAATTTTATCGAACAAGCTTATGATATTTTTAGCACTTAAAATTTAGTATTTAAAATTGAGGCGCACACCATATGGTCCTTTTCCAATTTGGAAACTACTGATCCAACCCATTAGGTTATTTTTTGCACTAGTAATGAGAATGTAACTTCCAAAAACATGAATAATAGCATCGCTTACTTCCCATTTATTTGCGGCTCAATTTGACAACATTAATCACTCCCTAAAACAGCGAGGAAATTTGGTGAGTTAAGAAAAAAAAAAAAAAAAAAAAAGATTGACATGAAACATGAGAATTTTTTTGTGAGTCTATTGCTGAAAAATTAATTTTTTTTACCATAATAATCAGTGGAATGTTCTTTTATAAATGAGATATTAATCATTGTTTTTTTTTGGATGAGTGGATTGTATTTTCAGTAGATGTTATATGTAACATCTTATAGTTAGTGTGCCAACGTATGTTGAATGTAACATCCAAATGATCAGTTGGTTATTATTTATTATCTAGGAAAAAGTACATTTTAAACTCTCTAACTATTTACACGTTTCTAAGTAGTTCTTATAAGTATGAACGTTTTATTTTAAACCCTCTATGTATTAACGCATTTTTAAATGGTCTTTCAGTTAAAAATTTAGTCCAAAATAACAGAATGGAGGGGCAAAATAGTAATTTTACATTTTTTAAATTTTTTAATCATTTTTTCTTTTTCTTTTTCTTCTCTATTTCTCCATCTCCCGCTCAACTCTCTCTATCTCTCTCTCTCTTCCTCCCTCCCTCTTCCCCTCTCTACCAATAAGGGTAATAGGGGTGAATATCTCCCGTAATAGGGGGTGAAACACCTCTTGTAGCATGGGGTGTTCACCCCTTGTGTAATAGGGGGTGTTTTACCCCCCCTGTTGTAGGGGTGGTCACCCCCCTTATCCAGGGGTGAACACCCCCTATTGTAAGTGGTGTTTCAACCCTTGTTACAAGGGGTGAAACATCCTCTGCAACATCGGTGAACAACCTCCTTGTTGTGCTTTTCGAGGAAGAGAGAGAGAGAGGGAGGGAGGGGGAGAGAAAGAAAGAGAGAGTTGAGCGGGAGAGATAGAAGTGAAGAAGAAAAAGAAAAAGAGAAAATGATTAAAAAAATATAAAATTACTATTTTTTTTTTGACAGAAGGACAATTTAAAAACGTGTTGATATTTAGAGGGTTTAAAATGAAACACGCAAACTTAGAAGAATTATTTATAAACGTGTCCATAATTAGAGAGTTTAAAATGTAATTTTCCTTATTGTCTAATATTGCGTGACACCTGATTAGGCCTTTTGCACAACCTTTTTCAAACCTTATGTGACATGAAGTGACAGTTTCCGAAACATACCTACGCATAGTCATTCATGTCCATTTTAGAGTCCTTATGCATTCCAATCTCGGTCAAAACCCTCTAAAAAAGTTCTCCATATTTTCACTATTCCCCGGCTATTTTGACGGCGACAACTTCTATATATTCTTTGATACACCTACAATGGTTACCACACGTTGTAAAATGAAAACCAAAAACCCAAACATCGTGGATACCATCGTCAATCTGTTAGACTCAGGTAAATACATTCGTTATTCAGATTTTGACTTATTGTTCTATTCTGTACACAATCAAGATTGGACTTTCGAGTTTTTTACGCTGTGAAAACCTAAAATTTTTCACACGCAATGAGTGGTGACCCAAAAATAGCCAATAGAATAGATGATCTATCTTTATGTTGTTTTAGTACGTTTGTTTTCCCTTTCTATCTTCTTGCTCTGATACGTTATGTTTTACTATAATAATATGTGTTTCATCTTCTATCGTATTATGATTATGTCTTCAATTTGACAAATACATGTGTATTATCTCATTTTGGTACAGGTAACTGTTGATGCGTTTTGTCTTCCTTTATGTTTTATATGTAGTATACGATGATTTTAAAGTGTTGAAAGTGGTTTATTTGAAACTTCATTGTTAATGAACATGTTAAATGTAACACATTCCAATGTTACAAAAAATCAAAACTCACGAGTTCATGCTGAACGAAACATTCTCTCAAAATGTCTTTCGAACTTATGTTGAATGTAACATGGTATATTATACACAATTGAGATTTGTTATTTGTTGCGTTGAACATAACATATTCATCCCTAATGCAGATGATTCTTCCCTTATCTGTGACAACCAACGTGAGGTGTCGACCAGCAGTTCAGATGCAAAAGATGGTAATCCTAAAATCTTTTGTGCGAATTGTGGTATTATGTAATTCATTTCACTGTATAAAAATACGGCGAGTACTGAATGTAAACATCATTGATTATGCACAATTCATATTTTGTTATATGTTTGTGTTGAATGTAACATCTTTATGACAACATAGGTGATTTTTCCCCTAACCATGAGATACAACTAGTAATTTTGATACAAAAAAATGATAATCCATTTCATCCTCTGTGCTTGTTGTGTTAATATGTAGTTCATTTCTTTGTATAATTTTGCAATTGTATTTTGTAGATGCACAAACATCGCAGCCACCAAGTACACATGATGTTGGCCCCAAGTTTGTGGAGTTTACCCCCGAGGATGTCCAACTAATTTTTGGGTTTACATCTGATACTGAACAAATACCTGGACGATATGCAAAAAAGGGAGATTGCTTATTCCTAACCCATCGAGTGGTGAATACTAACAAGATAAGTGCGGTTCAGAAGCAAATATTGACCGCCATTGCTGGAAATAGTGAATGTTGAACCTAATGTTTTGATGGATACTAATGTTTTTATTGAGTGTTTTTAGATTTAAGTTCCATATATTTGATCGAGAAGGAGAATCATTAAATAATTAATAATGGGTGCAAAATGAAGGCAATGAAGATATGAAGAATATTGAAGACAATTAGATGAAAACAACTCATTGTTTTTATACTCTTAATACAACCCGTTAAAAAATAATTAATATTATGTGTGTAATGATAATTTTAGGGTTCTAATATGTTTTTATGATGTGTTAAGTTATTAAAATGTTTTTGGTTAAGGGCCTAATTGAAAAAACAGTTTTAACACTTAAAATGGTAGTTTTTCAGGTCAATTCAGTTAACTGACGAAAGGGGTCGGTCAAATAACAAAAATAGTGAGTTGAGGAAGTGAAATGGGTGACCTACTAGTCAATTCAGTTAACCGAAAGTTGGGTCGGTCAACTAACGAATCCAGTAGAAGAAAAAGGAAAAGGGAGAAACCTACTAATCCAATCGGTTAACCGATGAAGGTGGTTGACCAATTGACTGGATGTGTTTAATGGCCATAAAAATGACCATTGAAGCAGGCAGTCAACCAGCAGTAGGATCTGGTCAATCGACAGACCCAGTCAATTTCTTGACTGAATCGATTTTTGGGTTAAATCATCTCATTTTTTATGATTTCAAGAGAGTATTTCAAGTGAATTTAAAGTATTTCTAATACATATCATATATTATGTGATTCCTATTTATTTGGTCCACTTATTTATTTATTCTCTTAATTAAATTAATAAAGTACTTTCTATTTTTAAGGATTTTGATTTGAAAAAGTTTTAAAGACCAACTTGTTCTTTTCTAAAAGTGTGTTTTAATGAAACATACTTATTTTGAATATATATGGTATATGGGGTCTTAGGATATCATTTAAAGTGATTACATTTGAAAACTACTTATTATAGGTTTAGTTTTAGGTTTATTAATAGGGACCTGCGGGATTAAGAAACATTAATCAAGAACATCAAAAGTTTTGCTGTTCTAAGAGAGATTCTTTCACTGAAATTCGTACGTGAGATTATTAAGAGTTCTTGATCGAAGCGCTAAGTATTTTTAGTCACTTGTTTGTGTCCTCTATTATGTTATTGTAATAATTTTCGACGAATCTTGGTGAGATCTTTCCAAGCCGTTTTGTTTTGCTTTCTTAAGATTAATTGATTAATTGCTTTGGTTAATTTGTTTGTGAAAAATCTTTTTCAAATCTAATTTCGTGAAAATCTTTCAAGATGGTTTTTATCTAATTATTTGATATTTGTGGTTTAAATTGTTTAAAATAAGATTTGTGCCTTACATTAAATCTATCACTTAGTATTTCAGGACATTAATAGAGTATAATTGTATTGAGGTGGTAGAAGTTCCTTGTGGAAAAAAACTTAAAAATCTTTTGTATTTACGAGTTTGAGCGGATTAGACATGTTTGGTTCGGTGTCTAATCAAGGTAGCTAGGTTTTAATATTTAGCCTATGAAAAAGTTGGGGTTTAATCTTTAGCATAAAAAAATATTAGAGTTTAATCTATAGCCTACGAAAAAAATTAGGTTAGTCTTTAGCCTTTGAAAAGATTAGGTTTTAATTCTTCATATAATGGAATTGGAATGATTATAAAGGTTAGTCTTAAGCCTACGAAAATGATAAGTGTAATAGTATGAGAGTGTGGTAGGTTGATTCTGAGCCTATGAAAAGAATCAGTATTGTAAGGTTAATTCTAAGCCTATAAAAAGAATTAGAATTGTAAGGGTTTCGTTCCTACCTGGTAAAGGAATCAAGGGGTAGTGGATTGAAAACTCCCTGTAGAGCTCGAGAAAGTAGACGTAGGTAACATTAGCTTGCCAAAACAAGATAAATTCTTAGTGTTGCATTGTTTCTTTTTTGTTTGTTTGGGTGTGCACTTAGCTAAACATATTTCCGCTGCTTAACAAGATAATAATCAATTAGGGAATTGATATCTTGAATTTGAAATTATTGCTTAAATTTTTATAACTATCTAATTCACCCTCTTCTCTCTTGGGTAGATCTATGGGCCAACAATTGGTACCTGAGCTGTTTTAGCTTAATCGACTTAATATCCTAGCTAAAAATATCAAATAGCACACCACGTAAACACTTTAGGAGAAGGACAATCTATTGATCGTTCTCCGTTATTTGCAGGTGATAACTATTGATTCTGGAAAGATAAAATGATTGCCTTTCTACAAACCACTAACTATGATGTGTGGTTGGTAATTGAAGATAGCTCATATATTCCTAAAGAAAATGGGGTTGTTAAAAAGAAAGAACAACTGAGTCCATGTGATAAACATAAGTTATCTATTAATTCTCAAGCTATAAACATTTTGTTTTGTTCTTTAGATGCAAATGAATATAGCAGGGTTTCAAGTTGTGGATTGGCAAAAGAAATGTGGGATATATTGAAAATCACATACACGGTAACTAATCAAGGAAAACAATCTAAAATCAATGTCTTGATTCATCAACTCGAACTGTTTAGAATGGGTGATGCAAAAATAATTCCAAAAATGTACACTAGATTCAACAATATCTATAAAAATCTTGGCCAACTCGGAAAGCCTTATTCCGTGGAGGACAAAGAACAAAATATTTTTAGACCTTTGACCAAAGTTTGGGAACCAAAAGTGAATGCAATCGTGGAAGCCAAGGATCTAACCAAATATACTATCGATAAACTCATTAGTAACCTAATGACCCATGAGACAACTATTCGTGGATATGAGGATAGATCAGGAAGTAGCAAAAAGAAATCCTTACCACTGAAAGCTCAAAAGAATGAGGAAAACGATGACAGAGATGATATAAGTCTTGATAGTAAACAAGAAAAAGATGTGGCGCTTCTCACCAAGAATTTCAGAAAGATGACCCCACGAACATTCCGTGGAAGAAAAAATTTCAACATGAATAATGTTTAATGCTACAACTGTCATAGAATCATTCACTTTCAATCTGACTATCCCGAGCCAAAAAGAAAAAAGAAAAATAAAAGAAAATAAAAGAAAGGGAAAGAAAAAGGTAAAAAAAAGAATAACAAAAAGTCCATGAAAGCTACCTGGGATGACTAGAAGTGAAGCAGCTCGAAAAAATCGAGTAGTGACGATTCATCTATTCTTGCTCTGATGGCCACTAAAGATGAGGTAACATAGTGTTCTAGTTCTTGTCCTTTAGACTTTGATGAACTATTTGATGTCTATCAAGGACTAACACATAATTATAAAAATCAGTGTTTATAGATAAATGCTCTACAAAGTATAATTAACATACTTAACAAGCAAGGGATTAAATTCGAATATGAAAATAATGAATTGAAATCCAAAATTTCAGATTTACATTTTATTGTTTTCAAATCCATATGTGACAAAAATAATTTGAAAATGCTTTTGGGAAGTTCAAGAGGAATTTTTGATAAAGTTGGAATTAGTTTCCAGAAAATATTAAACAAAAGAGATTTTATAAATTCTTTTCTGAAACTAAAAGTCTTGTTAGATATTTTAGATACAATGTTGTGGGGCATACTATAAAGAGGTGTTTTCAAAGACTATCTAAATTTAAACGAGTTTGGGTTCCTAAAAGAACTAAAATTATCCCCGCTAACATCGGACCCACTTAGATTGGGTACCACTTAAGAACTATTTGAGGTGCTCCTTGCAGGTTATTCTAAAAGTAACAATAGGTAAGGGAAAATGGTTCTTGGATAGTGGTTGTTCTCGGGACATGACGGGTGACAAATCTAAATTTACATCTTTAACACCAAAAAATGAAGGTCATGTGACTTTTGGAGATAATGCAAAGGGTAAGATTATTGGTATAGGTAATATCAGTATGGTCTACTATTATTGAAGATGTGTTATTAGTAGATGGTCTTAAAGATAATTTTCTTAGTATAAGTCAGTTATGCGATAAGGGATATAATGTTATATTTGATAAAAATAGATACATTATTAAGAATGGGTATGATAGTAGTATGTTACTTGTTGCATCACGCGTTGAAAATATTTACATGTGTTCATTTGAGGATTTCTCGGCACAAAATTTGTTATGTTTAAATACTTTATCTGAAAATAGTTGGTTATGGCACAAATGTCATGGGCGTGCAAGTATGGAGTTAATATCTGATTTGTCTAAGAAGAATCTTGTATGTGGATTGCCTGTATTAAAATATGTTAAAGATAAAATATGTGATATATGTCAATTAGGTAAGCAATCTAGATCATCATTGAAGAAGAAACTGCATACATCCACATCAAAGAGTCTTAAACTATTGTATCTTGACTTGTTTGGTCCCAATACCGTTGCTAGTTTAGGAGGAAAATTCTATACATTCGCAATTGTTGATAATTACTCTAAACTAACATGGGTATTTTTCTTATCTAAGAAAAGTGAAGTGGCATCTATTTTCTCTAAATTTTGTAGATATCTGCAAAATGAGAAATAATCATGCATAATTAATATTCGTAATGATAAAGGCAAAGAATTTAAAAATGATGGATATTTTTACAATTTCTATGCACCAAGAATACCACAACAAAATGGTGTTGCGGAAAGGAAGAATATGATGCTTCAAGAAATGACTAGGACTATGTTGAATGAGAATAATCTTTCTAATTATTTCTGGGCCGAAGTGGTAAATACTACATGCCACGTTATCAATAGAGTATCTATCTGAAGATGTTTTAATAAAGCCCCTTATGAGATTTAGAATAGGAAAACTCTAAATATCTCTTATTTTAATGTTTTTGGATGTAAATGTTTCATTTTAAATGATAAGAATAATTTGGATAAATTTGATACCAAATCAGATTATGGGATCTTCCTTAGGTATGCTTCGGATAGTAAAACATATAAAATATATAATAAGCATACGTTAGTTGTGGAAGAATCTATACATGTTGTATTTGAGGAATTCGATCCACTTGTGTCGAGAAAAGATTTGGATGATGATGATACAAGTATAATTACTAAGCAAAACAACCAAGGAGTTGAAATAGGAAAAGAACCATCGATTTCGAAGGATAAGGATCCACAAAATGAAGAGACAACTTTACCCCAAACTATAAAGATAGTTTTGGGACACTCGGTACAAAAATTATTGGGAATTTCGAAAAAAAAAGTATAAGTACAAGATATTTCCTTAGAGATATAATTAATCTTGCATTTTTATCTCAAATTGAACCTAAGAATGTAAAAGAACCTTTAACTGATAAGTCTTGGATCTCTGCAATGCAAGAGGAATTAATTCAATTTGAAAGAAATAAAGTTTGGTCTCTAGTTGCTAGACCTGACCTTCATCCTGTTATTGGTACTAAATGGGTTTATTGTAATAAAAAGGATAAAACAAGAATCGTAATTAGAAACAAAGAACGATTAGTAGCGCAAGGTTATAATCAAGAAAAAAGAATTGATTATGATGAGACATATACACCTGTGGCTAGATTAGAAGTTATTAGAATGTTGTTAGTATTTGTGTGTTCGCGAAATTTTAAATTATTTCAAATAGATGTCAAAAGTGTATTCTTGAATGACTTTCTAACTGAGGAAGTTTAAGTCAAACAACCACCGAGTTTTGAAATTGATAAATTATCCAATCATGTTTTTAAACTTCGAAAGGTTTTTTATAGACTTAAATAAACGCCTCGAGCATGGTATTAGAGACTTAGCCGATACCTAATTAAGAATAGTTTTCGATGTGCTCTAAGTGATATAATTTTATTTATCAAGCAAAATGAATCTGATATTATATTAGTACAAATATATGTGGATGATATTATTTTCGATTCTACTAATGAGAATTTTTGTCAAGAATTTACCAAGATTATGCAGGTCGAGTTTAAAATGAGTATGATTGGGGGAATTAACATTCTTTCTTGGGTTACAAATTAAACAAACCAAAGAAGATATTTTTATTAATCAAGCTAAGTACACCAAGGAGTTACGAAACAAATATGGCTTGGATGGTGCTAAAGAATACAAAACTCCTATGGCAACAAGTACAAAAAAAAAAAAAAAAAACAATACGAGTAAACACGTTAATGAAAAAAATATCAATGTATGATTTGTAGACCAAACATTATGTTTAGCGTATGCTTGTGCGCAAGATTTCAGTTTTGTCCCAAAGAATCGCATCTAATAGCTATCAAGTGAATCTTTTGATATTTAAAGGGAACAAGTGATCTAGGATTACGGTATCCTAAGGGGAGTGATTTTAAACTGATTAGTTACTCCGATGTTGATTTTGTTGGATGTAAAGTTGAGTATAAAAGTACAAGCGGTTCATATCACTTTTTAGGACATGCTTTAGTTTCTTGGTCTAGCAAGAAACATAATTCAATTGCCTTATCTATAATTAAAGCATAATATATGGAAACGGGTAATATTTGTGCTCAAATTTTATATATTAAACAACAATTATATGATTTTGGAATATGTATGGAGAAAGTACCTATCTACTATGATAATAAAAGTGTTATTTGCTTAAGTAAGAATCCAACACAACACTCATGAACTAAGCACATAGAGATTCGACATCATTTTATTCGTGATCATATTCAGAAATGAGATGTAACTATTGAATATATAGATACTTCTGATCAGCTTGCTGATATTTTCACTAAACCTTTTGTCGAAGATCAGTTTATGAAAATTATTCGAGGCTTAGGCATGGCTAGGCATAACAATGTATGCTTAAAGTAATGTTTTGATTCTCCGTCCTCACTTTTTGAGATGACAAAGGGGGAGAAGTTGATGTTTAGGTTATTTGTTCGCCTAAGCATTGCAATCATAAAGGATGAATAAATTATAAGGGGATAAATGTTTTTTTATGTTTGTGTTATATTGATTTTTTTTTTTTTTCCACAAAGTTTATGTTTCTCATTAATGGTGTTTAAATGAATTTAAAAATTCATCCTCATATTTAAAGGGAGCATGGTTAGATTATCATTTCTAGAAAACATTAAAGTTAATTGTTATCATAAAAAAAAAGAGGGAGATTGTTGAACCTAATACTTTGATGGATAATTAAAAGTAGATATTTTATGAAACTAATGTTTTTATTCAGTGGTTTGAGATTTAAGTTCCATATATTTGATTGAGAAGGTTAATCAGTGAAGAATTAATAATGGGTGCAAAATGAAGGCGATGGAGATATGAAGAATATTGAAGACAATTAAGTGAAAATAACTCATTACTTTTATACTCTTAATGTAACCCAAATTAGGATCACGCATAACACTTGAAAATGAATTAATCTTATATGCGTAGTCATAATTTTAGAGTTATAATATGTTTTTATGATGTGTTAAGTCATTAAAATATTTCGGTTAAGGGTGTAATTGAAAAAATAGTTTTAATATTTAAAATGGTGATTTTTTAGGATAATTCGGTCAACCGAAAAAATGGGTCACTCGACTAACCAAAACAGTGAGTTTAGGAAGTAAAATGGGTGGCCTATTGATTAATTCGGTGAATCGACAAGTTGGGTCGGTCGATTAATGAATCCAGTAGCTGAAAATAAAAAAAGGGAGAGACCTACTAGTCCAATTGGTCAATCAACGAAGGTGGTCGGTCAACCGATTGGATGTGTTCAATAGCCATAAAAATGACTGTTGAAGCAAGCGGTCGATTGGTAGTAAAGTCTGGTCAACTAACGGACCCAATCAATTTCTTGATTGGTTGGGTTTTTGAATCAAATCATCTCGTTTTTTTTATGATTTCAAGAGAGTATTTCAAGGGAATTTAAAGTATTTATGATATATATCATATATTATGTGATTCCTATTTATTTAGCTCACTTATTTATTTATTTTATTAATTAAATTGATAAATTACTTCTTATTATTAAGGATTTTGATTTGAAAAAAGTTTTAAGGACAAAATTGATCTTTGATAAAAATATTTTCTAATTAAACATACTTATTTTGAATATATATGGTATACGGGGTCTTCGAGAGTCATTTAAAGTCATGACATTTGAAAATTAGCCGTTATAGGTAAAGTTTTAGGTATATTAATAGAGACTTGCAGGATTAAGAAAAAATAATCAAGAACATCAGAATTTTTGCTATTCCAAGAGAGATTCCTTCGCTGAAATTCAAACGTGAGATTATTACGAGTTCTTGATCGAAGTGTTAAGTGTTTTTGGTCACCAGTTTGTGTTCTCTATTGTGCTATTGTAATCATTTTTTACGAATCTCGGTGAAATTTTTCCAATATATTTTGTTTTGCTTTCTTAAGATTAATTGATTAATTGTGTGGTTACTTTGTTTGTGAAAAATTGCTTTCAAAGCTAATTTTGTGAAAAACTTTCAAAATGGTTTTTATCTAATTATTTGATATTAGCACTCCAAATTGTTTATTTGTGATCACATTGAATCTATCACTTAGTATTTCGCTACATCAATTGAGTATAATCGTATTAAGGTAGTAGAAGCTCCTTGTGGGAAGAAACTTGAAAATATTTTTGTGTTTGTGAGTTTGAGCGGATTAGATACGTTTGGGTCAGTGTCTAATCAAGGTATCTAGGTTTTAATCTTTAGCCTATAAAAAAATTTGGGGTTTAATTTTTAGCCTGAAAAAAGATTAGGGTTTGATCTTTAGTCTGCAAAAAAGATTAGATTAGTTTTTAACATTTGAAAATATTAGGTTTTAATTCTTCCTGTAATAGAATTAGAGTGATCGTAAAGGTTCTTTCTAGGCCTGCGAAAAGGAGAAGTGTAATAGTGTGAGAGTGCAATAGGTTGATTTGAGTCTAAGGAAAGAATCAATGTTGTAAAGGTTGATTCTAAGCCTGTGAAAAGAATCAGAATTATAAGGGTTTGGTTCCTACTTAGTAAAGAAATCAAGGGGTAGTGATTGCGAAATCCCTGTGGAGCTCAGGAGACTGGACGTAAGTAAGATTAGCTTACCGAATCAGGAAAAATTATTGTGTATTTTATTGTTTCTTTTCTATTTGTTTGGGTATGCACTTAGCTAAACATATTTTCGTAGCTAAATAAGATAAAAATCAATTAGCGAAATTGATATCTTGAATTTGAATTTATTACTTAAATTTTTATAACTACCTAATTTATCTCCCTCTTGGGTAAATCTTTGGATCAACAGTGAAGATGATATTGGAGATGTTGTGCGTATGTTGTACCTATATCTTATATCAACGTGTTTTTTTGTAAACAAAGGGCAGGCGGTACGGGTTTTTGATATTATGCTTATGGAGGAATTAAATACCTTGTCCACCTACAATTAGTCTGAACGTATTCATTCTAATTTAATGTCTTCCATAGAAGGTGGCTACCGTATACTATCATCAGTTATTGGTTATGTGATCGTGTTACAGGTTACAAACCCACTTTATTTGTATTTTACACAATATGTTTGTTTTACTTTGCTTGATGATTGTGCTAATATTTTATTTCTTCCGCTCAGTTTTGGCTGTGTGAGCACACTTACATAATTGAATCCATTCTTGGATAGACTACTTTCATACCATATTGGGGGAAAATGGGATATGCTGCATCTCATGATTGTTGCGTTAAGACTTCATACTAGCCTGGCTGGATATCAAGTATGTCTATATCATGATTTTATATGTCTTTGTGTGTATGTGTTGAATGTAACACCATTCATATTTGTGTGTTGAAAAATTATAAATAAATCTACTACGTTCTGTATGTCAAGTATAGAACCGTTGTTGTTATGGTTTATGTTGAATGTAACATCCATCTCCATTACGTGTTTAATGTAACATGAACATGGGTGTGTCTTGAATGTAACATTAAAATTATTGTCTTGATGAACGTAACCTTTTTATGGTCACTGAAAGTCGTCTTCATCGTTGTCTGAGATCAAGTTGGGGATCATTCTCCCAGTGTATGGTTATACGGAGGACTATTTCGCTAATGTACGTCAATCAAAGAAAGGCAAAGAAATTGTGACTCTGCCTATTGACTTCCTATCGTTCGACCTGGGGATATTGCAGCAATTTAACGAAGAGGTTGGCTGCCAAATGTGAAGAATTGAAGGTGTTTCAGAAGCTATTGAAAAAGAAATTGAAGAAAAAAATGACAAAATAACAAAGATAAAGGAAGCACTTGCTGAGTCTGAGGTGCATGTGGTTATGCAAGAAAAGAAACACAATTCTAAGAAGCAAAAAGTTCAAGAAAAACTGGTAGACGTTAATGCTCATTTTGTTACACAGTCGATTGAAACTAGACAGAAGCATGATGATTACGTTAAAGGTATTTCAGAATTTTATAAAATAGAATTGACATATAGAGATAATGTTATTATGAAGCAAGCATTTAAGATTGGTCGAAATGATGATTTAGGACCGATGCCACTAGCAAGAGGGGTTACACAGTTGAGGCATCAACTGCCAACCCCCAATTCACTTATCAAGAATGTAAAGAAACGTGTCGGGGCGCATAAGGTTGGTAAAGGATCTATACATGAATATAAGGTCCCTGTTAAGTAGCAACAACGAGCGAAGATATCAAATGAGAATCCTGTCATGGATATTGTTGTCTACATCGGTGAAGCGCTCACGTTGGTTACGAGTGCTGATGAGGTCCGTATATTGCCCCCAAGAGATAGTGTTGTAGTGTGGTTGTTGGTCCCATTAAATTGGAAAAAACTTGAGTTGATTATGCATACATAAGTCTCTTTGTAAGTTTTTCCTTTATGTTTCATTTTCCTATTTAAAAATGTGTATCTGTACGTGAAAACATTTGTGCGTATCTTGATATCCATTTTTTTTTTTAAATCTATCAATGCATTCGTATGGGGCGGTGAATGGTCGGAAGCTCAAGTCTCTATAGTTGACATTATTAGATTGTTGTGGGAATAGAAGTTAACAAATTTTATAAGTTATCAACTACTTAACTCATATTACTATGTTTTTCTATTTGTTTTGTGTAATCTGGTCGTCATGTGACATTCCACATCTTTTGAATATAGCATGCTTCTGATTCAATAAATGTTGAATGTATCATCGATAATGCTGCCTATAAAACATGTGTTGAATGTTACACTATATGTTTTGTTGTATAGGTAATCAACGGTTGTATAGAAATTATGTAGCCTGAACAGTCCAAGGTTGTCGCTCAATTAACAAACCTGCCCAATTTATCCTTTTTTTATGAATAGTGCTTGTTGGGACTGCATACCTGTTTTCTTGTGAATGTACTCGACTCACAAATTTTTTCATATATACACACTTAGTATAAAAGTGGATGATTTTGTTCCATACAAATTACAGATGTGGGTCCATAAAAAAAAAAAAAAAAACCAAAGAAAAAACACCTTGATGATATCCTGAACCCAAGTATAATTGAGGCATTTTCGTCCAATGTCCGGTATGTCCATTTTCCAATCTATATTGAATGATCAACGCCTTCTGTGGGACATTGGATACTACTGGTGTGTGATAAACAAATATCAACCTGGGACCATTATAATTTTGTAAACTTGAGACAACCGGGTTCATCAGACCATTAATACAAGAACACGAAAAAAGTCGTAAGTTTACGTTTCCTTACGAACACTTATTCACACCCACTTAAAGTGTTTTTATATATTTTTTTCTTCCTTCATATTTCATATGTGAACACTTTGTTGTCAAAGATTACTAAACAATGTCAATTGAAGTGGGAGAAAATTTCCAATGTGGATAACGTACCTAACCAAGGGATGTTAATGTAAGTGTGACCCTCATCCAATTATACTAGCTTAATTTATATCATCAAATTACTGAATGTATTCCATGGGCTTCTGTACAGGGTTGAATGTGGGGTTGTGGTCATTCATGTTATGAAACAAATATACAATGCTGCTAAAATCAATGTTAACCTAGGATTAGATGGATTTTGGAAGTAACGAGTTGGCATTATCCATAACTTTCTTAATGATCCGCCCTGATCGTGGATAGTTGAATTGTACGAAATCAGGAAAGCTCAAAATGCCAAGACATAAAAAGTCCACTATTGTTATATCTAACAAACAATTAACATCAATCTTAATTATCAGCATTAGTTTATTTTGAATATGCTTGACATTCTTTTTGACAAATATTACTGCATATGGCGGTCGTATTGACAATCATTACAAACGTGATGGATGTGTTGAATATAGATTGGTCGCTATATGACAATGTTGAATGTAATCATTGATTAATTGTCTCTTGTTTGTGTTGAATATAAAAATGTTGGCGTATTAACCTATGAGATGTGTTGTGACAAGGGTCATTTGTACTTTATGTAACATCAAATGTTGAATGTAACCTCTATTGTATAATTGAAGGGATCTTTTGTATGATCATGTTGAATGTAACTTGGCTGTTTGTGAAAAAATACCATTTGTGCTTACACAAAAGGGTCTCTTGTATGATTATGTTGAATGTAACTTGGTAGTTTGTAAAAAAAGATCATATGTGCTTACACAGAAAATAGAAATGTTAAATGTAAATTGGTATTAATATGATAGTGTTGAATATGACATTATTTCTTGTATGACCATGTTGAATGTAACTTGGCCGTTTATGTAAAAAGATCATTTGTGCTTACACAAAGGGGTGTCTTGTGTGATCATGTTGAATGTAACTTGGTCGTTTTGTAAAAAGAGATCATATGTTGTCTATAAAAAAAAATAGCAATGTTGAATGTAACTTGGTCTTAATATGAAAGTGTTGAATGTAACTTCTCTTGTATGATCATGTTGAATGTAACTTGGTCATTCATGAAAGGGATCATATGTGCTTACACAAAAAAAATAGAAAATGTTGAATGTAACTTGGTCTTTGTATGATAGTGTTAAATGTAACATGAATAAAAGTCTTATTCCCGAATGAATCACTGTTTATTTATTTATTTATTTATTTTTAATCTATAAGAAATAGAAAATAATTCTTTGAAACTAATAAAAAATCAAAATCAAAATCCCCCCGATGATACTATTCAAGTGGTGATTTGCATGATTTTCTATTGTACCTTTATATTTGCCCACATCTCCCACAACGTCTTTTCTTTACCTCTCCCCTGAATGGAATTCTTACTTTCCTAGGTCGTCCCAGTTGTTTCTTTGACAAAGGAGGCAATATCACTACTTTACTCTCAACCCACATTGATCATTCCATCGTTGGTATTGCATATATGTCTCTCGAATATGTCTCACGGTAAAACCAACTCTGAAAGTAATTCTCTGTGTACTTGTATATTGGCAGTCCACTATTATTTATAATTGTAAACCTATGCACGCATGGAACCCTTTTATCTGCCACTGTTGGTATGATCATGTGCGTTCCTCGATGTCGACTAGAATGGAAAGAACATAATGAACCTCGAATACCCTGTTACCTGATGAACTGATGTTCCATGTTTTTCCTTCGCTCATCAATTCACACATCTTTCTCTCCCAATATGGGGTGATCTCACATTGTAGCTTGTTTGCTTTATTTCTCTTCCCCGCCCTTAAATCCATCCAGGTATCATTATCTTGTCAATCAACAAAATTGTGGGTAAGTAACGATATTCACTTATCCACAAATTGAATTATTCTGCCAGATTAGATGACATCTCACCGTATCATTTGCCTCTGAAAAACGCATTATTGTATTTCAAAGCTAATAGTTCTTGAATGAATCTCTAAACTTTTATACCCTTTAGTACATTAATTGATTATATAACTTCTTATACATCTCCGTTGTATGTGCATATGCCAATACATTCAATTTTTGGATCATCATCTCTTTAAATGTCATGATTGTACCAGTCATCACAACCCTCAAATTCATCTTCTTGTGATTGCAAGCAATATGCGTGGTGGCGGTGAAGGAACACGTTCGGTATCTCTTCCAAAATACAATTGTGGGAATCAGAAATGAATGTTATCATGAGATCCAACTCAACAATCTTTTTGAATTCTGATAAAAATCAGAATTAGTTGTCATTTTTCTCTACATTGATGATGGCAAAAGGAACGGGAAGTATCCCTGCACAATCACAAATAAAATTGTGTTGTAATTCCTTTTCATATTGAATATAACATTGTTACATGTAACAACAAATTAAAAATTGTACATGTAACAACAAATTCACAATTGTACCTTGATTTTCATCATTCGTTGTTGCTACTAAAAGATTTCCCTTGTACCTACCAATCATAAAGGTACCGTTATGAAATAACATGGGGTGGCAGAAGCGAAAACCATGAATGCACACTTGGAATGCAATGAATATTCTCTTATAATGTTTTGTGTCCATGTCATATTTTAATGCAACGTGGTTGCCCGAGTTTGTTTCTTTGCATTTCTCAACGTACCATCTTAATTAGTCGTATGACGACGAGTAGTCCCCAGATACATCGTTTCGGGCTTTTTTACCCCAATCCATGCATTCTGGTATAATATTTTTAGGTTGTATAGTTTTCTAAAATTGTCGACAACATTCACGAGGCGAGTTTTTGGATTGGCGCGAACCTCATCGGCCAAGTATGCCAATATAATTTCCGAACTCAAACATTTGTTCTTATTTATGCAAATATTAGCCTCGCATGTGTGTTCTTTTATCATGTTTTGAATATAAAATATACCATTTTCACTCATCACCCAGCCATGCACGAACCACAGGCAAGTCCTTTCCTTTTGCAAAGAGCATGCAGCCATCACATATATTTTGTCATTCCTAAGATAACGAAAATTGAACCCCAGTTCTACCGCAAATTTCTTAAACACCATATGGTGGCCGTAATTTAAGCGTTGTCACTTTTACCACAAGCGTATGGATCAAGTTTTAGTATAATAGACCTTTCGGTCGGGTATCGTATCCACATGGATTGGTTGAGATTATTATCGAGAACCGCGATTGTCATAACCTGACTTTATCTAGGCGACCGAAATGGAATATAATTTAATACTAATACTAAAAATACTAATTTACAATAATAATTACTAATACAAGATATTTCTGGGGTGGATTATCTAAGGATTGACTTTATTCACTTAAACATGTTTAATTTCATTTAATTTACAATAATGGTGTTCGACCTATTCGACAATCTTGGTATCTAAAACTCCTCCGCCACCTCTCTCGATTGTAAGACGGGGGAATACGCAACTTCGTGTCAACGAAGAAGTCCCCTTCAACGTCTTAACGACCCTAGGTTGCATGAGTCTTGCCCCAACGTCATCGATTGCACACAAAACCTCAATTTGTAAACTTCCTTGCCACCTCTCCTGAGTATAAGACGAGGGATATAACGCAACTTCGTGTCAACGAAAAAGTCCCCGTCAACATCTTAACGACTCTAGGTAATGTGAGTCTCACCCCAACGTCATTGATTTCACGCGTTGTGTTGACCTTATCGACAATCTCAGTTCTAAAACTCCCCCACTACCTTTTCCAAGTATAAGACGGGGGAATACATGACTTTGAGTCAAAATATTCTTGCTGACTTTCTCTCCAGGGAAGGTCATGAAAACTGAAGAGATTCCAGAGATCTCAATCGAGATACCCTTAAGTACTGTTGAAACAATGGAGAAATATTGTTCGCAAGGACATTATTTTCTCAGTACTGTTGAGGAACTAATCCATTTGCATAAAAGCAAAAGTGCTAAAAAGAAAAAAGAGACGGAAGGCCAAGCCTCCAGTGCTTCAAAAAATGATGATAAAAAAAATGACTGTTCGTCCAGTGCTCCAAAAACCGATGACTCATCCAGTGCTCCAAAACCCACTGACTCTAAAAACCCAATAAGCCAAGTTATGGATAACCTGCAAAAGGTTACCCTTATCCGCTCTCCCAATCAATATATTGACCAAATGAAAAAAGCTCAGGAAACCCTTACGGTTCCTAGCTCTCCTGTTCAAAAATTTGTCCCTTTTATAAAACCTCCATCAAATCCTGTTGTCCCGGAGAAAAGATTTGTTGAAGTTGCTTCCTCTTCTTCTAAAGCCAAAAGTAACATGCTCAAATGTTTAAATGAGAATTTTTATCAAAATTACATTGACAACCTCAAAATTGCTTATAAAATCCGAGTAACTGAGGATTCTGCTATCTATCCCTTTCATGAAGGAAAATATCCTAGAATGGCCTGCTTACCCGAAACCCCTGCTAACGAAATAGAAAACATGTTTGAATTCGGATATTTAGATTTTGTTATCTCGAACCCAAAGACTAGTGCTGAAAAAGGATTGCCAAAGAGCGTGCAAGAAGCCATCAAAAGCTTCCGTGACCAAAGAAATCAGCATACTATTCTGATAAAATGTTTTAGTGCTGCCCCCGAAAAAGGACATGATGCTTATTATATTGTCCAGCTGTCAAAAAATCGTGCTAATCTGATACCCGAATATAACCCTAATCAAGTGTTTAAAGAAGCACCTGAACTCCTTGAAGATGGACAACTCGAACATTTTATTGCTACAAAGAGAGCCTTAGGGTTTTATGTCCTGGAGAATAAACTAAAGAAATTCATCGAATGGGATAAAGGGTATGTTTACCCTATGAGTACTGATAATATTTTAATATTAACTACTGAGTGTAGTCAATTCTATGGTGCCGCAAAAGCCTCTGCTATAAAATGGATGGAAATGATACAAAAGGTAAAAATCTCAGCAAGCCCTACTGTTAAAAAATTAACTTGCCAAATGCTCAAACATCCAGAAAGAACTTGTGACTACTGCAAAGAAACTGTTGAAAAGAAGATAGCTTGGGCTGACATCAATGGTGAAAGCGACGAAGAAGTGCTAGTACTGTAAAACGTCTCAATGTAGACATCCGTAAACCTATGTGGTTTGGAATCATGTGCTAGAAGAATCTGATCAGACAAAAAGAGATCTACATGCCGGAAACTGTTCATTCACGAGAAGAGTCACTGTGTTTGTCCAAAAGTGATGGCGCTACTGTGCTGAAACTGTTCACTCACATGAAATATTACTGTTTTTGTTTAAAACTGTTTACTTTTGAAAAAAGGAGAAACACCCGTGATGTATTAAAACTTTATTCTGTCGGAAGAATCATATATATAAAAAGGGGTTCAAACTCTTGAAGGAGGAGAGAGTTGAACAACCTACCTTAGAATTCCCTGTAAGAATGTGTTTGTAAACTCCTCACCAGAGGAAAGTTTGTGAGAGATTATGAAATAAAGTATTTAGTATTTCAAGAATATATGTTACATTTTCCTTAGCATATTTACTCATATCACCTGTGAGGATATTATCCTATCTTTTATTAGAACTAAGATCTAGGCTTGGTATTGTGTCTGGAGTCCTTCCGCCCTGTAGGATTCATAATTCTCTTTTTGTAGGATTATCGGTTTCTAAAAACTTGATCATTCTAAATTAAAGATTCTAAATTATAATCCCATTTGCTAATATTTCAATTTAACAATAATGGTAATTGATTTAGATTTTACTTGCTCCGAATCGTCCGTTGGTCATGAGAATGATATTTGAATTTTTATTGGGGGGGGCAGGGGGGTTTGCGTAATTTTTATTTTTTTTCTTCTTCTCCCTTTTTTTTCTTTTTCCTTGGTTTGTGTTTATTTTTCCTGTTACGCAGTCTTGCCGCCGCCGATGACATCTCACTGTCGATCAAGCCTCGCCGTCCCACCACCCGGACACACGTACCACCAGTCAAACAACCCACACCCTTCCATGCACTGTCGACCGTCCCACACCCATGCACGTACAGCTCTCTCTCTCTCTCTCTCTCTCTCTAATTTTTTGGCGGAACCTCCGGCGACCTCCATGCGCCCCCAACATGAACACACCCTGCAGGGACAACACGTACCGATGGAGCAGAGCCACCAACGCCGTCGCACATGCCGCCGATCGTCACCGTCGGGCAGATCGGCGAACCCACGAACACACACTACACAACACAAAAAGCAGGAACTGTTCAGAGCAGAAAACACACACACACATCACAACGTCAACAATAGCCACCGGAAGCTTACCGTCAACCTAGCTCACCACCGTCGGCTGCTGAATAGCCTACCGCCAAACTGACCGACGGCAACCTCCGACGAAACCGTAACAATCACCCCGTCGGCACTCCACACCATCGTCAATGAACGGGACCTCACACCGTCGGCACCACCGATGATCGATCAACGACCGAACGAATCGCTCACACCTATGATCGTCGGATCTCAACACCCCCTGACCGTCGGACCTCCCCTCTCTCTCTCCTCTGTTTTTGCTCTCTTTTTCTCTTTTTTTTTCCTCCGTTGAAGATCACGACTGCACGTTTCAAAGATCACAAATTGCATGTTTTAAGTGGATCGGTTTATTCCTAGTTTGCCACGTCAATGGATCTCGATCCTTCCCCTCTCCGTTCCGGTTGTTCTCTCGGCACCCATATCGTATGCGTATATATATATATATATATATATATATATATATATATATATAAATCTTTTATTCTAATTACTCATTCCTCCCCCCAAATTTCTTTAATTCCTATTTTAGCCCAATTCACCATTTATAATTTCCTTCAAATTGTAATTTCACCCCTAAAAGTTTACATGTTATCAATTGAAAGACAATTTGAATCCTAAAGGTTGGATTTAATGTATACAAATTTACAATTTTCCCCCCTAAACTTTTAATTCGGATAATGATTAATTCAATTCTACCCCATATTTTTCCCAATTGCTCCAAAATGTAACTAAAATGACGTACGTGCTAAGTCGGGGTCTTACAGGGTTAAATAGGCAAAATATCTAAAATAAATATCTAAAACTATGCAGAGGCCACCGCCTAGGCGGTGGGTATGTCGGTTTAAAGTTCGCCGTAGCGGTAGAGAAGGCATTGGAATAGGAAGAACATCCTACAGTTTCACTGCCTAGGCGGTGAGCTTTCAGCAAAAAAAGGGTCTTCTCTACATTTTCATCGCCTAGGCAGTAGGCTTCTTTCAGAATATTGCCTCGTTGCTTGTTTTTCCACCGTTCTCCGACCATTTTTAGTCCAAATTGATCGTTTGTGCTCCGATTTCATACCTTTTCACCCATATACCTGTTTTAATGCAAAAAGAATAAAAACATATTAAAACGTATTAAAAACGTACTAAACGAACTCGAAAACTAACAAATTCGGTTTGAAAATATATAGGTAACTTACACCTATCACCATCTGAAATTCACTTGTCCCCCCTCCCCCCTTCCCCCCAAAATTTTTGCCCTTCATCTTGTATACCATCAACACATCTAGTAGAAAGTAACATTTTTTCGTTGCTTATCTGTATCAGTGTCGTAGTTACCTATATAATCCATTTCGCCATTGCCACAATCAGTTACGGGTACGATCACACATGGTGAAGTCCTTGTAGATCTACTTGAATCAGTTACTCTTTTTTAGACACACACCTCCCAGAATTCAATCTTCCATGTGACCAGCCAACAAAAACATTTACTCAAAATCATTCTGGTCATCAAGCACACATTTTGGATGTCTAGGGTGTGAGTATGACAACACAAACTTGCCATTGCATAAATCTGACCATTTATTTACAAGTTTTTTAACCAACTCACCTAAATCGTTGTCTCTCTTCATTCTCACCACTGTTTCACTTTCTTGTACTTGCACATTAATGCAATGGATTACATCATCTTAAAAAAATCAACCACACACCAATTAGTTGTGTTAAAAATGTGATGCAATGAAATATAACAGTGTCATCGTACTGCTACGACTATACGGTAGTCTATCAAACATGTTGAATGTAACATTGTTTGTTTCTATAAAAAACAATATGATGTATTTAGATTGAATGTAACCTCACTATATGATGTGATCATGTGCATATTGAATGTAACATTCTTTGTTTCCATAAAAAAATAGTGTGTTGTATTTATGTTAAATATAACCTCACTATATGATGCGATCGTGTTCATATTGAATGTAACATGTTTGTGTTGCCATCAAGAACAGTGTGATGTATTTGTGTTGAGTGTAACCTCATCATCTGATACGATATGATCGTGTACATGTTGAATGTGACATTATTTTTTTCCACCAAAATAACAGGATGATGTATTCGTGTTGAATGTAACCTCATCATCTAACATGATCATGCACATGTTGAATGTAACATTTTAAATAATGCATGAGGAAACTATCTGATACAATTCATATGTATATTGGACAAAAAAAATCAAAAGAAAATCTAATGATGTGTGTGCATGTTGAATAAAATAAACGATGTGCATAAAAAATAGATGAATATCTTCCTGTATTACGTTTAGTCAATGCAAATCGTTAAATTTCAAGAATCTAACTTACTATAGGTGAGTAAATCTAAAATCTGAATACTCTACCCTTTATCGATGAACACTATCAATAAATACATGTCAAGAAATTTATTTTTGCTTACCTGCTTTAGTATGAATCTGAATCGCTCTGTTCAATGTTCGTAAAATGCTCCAACCGTTATTCGTCGGTGTGTCTACTCTCTCTTGAATTTGAATTTTTGAAAAACCCTAACAAATGGAAACTTGCCCTGCTTTCCAATTGAATATACCGTTACATAAGGTAAACTGTAGCTAAATAAAGTATCATCTATCGCGTGAATCTCATTGAAGGGCAAATCTGTAATCTGGCAACCGGATATTTTTTAATCTAGGATCTATCAATTCGTGAAATCTATCGGATGGGATTTCTTGGTTTATTATATACTAATTGGCATTTATCGGTAATTAGGGGTGTGCAACGATTTGGATCAACTCGCCAAATTACCCCAACATTGGAGCTACCCGTCAATAGCCCGCATATCGCACGATTGTTAATGACGCAACCCACACAATGCATGGGCAGGTCACGGATTGAGTGTTCATTGACCCGCCCATCCCGTTTGTTATATAAAACGCTGCCTTATATAACTTGACCTGCTCCTCCTAACTTAGGGCTAGAGTTCTTTCTTTTGTTCCTATTTCCTAACTTCCTATTATCATCAGTTCACCTAGGGTTATCCTCCTCCAAGCAAATCGCAAGGGTTTTCCTAATTCTTATTCTTACTTCTTTTAGTCACGTGGACAGTTAGTTTCTAAATGTCCAAATTAGTTTCCCAATTCTTTTAGACATTTAGATAATTAGTTTCCGAAATTCTTTTAGACATTTGGCTGTTGTGTTTCCTAATGTCCAATTTCTATTTCCAATTTAGTTTCTTCTGTTTCTGTTGTATTTTTTTTTCCCCTTCAGAACTGTTTTTGTTTCTACTATGTGCACAAACCAAACCACGGATTGAACTAGACAATCCGCACACTTCAAACCTCCTTAACCTGCACACTATTGGGTGGTCTATAGTTCAAATTAGTTAAAACCGCATAATATCGATTTGGCCTGTGGTTTTGACCCAAATCGCCCCAACCCACCCACTTTCCACCCTTATCGGTAATGGGTAATAAATTTTAGGTTTATTAGGTAATTTTTCCTTTAAAATTTTCAGCAGTTAAAATTTAAACGGTTATCAAACATCGCCTTAGTAAATATTAGGAATAAATAAATATAACATGTCTATTTTACTAATTTATTTGTCTTTTGACGATTTTATAAATATATTTACCCAATATTTACTGTGTTTTTTTTCGTTTCAATAACTATTATTTTGATAAATTTATCAAAATGTTCACAAATTTTTTAACAGGTCTTTTTAAATGTTAATCCTTTTTGAAAAGTAACAAGGACGTAGAAGTATCAAAAAAGAAAATGAAAATGAAAAATGTCAATATCCCGAATAGAATTCTTAATGCCAGCAATAGCCTCAACTTGACCTAATCAGCCCTATTCTTTCCCGAGAATACCAATTGAGTACTCTCGCTCTCTCCTACAGATCTCTCATGGTTTCTTTTCATATCGGTTTTTATCCTAGTCTACTTCTTTGAGCACACAGGTAAACGAATGTTTTCAATTGTTTCTTTGTATTTTAAACTGAATACGATTTCAGATTCAGATTATCAACTGAACTATCCTTTTCTCTTCAATCTTCGTCCGTCTTTGTTCGTCTGGAGTATGAACTGAACCAAATTGTGTTTTTTTGATAGTTTCTTTGCGTAATAATGCGTATTGTCGGGTGTTATTTTTATCCTTGCTGCTTATTGTTTTGAATCTTTTTAATGTTACTGCTACTAGTAAGGCCAGGTCAATAATTGTCCCTTCTTCAATTTTCTGCGTCAAAGAACTTCACCACTTCAGATTATAGTTTACCTTCTTCAATCTACTGCGCCAAAGAAATACCAAAAGGTGTTGAAGTGACGTTTTCGAATGGGGTTTCATTTGGAGTCTCCGGACGATGCAATTAATTCAGGGTTTCAAAACAGAGTTAAAATCAAATGCTATAGAGTAAAACCACATCGGACTCATTGAAAGGAAGTGTCCAGAAACTCTTTTAGTAAAGTGAGCCATACATATGAAGACATCCGTTTTTCGAAACTTAGATTTCAATAATGGTAAAAATTAACCATTTGCAAAACGCTAGTCAGCCTGAATTCAACATTGTTTAATTTGAAATTAGGATTTCCATCTGTAGGGAAAAACACCAAATACGTCAATTTATTTCCCTCTTTATGTGATTAAAATAGAATTACCGATTTCAACGCCCTTCATTAGTATCAGAGTTAGGTTATAACAATTCTGGCCCAATAGTCACAATGGGAGAGACTGGTCGAGGGTTAGCCGACCAAAGGCCCGTTGTGTGAAGGTGAGATTGTCGGATTTATCTCATATCGGATGTGGAAGGGGCAGATTATAAGTGTGAGGGAAAGTCTCACCTCATAGCTAGCTTTTAAGGTTGAGAGAGGCTCAAGATCACCCAACACCATCAAGTCATGCTTTTAAGATTTCAAATTGTGGTTTGGCAAAACGGAAAATGCTGAATTTTTATTTTTTGTGTATTCTCACTAGGCTCTCTAAATATAGAGTCAGTTTGATTCTGTAGGCATATTTTCATTATTATAGTATGCTTATAACACCTTTTGGTACTTCTGTGTCCAAATAGAGCCATGACAAAATCGAAAAAAGAATATTCCAAAGAAATGTAGCATAAAGATAAAATAGAGAACATTGTTGAACTCCTCCCTTGAAAAGAAACATTGTTGGAGATGCTCTTATGAGCTACTTTTAGGGAAATACGGCAGTCAAAACAATGAAATTTTCCTTGAGGCGCATATGGATTCCTCTTACAGATGATCTCACGTTCTACCATTTGTTTTAGTTCTCAGCTATAATAGTCCTGGCTGATGCGTTCTTCTTCAACATAATAAGAATTGTATAAGATGTTGTCTCTTCCTCTATTGAAATTTGGGTTTATCCGTTCGGTTTCATCTTAGAGTTTAACATGCGCGGCCATAAGCCATAATAATTGACTAATCATTGACGTACAGATCTATATGCATGAATTTCTGTATCAATATCTACTAATTCATGTTCTTATTTTACACAATTCTAGTTTGATCAATGAGGAGTTTTGTATTTATTCTAATGTTTTGATGCTTAAATGCAAACTTATCATTTGTTCATTACTGAGTTCCAGAGAACAGCAACTGGGGATATTTATCATCTGATGGAGGATCACCATTTTGTGGTCGGTCAAGAGTTTCCCGATGTAAAGGCTTTCCGTAGTGCAGTTAAAGAAGTCGCCATTGCTCAACACTTTGAGCTTCGAATTATAAAAAGCGACCTTATCCGCTACATTGCAAATTGCGCCAGTGAAGGTTGCCCGTGGCGCATACGCGCAGTAAAACTCCCGAGCGCCCCAACATTCACGATAAGAAGCATCAAGGGGATCCATACATGTGGAAGAAATGCCCAAAATGGGCATCATCAGGCTTCCGTCGATTGGATTGTGAATTTCATTGAGGAAAGACTCCGCTATAACATAAACTACAAACCAAAAGACATTTTGGATGATATTTACAAGCAATATGGAATCACTATACCTTACAAGCAAGCTTGGCGTGCTAAAGAACGAGGGCTACAAGCTATTTTTGGCTCTTCCGAAGAAGGATATTGCCTCCTACCTGCATATTGTGGTCATATCAAAGGATCAAACCCGGGAAGCATTGCAGAGGTTTCCACTGTTGGTGCTGATAACCGGTTTCAACGCCTCTTTGTTTCATTTTATGCTTCTTTATATGGGTTTCTGAACTGTTGCTTGCCGATAGTTGGGCTTGGTTCAATACAGCTAAAAAGCAAATATCTTGGCACGTTACTTTCGGCCACTTCGTTTGATGCCGATGGGGGGTTGTTTCCACTTGCTTTTGGTGTTGTGGATGTGGAAAATGATGAGAGTTGGATGTGGTTCTTGTCTGAAATACACAAGTCAATAGAAATCAACACGGAAAAAATTCCTCAGCTTACGTTTCTAACGGATGGAAATAGAAGTGTGGCCGATGCAGTGAAAAGAAAATTCCCGGCATCTTTTCACGCGATTTGCATGCGACACCTGGCAGAAAGTATCGGCAAAGAGTTTAAAAATTCCAGGCTTGTCCAACTTCTGTGGAAAGCTGCATATTCCACCACTAGCATCGGATTGAAAGAACGATTGGTGGAAATGGAGAAGATTTCACCAGAAGCACCAAAGTGGCTTCAACAGTTTCCCCCCTCCCGTTGGGCGTTAATACACTTTGAAGGATTTCGGTTCGGTCATTTTTCCTCGAATATCGAAGAGTTCAATAGCTGGATATTTGAAGCACGAGAATTACCCATTATTCAGGTGATTGAGCGGATCCATAATCGGTTAATGATCGAATTCGAGCTACGACGTTCAAAAAGTAACTCGTGGTTTTCTGTTCTTGTCCCTTCTGCTCAGAACCGTATGGACGAAGCTATGAAATGCGCATCTACTTATAAAGTTCTTCGTTCAGACGATGTTGAGTTTGAGGTTATATCGTCGGATCGATCCTACATTGTGAATATCGGGACATATTCTTGTTCTTGCCGTGATTGGCAATTGTACGGAATACCGTGCTCCCACGCTGTTGCGGCACTTACTTCGTCCAAAGACGATGTTTATGCCTTCACAGAGAAGACTTTCACTGTAGAAAGCTATCGCAAGACGTATTTAGAAGAGATACGCCCCATCCCTACTAAAATCGAATGGAAGAGAGGAGACGAGTCTTGTTTGGATGATGATGAGAAGAGAATAGTGAGGCCGCCGAAGATTCGTCGGCCTCCTGGACGTCCGGAAAAGAAGCGGATTTGCGTTGACGAGAAGCATACGGTTCATTGTAGCCGGTGTAACCAAACAGGGCACTATAAGACAACCTGCAAAGCAGATATTATGGAGAGTGTGGAACATTTATAGATATTAATTAATTTATTATTTGGTTTGTTTTAGATGAGATGAATGTGGAGCTTAGCTAGAGTGGTAGTTTAGGGGGGTTTATTGTAGGATTAGATATGTCCATTGTATATCTGAAATGAATCTTCGTCTTGATGAAGACATTGTTTTGAGTAAAAACAGATTCAGTGATTTGATTGGTTGTGTATGAATTCTATCATTAATATCAGTTTGTGTAAAACTTGTGATCTTGACTTAATTGTAAGCAGTTCATTCAGCCTAAATGTTTCTGTTCTAAGTCTTACCTACGACGGATTGCTGGGGCTTGCAGTTAAAAATGCATGTGGTTGGTCCCAAGTTTAGACGCCAACATTGGTGCTGTTGGGACCTCAGCAGAATCAGTACCACTCACAATAATGGAGTCTCTATACTCGGAGAATATGTGAGTACCTCACATGTTTTCCATTTACCATGTACCTCCCCCCACCCTAACCCCCCAAAACACACACACCAACCCAAAAAAAAATATCTCAATTTTGAATGTTATTTCTATATTTCTATTCTCAAAACAAGTAAAACAGAAATGGAAAACAATATAAAAAAGAATCTGCATTTTTAATACCAAATTTCTGATATTAGAACTAAAATGCACACATATACATACACAATTATTTTTATACCAAATAGAAAAAAATATATGTTTTTCTTAACTTCCAAAAAATTATTTTAAAATTTTCAGAATAAAACAAAAACTAATCGTCTGTCTCTATTTGCCTATTTCTGTCCCATATTTACAGAAAAACACACACCAAATGCACCTTGTAATTCACTACTTTGGGCATCTCCGACATGGATTAGCACTTCTTGAATAATAAAAGCAAAAAAAAAGGGCAAATAATAAAGATGATTGACTGATCGAATGCTTTGAAAATTAAAAAAACAATCCTCGTCTGATTCAAAGCTTCAAAATGAATAGAAGTACACATCCCTCAATAAGCCCAACAATGGATAAATAGTTAACACGGTTGGAAGATAAGGTAGGCTCTACTCTCTCGCTTTCACTTGTACAACTGCTTGAATCGTCTACAGGCCTCAAGCACATTGTTCCTATGACCAAAGGCACTCACCCTAACGAAACCTTCACCACCCGGCCCAAACCCACTTCCTGGAGTAGTTACAACATGTGTCTTTTCCAGAATTTCGGCAAACACATCCCAAGAGCTTCGGCCAGGGAAATGGACCCACACATATGGCGCATTTTTTCCACCGTACACATTGAAACCGAGCGTATTAAAAGTCTCCACTATGATATTGGTATTCTCTTTGTAAAAACCAATCACCTCGTGCATAGCCTGCAATTAGTAGAAGTTTGTTTTAACAAAAAGACCGAAATACACAAGATAAGAAGGGAATGGAGGGGATTGTCCAATAACTACTCAAGGATGACCAAGGGTGCGTTTGTATAAGAAATTTGACAGATCCATGAAATTTGTAAAATGGAGAGATTTTGGAATTTAGAATTTCAAATTCCAATCATTTTGCCTTTTTTGGTTTTAGCATGCTCATTCAAGTCTCTTGTAGCGTTATACAAAATCCAAGAATGGTTACAAAAAACTGAGTTGAATTAATGTGCTCGTGATACTATGTAAGACCGGAAGAGACGGAAGGGGGGAGAGAGATTTTTACAAAGCAAAATTCAGATATGACATAGTCCCAATGAAATTTTGAGGAACCATATCACCCCATTTATACTCTTATCTTAAAATTTACCAAAATTTTACAAATTCCATTTAACTCTTCGCCAGATAAGTACTCCCTCCATTCCACTATGATTATCCTACTTTATGGATGTTCCAAAATAAATGTCCACTTTCTCTTTCAATAAATAAAAGTTATCATATTTCCCAAGCTAAACATCTTCTCAACTACTCATTCAGAAGTTAAAAAGTGAATATTTTTTCACCTTACACTTCAAGGCCAATATAGGAAAGTTCAAAATATTCAAACACTACCTAGAACTGAGAACAATAAAAGCGGAACAATGGTATATTTTAATTTACTTTTTAAATTTTTTTAAATTATTCTTTTTTTAGAATACAGCACCCAAATCCAAATGCAATCTAACTTCTTTCCATCCTCCACTTTTGCAACTAAAGAAAACAAAACAATGGAACTGACCTTAAGTCCTTCGGGAGAAAGGCATGCAAGCCCACCAGCTTGGGAAATATTAGATGCACCATTGAAGCAAGTACAGACAATGCGGTTGAAGTCCTTGGCAACAGGGAATCCATTAGAAAATAAGAGCTCCTTTGGAACGACAGTCCAACCCAGACGAACTCCAGTGAACCCAGCATACTTGGAAAACGAGGATGTTTCAATTGCAACCTGCCAAAAAAATAAAATAACAGATGATATGCATTGCAAATTACATGGGAGACTATTCATTCAAATAAACTAGAGAAAACGTTTATTTCAGATTAAATTGGTTCACCACCAGTCAGAAAAAGAGTGCATTTGGGTGAGGTATTTGAACAAGAAATGTGATTTAGGAAAGGGATTTATAAAAAATCAAAGTCAATAATCTTTAAAGCAGATTATGTTCCTGATGCACGAGACTCCCAACATGTATTTTCCAGAAAGAAATAAGCAATCCATAGTATCACAATCTACACACATGACCATGACTTCTCATACTAAAGGCCTCGTTGGTAGTTAAGTCAATAAGAACTCACAGTGGCATTTTTGTAATTATATAGCTTGGGATTCAGATGATCTGGAAGTTCAACTTGTCATTAGAAGATCCAAAGTTCAAAAAGTTAGTCAATCCGAAGTCGTTTGTCCCCAAAAAGGCCATTATGCATACTCAAGCATGATTATGCCTACTGCCATCAATTAAGAAATCCTCCAAAAACAGCATAAACTGCTTTAACAGGAACGGCTTAGAGTGCCACCTGCCACCCCCTTATGCCATTTCCTGGCATTAGGCAAGCATCCGGGGAAAATCCTGAGGTCCACTCTTGATGCCTCTAAGGCGTGTGTATTGAGTCTATAAGGTTTGGGAACCTTACAGAATACAGACCATAAATCGCCACATGATCTTTCGACCCACTACGCCTAAATGGTCGGATCATGACACAGCATATCTATAAGAGCAAAATACTTGATTTGACAAATGCTTGGCACCCAAAGCACGGCATTGGCTTATAGGCAAAAATTGAAGAAATATGAAATTCCCAGGACTAAGTATTGAATTTACCTCAAGAAAGTGATATTCATGTATTGTCCATGGTACATTGAGTAGAGTCAACAGATATTAGATCATTATAAATAATTTCTTTAGCCATACAAATATCTTGAAGACGTAAAGTTAAAATTGTTTGACAGAACGTATGTACTAAAAGAAGCTAATGAACCCATCCAAATTATATCATGTAAAATAGACATCAAAACCTACAGTGCTGCAACAAAACAATATCATGCTCCAAATTTTCCGTGGGACTAAGCTTTGTAAAGGAGCCAGGCCAAGTAGTACTTGTTCAAGCTATATTCATTTAATATAAAAATATTCCAGCCGCGTTCAAAACCTTGTTTGTGTTCAGCTCTTCTAATACTATATTGCTCTAGTTCGAGCTAATTTCAAAAATATAAATGAGCTCAAGCTCGAAAACATAATTAATTATGTTTAAAAAAATATTATCTAAAATATAATAGAGTATTTGTAAAAAACTATATATTATATGTATAATTTGTTCACAAACATATTTGAGCTATTGGCAAACAAAGCCCGACTCGGCTTGACTATTAAATGAACAAAAAGTCAAGCTCGAGCTCAGCCTATTAATAAATAACCGGCAGCTAGGAGGCCATAAGTAATCAGGAACTAGAGATTGCAAACATCCAGAAAATAATACTACCCGAAACTAGGTTTTCGGCATAATAATTACCTCTTTGGCGCCAGGAATTTCATAGATGGACCGTGGGTTGTCATCAGACATATACATGGCATAGGCTGAGTCATATACTATGATTGACCCATTCTTCGTAGCAAACTGTACCAATCTTGTGAGTTGCTCCCGAGATGCAGCAGCACCAGTAGGATTGTTTGGCGAACAGAAAAATATGATGTCTGTTTGAGATACCTTGGACAAATCAGGAAAGAAACCGTTTTCTGGAGTACAATTCATGTATTCAATATTTCTGTACTTCTCAGTATCCTTCTGAAACTGTCCAGTCTGACCCATAATAACACTTGAATCTACATAAGCCTAAAACAAGAAACAAAGATTCATGATTTATTGAGTAAATAATCAATGTCCTGTGGCTAACCATTTAAAATTTCATTCATACAGGAATGTAGACATTAATTCAATCAACTTCAAAAATTATAAATTTAATCACAGAGGGGGGCTAAAGAAAAAGCTTGGTAGGGAAAGGGAAAAGGAAAAGGAATGGGGTGGAAGAGATGGGGATATGACCGTGAAGAAGAGATAGAGAGTGGGCTAATCTTGAAAATTAGGTGGGGTTGTGCATCTGGGGGACGAGTTTGGGGAGAACTTCCCCTCCAAAGAAAATCATAAAGAAATCTCAACCCTTAATTTTTTGATAAAACAAGCTAAACTTTAAATTGTAAGAGATTCTCAAAAACCGTTGCCGTTTAGCATATAAACTAGTAAGTACCCTATCCTAAAGGCATGCTTCAATATTATTCTCATAAAAATTAAACTTATGTCATTTAAAATTAAATTTTGATTAACTAATTACCTTTAATAGTGATCAATAGGATTGTCAGAAATTAGAATCCCTCCAATCCAAGAGATGAAAATATCTCTTAAATTAAATATTTGAGAATTAATCTACGTCTCCACCAATAGATCTCAACATTTGATTGACAAAAAATATTATGTGGAGCCACAACATCTTGATTTATAATATCGACAAATCAACCAAATGATCCAAACCAAACAGAGCTTTTCAGAGTACAGATTTTCATCACACTTGTAAAAGGCGTTCGTCTAGCTTGTCCCGAGGCTCAGCCAGAGGCAGGGTGGTCCTAAACTGCCCCAAGGCGATAAGCGGGGCAATTTTCCAACTGGGCGTGCACCCAAATACTGTGGTGTTGCCCCAACGCCTGGAGCCAAGTTCGACAAGGCTTAAACATCATCACTAGAAAAATCAAGCGAGACAAAACTTGATTTTCTACCTGTTTGGTGTGTTCGTATTCATCTTGGTCTTTATCGCTTCACTAGTGCCAAAACTCAAAGGGTGGAGGTGCGAACAAGATTTGGGGTACCAAAGGTTATCATTCAGATGAGGAAGCAGAGAACAATGGCGGCGGAAATAGGAGAACTAGGGTTTACGTCATGCCTTTTTTTATATTTTATTAGAGTAGTTGTCCACTCTACTTAATATTTTTTTAAATTAATATAGGAAAAATTTGGAGTCTGGAAGATTATTACTTGTTAGAAAACAGATAATAAAATAAAGAATAGTAATTAATAGCATCCCTTAATAGATAGGCCTCATATGTAAAATAGAATTTCAATTAAATTACTATTTATGATTCATAACTTTTGTAACCTTATGATTTATCTATATTTATTTTTCATAATTATCTTTTTTAAGTATTTTATGGTATTTTTTAATTATATATAATATTTTTGAAATATGAAAGTTCATGTATCGCAGGGCTTGCGCTCCTCGCCCCAAGGCTTACTCCTCACCTAGGATAGGTCAAAACACCACGTCCAACTCCCCCACCTTTTACACCACTGCACTTGAGATAGTTCTTATTATTTCCCCTTGAGATAGTTCTTACTGTTTCAAGGGAAAAGAAACTTTGGAAGAGTTGACAAATAACTTATTTTTCTCTTTTAAATTTCCTAAAAAATGAACTTTTGGGATCAATACCAAGTATGACATACTCATAGAAAAACAACATTTAGAATTTTTACATCTCTTTGGGGGCATAATCAACCACAACATCTAGCAACAAACATTTGCAGAAAATAACTACAAAACTAATAGAAGATCAAAAGGATTTCTTGGCCTCAGCCCAATTAGATGCAGTCTAATTAGTTTATGATTAATACCCTGAAACTTTCAGCCTAAAACAACATACCAACATGCACGGAATTCTTAAGACTTGGAGACTCCATATCAGTACTGCAGGCAGCCGACTTTAGAATGACTTGAAAACATAGAACCTAATTATTTCAAAGATTCATCTGGCACAGAACATACCGTAAATTTCTCTGATGCATACACCACTCAAAGAATTTTGTGTATAAGCTATAAGCCCACCAGAAGTAGAGGAAAATGATTATGAAGCAACACAGGGTTCATGACGAGCAATAGATTACGTAACTGACAAGTTAGAGCCATGATTTTTCTTGGGCGAGTAGATATGAACACGGAATGACTAACTCAATAATCCATTAAGTAAAATGAATGGAAATAAAGGGTGGGGATAAGACCAACTCAACCTTAACACTTCAAAATTTGGAAGTATAAGAAATAAAGAAGAAATAATTGGCATATTTAAGTTTTGGAATTGAATATTCTTTCATTTAGTAGACACAATAATTTGTACCGGATATGAAGGGTCTTGCACTGCCATCGTCACATTGGAACCAAAGAGAACCTGCCAAAGGGAAATCAGTCAACCTTAATAACAATAACCAATATGCAAGAAACATGAGATGAAGTGAGTTTCAAATAAAATAAAAATATAGAACACCACAAAAAATTATAATTAAAATAAAAAATTAAAGCAGAAAAAACATGCAAACCATATCAAACCTGGAGGCGAGATATGTCACATTTTGCACCATCAGACACAAATATATCATCTGTCTCTATACCAAGGTCTGCATAAAATGTTGAAGCAATTGCAGCTCTCAATAGCTGGACGGCAAAAATTAGAGTTATTCCCATAACTATCTCAATAGTTCCCATCAAGGAGAAAATGTTTATTAACAAAAATTATACGGGAAAAAAAAAACACTATTCTCATTAGATATAGGAACATCGAAAGTGCAACATATTTGGTAATAATATATCCAGGAGAATCAATCAACAACAGGATACAATCTTATCGACCGCCCTGTCCTAGCCTCAGCAAACAAATTTCTGGATTAGAAGAGGTTTATTATGTGCACCGGATTCACAACAATGAAATATTACATGCCCCTTAATAAGATAAATTTACGGCAAGTATCTAATAGGTAGTCTTATAGCATGAAGTCTATGAAGATAACTAACAAGTACATAATTTCACAAGGGAGAAGATGAGAAGACCATACCTTTTCTCCTTGCTCAGCTCCATAACCACTGTAACCTTCTAGTGTCGACAGGCCATGTGATCTCTGCCATTGGGAGACAGGAAGGATTAGAGAATCAATTTTAACCTCCAGAGAATTTCACGGCAGATGTATATCATCCAAAAACTACAAACTTGTACGTTCAGCCTAAGCAATTGAGTACACTGAAGAAGTTGCAAAGTTTACATAAGAATATTCAGATAACATCAGTCCATGGCTGCATTCAATTAGAAACCTTCAAGATAAGTTTATCCTCACATCTGTACTAAGAAACTCCAAATTTTCTATAATTTCGGGTGTAACATTGCAGCTAGTGTAAGCTAGGATGCTAGAAACTCATGTACTTAACAACTGAATATTTAGAGATGAGGAAGACCAACATCCTATCAATTATCCAATTCTTATCAGTGGAAATCATATACTAGGTTGTGTATATACAGTAAAAACAAATAAGATTGGTGATTTACTTTCTCTTTAGAATAAAATAAAATTAGGACCACTAGATGCCAAATAAGTTGGATATAACTATCGGCGCACAATAAACATAGAGAAAAGATACTTATGCGAGATTGACATAAGTACAAAACGAACAGATCAGCGATACCTTAGCCATGGCCGAAGTTATGACTTCTGGAATGGGCTCAGTAGTATCACCAATACCAAGGCTTATCACCTGTGCATCAGGGTACTTCAACATGTGGGCAGCCCTTCTTCTTGCAACCTATTTTTTCATGCAGCAAATTTATACAATTCAATTTTCAATTAGAAGCAAATAAGACTACGAAAATCCTAATTAACTGATAGACGGGAACCCAGGGTTGGGGTTGAGTGGAAGTGTTATAAATTGGAAATTACTGTCTTCTGCGAACAATCCATAATTTAACATGCATATAGAAAGTTGTTTGCCATCAACAATAGTCCAGAAAGTTCTCTATTTGGTTGAGTATAGCTTAGTTGCCGCCCAGATCTACAACAACAAAACCTTCCTCCCACTTAAGTACATGAATCCCGTGGAGATTGTCCTAGGTCATCCCATCCGTGCACGAGTCATTTCTGATTAGAATTTCTCAGATCTACCTCCCCCTCTTGTAACCCCTTCCATTTGTATCAAATCACATTGTCGAACCGGTATTTTCACAGCATGTTCAAACCATCTCAAATGAATTCTCACATCTTGCCGTAAATTAGTCTTATTCATAACCTCTCTTTAATAAGCTCATTCCCGATTTTATCCATTCTTATATAACCACTCATCCACTTTAACACCTTCATCCCAATCAAACTTTATTTCTAAACATGCTTCTTGTTTAATTATCGCCCATTATTTCAAACCATATAAAAGCGATGGTTTTACGGACCATGTCCAAGCAAAACATAAAGGTTTGTTTCCGTGTATATCCGATATAAAACCTGCAACTTTCCCTCACGATTTAAGGTATCTGTTGCAGCTAAAGGCAAACTTGCCTTTCCAATTTAAAAGGAAAAAAAAAAAACGTTTGTGGCCTTGAACTTCGAGACATTCAATTGCCACAGAATCTCCAGAAGAAGTTTGGAAATGAACAGAAGCCAAAAACTACAGGAATATATGCAACCATTGACCACCAGTATTCAGATGAGGCAGGACATAAGTCTACCCAGAGATGATGCATTTTCTTAAGTGAAGGTAATTTCCTGTCCAAATTATATGGACAAGTAGCATAAATCTACTCACCTTAACAAATAATGCAAATTAGGAACTTATTTCTGATAGCTGCAAGAAACAAGTTCCATAAAATACCTCTGGGAAAAGGTAACCAGCTTGAAGTTTCGTCATGTTTTCATTGCGGGAGACACTTGTCTTGTAAGCTTCATGAAATGAAGCAGAAGTATCAGTCTCACTAAGGATAGTCATCAAAAAAAATAAAAATACATATACATATTTGTGAATATGCAAAATCAGTCCCCCAACACCCCCCCACCCCACCCACCCCAACTTTTGAATTTGATTTGAAGTGCATGCCTTTACTTGTTACTTTACAAATATTGTAACATTACCATTTCCTATAGAATAAGCAATCACAGTTATCAAAACACCTCTAAGCTACAGCTAAGCTATACAAGAAAAACTGGATTTTAATCTTAAGTCCATTTTCTCATCATTAATTTTTTTCCCTCCAATTCTTTACAACATTTTGTCAGCAACTCAACCGGGGTTAACAGACGTGTCCAAACAGTGATAGAACCGAAAAGAACTAGAAATAAAAATGTACCAGACTTTTCTGTCGGAGGCGTTGCGACGCATTTAACGATCCAAACGTTCTTCGCCGGAAGCGAAACATTCTGAGTTCTACACCAGTAAAAGTTAAATTTCTATCACGACAAGGCAATTATTTCAACCAAAAGCGGCTGCATAAAATTTTCCCAGTAATAAAAGAGAGAACTGGTAGAAAGCTACCTGACAGACAATTTGGTATGGCTCAGGAAAGTCGGAGACGAAGAGAATGAAGTTGACAGATGATTCTGATTAATCAGAGACATTTTGCCGGGGAGAAAGGGAGAGATTGCGTTCTCAGTGGTCGCTGCAGCGCAAAAGCGAGAGAGAAGGCAAACAGAGAGAGACAAAGCAGCAGCCGTTGAGAAATGAAGCCTTGGAACCCTAGGAGCAAGTCCAACTGTCGTGCCAATTTGGTGTGCTTACCTAGACACCATGGGTACTCTAATAATTATGCTAAATTGGGCTCTCTTTTTTTTTTTTTTTAAATTAAAAATAATCTGAATAAAAATTTTAAAATAACCACCTAGTTAAACCCAATCCCATCAAACCTAATTAAACTCAATCCAACAAAATCTAATTAAATTCCATTAAATATAATTAAATCCAAATTAATATAAATCCAACCAAAAAAATTCTACCTAACCCTAATGATAAAAGCCCAACCCAATCATTAAACCTAAATCAACTAATTCAACTCTAATTTACCCAATCCAACCCTAATTAAATGTTTTAATCTAATCCACCCATTAATTATTAACCCAACCCACCCATTAAATATTAACCCAACCCACCCAATAAGCCCAAACATTAGCAATAGAGAGGGAAGAAGAGAGAGATAGAGCAAACGCAAAGGCCACACACTGGAGAGAATGTGAAGACATGATGGGGCAGAAGAGGACGACAACGCTGGAGTTGGGCAACAAATTTGGGCAACAAGGCAACGACAACGACAACGCTGGAGAAGATGATTGTGATGGTATGGGCAGCCATGGGACGACGATGGTGATTAGGTTTTGCAGAAGAACAAAATATGAGATTTTGTTTAGTTTTTCTTCAACTTTTTCAATTTATAATTTTATTTGTTTAATTTTGCCCTCTATTTTCTCCTCTTTTTTTTTTTGAGATTTTATGATCGTTATTACTCCAATGGTCATTTTGGAGTATATGTTTATGCCATATTTGGAGTATATGTGCCAAAATGACACAGATGATAGCATATCTATTGAAGTGCTTTTTAGCTTCAAAAGAGCCGAAAAAAGGTATGGCACATCGTATAGCAAAATATTTGGAGTTACTTTAAGCTGGTTTGACTCTCCCCGTAGGGTGAGTGCATATGAGTTGGGTTGGATCTAAAAGTGTGGGTCGCCCTATTTTTTTTTTTTTTAATGAAAAAATCAATTTTTAAAATGTATAATTTTTTCTATCACAAAGATGTAGAGTTCTTCATGCAAAACTTCTTTTCTATTGAATTGATCATAACCCTCCTCAGTTGAGATTGATCATTCGGATAGATAGGATATTACCTTTTTTATTCTTTTTTTTTTTTTTTTACTAAAAAATACCTTATTCCATCATATTCAAAGACTTTCCAATTTCCAACCTACGGCCGTCGGTTGACCAACTTTCACCCGTCAGTTGACCGATTGTTGCAGGAACATTCATTCCTCAAATTATTTCAACTCCATACTTCGACGTTTTAATCCTTTAACCGATTTCTTTTATTGCTAACTCAATTAACACTAATATTCAATTTTAAACATTAATCTTACTTAGGTCAATTTTTATTTTTCAATTTCACATTGGAACAAATAATTTAACACTAATTAGGACCTTAATTTCATCAAATTAAACACACATAAATATAACTTATTAATTTGTGTAGTGTGTGTGATCTTAATCAAGATACATTAAGAGTAAAAGAGGTTTGAGTTGTTTTCACGTAATTTCTTCAGAATCTTTAACACTTTTCATCCCTTTAATGTCCATCTCTATATCTTCAATAATTACTTCATGATTTGATCTTTAATGAAACTTTTAAACTGAAACACTGAACAAACACGTTAGTTCCACCAAAAACATTAATCCTTAATTGTCCATCAAAATCTCGGGATCAATAATCTCCCCATTTTTTATGATGACAATTAACTTTAATGTTTTTTTCAAAATAAGAATGTAACCACGTTTCCCCTAAATTCGAGGACGAGTTTTTTAACTCGTTAAAGCATAATCATGAAGATAATTCAATAAATTAATCAGATATTCAACAAAGCACAAAATAGGATCAATTCAACAATTAAGATATTTAATAAAGCATAACATAATCATTTCAATAAAGGTCTCCCCCTTTATCAGTGCAATACTTTGGCGAACAAACCCTAAACATTAACTAACTTGTTTTAAGTGAAATTATGATTTTCCTTTTATATATTCCCCTTTGTCAATTAAATTAATTCAATAAACATCAAATATATTCTCCCCATTCGTAATCTCAAAAAGTGAGAAAGGGGAACCAAAAATATTTTAACCCAATGAAATATTCAACTCTTTGATTTTCAATAAAACTGATTTTTTAAAGAATAACATCTAATAAGATAACAACATCAATTTTTAAAAAAATATTTGCAATTTTTCAAATTATATGTAGATCATCATAGAAAATAAATATTAAGCAAAATCGATAATGTCTAGATAAACCATCATAAATCACAAACTTCTTAGTCAAGTACTAGGAATCCTAAAGTAAGTTATTATAGACTAGAGTACTTAAAAGTGAGACGAGTTCAATATTATATTACCATAACTGAGAATGATAGAAGATGAACTAGTGAGGACCCTATCCGGTGAACGGATAATATGGTCCCAATGGACTAGTGGCTGACTATTGTGGATACTGAACAACAGGTTGAACATTTGAACTCGGGAGAATTTGTTGATAATATGGCATCGACGGTATTACCCTTGATGGCCCGGCTCCTGACGGCCTTATTGCAAACAATCCTCCGAATGATTGTTGTACACTAAATGTAGTATGTCTATTGAAGTACTGTTGGGCGCTAAATTGTTGTTGGGCTGTAAACTGCAAATTCTGCATGAACTAGAACATTTGTTCCATGTTGCCTATGATTCTCCCGAATCCAGCCTCCATGGTGTCCACGATTCGCCCGTATTCGCTGTTTATATTCACATTCATCTTAGCCATACTGCTCTCTAGCATAGTCATTCGGTAATCAATAATGTCTGCATGTACCCAGAGATCATCAACCTCATCTCGAAGCAAATCCATCTTCTGATCTGAGCTCAACCCTTCCTTATTATCATCATCTTCTTCTTCTTCTTCAACCATCACTCTCGGTCTCTCCCCACCCCTCTTTTTCATACATCTATTCCTCTTAAACTCATACTTATCAAAACAATATTACCCATATTTATCCATCCTGGGGGTAACTGAGAAGAATCTCTTGTCTTCCTGATCAGCTCCTACTCCAAAATGGTCAAAGACTTTTTGAAGCGCATCGGCATAGGGTAACACTCTAGAGGGTTTTTGTAAGTTATATTTCATGTGATCTATCATGACATGAGCTACGTCGAGTTTTCTCCCCTCGACAATCTCATTCAACAAATACAAGTCAAAATTGTTCACATTTGCATGACTTCCTCCTCTAGGCACAATCATATTAGTAATCATCAAATGAAGAAGATGGTGCTTAAGTGATAGCGATCCCACTCTATTTCCATCCAATCCAAATTTTTCTGTAATTTATTTTCTATTAAAGTTTCTTGAAAGCCAATGAGGGGTATTGTAGAGAAACACATCTCCTCCTTCCAATTTCAAAATTTCACTAAGAAAGAACCGATGAAACCTAAATTTTTTTCCCTTGATAAACGACGTCATATATTCATCATTATATGTAAGGTTGCTATAGAACATTCTTTCCCGAATACTGATTACTTGAAGACACAAAATCAGTCCAACCCAAAACATTAACAAACGGTTCAATATCAAGATTTTTCTTCTTTAGACCCTCAAAATCTATGGGTTTAAAACATACAACCTTTCTATTAGCAAACTCCGCTTTATATTTTAGTTCCACCTCCTTGCTTCGAAAATGGATTTTGTCAAACATAGCTCTAGGGGTAGGCATCTTGATTCTAGGCATGTTTCTCATGATTTAAAGAACAACCAACCAAGAAAACTCAAAAAATCTAACTTAGATGAAGTATAAACTGAAACCTTAGAGGAAAGATAGAAGAACCAACCTTATTTCGAAACAATGGGTTTCCAAATCGTACATCTGATCCCTAGATCTTCAGATCCAAGCCAAACTATGTTGATTTTGTGAATATTTAGGATGAAAACGCTTGGGAGAGAAAATGTTTTTTTTTTTTTTTTTTGGAGAAAAGGGGTTTCACGACCGAAATGGGGTAAAATGAGGAGGTTGGCGGTTTTAAATTTGTAACAGTCGGTTGACCAATCGTTCAGGGTTGGTTGACTAACCACTGTAGTGCCTACAACTTTTGCAGGCTTGCAATTGTTGGTTCACTGACAGCTTTGACCATTCTTTCATTTTTTTGCAATTTAGTCCTAATTGATTAACTTAACTCAATTTTTACCTTTTATTTTGATCCACATATATTAGTAAAAATATTTTCACACCTACATACTTACACATACACACACACACATCACAAATATCTAATTTTCAAAATGTGAAGGAACGGTCTCCCTAACAAAATTAATATATTTGAACTTTAAAAATTTTGACATACCTAGATTGTTCTTGGGAGCAATTGGTGTGTGTACCTTTGGTGGATTGCTGATTTCAATCTTAGTGTTCTTTGAATCTACTATTTTTCCCTTTACTTGATTTGTCACTTTAATTTCCTCATTTCTTATATTGGCTACTTTTTTTTTTTATTAGGTTTAGTGATAATTTCCTTCCCTTTGTTCGGTGCTTTGAGATTCTTTTCCTCATTCTATTTGGCCATCGCTTTATACACTGTTATTTTCTTGTATTGATATCTCACCATTTTTTAGGAAAAGGATTGTTGGGTTTTATGTAACGAACTTACTGCTCTTTGATCCTTCCGCTTTGCTCATATTGATTTTTTCTCTTAGGTACATTGAATCTTGACTCCCTTGTAGGCATGTAATATTCATTGTATCCTCGTGTTTGTTCGAATCTTTGATTGATACCTGTATAAAAAAAAAAAAAATTATTTTTGGTATCCAGTTATTTCTGGATTCGACAGTGTAACTATGCAATTAATAACAAACTTTCTCAAAATGACCATACTTCCCACAATAAAAATATTTAGCATTGTTAGTACATTTCTTTGGATAGCTATTGTTTCGTATGGGAGCACGGTATCCTTGGGGATATTGAGAAGCTGCTTTAATGACTATTGGTTTTTCAACAAGTTTAATCCTCTTAATATCCTTGAATTTATTCATTGTTTCATCAAGCACTTTTTGCGTCTTTTCAAGTAACCGCTCCGTTTTGCTAATGTTTACCTGTAGACCAAATTTTTTCTTATGCATAAATGCAAGATCATTCTTAAGAATTTGGTACTCTTTTTCAACAGAATGCTTTTCACACAAGCTCTATCAAGTTCACACCTTGCATTTTCTAACTCAATGCTCAAGACCTCATTCAAAGTTTCAAGATTTTTCTTTTTAAAATTATTTTGTTGAAAATCACAAATATCAGTTTTCAAAACTTCGTTCTCTTCTTCAAGAAATTGGAATTTTTCATACAACTTACCAATTCCAAATAAAGCATTTGTAAATTCAACAGTTTCAAAATATATGTCCAAATTCTTTTTCTTAAGAGATTTGACAGTACTAAACTTCTTATTTTCAAGGGTTGCAATCTTTTGCCAAAGTTTAAAATTCTCTTTTCCAAAAATATAGGTAAAGGCAATCAGCATCTCAACAACCTTATCTGCATTCTCATCATCACGAATTCTACCATTCTTACTAGCAGAACAATGACTTTCAGAAGAGGTGGGAGACAAAAAAATAGTACATATAATATTAGAATCAATGCACTCCATGTGATCGTGTTTTGTTAGACTATGAGCCAAGTCAAGTTAAAACCAACTCTGATGTCAATTATTAGCCCAGTGAGCTACCCAAGAAGGAGGATGAATTTGGTAGTTATAAAAATTTAAACCAACTTAAATATTTAAACACTTAATTAATCAAATAATCAATTTTATCCTAAATCAATTATTATCTTGTTATGTAGCGGATAAGTGTTTAAATTGAATGCACAACCAAACAAAATGTAAACAATGCAAAACACAAAGATATATCCTGGTTCACCGAGCTACTCTTGGCTAATCTAGTTCCTTAAGGTCCATGGAGATTCGCACCTACTAAAATTGAGTATCCTATAAAGGTAGGAACCAAACTCTCACAATGATTCATTTCACATACTCAGAATCAACCTTTACAATTCCCTTTTCAAGGGCTAAAGAAGAATCCTATTTTTTTCAGGCTTAAGACTAATCTAATTCTATTACAAGAAGAATCACAACCTAATTCTTTTACCAGACTAAGAATTAAATCTCACAAGTACTCCAAGTATCATTTTCACCGGTAAGGATGGAACCGTTACAATTCACTCAAAAACACGAACTCTATTCAGGAAAAATTCACACCTAATTTTTTTCAAAGGAAAAGAACAACCTAATCCTTTTATCCACTAGGTAAAGATCAAACTTCAATCTTTTTCCCAAAAAAGATTGAAACCCAGCTACTCTGATTAGATACAACCCAGTTGTTTCCAATTCGCACAAACTCACTAATTATAAAAAATTACTGAGTTTCTTCCCACTTAGAGCTTCTACCACCTCAAACCAATTAAACTCAATTAATGTCCTGAAATTACTAGTGATAGAAATTAAGTGAAGAATTCTATATCTGATTATAATATTTGTGGGTAGCGCAGAATTAAGTACGTAATCAGATAATCATAAAAATTGTTTTAAAAGAATTTTTATGCTCTTTAAAGTTCAAATACGATTTTACTAAAATCTTATCAACCAAGCAAGGATAGTAATATGAATTCACAATAAAGAATAATTACATGGAAATATCTCACCAAGAAAACACCAAAAGATTGAAATCAAAATAGCAAGATAGCACAAATTCGATGAGCCCAAAACAATAAGCGCTTTTAACTCAAGAACTTCACACACAATTGATCTCACAAATAATCTCTTGAATATATCTCAGAATAAAAACTCTTAGAAAGCTTAGGAAATTTGATAGTTTTTGATAGATGTGATGTTTATGATATGACATTCGAAGGTCTATTTAAATTGTTTTGAAAGAAGCCCTCTAACGGCTAGTTTCCTTAAGATATGATATTTAAATGCACCTATAGATCCCATATATCATAACCATGCATTCCTGGTATAATTCACTCAGATATGGCTTTAAAATCTTTCAATTAAGTCCTCAAATTAATTCTCAATTTCCAATCGAATAGATAGGAAGTATTAACTGTACCAAATTGAGAAACAATTCAATTTTATGTACCATATCTATAGGGATATCTAAATAAGTGAATTATATCTCAAATATGTTCAAATCCCCAAGAATATCTGAACCAGATATGCCAAAAATAGCTAATTAATGGCTAGTATTTGAATAAATCCTTGAAATTCTAACCAGACAGTCGGTTGACCGATCATCAGACTATTAGTCAATCGATCGGTACAGGTTACAAGCCAAGCCATTTCTCAAATAGCAGTCGGTTGACCGATCGATGCAGGAAGTATTTCTAGGCCATTTTTAAGCCTTGGTAGGTTGACCAATCCCCTACGGCCTATTGACTGATCGATACAAAGAATTTCATTTTGATCCATCAGTTGAGCGATCTTTCCTGGTCGGTTGACCGATTGATTCAGAGACTTTCCAATTTCTTGCCTACGCTCGTTGGTTGACCGATCGTTTACCCATCGATTAACCAATCATTGCTGGAACATTCATTCCTCAAATTATTTCAACTCCAAACTTCGATGTTTTAATCATTTAATCGATTTCTTTTCTCAGTTAACTCAATTAACACTAATATTCAATTTTAAACACTAATATTAATTAGATCAATTTTTATTTTTCAATTTCACATTGGAGCAAATAATTTAACACTAATTAGGACCTCAATTTCATCAAATTAAACACACATAAATGTAACTCATTAATTTGTGTCATGTGTGTGATCCTAATCAGGATACATTAAGAGTTAAAGAGGTTTGAATTGTTTTCACCTAAGTTTTTTAGAATCTTCAACACTTTTCATCCCTTTAATGTCCATCTTTGTATCTTCAATAATTACATCATAATTTGATCTTTAATGGAATTTTAAACTGAAACACTCAACAAACATATTAGTTCTCCCAAAAACATCAATCCTTAATTATCCATTAAAACCTCAGGATCAACACCTTCCATTTTATTTACCGAACACATATAAGATGGGATTAGCAATTCCAGTTCTACGATATTTTAAAAAAAGAAAATTAAAATCGGGATTAACAATCCTAGTTATATGGTTAGTTTTTTATTTTTTGAGAGAGTCAGAGGTAGCATCTCCATCTCTTAAAAGTTAAAGCCTCCACACCTTTAGCTTTTAGGGTCATTTTTTTTAATACAAGGCCAGAGTTAGCATCTCTGGCCCAATTAAGGTGCCTATATATCGCAGATAGTTGAGAATCAGGTCCAATATAGTTCTGGATTTAATTTGTTTAAGCTGACTTAACCAAGCCCTATTAGGGTGCCTACATATCTCAAATAGCTGAGAATCAGGTCAAACGTAGTTCATCATTTGGCTTTATGTAAATCATTATTTGGTGGAAAGGGTTCTTAGTTAGAGAAACTGATTCTTGGGTCGTTATATCAATACATGATTGAAAATGACAAAGAGTTTTTTCACCTGAGAAAACAATCGGGAAAACTCGAACTTAGTGAAGTTTTATAGCCATATCCTATCTAGGACTATAAAACTTCTCGTGAGAAATATACCTCAAATAAAATGTGCCCCAGTCATAGATTGGGGCTCGGTGATGCTTGTTTATTTTTTTAGGGATTATGAATTCAATTCTTAAATTTTGATTTTTGCCCCAGCTCTAGCAGAGGCGGATCTTATCAAAGAATCTCGACAGAGAAACCTAATATAATGTGCCCCAACTCTAGTTGGGGATCATGAATAAATCCTGAGTGTTTAGGAGAATATAAAAGAACCCACATGAGTTGCCCATGTATATTGAACTGAGTGCGTGACTTTTAATCTTCGATTGAGACTTGAACCAAGTTGGTTGCTTATGTATTTTGATTTAGAAATCAAATCAAGTCATTATTTTAGACAATGACCATCAGGTGACCGAAACCCACCTGGGTTATCTACATACCCTAATTCCTCGGTCAGGAATCAGGTTAAAATGTAGTTCGACCTTGTTGTGATGATTTTTAGATTGTCGATCGAACCCACGAGGGTTGCCTGCGTATCTTGGTATTCACCAAGAATTAGGTCGAATGGTAGTTTGTGCTTTAGATAAAGGATTTTTATTTAGGAGGGTAATCGAACCTGTTTGTGGGTTGCCTACGTATCTTAGATAGCTGAGAATCAGGTCAACACATAGTTCATCATGTGATGATTAATTTTTTATTTGTTAAGGCGTTTCATTTTACCTCGCGGGACCGAAATGAATGCTGTTTCTATAGGGAAATCCCGAATAGGGTGAAATGTTCCCCAGTCTCTAATTAGGGCAGTGATTAGATAAGTTATGTTAAGGAATCTAATCCGACACTTCTTATTATGTGATTATGATCGTTGTCGCTGTAAAATATGCCCCAGCCTGCGGGCTAGAAAGGAGACTAATTAGCCACTGGATGAGAAGCTAAGTCGGTTCGTCTCGCTATTTATCAGAGGTGATGAAAAATGAGTCTAGGATTTATTGATGAGAATCCCTGAACATGTTTGCTGGCATGTTTATTGATGTTGACAAAAAAGATTTTCTAAAATGGGAAGTCAAGTCCTAGGATTCGCCCGTTGCTGTAACACCAGGCTATTCAATCTTTCATTAAGTATAGATAGAATCGGTAGAATGATTTTACCTGTAGTGTCAAGGCTTATAGATCAATTGTTGGATTTGGAATGGTGAACCTCCTCATTTCCATTTGGGTATTTGCTTTAAATATCTTGCTTTGAATGTTAGTATGTAGGCAGCCTATGTCACCTACATTTTGAGAGACAAATTATGGTTAGAAGGAAAAAAAAACCCACCTCTGTTCTTTAGTCTTGTCGCCTAAATGGTATATGATGGCTTATTTCATTGGAAGTTAGTAAATCTTTATCTATCAATGGTCTTCTTCTTTTGTCAAAAGTTCCATCATGGTGGTAACTCTATCATGTACCAAACTTATCTCAAAGTCGACTCTTTGTATCAAAATCCAAGTCTTCTATGGTGCACGATGGTTTTCTAGTATATGGTCTTTTAGCGAAGTCTGGTTGTAGGATATTTAATTGGTTTTTTTTGTATTTTTATGTGTTATTGGTTTAATGGTAGTATCATGGGGTATTGATGTTTTGTGTATTGTTGGTATGGTGGTAGGGTAGAATCTCTAACCACTTTAGGTAGGATGGTATTGTAGAATCTTCGACCACTTAAGGTAGGATGCCATTTTTCTTGCCTCTCCTGCTTTCTTATGTCATTTGTCCTTTCGACTATCTACCCTAAGATGTTAGTCATGAAAGAAAAATAGCATGTGGACAATCAAAAGTTATAGTTTGCTAGGAAAATTTGCTAGATTTCTAGTAGTTTTAGACTTTTATTCCTTCTAAACATGAGAAATTATGAATTACTAGTCGAATTTTCTAATTTCTCAGCCTAATTTTGGAATTGTCGCCTTTAGATGGACCTGAGAACTTCCTTAGGTGATGAAAAAGCAACTAAAATTAAATGTATCTTTTTTTTCTTTTTTATTTAAAAAATATTATTTTTCATTTGTTTGTCATTTTCACTCTTAGTATCCTTTAATAGGGAATGAAAATGTGAATTTTAAGCCTTCTCCGCTTCGTTGAGGGCATACAATTGAATTTTATCAATTCGAATATATGTACGTGATAGGTGTGAAAAATCTATCTATTTCTAAACTGAATTTGTTAGTTTTCAAGCGTTTTAGTTATATTTAATTGTGTTTTAGTTATATTTAATTGTGTTTTAGTTTGTTTTAGTGTAAAACAAGTGAAGGGACGTTAAAGGGCGATAAACAAGTGAAAACGATGGAGAAACGGTGAACAAAATGTGAGAAACAGGGTTTCGGTGAATGAAGACCACCGCCTTGGAGGAAAAAAGGCAAAATGTTGGAGTGCTAAAGGGCTGAACCACCGCCTAGGCGAGAAAACGACAGATTGTTATGCCAGCAGCCATCGCCTAGGCGGAGAAACCACTACCTAGGCGAAGATATGACAGAGGCTTAACCGACTTAAGCCACCGCCTAAGGGGTGAACCACTGCTTAGGTAGTGACATTCTATGCAGAAATATCTATTTTTTAGATATTTTGAAGATATTTTCCAAATCCCTCTTTTTAACCCCTTTCTCCACCAAACCTCAAAAGAACCTTAAGACGTGGGAGGAGGCTCCGGTTGACATTTGGAGAGTTCCTTCTACCTTAGTTAGGTTTAGGTAATTTAGGAAGTAGATTAGATTATTTTAGGAGGTGTTCTTGGCCAATCCTTGAAGAGCTAGAAGAGGAAGTTCATCAACGGAGAAGAGAAAACTCGGGAGGATTGTTCTTTGGCGAAAGTGGACTACTCCACTTTGAGATTTGGTTTTTCTTCCCTTGTTTCCATCTTTGTATTTAATGTTTATTGTTGATATTGATGATCTCCTCTTGATTTAATGTTGTATTGGCTAAGAACATGTTAGTGTAATTAGAGATTAGTTAGGGAAAGATGTAGTTGTGTAAATACTCGTTTGGTTTAATATACGTTTATTTAATGGTTGTTTCTTTTAAGTCCGATTGTGTTTATCATTTGATGATGATCTTAGTATGCTTGTAATGGTATTAGGGTTGGATTTGAGAATCTAGGGTTTGACACTTGGGAGAGGTAACCCTGTATTCGGACTAGGGTAAACACACTGTTACGACTTAACGACCCGGGAGGGTGTTAGTTAGTGTGCAATCGATGACGTTGGGTCAAGGCTCACGCAGCCTAGAGTCGTTAAGACATTGAGGGGGACCTTTCGTCTACACGAAGTTGCGTATTCCCTCGTCTTACCCTCGAAAGAGGTGGCGGATGAGTTTACGAACCGAGATTGTCGGATACCTAAACTCCGTTATTGTTAACTAAACTAAATCAAACATGTATTAAGTGAACAAAATCAATCCCTAATTAATAAACTTAGTTAAGATTAACCCACTAATTGTAGTTTAACTTAGTTTAATTTTAAATCATGTCTTCCATCGTTAGGATAACATGAGACTACGTAAATTGCGGTATTCAATTATTCACACTTTTCTCTGTGGGAATGATATCCGATCTTCAAGATCCACTATATTAAAACTTAGACCTCGTATACTTGCGAGAGTAAGTAGCGGCGTGTTTCGCGCGCTACCAGTATGATGATAAAAATTGTGAGAACATGCCCTAACACATGGAGGGGGTCTCTACCGTTGGATGACCAAACCTTAATAGGTTTCCTATGTACCTTGGTGAGTTATCAAAGATTAGGTCAAGTGTAGTTCTTACACAACTATCCCTTATTGTTCGGTTAACAATAAGAGCAAAAATGATTCTCCTAATAAAGTTAAAGGACCTTGCTGGAGATGACCCCTGATTCAAGGCTGAGAAAATGGCGTGAAGTCAACATATTTCCCTCTTTTCATTTTGCCCGGACCCGCTTAGGTTTTCTACTTATCTCGACAAGTTTCTAAGAATCAAATTGTATCGTAATTCAGAATCAATAATGTTAGCTCTTTAGGCCAACAATTGGTACCAGAATTCGTTTTAGCTCGATAGGCTTAATATCTTAGCTAAACTGATCACGTGGCATACACCATGCATAATGTTTTTTGTGTATCCTTTCTTGAAGGCGATAGATCCGTACATGATAATGTTATTTATGATTCTTGTAGAATTAGTGGTAGTGATGGAGATGATGATAATGAAAATGTCTAGATTGTCATGGAAAAATTACTTTCTCTCACACTTCTTTTTGCTAAAAAAACTTGAGTTTAAAAAAAAATGATTCTTTTGAAAATAAAAGAAAAATTGTTTAGAAATCTAAAATACGTCTGGATGACTACTGTGGAACAAAAGAGCTTTCAGATATTATTTTTGAAATAAATAATTTGCTCTTTAAAGTAGATTTTCTTGAAAATGAAAATTGAGTTTTAAAAATGATTTTGACGTGATTTCTAGGTAAAGGTTAGATCTTTAATTAAATATTGATTTACTTAAGAAAAATTTTGAAAAATCAAAATCTGACCTTAAGTCTATTTTAAGAGATTCTGAAAATATTTCATCATTTAAAATATTCCATGGTAGTGGATATGTGTCATCATCTCATTCTTCATCACAAGACAATGATTGTAATTTTGATATTACTAGAAATGATTAATGATTTACTTCTCGTGCTATCTATGATAATCAATCGAAGTTAAAATATAATTATTGCAATAGTGTTGACCTAGTAAGCTACGCAAGAGGGGGGGGTGAATTGGGTAGTATTAAAATATGTCAGAATATAACACTTCAAAAATCAAACAATTAATTTTATCCTAAAATTAATTATTATCTTTTATCGCAGCGGATTATGTGTTATCAACTAGGTGCACACCCAAACAGCAAAATATAAACAATATAAATAATATAACACACAAAAATTTATATTGGTTCACCAAGCTACTCTTGGTTAATCCAGTCCCCCGAGCTCCTCGGAGAGTCGCACCCACTAAACTCAAGATTCCTTTTAAAGGTAGGAACTAAACTCTCACAATAATTCTTTTTTCACAGGCTTAGAATCAACCTTTACAATTCTTTTTCACAGGCTAAGGAATAACTTCTATCTTTTTACCAGGCGAAAGATTAACCTAATTCTATTACAAGGAGAATCACGACCAAATTCTTTTTATATCTTAGACTCAAGAATTAAACCTCACACAAATATGCTCCAAATATCCTTTTACCTGGTAAAGATTGAACTGTTACAATTCACTCACAAATTCAATCAAGGAAGAGTTAACTCTTAATCTTTTTATACTCTAGGCTAAGATAAAAACCTCAATCTCTTTATCGGAAGAGATTGAAACCAGCTACCCTTGATTAGACACTCCCAACAGTATCTAATCTGACACTTAACTCACCAATTAAAAAATAATTGATAAGTGATTTTTCCACTCGGAGCTTCTACCACCCCAGATAAATTCAAACTCAATTAATATCCTGATGCTAGTGATAGAAAAATGAGAATTTCAAAATCTGATAAATAAAGATGGGTAGCAAGTAGTTAAGCATGTAATCAGATTTTCTCACAAAATTGTTTCAAAAATAATTTTCAATAAAAATCTGGAAAACAATTTCAAATATCGAATTCCAAATAATAATTAATAGTAAGTAATTTAGAAAGATCTCAACAGGATTCCACCAAAAAAATAATGATTAGAATCACAATGAAACTTTAGATCGGTAGTAGCAATAATCTACAACAAAAGTTTCTCAAGAACAACTCTCAGAAAAGATCTCACAATGCACTCAGTATGATTACTCTTAGAAAGCACGAGAGTTGAATAACTTAGAATGATTTGATTATCTTGATTTCTGATTATTATACATGTGAAATCCATAGGTCTATTTAAAGTCACTTGAAACAAGCCCTATAACGGCTAGTTCCCATAAATCATGACATTTAATTACATCAATAGACCCTCTATATTATAATAATTTATTCCTGGTATAATTCACTTAAAATATCTCTTAAAATATTCAATTAAGTCCATCAAACTTTTAATCAATCTTAATTAGATAAGATAGAAAGAATTACATGTACCAAATTGAGAAATATCAAAACTACTTGAACTATATCAATAGGGATAATTAAATATTAATAAAATGGCTCAAAACATATCAAATCCCCAAGGTATCTCACATATGTTAACCATAAAATGGCTAGTAACAGCTACTTTTTTAATAAAATCTGAAATTCCATAAATCCTAAAACAACTCTATCTGTCGACCGGCTAAGACCCATCGGTCAACCGCCCAATCTATTGACCGTATGATTCAGGATGTTTTACAAGTCAACCTATCTGTCGACTTAGAGATCCATATAGTTCCTCTTCTAGCCATAGGTCGACCTACCTGTTGACCAAACAATTAAGAGAGTTCATACTTTATTCACAAGTCGACTTATCTGTCGATCGAATGATTCAGAGAGTTCACCTTATAACTACAGGATGACTTACCTGTCGACCGACCACTTCTGGAATACCTCTCCTTAATTCATTTTCATTCAATTTCTTCGACGTTTTCGCCCCTTTAATCGATTTCTTTTCTTGGTTGGCTCTACTAAATCTTAAATTTAATTTTAGTCAATTATCTTTTTTTCTTTTTCAATTACACACAGGAGAAAATAATTTAACTAATTAGGATGTTATAAAAACACACATAATTTTGAATAATATTTTTGTGTCATGTGTGATCCTAACCGGGATACATTAAGAGTTAGAATTTAACCTGAGTTGTTTTTTCTAGGTTCTTCAATTTCTTCAAACTCTTAATCTTCCATCATCTATGCATTGCCACAATATCTTCATGATCATTTTCATCACTAGAACTAATAAACTGAAACACTCAATAAAATCATTAGTTCCACAAAAAATATTAACCTTTAATTATCCATCAAAATCTTAGGATCAACAAATAGGGTTGGACATTTTAAAGTATCATGTCTATTTAGGAACCCTAAGTTTATTTATAATAATAATCGATTCAAAATTAAATGAATACTAAATAGTGCTATGTAAATGTCTTGTGCAGAGTTACATAATGTCGGGATTGGAATGATAGAAACAAACAAAAAGATTATATCAAAACCAAGACGGGAAGTCACCAAGAATCCACAAGCAAAATGTACAAATAAAAAAGATGTAACAAGGCCAAGATGGGATATCACTAGGAAGCCACAAGTGACACGTGCAAACAGAAATATCATTGAATCAAATGGCAACGATCAGAGGCTTAGAAGATGTGAACAGGCCAAGAAAAATTGTGCATCCAAATCAATCGTTGGTACAAATGAGGTAAAAAGTAAAGTCGTTCCTAAAGATATAAGAGGACTCCTAACCTTTCGCAGTTTAACTTCATTAAATTTGTTAAAAAATGGGGGGTCTAGCATGCCAATTAGGTAAGTCGGTAATGGTTTCTAAGACGTATACTAAAGGATGTGTTTACTTGTTGTCTTAAAAACATTGCATGGTGATTCAGATAATCACATTTAGTTAAAGTGTATTAACATGATTTTGTATGATCTGCTTCTATCAAGTATTATTCATATATTTGACTATATAAAACATGTTATGTGATTTAAATTGATCATGACCTCGATACAACTTGTATGGTTAATATTGGTTTATGAAAGCATGATAATTTTTTTAATACCATATACATGATCTCTGAATATATATATATGGTATATCAATCTGTGCTTATTATTTTTTTTTTTTTAAACTATTGATATTGTTGCAAGTGGATATCCTTATATACATTAAGTGTCTGACATATATTTAATGTCTTCTGTTTTTTAAATGATTATTATTCTAGAAGAGAGATAAACTTTTATGAGATAAACATGCACTTATCCATGTTTAAAGCATGCATTAGATTTATGTTGATAGTTTTGTAAATTATCATTGAGATATGCTTCCTGCCCTAGTGCGTTAATGATTACATGTTTTTTGATTCTATCTGTTAATCCCTAGGTTTTGATGGACAATTAAGTGTTGATATTTTGGTGGAACTAATTTGTTTGTTGAGTGTTTCAGAAAAATAGTTCAATTTATTGATTGTGTTGAAGATTTTATGAAGAAAATGTTAAGGGTGAAAAGATAGACAAAGTGAAGAAATTAAGAGTGTTGAAGACGTTGAAGAAATTAGGTAAAAAAAACTCAATACTCTTATACTCTTAATGCAACCCGAATTAGGATCATACAAGACACTATTAAATGAGTTATGTTTTTGTGTGTTGAAATGATAGAGTTTAGAATTCTAATTATTGATTAATTATGTGCTCTTTGTGTGAAATAATTGAAAACCATGATTAAAGTATAAAAAACAGAAATTTAGGGTCAAATCAGTCAACCAAGAAAATCAATCGGTTAACTGAATCAAAATATTAGATTGTGAAGCAAACATTGGTAAAGAAATTGACCAACTAATATCAATTGTTCAATTGATCAGAAAGGATCGGTCAACCATTCGAAACAGTGAGGTTTTCGGAGCAAAATGTGAACATCCTAAAATAATCGGTCAACCAACCAAAGGCGATCGATCAATCGATGGGCTTAAGGGTGAAAAAGCGGTAGTCTCTAAACCAATCGGTCAATCGATTGGGAGGCAATTGGTCAACCGACTGTGCCAAAGATTGGTTGGAAAAACTCCTTGAATGAATCAGTCAACCAACCAAGGGGAGATCGGTCAACCGATTGGGGTGTTAGGTTTAGCCTGATTTGCACGTTGAATCAATCGGTCAACCGATAAGCCAGGTGTTCTGTCAATTGATAATTTTGGTTGAGATTTTGAGGAATTTGGGATTTTGATAAAAAAACTAGCCATCTTTTATAATTCCAAGGGGGAATTTCGGAGGATTTGAACCTATTGAAGATATGATACAAGTATTTTGATATCTCTATTGATTTAGTCCACTTAATTAAATATTCTCTCAATTTAAGCAACTAAATACTTCCTATCTTTGTGATTGATAATTGAGAAATATTTTATGGACTTATTTGAGAGTTTTGAAAGTTATTTTTAATTGAATTACACTAGAATTAAATGATTATGTTATATGGGGTCTAAAGGTGCCTTTTAGAGGCATATCTTTTGAAAAGTAGCAGTTGGAGGGATTGATTTCAATCTATATATATAGAACTGCTAAAATTATTCGAGATAGATTTTATGTTAAAGTTCTTGAGCTAAAGCGCTGTTGAATTGGCGTCACCGATTTGTGCTGTCTTACGATATTGTTTTCATTCTTCGATATTTTCCTGGTGCGATCTTTCCAAGTTATTATTCTTAATTTATATTTCATATTATTTTTGATTGCTTGGATTTAAGATAGTTAGAAAATCGTTTTCAAATTTAAGAGTATAAAAATCTTTTTAAAGAGATTTTATGTATTTATCTGATTATGTGCTACAATTGTGTTGCCTATACTTGTTATTAATCAGATATTAATTTGCCTCACAATTGAATCTACCATTTAGTAAATTTTGGGACATTAATTGAGTATAATTGTATTGAGGTGGTAGAAACTCCTTGTGGGAAGAAACTCATTATTTTTTGTATTTATGAGTTTGAGCGGATTTGACACGATTGGGTCGGTGTCTAGTCAAGGTAGTTAGGTTTCAATATTTTTTAGTAAAAAAGATTGAGTTTAATCTTTGTTCTAAGTATGAAAAGGTTAGGTTATTCTTTTCCTTGAAAAGAACTAGGTTTTGATTCTTCTTGAAATTAAATTAATTTTGAGTGAATTGTAAAGATTCAATCCTTACCTGAGAAAAGGATAATTGTGAGATTTACAAGGTTGTGATTCTCCAAGTAATAGAATTAGGTTAGTCTTTAGCCTATAATTATTTATTTATTTATTTATTTTTTTGTAAAGATTGATTTTAAGCCTAGAAAAAGAATCGTTGTAAGGGTTTGGTTCCTACCATTAAAGGAATTAGGGGTTTAGAGGTTGCGAATCTCCATAGAACTCGGGGGACTGGATTAAACAAGGCTAACTTGCTGAATCAAGATATATCTTGGTGTGCAGCATTGTTATTATTCTTTATATTTTATTCGGGTAAGCACCTAGAATTAAACACTTATCCATTACGTAACGAAGATAATAATTGATTTAGAAAAAATTAATTATTTGTTAATTAAGTGTTGAAAGATTTATTTGTTTAAATATTTTATAACTACCTAATTCATCCCCCTCTTAGGTAGATCACTTGGCCAGTAATTGGTACCAGTGCTTGTTTAGCTCAATTAGCTTAAAGCACTAGTTAAGAAAAATCACATGGCGTACCTGATAGGCACACTAAGTGAGGGGTAGTCTACGCATCATCTACTATTGTAAATAGAAACTGTGTTATGTCCTATTTAAAATTTTTTATTTATTACTTGAAAGCGCACGAATCAGATGTAGCATACATTAACGTAAGCGAGGTCGATCCCACGAGGATTGCTATCAGAAGAAAAATATTTAATCCGTCCAAGTTGATTTAATTATAATCTAGTTGAAGATGATTTTTGTTTCATGATTTAAAAAAATGAAAAACTAAATAGACTGTGAAATAATTACATTAACTAGATTTAAGATGGAAAAAATACTAAGATTTTGGAATCCACCGATATATAAATAATTAGTTCTATTATTGTGTTGACTCCAATAGTAGGGTGATCAATCTTACTATCCTCTTAAGAATTTAGAAATTACGTCAGATGTAAATGTCAAGTTAGTTTTTCTTGATCTTTAAAAAATAGTAATTCTGAAGTATTTTGTGTATACAATTTAATGGAAAATACAAAATCAAAATATGTTACTTGTTTAATAAAAATCCAAGCATTAAATAATTCATAACAATCAATAATACATAATATAAAATAATCCATAACAATCATTTATTTAATTGAAAACCCATAAAAGTTGAATTGCAATTTGTTTGGAATCAACACAACATAACACTCAGTTAATTACACATAATTTCATCATCAATCTTAGTATAAGAAAAATATGAAATCAGGTTTGGAATTGTGGGTTTTGTATTTCGAAGATTATTTCATTTTCATATTTTTTCCCTTAACTTGGATTTGTATAAACGAGCGTTCCTAACCTTTTCGGTGGAATGCTAAAAAAAAAAAGGATATATCATTCATCAAGTATGATATATTGACAATATTTAATTCATACATTAATCTAATCCAGGGTGAATTAAAATCGAAGCATAAACCATTAAGTTTAGTAATAAATCTCTGCGAAAACTTTTATGTGATCGTTAAATTTAACGAAACAATTAAATTTATTATCAAAATTTATTTTGGTAATAAATCCAATTATGACGGTGAAGAACACTATTCATCGTCACATAATTGTTTATACAATTCCAAAATTAAATTAAAAATATAATATTGCATAATTTTAATAATACAATACAACTATCCTAACTTGATCGGAGGAAGTTAGTCGCTCATCATTTTATAAAGCGGTGGTTTCTTAGAAATAATTCTCAAAAACACTGTTTTATACTTTGTACCCTTAAGAATCTAAGTTTCCTCTTTTCCACAATAATTATAAAAATAAAAGAAGAACCAATAAAAATATTAAGCAAAATGATTTATTAGTATGTAAAAAATGTGTCTTTACATTAATCCCAAGCCCCAAATTTATAGGCAAAAAATATTAGATATTTTGGGGGTGAAATGGACAAAAACATAATTAAGATGCATAAAAACGACATTTCAAAAAGTGCTGAAAAAATATCTAGGGTCAAAAACGTAAAAGGGCCGAAAATTTAGGGGTGCAAATGGCCAAGTGGGGCGGCGATACTATAGCGGACTCAGTATTGTACCGAACTTGGTACTGTAGCAGTCCCAGTTGTTTGTCTTTTGTTCGATTTGCCATGGTTTGCTCATTTTTATCTGATTCACTCCAACTCAACGTCATTTTGTTCGTTTTTTAAAAACCTATGAAGCCATATAAAATAAATCAAATTTTGATATTGTTAAGGGATCAAACAATTTGTTCTGGTATCTTTGGTTTTTGTTCGATTTTCATTTGGCTTGTCGTGGTTTATTCGCTTTTAATCCGATTTGTCTCATCTTAGCACCGTTTTGATTCATTTTTGTAAACATACAAAATAACTATAATAACTTTATTTATAATAATTTACACTATTTGAACAATTAACAAACCTAAGTTTAGGGGTATAAAATCGCACAAATGCAATGCAATCATCCACCTTTGTTTGTTGGTAAAAACTATTCATTTTGGAAGGATATAATGATTGTTTTTCTTTATGCCACCAATTATGATTTGTGGCTAGCAATTGAAGATGGTCCATTCATTCTTAAAGAGGATGGAGTACCTAAGAAAAAGAACAACTGACAACTTTTAACAAGCAAAAACTTTCTATTAATTCCCAAGCTATTAATATTATGTTTTGTTCTTTAGATGCTAACGAATATACTTAGTTTCAAGATGTAGATCGGCGAAAGAAATGTGGGACAAGTTGCAAATCACCTACGAAGGGATAAATCAAGTGAAACAGTCCAAGATCAATGCCTTAGTTTGTCAATTTGAACTATTCAGAATGGGTGAAGCAGAATCTATTTAGGATATGTACACAAGATTCAACAATATTTGCAACAATCTTAGTCAACTCGGAAAACCATACACTATGGAGGATAAAGTGCGGAAGATTCTGAGATTATTGACTAAAGTCTCGGAGCCAAAAGTAACTGCGATAGAGGAAGCTAGAAATCTTACAGTCTATGTTATTGATGAGCTCATTGGCAACCTAATGACTCACGAGACAACTATATGAAAATATAAGGATGATATAGGAAATATCAAAAATACGTTCTTGGCATTGAAAGTTCTGAAAAATGAGGAAGTGGATAACAGTGATGATATCGGTTTTGACAGAGAGTAAGAAAAGGATGTGGCGCTTCTCACGAAGAATTTTAGAAGAATGACTCGACGAACATTCCGGGGAAAGAAAAATTTCAACATGAGCAATGTGGAATGTTTTAACTATCACAAGACTGGACACTTCCAATCTAAATGTCCCGAGCCAAAGAAAGAAAAAGAAAAGAAGTGTAATACCCCCGAAATTTATATTTTTGAAAATATTATATAAGCTTAATATTTTTGGGAATGTTTTGTGAATTTATGGTATAAATATATATTAAAATTTTTTTGGGATTAAATGTTAATTTTAAATTGATTTCAAAATTTTTAGGACTATTGTGTTATTTAAAATAATTTTTTCTAGAGTTTTAGGATATAATTAATATTTTATTTTATTTTAAAGGGGAACATTATGTAAATAAGTAAATAAATAAAATAATTAAATGACTCAAATGGTTTCCTTCCTAAGGAAAGAAACCAAGAGAAACCACATATATGGATATATATAGAGGGTTGAGACGTGTAAATAATAATAATAATAATAATAATAATAATAATAATAATAATAATAATAATAATAACAACAACAACAACAACAATGCAATTCAACAGTATAAGTGGTAGTTTGGTTTTCATTTTTCTAATATATATATAGATATTAAGCAAAAACATTTATCTAGGAAATTAGCTTTTGTTCGTCTGAAAATATATATGTTAAATAATTTTTGGGGCGAGTAAAATGTTCTGGTTCAGATTTCGGCTTCGAATTTCAGGTAGAATTTTTAACTCTTTAAATACATATATTTAATTTCCCCATTGTGAGATTTATGTTATTTTTGTTGTCGAATTATAACTGTTAATTTGTATGAAATAATTGTGATTATGTGAAAACTATTTGAAAATCATGCCAATGTATTTTATTTGTATTAATTAAATACACGTATTAGAGGGGTTCAAAATTCTACTGAGCATTGGCTCACAACCCCACAATTTTGATTGCAAGGCCGGTGAGAACGAAACGTCTGATAGGTGAATTTTTCTCTATCTATTTTCAAACCGAATTTGGTAGTTTTCGAGTATTTTTATTAATTTTTAATTTATTTTTATTTATTTTTGTTTAAAACAGGGGTTAGGAGCGAAAACGGTTGAAAAACAAGGAAAGCGGTAGAAAAATGATCAAGATGATCAAATATTCAAAACAACAGTTTCACTGCTGTAGCGGTGAAACAACAGGGAGTTCCCTAAGTTCTTATCGCTCACCACTACGATAGTGAGATCCACTATTGCAGCGGTGATAAAGTAGAAAGCCTACCGACATGCCCACCGCTGCAACAATGAATCCACCGCTGCAGTGGTCAGGCTCCACCTGTTTTAGATATTTGTTTAGATATTTTGTTTGTTCCCTATTCATTCCCATTAATTCCCATTGTTCTTAGAACACCTAGGGAGTATTTTGAGTGTTCTAAGAAAGACTTTCAACCGACCAAAAAGTAGGAACACAATTGGAGAAGCGGAAACAAGATCGGAGCTATTTTTTACGATTAAGAGGATCAAATATTCAAAGTAGCAGTTTTACCACTGCAGCGGTGAAACAACAGAGTATTTCATAAGTTTTGATCGCTCACCGCTGCAGCGGTGATAAAACAAAAAGCCTACCGACATGCCTACCGCTGCAACGGTTAGGCTCCACCTGTTTTAGATATTTCTCTAGATATTTTGTTTGTTCCCTATTCATTCCCATTCGTTCCCATTGTTCTTATAACACCTAGGGAGTGTTTTGAGTATTATAAGAAGGCTTTCAACCAACCAAAGAGGAGGAACACAATTGGAGAAGCGGAAATAAGATCAGAGCGATTTTTACAGACGCCACATTCGGATAACGACTGTTCTCCCTTATTTCTCTCTTTATTCTTAACTGCTTTTTGGTTGTTGAACATGTATATATTGTTTATCATTGAATATATGATTATGGCCATGAGCTGAACACTGATCATCTACGGGATTGATGTAGTTTATTAATATACGTCGTTTGTTTAATGTTTGTTTCGTTATCGGTTGTTCTTGCCCATTCGATTGTGTTTACCATTATTCTTCATTTATATACTTGTTTATATATATTGTGAAATTGGAGTTTGACACTGGGGAGAGGTAACCCCGAATTCGGACTAGGGTTTAAACACAACGTGACGATCTAATGACTTGGGAGGGCATTAGAAAGTGTGCAATCCATGACGTTGGGGCAAGACTCATGTAACCAAGTGTCGTATAGATACTTGAGGGGGACTTTGGCATTGATGTAAAGTCACATATTCATTCACTTTACACTCGAGAGAGGTAGTGAATGAGATTTCGATACCGAGATTGTCGAATAGGTCGAATACCGTTAATGTAAATTAGACGAAATCAAGCACATTTAAGTAAATGAAGTTAATCACTAGATAATACATTCCTCTAAACGTCTCATATTAGTATTATAGTATAATTAATATAATTAGTTAATTAGATTAGTATTTTATATTTATAAACAAAAACCTATTTTTTATCGCCTAAATAAAGTTAGGTTATGACAATTATGGTATTTAGCAATAATTTAATCCAATCCCTATGGATATGACAACCCTTTTCATTATCATCGTAGTTGTATAATTTCTCATATTTTTTTTAATAAAATAGTGATTAAACCGTTATCTATTATTAAATTATTATTGAAACTTCTTGGATTTTGAGTCAATAGGAATAATACTCACGTGATATTAATAAATTAATATTTTATATTCAAGTTAATATTTCAGAATTGGAATTTTGAATGGATTAAGTACAAATAATAATGGATTTTGACGTATTATTCTAGTTATTACAATATTAGTTATTACAATGGATTAAGTGAATAATCAATATGAATAATAATGGATTAAGTACAAATAATAATGGATTAAGTGTAATTTTGTAATATATTAACTCAAAGTAATAATAATGGAATTTGAATGGATTAAGTGAATTGGATCAGAAAAATAGTAATATTAGATTTATGAGTAATTGAATATAATTATCTCTGTCGCATTATAGAAAATTCTCAAATTTACGAACTAAAATATTGGTCAATTCGGATTTGGCATTAATTTTCCAAGGGGAGAAACTGCGTGGCGGTCCTAGAAAACCGGGTCATTACAAGTGGTATCAAAGCGGGTTTGCGACTACCCTAGGCTTGGGTTATGGTACCCAATACTCATAAATTAATTAATATTAGAAATAATAAATTTTATTTTCTAGAAAAAGAAATATATATGTATAGAACCAAACACTACCTTAGTAATCTATCGTGTTATCTATTACTAAATTTATTGTTGACACATCAAGAAAGGGTTTTCAATCTGTTTCTTTGTAATATGTGGTATCTCTTCACTTGCTTATTTTTTTAAGTTTATCGTATAAGGCAACTAAAAATAAAAAATAAAAAAATTGCATGCGGTCATTCTTGGAGACTTAAACAATTTGCATGAGATTTGGTTTTGACACTTTGTAACCCTAAAGTTTGATCAAAATTTCACTTTGGTCCCTCTAGTTTTAATTGAACACATTGGTTACTTGGTGAACAGATAATTATGTATGTCAGTGTTTTTCATTTTTTTGTGCTACTTTGTACGACCTATGGGTTTCGGGAAAATAATAATAATAATAATAATAATAATAATAATAATAATAATAATAATAATAAAAATAATAAATAAATAAATAAATTAATACAAAAAGTGATTCGGAGCACTTTGCTTTGTACTGTGGCTTGATTTTGTTGTTCACTTGTTATCTTACGTCATCAAGTTGTTTTCCCCACCCCCCTTTCTCTTTAATTTTCTCCATTTGCTCTTGTACTTGTAGACAATCCAAGACCATTTGAAAGGGTACTAGTAGTCCACTAGTTGAGTTTTAGTCAAATTACCTTGATGATGTTGGTTTTAGTCCAATTTGATATTTGAATATTGGACATACCAAATAATGTGACTAATACACCTCAGGTTTAGGACAATTCTTTTAGTCGCATAAGAGTTTGTATGCGTAGAACAAGATTATAGTTGGTTTACTAATTTAGAAATTAACCGTGTTTAAAATATTTTGAATGTGCAATAGTAAAAATGAGTTGATTAGGTCAAGGACATAACCCTCAGCCTGTCATTGCTACTTTAATAAAATTGAGTCAATATGAATAATACTTACGTGATATTAATAAATTAATATTTTATATTCAAGTTAATATTTCAGAATTAGAATTTTGAATGGATTAAGTACAAATAATAATGGATTTTGACATATTTATTATTCTAGTTATTACAACAGTAGTTATTACAATGGATTAAATGAATAATCAATATGAATAATAATGGATTAAGTACAAATAATAATGGATTAAGTGTAATTTTGTAATTTATTAACTCAAAGTAATAATAATGGAATTTGAACGAATTAAGTGAATTGGATCAGAAAAATAATAATATTAGATTTATGAGTAATTGAATATAATTGTCTCTGTCGCATTGCAGAAAATTCTCAAATTTACGAACTAAAATATTGGTCATTCGAATTTGGCATTAATTCTCCAAGGGGAGAAACCACGTGGTGGACTTGAGAAGCCAGGTCTTTACAAGAAGAGAAAGGAGAAGAAAAAGGTAAAGAAAAGTAAGAGAAAATCAATGAAAGTCACCTAGGATAACTCTGAGTCAAGCAACATGGAAAAATCGGGCAGTGATGGTTCATCCATGCTTACTTTGATGGCCACTGGAGATGAGGTGCCAAAATATTCTAGTTCTTGTCCTTTGGATTTTGATAATTTATTTGATATTTATCAAGAACTAACACATGACTATAAAAACTAGTGTTATCAAATTAATTATCTACAAAGTACAATTAACACACTTAACAAGCAAGTGTTGAAATTTGAATCTTAAAACATTGAATTGAAATCCAAGATATCGGATTTACATGAAATAGTTCTCAAATTCACAAGTGGTGAGAATAATTTAAAAATGCTTTTGGGTTGTTCGCGAGGTATCTTTGATAAAGCTGGTATAGGGTTTCAGAAAAATCTTAAATAAAAGAGATTTCATAATTTCTTTTCTAAAATTAGAGATCTTGTTAGATGTTTTAAATGTAATGTTGTGGGCCATACTATTAATCGATGTTGTTTCTAAATTATCTAAATGCAGAGAAGTTCGGGTTTCTAAATGAAATAAAATTGTCCCAACTAACAAGATCAAACCCACATAGATTGGGTACCACTTAGGAACTATTTAAGGTGCTTCGTGTAGGTTACTCTAAAAGCATCAATAGACAAGGATAAATAGTTCCTGGATAGTGGTTGTTCTAGGCACATGACGGGAGATAAATCTAAATTTATGCCTTTAACACCTAAAGACAGAGGTCATGTGACATTTGGAGACAACGTAAATGGTAAAATTATCGATATAGGTAATATCGGTAATGGATCTACAATTATCAAATATGTTCTCCTCGTATATGGTCTTAAATATAACCTGATTAGTATTAGTTCTCAAATTCACAAGTGGTGAGAATAATTTAAAAATGCTTTTGGGTTGTTCGCGAGGTATCTTTGATAAAGCTGGTATAGGGTTTCAGAAAAATCTTAAACAAAAGAGATTTCATAATTTCTTTTCTGAAATTAGAGATCTTGTTAGATGTTTTAAATGTAATGTTGTGGGCCATACTATTAATCGATGTTGTTTCTAAATTATCTAAATGCAGAGAAGTTCGGGTTTCTAAATGAAATAAAATTGTCCCAACTAACAAGATCAAACCCACATAGATTGGGTACCACTTAGGAACTATTTAAGGTGCTTCGTGCAGGTTACTCTAAAAGCATCAATAGACAAGGATAAATAGTTCTTGAATAGTGGTTGTTCTAGGCACATGACGGGAGATAAATCTAAATTTATGTCTTTAACACCTAAAGACAGAGGTCATGTGACATTTGGAGACAACGTAAATGGTAAAATTATCGATATAGGTAATATCGGTAATGGATCTACAATTATCAAATATGTTCTCTTCGTAGATGGTCTTAAATATAACCTGATTAGTATTAGTCAATTATATGATAAAAGTTATTGTTGGCCCAGTAGAATACCCAAGAGGGGGGGTGAATTGGGTAATTAAAAAATCTTATCAGAATATACTTGAATAAATCAAATAATTAATTATTATCTTTATATCATAGCAGAATTAAAATGAATCTAAGTGTACACCCAAAAAATAAACAAATTAAGAAAACAGCATACCAGAGATTTATACTGGTACACCAAGCTACTCTAGGCTAATCCAGTCCCCCGAGCTCCACAGAGGTCGCACCCACTAAAACCAAGATTCCTTTAAAGGTAGGAACCAAACCCGCATATTGATTCTTTTACAAGCTCAAAATCAACCTTCACAATTTTCTTTTCTCGGGCTAAGGAATAACTTCTACTTTTTACAGACTAAACAATAACCTAAGGATTGAACCGTTATAAAATCAAGAATCACAACCTCACAAAAACACTCCAAATATCCTTTTACCCGGTAAGGATTGAACCGTTATAAAATCTCTCAAAACAAAAATACAATTGTTATCCAGGAAGAATCACTACCTTAATCTCTTTACAGGAAGAGACTAAAACCCTGTTACCCTTGATTAAATATCTCCAATGATATTTAATCTGTCACAACTCACTAATACAAAAATTGATAAGTAAAATCTCACTCGGAGCTTCTACCATCCCAAATAAATAAAAACTCAATCAATATCCCAACTAGTGATAGAAATATGTGAGATGCAGAAATCTGATTTTAACAAGATATGGGTAGCAAATTGGAGCACGTAATCAGATTCAAGAAATTGTTTGAAAAAATATTTTCTTCAAAAATCAAAAATAATTTCTAAGATCAATTTCCAAAAATAAAATAATAAACAAGCAATAATCAGTATGGAAAGATCTCATCCGGAATTCACAGTATTAATGATTAGAACAATGTAGCTTCAATTCCAATATCAGTAAAAATTGATCGCAGTTGATTATCAGAATCACTCTTAGAACAGCTCACAATGAATTAGAATGATAACTCTTATAAAAGTTCTATCAAAATGATATAAACTGATTTTCTCTCTTAGAATGATTCGCTCTCTTAGAGAATTTATAGGTCTATATAAATGCACATGTAATCAACCTCTTAACGGTTAGTTTACAAGTGTCATGACAATAAGATAATCTTATAGACCCCTTATAACATTAGGACTTCATTTAGGTTCAATTTCACTGAATAACAACTTTTAAAACTCTCAATTAAATCCCAAAAGTCTTTCTCAATCAAAATAAATAAGTGTATTATCCATTTTAATTGCCAAATTGAGAAACATTAATATTTAATGAACCATATTGAAAGGATTTAATTAGTATATGAACCATATCTTAAATAAAGAGAATATCCCTTAAATCTCTCTCAAATCCTAACTAAAAATGGCTACTTTTGGATTTAAAATCGGATCAAACAATATCTTGAACCAGCACATTCAGTCGACTGCCCAACATTGCTTGCAGCAAAACCATCGCCGCAACGATCATAGGTCGATCGCTTGGTCGACTCGCAGATTCAAAGAGTTTGTCATGCTTTCATCAGTCGATCGCTTGATCGACTCGTAGATTCAGAGAGTTAAGATGTTTTCATAGGTTGACCGGTTGGTCAACTCTTCAATTCAGAATGTTTCATCTTCCTTCTCCGATAGACTCCTCAGTTGACTGACTCCATCTGAATCACTTCTCTAATCTCATTTTTAACCTACTTTCTTTTACGATTTCGTCACTTTATCCATTTTTATATTTAAATAAGCTCCACTAATATTCTTATATTTCATTTTAATCATTCAAAAATATTTCTTTTTAATTCACATAGAAGCAAATAAATATACTTAACAAAAACACACATCAAAGATAAGATTCATTTTGTGCCATGTGTGTGTTCCTAAATGGGATATTAAGAGTTAATATTTACCTGGGTTGTTTTCTCTAATTTCTTCAAACTCTTAATACTTCATCATTATCTTGATATCTTTATTAAGCATCCATTCTATTTGACATCTTCATTAGTGGAACTTTAAATCACTGAAACACTTGATCAAACATTAGTTCCACCAAAACATCAATACTTAATTGTTCATCAAAATCTTGAGATTAACAATCTTCCCATTTTTTACGATGACAATTAACTTTGATGTTTTTTTCAAAATAAAATATAACCATACTCCCCCTGAATCTGAGGACAGGTTCTTTAACTCGTTAAAGTGTCACATTAGAGATTTCAATAATGTACAATTTAAAAAATACCCAATAAAGCACAATTTTTAAATTTCTCCATTTTTATTAAACCATAGTTTTAAAATACTCCCCCTAAATAAAACATCACTCATTTCTCTCCCTTTCTCATCTTCGAAAACAAATTTAGGTATGAAGGAGAAAATAACAAACATGTAGCTCACACTAGGCAAATATCATTATGCCTAGCCATACCCAAACCGTGAATGATTTTCACAAACTAATCTTCCGCTAATGGTTTGGTAAAAAAATCAGCAAGCTGGTCGGAGGTATCAATATACTCAATAATAATATCCCTTTTTATGAATGTGATCACGAATAAAGTGATGTCTAATCTCTATGTGCTTAGTTCGTGAGTACTGTGTATGACTCTTACTTAGACATATAATACTTTTATTATCACAAAAGATCGGGACCTCCTCCATACAAATTCCAAAATCATTTAACTGTTTCTTAACATATAAAATTTGAGCACAACAGTTACCAGCTGCCATGTATTCAGCCTCAGTAGTAGACAAGGCCATCGAATTCTGTTTCTTGCTTAACCAAGAAACCAAAGCATGTCCTAATAAATGACATGATCCGCTTGTGCTTTTTCGCTCAACTTTGCAACCGGCAAAGTCAGCGTCGGAGTAGCTTACCAATTTAAAATCATTCCCCCTAGGATATGATAATCCTAGGTCAGTCGTCCCTTTTAAATTACAAAAAATTCGCTTAACCATAGTCAAGTGCGATTCTTTAGGATAAGACTGAAATCCAGCACAAAGACAAATACTATACATAATGCCAGGTCTACTAGCAATTAAATACAACAGGCTACTAATCATACCTCGATACATTTTTTCATTAACGCTTTTGCCCATATCATCTTTTTTAATTTTTGTAGCCGTTGCTATGGGAGTTTTGTACTCTTTAGCTCCTTCCAAGCCATATTTCTTTAACAGCTCCTTGGTGTATTTAGCATGGTTTATAAATATCCCTTCTTCAGTTTGCTTAATTTTCAATCCAAGAAAGAAATTCAGCTCTCCCATCATACTCATTTCAAATTCAACCTGCATTATCTTAGCAAACTCTTGGCAAAGATCCTTATTGGTAGATCCAAAAATGATATCATCAAAATATACTTGTACTAATAGGATATCAAAATCAGTTTGCTTTACAAATAGTGTTATATCACAAATACCCATTCGAAAACCATTTTTGATCAAATATTGGCTAAGTCTCTCTTAGCAAGCTCTCGGAGCTTGTTTGAGTCCGTACAAAGCCTTGTAAAGTTTAAATACATGATGGGGAAATTTGCCACTTTCAAATCCTGGGTGTTGTTCCACATAAACTTCTTCAGCTAGAATGCCATTTAGAAATGCACTATTTACATCCATTTGATATAGCTTAAAATTATGTGAACATGAAAAGGCAAGTAGCATTCTAATTGCTTCTAGTCTAGCAACATGAGCATATTATCATAATCAATTCCTTCCTCTTGATTATAGCCATGTGCCACTAATCTTGTTTTATTTCTAATTGCCATACTAGATTCATCCTTTTTGTTTCTAAATACCCATTTAGTACCAATAACTGGATGAAAATCCGGTCTTGGAACAAGACACCATACTTTGTTTTGCTCAAATTAAACTAATTCATCCTACATTACGGAAATTCAAGATTCATCAATTAGCATCTCATTTAAATTTTTAGGCTCAATTTGAGATAAGAAAGCAAGATTAATTATATCCCTAAGAGAAGATCGAGTACTTATACATTTTTCGAAATTACTGATGATTTCTTTAATTGAATGCCCTAGTACTTTCTTTATAGCTCTTGGTAAAGTTAAATCATTCTCCTTAGGTTCCTGCTCTTGTTGACACTTCTTTGGTTCATCATTACCTTAGTTTTGGTTATTCGAGAAACTTGCATCATCATCATCCAAAACCTTTCTCGACAAGTATGGATCAGCTTTCTAAAAAACAACATACATAGTTTCTTCTACTACTAAAGTACGTTTATTATAAACTCTATAAGCTTTACTATTAGTAGCATATCCATGAAAAATCCCATAATCAGATTTGGCATCAAATTTACCAAGATTATCCTTGTAATTCAAAATGAAACATTTGCATCCAAAGACTTTAAAATATGAAATGTTAGGTGTCTTACCATTCTAGATTTCATATGAGGTTTTGTTAAACCCTCTACAAATTGATACCCAGTTTACCACGTGATAAGCAGTACTTACTGCTTCGGCCCAGAAGTAGGTTGGGAAACGGTTTTCACTTAGCATTGTTCTGGTCATTTCTTCAAGTGTTCTGTTCTTCCTTTCTACTACACCATTTTGTTGGGGTGATCTTGGTGCAGAAAAGTTGTGAGTATAACCATGCTCATCACAGTAGCTTATCACTTCATCATTTTTAAATTCTCTTCATTTGTCACTACGAATGTTAATAATAGAACATTACTTCTCATTTTGAACACGTTTACAAAATTTAGCAAGAACGGAAGCAACTTCACTCTTCTTAGCAAGGAAGTGTACCTAGGTAAGTCTAGAATAGTCATCAACTATAAAAAATGCATAGAACTTACCACCAAAACTAGCAATAGAGTTAGGCCCAAATAAATTAAGATGTAATAATTCAAGACATCTGGACGTGGAAGTGTGTATTTTTTTAATTAAATGATAATCTAACTTGCTTGCCTAATTAACATGCATCACATACTTTATCCTTCACATATTTTAAATTAGGTAGGCCACGTACAAGACTCTTCTTAGATAAGTTAGAAATTAACTCCATACTAGCATACCCAAGTTTTCTATGCCATAACCAACTATTCTCAGATAAAACATTCAAATAAGATAAATTTTGAGAATTAAAATCATCAAAAGAGCAAGTATAAACATTTTCAAAACATGATGCAACTAGCAAAATACTACTATCATGATTATTCTTAATGATGTATTTATCATGATCAAATATAACATTGTATCCCTTGTCACATAGTTGACTAATACTAAGTAAATTATATTTAAGTCCATCAACTAGTGACACATCTTTAATCATAGTAGTACCATTACTGATATTACCTATACCAATAATTCTACCCTTTGCGTTGTCTCTGAAAGTCACATGACCTCTATCTTTAGGTGTCAAAGATGTAAATTTTCCTTTATCTCCTGTCATGTGTCGAGAAAAACCACTATCCAGGAACCATTTGTCCTTACTTATTGATACTTTTAGAATAACCTGTAAGGAGCACCTCAAATAGTTTCTAAGTGGTACCTAGCCTACGTGGGTCCGATTTTGTTAGTCGGGATAATTTTTGTTCCTTTTGGAACCCAAACTTGTCTATAGTTAGATTTTTTTGCAAAACATCCACGAATAGTATGCCCTACAACGTTACATTTAAAACATCTAACAAGATTCTTGATTTCAGAAAAGAATTTATGAAAGCATTTTTGTTTAAGATTTTTTTGAAATCCAACACCGGCCTTATCAAAAACTCCATGTGAACTTCCCAAAAACATTTTAAACTTGTTTTCACCACCGGTAAATTTGAGAACAATTGATTGCAAATCCGTCAATTTAGATTTCAACCCATTGTTTTCAAATTCATAATCCACCACTTGCTTGTTTTATGTGCTAATTATACTTTGAAGGGCATTTATTTTAGAACACTAGTTTTTATAATCATGTGAGAGTTATTGATAAACATCAAATAATTCATCAAAATTTAAAGGACAAGAACTTGAAAAATTGGTTACCTTACCACCAGTGGCCATTAATGCAAGCATTGACGAATCCTCACTATTTGATTCTTCCGAGCTACTTGAATCGGTATAATCCCAAGTAGACTTCATCGACTTCTTCTTACTCTTCTTTTCTTTCTTCTTCTTCTTCCCCTTTTCTTTATATTTCTTCGATTCGGGGCAATCATTTTGAAAATGACCAGTTTTACGACAGTTGTAGCATTCTACTTTGGACATGTTGAGATTTCTTTTTCCACGGAATATGCACCAAGTCATTCTTCTAAAATTGTTTGTGAGAAGTAATGCATTCTTCTCTTGCTCACTATTAAGGCTTTCATCATCACTGTCATCATTTTCTTCAATTTTTTTAACTTTTAGTGCCAAGGATTTCCTCTTTCTATTTCCGTTATCATTCTTGTAGCCTTTGATCTCCGATTCATGAATCATCAAATTACCAATTGGATCATCGATGTCATATTTGCCAAGATCCTTGGCTTCCTCGATTGCCGTCACCTTTGACTCCTATATTTTCGTCAAGGACCTTAGGAGCTTTCGTACTCTATCCTCCATGGAGTATGGTTTTCCGAGTTGGTTCATACTGTTGCATATGTTGTTGAGGAGAGTGTACATCTCATGAATCGATTCATTTTCCTCCATCTTGAACAACTCAAATTTTCTCATGAGCGCATTGATTTTTACAGTTTCACTTGACTTGTTCCTTCGTGGGTGACTTGTAGCTTATCCCACATCTCTTTTGTGAACTTACAACCTGAAACTCTAGAATACTCATTAGTATCTAAATAATAAAAGAGAATATTGATAGCTTGAGAATTAATAGAGAGTTTCTGCTTATCGGAAGCAATGAGTTGTTCATTCTTCTTCTCAACTCCATTTTTCGTTGGAATAAATGGACCATCCTCGATTGTTAGCCACACGTCATAATTTGTAGCCTGAAGAAAGGCTATCATTCTATCTTTCCAAAATGAGTAACTTTCACCTGCAAACAAGGGTGGTTGGTGCATAGACTGTCCCTCACCTAGTACCTAGTGTGCCTACTATGTGTGCCATGTGATATTTGTTAGCTAATAAATTTGAGCTAAACCAGCTCTGATGCCAATTTTTGGCTCAATAGAATACCCAAGAGAGGGGGGTGGATTGTGTAATTAAAAAATCTTATCAAAATATACTTGAATAAATCAAATAATTAATTTTATGCCTAGATTAATTATTATCTTTATATCACAGCGGAATTAAAATGAATCTAAGTGCACACCCAAAAAATAAACAAATTAAAAAAGCAGCACACCAGAGATTTATAACTGTTCACCAAGCTACTCTTGGCTAATCCAGTCCCTCGAGCTCCATGGAAGTCGCACTCACTAAAACCAAGATTCCTTTAAAGGTAGGAATCAAACCCGCACACTGATTCTTTTACAGTCTCAGAATCAACCTATACAATTTCCTTTTCTCAGGCTAAGAAATAATCTCTACTTTTTACAGGTTAAAGAATAACCTAATTTTTTTTAACACAAGGCTCAAAAATCACAACCTCACAAAAATACTCCAAATATCCTTTTACCCAGTAAGGATTGAACCGTTACAAAATTACTCAAAACAAAAATGCAATTCTTATCCAGGAAGAATTACTACCTTAATCTCTTTACAGGAAGAGACTAAAACCATGCTACCCTTGATTAAATATCCCAAATGATATTTAATCCGCCACAACTCACCAATACAAAAATTGATAAGTAAATCTCACTTGGAGCTTCTACCATCCCAAATAAATAAAAACTCAATCAATATCCCAACTAGTGATAGAAATATGTGAGATGCAGAAATCTGATTTTAACAAGATATGGGTAGCAAATTAAAGCACGTAATCAAATTCAAGAAATTGTTTGAAAAAATATTTTCTTCAAAAATCAAAAATAATTTCTAAGATCAATTTCCAAAAATAAAATAATAAACAAGCAATAATCAATATGGAAAGATCTCAACCAGAATTCACAGTATTAATGATTAGAACAATATAGCTTTAATTCTGATATCAGCAAAAATTGATCGCAGTTGATTATCAGAATTACTCTTAAAACAGCTCACAATGAATTAGAATGATAACTCTTATAAAAACTCTCTCAAAATGATATAAACTGATTTTTTTATCTTAGAATGATTCGCTCTCTTAGTAAATTCGCAGGTCTATATAAATGCACATGTAATCAGCCTCCTAACGGCTAGTTTACAAGTGTCATGACAATAAGATGCTCTTATAGATCCCTTATAACATTAGGACTTCATTTAGGTTCAATTTCACTTAATAACAACTTCTAAAACTCTCAATTAAATCCCTAAAGTATTTCATAATCAAAATAAATAAGTGTAGAATCCATTTTAATTGCCAAATTGAGAAGCATTAATATTTAATGAACCATATTGAAAGGATGTAATTAGTATATGAACCATATCTTAAATATAGAGAATATCCCTTAAATCTCTCTCAAATCCTAACAAAAAATGGTTACTTTTGGATTTAAAATCTGATCAAACAATATCCTGAACCAGCACATTCAGTCGACTGCCCAACGCCGCTTGCAGCCAAACCATCGCCGCAGCGTTCATAGGTCGACCACTTGGTTAACTCATAGATTTTGAGAGTTTGTCATGCTTTCACTGGTTGATCGCTTGAGCAACTCGCAAATTTAGAGAGTTCAGATGTTTTCATAGGTCGACCGGTTGGTCGACTCTTCAATTCAGGATGTTTCATCTTCCTTTTCCGGTCGACTCCTCAGTCGACTGACTCCTTTTGAATCACTTCTCTGATCTCGTTTTTAACCTACTTTCTTTTATGATTTCGTCCATTTATCAATTTTTATATTTAAATATGCTCCACTAATATTCTTATATTCCATTTTAGTCATTCAAAAATATTTCTTTTTAATTCACATAGGAGCAAATAAATATACTTAATAAAAACACACATCAAAGATAAGATTCATTTTGTGCCATGTGTGTGTTCCTAAATGGGATATTAAGAGTTAATATTTACCCAGGTTGTTTTCCCTAATTTCTTCAAACTCTTAATACTTCTTCATCATCTTGACATCTTCATTAAGTATCCATTCCATTTGACATCTTCATTACTGGAACTTTAAATCACTGAAACACTTGATCAAACATTAGTTCTACCAAAACATCAATACTTAATTGTTCACCAAAATTTCGGGATCAACAGTTATAATGTTTTTTTTTTTTTTTTATTTATTTATCATAATAGATGCATAATTAATAATGGGCATGATAATAACATATTACTTGTTACATCACGATTTGAGAATGTTTATACTTGTTCATTTGAGGATTTATCTTCTCAAAATTTATCATGTTTAAATGCATTATCTGAGAATAGTTGGCTTTGGCATAGAAGAGTTAGACATGCTAGTATGGAATTACTATCTAATTTATGTAAGAATGGTCTTATACATGACTTACCTGCATTGAAATATGTGAAAGATAAAGCATGTGATGCATGTATATTAGGGAAGTAGTCTAGATTATCATTTAAGAAGAAGTTGTACACATCCACGTTTGGATGTCTTGAAATGTTGCATCTTGATTTGTTTGGTCCGAATGCCATTGTTGGCTTAGGAGGTCAATTTTATGCATTCGTAATTGTGGATGATTATTCTAAATATACATAGGTGTTCTTCCTTGCTAAAAAGAGTGAAGTTGCTTCTATTTTTTTAAGTTCTCTAAACGTGTTCAAAATGAGAAGCAATGTAGCATTATTAATATACGTAGTGATAGAAGCAGAGAGTTAAAAAATGATGAAGTAATTTGTTATTGCGATGAGCATGGGTATACTCATAACTTTTCTGCACTGAGATAACCATAACAAAATAGTGTTGTGGAGCGGAAGAACATGACGCTTCAAAAAATGGACAGAACAATGCTAAATGAAAATCGTCTACCCAAATATTTCTAGGCTGAAATAGTAAGCACAACTTGCCATGTGGTAAATAGAGTATCTATTAGAAGAGATTTTAATAAAACCCCTTATGAAATTTGGAATGGTAAGACTCCAAATATATCATATTTTAAAGTTTTTGGTTGCAAATGTTTTATTTTGAATGATAAAGATAATTTGGGGAACTTTGATGCTAAATTTGATTATGGAATTTTTCCTGAGAATGCTACTAACAGTAAAGCTTATAGAGTTTATAATAAATGTACGTTAGTAGTAGAAGAATCTATGCATGTCGTATTTGAAAAATCTGATCCATTTATGTCGAGAAATATTTTGGATAATGATGATGCAGGTACACAAAATAACCAAAACCAAGGAGGTGATACGAGAAATGAGCCACAGAATGAAGAACCAAATGAGAAAAAATGACTTTACCACAACCCATAAAGACAATGTCGGGGCACTCGGTAAAATAAATTATCGGTAATTTCGAAAGAGGTGTACGTACGCATTCTTCCCTTAGAGATATATTAAATCTTGCCTTCCTATCTCAAATTGAGCCTAAGAATGTGAATGAGGCATTAACTGCTGAATCTTGGATCTCCAAGATGCAAGAAAAATTAGTTTAATTTGAGCGTAATAAAATATAGTCTCTAGCTCCTAGACCGGATTTTCATCTTGTAATTGGCAGTAAATGGGTTTTTTCGTAATAAAAAAGATGAAATTGGTATGGTAATTAGAAATAAAGTAAGATTAGTAGCACAGGGCTATGATAAAAAAGAAAGAATTGATTATGATGAGACTTATGCACCTGTGGCTAGATTAGAAGCTATTAGAATATTACTCGCATTTGAATATTCACATAATTTTAAGTTATATCAAATGGATGTAAAGAGTGCATTCTTGAATGTCTTTCTAACAGAATAAGTTTACGTTGAACAACCACCGGGATTTAAGAGTGATAAACTTGCCGATCATGTGTTTTAACTTCGAAAGGCTTTGTATGGGCTCAAACAAGCTCCAAGAGCTTGTTATGAGAGACTTAGCCAATATTTAATTGAAAATGGCTTTTGATGGGGTCTTAGCGATATAACATTATTTATCAAGCAAATTGATATCGACATCCTATTACTACAAATTTATGTTGATGATATTTTTTTCGATTCTACTAATGAGAATTTTTGCCAAGAGTTTTCCAAGATAGTGTAGGTCAAATTTGAAATGAGTATGAAGGGAGAGTTGACCTTCTTTCTTGGGTTACAAATCAAACAAACTAAAGAAGGGATATTCAATAATCAAGCCAAGTAAACCAAAGAGTTGTTGAAAAAATATGGCTTGGATGGCAACAACTACGAAAATAAATAAAGATGATACAGGCAAAAATGTAAATGAGAAATTGTATTGAGGTATGATTAGTAGTTTGTTGTATTTTACTACTAGTAGACCTGATATAATGTTTAGTGTTTGCTTGTATGCTAGATTTCACTCTTGTCCTAAAGAATCACATTTAACTGCGATTAAAAGTAAATCTTTTGAAATTTGAAAGGGACAAGTAACCTAGGATTATGGTATCTCAGGGGGAGTGACTTCAAGTTAACTAGTTACTCCGACGCTGATTTTGTCGGATGCAAAGTTGCGCGTAAAAGTACAAGCGGGTTATGTCACTTTTTAGGATAGGCCTTGATTTCTTGGTCTAGCAAGAAACATAACTCAATTGCCTTACCCACTACTGAGGCTGAGTATATGGAAACTAGTAATTGTTGCGCTCAAATTCTATATATTAAGCAATAATTAAATGATTTTGGAATATGTATAAAGGAAGTCCCTATTTATTGTGATAATAAAGTGTTATATGCTTAAGTAAGAATCTGACACAACACTCACGAACTAAGCACATAGAGATTAGACATCATTTTATTCGTGATCACATTCAGAAAAAGAATGTTACTATTGAGTATATTGATACCTCTTATCAACTTGCTGATATCTTTACCAAACCTCTACCGAAAGATCAATTTTTGAAAATTATTCGAGGTTAGGTATGTTTAGGCATAACGATGTTTGCCTAGAATGATGATTTTGGGGTCTTTGTTCGTACTTTTTGAGATAACAAAGGGGATAAATGGTTTGATGTTTAAACAAGTTAGATAATATTTAGGAATTTGTTTGCCTAAACATTGCATTAAGTAACGATAGATCTAGATTAAATTGGTAATATTGAGCTTTATTGAACATTGTTGTTGTTACATTAATTTTTTTGGGGATTACATTGAATATCTATTGAATTATATTTAAATTTGTCTTCATAATTATGATAAGTATGCTTAAATTTGTCTTCATGAATATCCTTGGAATTAGGGGAAGCGTGGTTATTTTTTTGTTTTGAAGAAAACATCAAAGTTAATTGTCATCATAAAAAATGAGAAGATTGTTGATCCCTAGATTTTTATGGATAATTAAGTATTGATGTTTTGGTGGAATTAATGTGTTTGTTGAATGTTTCACAAAAAAGAGTTCCATTTATCTATTGTGTTGAAGATTTCATGAAGAAAATGTTAAGGGTGCAATGATGGACAAAGTGAAGAAATGAAGAGTGTTGAAGAAATTAGGTGAAAACAACTCAATGCTCTTATACTATTAATGTAACCCGAATTGGGATCATACACGACACTATTAAATAAGTTATGTTTTTGTGTATTACAATGATAGCGTTTAGGATTCTAATTATTGAATAATTATGTGCACCTCATGTGAAATAATTTAAAATCATGATCAGAGTATAAAAAGTTAAAGTTTAGGGTCAAATCAGTTAACTGAGAAAAAAAATTGGTTAACTAAATCAAAATAGTGGATTGAGAAGCATAAATTGGTGAAGAAATTGACTAACCAGCATTAATCGGTCAACTGATCAGAAAGGATCGGTCAACCATTTGAAACAATGAGGTTTTTGGAGCAAAATGTGAAGATCCTAAAGTAATCGGTTAACCAACCAAAGGCGATCGATCAACCGATAGGCTTAAGGGGGGAAACGTGGTAGTCTCTAAACCAATCGGTCAACCGATTGGGAGGCAAGCGGTCAACCGACTGCGCTCGAGATTGACTGAAAAACTCCATGAATCAATTGGTTAACTGACCAAGGAGAGATCGGTCAACCGACAGGGGTGTTAAGTTTGGCTTGGTTTGCACGTTGAATCAATCAGCCAATCGACAGGCCAGGGTTCAATCAACCGACAATTTTAGTTGAGATTTCTAGGAATTTGGGATTTTGGTCAGAAACTAGTCATTTTTTATAATTCCAAGGGATAATTTTTGGGGGATTTGAAGGTACTAAGGATATGATACATGTATTTTTATATCTCTATTGATTTGGTTCACTTAATTAAAGATTCTCTCAATTTTAGCAACTGAATATTTCCTATCTTTGCGATTGATAATTGAGAAATATTTTATGGACTTATTTGAGAGTTTTGAAAGTTAATTTTAAGTGAATTACACTAAAATTGAATGATTATGTTATATGGGGTCTAAAGGTGCCTTTTAGAGGCATATCTTTTGAAACGTAGCAGTTGGAGGGATTGATTTCAATCTATATATATAGAACTGCTAAAATTAGATAAAAGATATCAAGAATTATCAGTTCTTATACTTTTCTAAGAGTTATCATTCTGCTGAGATTATTCGAGAGAGATTATGTGTTAAAGTTCTTGAGCTAAAGCGTTGTTGAATTAGCGTCACCGATTTGTGTTGTCTTGCGATCTTATTTTCATTCTTCGGTGTTTTCCTGGTAATATTTTTCCAAGTTATTGTACTTAATTTATATTTCATATTATTGTTGATTGTTTGGATTTAAGATCGTTAGAAAATTGTTTTCAAATTTAAGAGCATAATTTTTTTTTAAAAAAATGATTTCGTGTGTTTATCTGATTATGTGCTATAATTATGTTACCTACACTTGTTATTAATCAGATATTAATTTGCCTATAATTGAATCTTGCGCTTAGTAAATTTCGGGACATTAATTGAGTGTAACTACATTGAGGTGGTAGAAGCTCCTTGTGGGAAGAAACTCATTATTTTTTGTATTTATTAGTTTAATAGGATTAGATACGATTGGGTCGGTGTCTAGTTAGGGTAGCTAGGTTTCAATCTTTTTCAGTGAAAAAGATTGAGGTTTAATCTTTGTCCTAAGTATAAAAAGGTTAGGTTATTCTTTCCCTTGAAAAGAACTAGGTTTTGATTCTTCCTGAAATTAAATTAATTTTTAGTTAATTGTAATGGTTCAATCCTTACCTGGGAAAATGATACTTGTGAGAGTTGTGAGGATGTAATTCTTTTTGTAATAGAATTAGGTTAGTCTTTAGCCTGGTAAAAAGATAAGGTTCTTCCTTAGCCTAGCAAAAGGAAAATTGTAAAGGTTGATTATGAACTTGAGAAATGAATCGTTGTAGGGGTTTAGTTCCTACCGTTAAAGGAATCAGGGGTTTAGAGGTTGCAAATCTCCATGGAGCTTAGGGGACTGGATTGGGCAAGGCTAGTTTGCTGAACCAGGATATATCCTAGTGTGCTGTATTGTTATTATTCTTTATATTTTGTTTGGGTGTGCACTTAGAATTAAACACTTATCCACTGCGTAACGAAGATAATAATTGATTTAGTAAAAAATGATTATTTGTTAATTAAGTGTTGAAAGATTTATTTGTTTAATTTTTTTATAACTACCCAATTCAACCCCCTTTTGGGTAGCTCACTAGGCCAACACTATCTAAAGGAAATATATTAATTAGTATCATAAAATAAAGCAAGATTAGTAGCCCAAGGTTATAATCAAGAAGAGGGAATTGATTATGACGAGACATATGCACCTATGACTAGATTAGAAGCTATTAGAATGTTACTCGCATTTTCATGTTCACGTAATTTTAAACTATATCTAATGGATGTAAAGAGTATGTTTCTAAATGGATTTCTATTAGAGGAGATTTATGTTGAACAACCACTCGGGTTTGAGAGTGATAAACTACCCAATCAAGTGTTTAAACTTGGGAAGGTTTTGTATGGATTCAAACAAGCTCCCCGAGCTTGATATGAGAGACTTAGCCGATATTTTATCAAAAATGGTTTTCAACAAGGTCTTAGCGATATTACTTTGTTTATTAAGAAAACTGACTCTGATATCCTTTTAGTACAAATATACGTTGATGATATTATATTCGTTCTACTGATGAGATTTTTTGTCAAAAGTTTGCCAAGATTATGCGGGTTGAGTTTGAAATGAGTATGATTGGAAAGTTAACCTTATTTCTTGGGTTGCAAATCAAGCAAACCAAATAAGGGAGTTTTATTAATCAATTATTGAAAAAGTATGGCTTGGATGACACTAAAGAGTACAATATTCCCATGGAAATAGCTACAAAAATAAAGAAAGATGATACAGGCAAAAACGTCAATGAGAAAACTTATCGATGTATGATTGGTAGTTTGTTGTATCTTACTGCTAGTAGACCTGACATAATATTGAGTGTATGCTTGTGTGCGAGATTTCAGTCTTGTCCAAAATAATCGCATCTAATAGCTGTCAAGTGAATCTTTCGTTATTTAAAAGGGATAAGTGATCTAGGATTACGGTATCCTAGAGGAAGTGACTTTAAATTAATTAGTTACCCCGACACTGATTTTGCTAGATGCAAAGTTGAGCGTAAAAGCACAAGAGGTTCATGTCACTTTTTAGGACATGTTTTAGTTTTTTAGTCAAGTAAGAAAAATATTTTGATTGCCTTGTCTACGACTAAGGTAGAATATATGGTAGCTAGTAATTGTTGCGCTAAAATTCTATTTATTAAGAAACAATTATAAGATTTTGATGTTTGTATGGAGGAGGTCGCTATGTATTGTGCCTAAAGTGTTTATATGCTTAGGTAAGAATCCGACACAACACTCACAAATGGATGTAACTATTGAATATGTTGATACATCAGATCAGCTTGCTGATATTTTTACCAAACCTTTAGTGGAAAATCAATTCATGAAAATCATTGGAGATTTAGGAATGGCTAGGCATAACGATGTATGCCTAGACTGATGTTTTTGGTTCTCTGCACCCACTTTTTGAGATGACAAAGGGGGAGAAGTCGGTGTTTAAAGAGTAGTTGATGTTTAGGATTTGTTCGTTTAAGCATTGCATTGATTAAAGAGAGAGGTTATTAAGTTTTTGAACTTATATTTGGCTTATATTGAATATCTTAATTATTGTTTAATTATGTTTTCATAATTATGCTTAAATGAGTTTAAATACCCGTCTCAGATTTAGGGGGAGTGTGCTTACACAATATTTTGAAGAAAATATCAATGTTAATTGTCATCATAAAAAAAATGGGAGATTGTTGAATTAAGGTTTTGATGAGAAATTAAGTATTGATGTTTTTGATGAAACTAATGGTTTTATCGAGTGTTTCTGATTTATAGTTCCATGCAATTGATTAAGAAAAAGAAAACATAAAGGGTGCAAGATGGACATGACGAAGATATGAAAGAGTTTTGAAGAGACTGATGAAAATTAGGTGAAAACAACTCTTTAGTTTTATACTCTTAATGCAATCCGAATTAGGATCACTAACGACACTTAAAATAAAGTAATCTTATGTGTATCATAATAAGAAATGATAAGTGTAAGATCCTAAAATGAATTATTTTATGTGTTCATTATGTGAAATGATTTTGAAAATTGACCAAAAAGAAAAACGTGTTTTAAAGTAAAAAATATTGTGTTTTTGGGTCAATTCGGTCAATCAGCAAAGGGGTTAGTCGACTTAATGAAACAATGAGTTTTGAGAGTTAAAATAGAGTTTTACTAATTCAATCGGTCAACTGAGAAAAGCAATCGGTCAACCTTTCGAAATAGTTGCTAAAAGGGGGACACCCACTGATCCAGTTAGTCAACCGACTGGTTTGGTCAGCCAACCAACTACTATATTGAAATCAACAACTATTTTGTTGTTTCGGTCAAAACTATCTATTGATTATGATTCCAAGAGAGGTTTTAGGGGGATTTGAATGTAATTCAAATATGTACAACCTAATAAGTTATCCCTATTGATATGGTCCATATATTTGGAGATTCTCTTAATTTAAATGATTTAATATTTTATATTCTTGTGGTTTTAAACTAGGAATAGTTTTATGGATTTAAATGAGAATTTTAAAGAGTATTTTTAAGTGGAACATGCCTATAGTGAAAGGTGAAATTATATGGGGCTTAGAATGTCATTTTATGGCATATCTTTGAAAACCTAGCCATTGGAGGGCTAGTTATTGATCTATTAATAGAGACATGTAGGAATTGAATTAGATACAACAAGAACATCAGCTTTGAACTTTTATATGAGTGATATTATTGCTGATATTTCTACAAGAAATTATAGTGATTTTTTTTTTTTTTTTTTTTTTTTTTTTTTTTTTTATATCTTTATCTAAAGAGCTTGTTGTTTGGTGTCACCGACTTATGTTCTAATTGCAATATCATCATTATCTTCAGTATTTTTCCGGTAAGATTCATCCAAACTTTATTACTAGTTTTAAAGTTATATTTATATTGATATTGATTGCTTGGTTTAGGATTGCTAAAAAATCATTTTGAGCTTAAAAGTCTGAAAATCTTTTTAAACAATTTTTGTCTGTTTATCTGATTATGTACTAAATTTGTGCTATCCACTTTATTTATTAATCAGATTTTATTTGCCTCATATTGTATCTATCACATAGTATTTATTCAGAACATTAATTGAGTATATCTGTATTGAGATGGTAGAAGCTCATTATAGGAAGAAACTTATATTTTTTGTATTTGTGAGTTTGAGCGGATTAGAGACATTTCGGATGATGTTTAGTTAGGGTAGCTAGGTTTCGATCTTTTCCTGTGAAAAAGATTAGGTTTTGAACTTTGTCTCGCGAAAATGTTAGGTTATTCTTTTCCCTTGAAAAGAATTAGGTTTTGATTCTTTCGATTATAGAATTGAGTGATTGTAAAGATTCTTCCTAGCCTACGAAAAGAATTAAGTGTAAAAGTGTGAAGGAGTGGTAGGTTTAATCTTTATCCAATTAGAAGGATCAGATTTTGATTCTTCCTGTAATATAATTTGGTTAGTCTTGAGGCTAGTAAAAAAGATAGGGTTCTTCTTGAGCTGGTGAAAATGATAAGTGTAAATGTTGATTATGAGAATGTGAAAAAAATCGAGATTGTAAGGATTTGATTCCTACTTAGGAAAGGATCAGGGGTTTAGTGGACTGTGAATCTCTATGGAGCTCAGGAGACTGGATATAGGTAAAAGTAGTTTACCGAACTAGGATATATTGTTGTGTGTTACATTGCTTATTTTCTTATATTGTGTTTAGGTATGCATTTAGAAGTAAACATATTTCCGCTGCATAACAAGATAATAATTGATTTAGAAAAATTGATTAATTGTGTTTAAGTGTTTAATTGTTAAATTTTAGTAACTACCCAATTCACCCCCTCTCTTGGGTAGCTCTTTGCACCAACAATTATTCACATTTAACCATCCTGGAGTCATTGTGAAAAGCACATCATCTTTAGGATCGCACTCAATTTTGCAGTGTTTAAAAATTCTTTAAAGTGCATAACCATAGGGTAATACTCTAGATGGTTTTTTTCATTTGATATTTCATGTGTTCAAACATGATATGAGCCAAATTAATCAAGATTTCTACCATCAACAATCTCATTCAATAAATACAAATCAAACTCATAAACTGTCGTATGACTTCTTTCTCAAGGTACAACTGAGTATGTAATTATGGCATGAATAAGATAGTGTTCAAGCAATAATGATCCAACTTTTTGTTTAACTAAATTAAGTTTTCTAGCAATCTCGCTTCTTTTAAGATGTCCAATAAGCCATATGGTGTTATTATAAGGACGAACATCTCCCCTCTTAAACTTCAAATTTTTTCTAAGCTCTTCCATATCAAAATTAATTTTGACAACTTTAACAAATGACTTCACTTTCCTTCACCAATCGTGAGATTGTTATAAAATATTTTTACCCAATGTGGCATCCAATCATTATTTTGGGTAAGAAAATGAATCCACCCCATCTTCTTGACATACTTTTCAATATCAATATTTTTCTTTTTGAGGTTAACAAAATCAATGGGTTTAGAGCATACAACTTTCCGATTCTCAAATTTATTTTCTATTTTTCATCTTCTTCTTCTACTTTACTTAAGAAATGTATGGTATCAAACTTTGCTTTTCCCAGGTATGGTTGTTTTACTCTTCCCTTAGGCATTTTCTTTCAACAAAGATTTTCTAGCTTTTAAGTTCAAAATAATTTTCTAGCAATCCTAAACCAAGCAATCAATATCAATATAAATATAACTTTAATGCTAGTAATAAATTTTGGATTGATCTCACCGAGAAAACACCGAAGATAATGATGATATCGCAATTAGAACACAAGTCGGTGACGCTAAACAACAAGCGCTTTAAATAAAAAAATTGAATATAATATTTCATAGAAATCTAAATAATAACTCCTAAATATCATTTTTTCATTAAGTCGACTGACCCTTGCTGCCGGTTGACTGAATTGACCCGAAAACACAATATTTTATACTTTAAAACACATTTTTCTTTTAGGTCAATTATCAAAATCATTTCACATAATAAGCACATAAAATATTTTATTTTAGAATCTTAAACTTATCACTTATACACATAATATTACTTCATTTTAAGTCTCGTGCGTTCGGGTTACATTAAGAGTATAAAAGTAAAGAGTTGTTTTCATCTAATTTTCTTTAGTGTCTTCAAAACTCTTTCATATCTTCATCTTGTCCATTTTGCACCCTTTATATTTTCTTCTTCTTCTTAATCAATTGTATGAAACTATAAATCTTAAACACTCAATAATAATATTAGTTTCACAAAAAAAAATAATACTTAATTGTTCATTAAAACCTTGAATTCCACAAATAAGATGATTTTAAGGATCATACCTGTCGTAGGTATAGATAGCTACGTTCATTGGTAGAAATCTGCTCCAACCTAATGGTAGGATCGACCAGATCCAAACTGTTGGTCTATTGAAGTCTTTTAATGACATTGTTTTAAGTTTTACTGCTGGAGACCTCATGCTTGGATCAATTAACTAGTACTCAAAATTTATCACTTAGGAGGATTTTATTTGATATTGGCAAGGTCTTTTTTTTTTTTTTTTTTTTTCTTTAATGACATTTTGCTATACCTTGATACTTTGTAGGAATGGGTAAGGTCTATTATCAAGACACACCTTATTTGTTGTTGACATTTTTTTTTTGTCTAACTCCTGATTTGGGTGAAGCCACTATTAGAGAAAGACAATGGTATGGTGACTGGTAAGGTAACTTGACTAGATTATATGTCCAAGGATTACCTACTAGCCTACTAGAGCTTCAAAATAAGGTGTATGGGTGTTATACTGATGGCGATCTATGGACGCAAAATGATATGGAAGATGTCATAGGTTCTTGTGAAGTATAATGCCTAATTTTGCTCATATGTAAGAAGGTTATGCATGCCTAAGTGAAATGCAATGCATAGTGCTTGTGTAGTATTTTGATACTGGCATATGTATTCTAAGTGATTTCTACAAAATGCAGATTCTACACGATGACATTGCATGATGACACTTGTGTGAATGCATTTTTTTTTTATTTTCTTTTGATTTCTATTTGTATGAACCTTAGCATAATGATTTAAGATTTCTACCTAGAATGCTTTCCTCAAGAATGCATATTCTATCTAGAGATGCCAGACTTTTTTATGAAATGATTCTACATTTTTTTCTTTGCACTAGGTATCTTTTGCTCTTAGCCATCTCTCCTGGTTAATTCCATATTGTCTTTGATATGGAAGGCTGATCGGTGCTTCTGAGAGGTTTTTGACTCATTTGCTCCTTTTTGCGTTATAACTTAAATTCTGATCGAGATTTCTCTTCAAACATTTTATGGGTTTTGGTTATAAGATGGAAAGGTTTGGAAATGAATGATATAAGGTTATTTAATTTTGATTGGTTAAGCTCGGGATATCCCAAAATGGGAACATCTGGCTCGGAATAGAGATCACTGTTAATCTGTCTTGGACTTTGAATGAGTTTTGGGTGAGGGTTCGAGTGAATGACTTACTTTAACAAATCCTCTTCTCTTTATTTTTCTCTACTTTCTCGAGTTCATTTCTAATGTCTTAGAAGTTATACCCATACGTGCTATGCATATTTCCTTTTTCACGTTTGTGCAAGATTATTTTTACTAGAGTATACTCAAGTAATCATATTTAAACATTCAATCACCTTAGTGATTGCCATGATTTTTCCATCGGATTAATCTAGATTATGAAATATATAATTTCATTAGTAATTTAAACCAAATATCCGTAGTTATTATTTTAAAGAAGTTATCTAGTTCAATTCTCAAGTTCTGATAATTGATCTTTCTGAGATTTTTATCGAGATTACCTAGGCCTTGTATATTACCTGAGGTTTCTTTAATGGATATAATTCACTTCTTCTATCTTGAATTGAAGGCAAAACGGAATGGGCCTTCCCGAGATGATTCAAGGAAGAGAGAAAATAAAGGATTGAGAAACAAGTGTTAGTTAATGACGACTAACATATGTTTGTTTATCCTGGTAGTGTTGAGGGAATCATCATCATCATCATCATTATTATTATTATTATTATTATTATTATTATTATTATTATTTCTCCTTCTTCTTTTTTTTCTTTCACTCTGGCAACTAAGGACTCATACTTCCTATATAATCTATGTAGCGAGTTTTGGATAGTGATCTCGGTCTAGTTGGCCCAAGTCACTAGGTGTTGAGACACCCCTACGTGTTAATACTCGGATTGTATAGACAGTATGATTCACCCAATTGCTTTCATGTGACCATTCAATGTTTACAAATTTTCTGAGACCAGTCTTTATTTTATTATTTTCTTTTTCTCTTAACACATACTTTCAGGATTATTTTAGAGAATTATGGTAGTTTGAGTCAGTCTCGAGGTCTTCGTTTATTTCACCCCTATCCCAGATACTTATCATTTAGCAGCTCTTATCTAGTAAAGTTTCTTTATCTTTTTCCAACTTGATCATTTTCTTCTTCAGACGAAAGATTCTTTTAGTTACCTAACTTACTTCTTTTGAAAACTTTGGGTAAGGCTAGGTTTTCCAAAATTCTAAAGATTTCTTTGATCAAATCTTCCAATTTACCCAAAACATGACCTTGGCTACTTGATTTACCTCTTGAGAAAAGTTTATGGTTACCTTCCCCTCCCTTAAGAATTTTCTTAGGGTGAGGCTAGCTTCTAAAGTTACTTTTCTCTTCTTAGGTTTCCTTTAGAATGATATCAACGAAAGGTCTCGCTTCCAATATCCCAAAGTCTTATTGATAGGTATGTTGGCTGCAATTCTTCTTGGTTTCTTCACAACTCCTGGGTTGGAATATATATAACGATTCCACATTGAATTATGACAAGAAAATTAATTTATGAAAGTTGGAGTATAAAAACCTGAGTCGACCTCAGAAAAAATAAGCTTGTACTTAGCAACACGTAGATCTAGTTCATAGGCATACAAGGTAATACCTAATTTATTAAAAAGTTCTTTAAGAAACTAAAGGAAAAAAAACACAGACAGATATCACCTCCTTAAAGTTTTCGATCTTTTGAGAAACTTATGACCTCCAGTTGGCTAAGTTCCTTGATACAGTGCCTGAGGTGATAACATTGGTCAGTATGATGACCAACTCCTCCATAGTGGTATTAACAAAAACTAAGAGGGTTAAACCTCGAAGCTTGGGGGTGTTCTTGATAAGGGGGAATTGGTTTTAGGAATCCTTACTTCAAACAATCGTGGAAGATTTCAGAAATTAGCACAAGAAGCGAGGTAAATCGCTTTCATTTTTGGTGTGCTTGGGCTGACTTAGAATTTGAGGAGAGCTACTTGGATATGCTAAGTATGGAAAATAGATAAAATGTTGGTGTTCTGAGTGAATAGGGGTCCCAATTATTGGGGTCATAGGTGGGCTTCTTTTTGACAGGCTGACTTGGCTTGTTTAATCTCTTTTACACACTAGTCCAAGTAGTCCATCCACTTCCATATTTTGGAAATTTCTTCTTAGACTGAGTTTTGCTTAGGTTCAAGGTTTTTCTCCCAATTAGGCAGGTCTTGGCTTGTGACGGTGGCAAAAATGTCACCGCTTGTCTAGCAAGGCTAATGTAATTTTATGTAGCAATCAATTTTTCATGAGGGATCTTCTTGATTCTTGTTTCGTCCCAATGATTTATCATGCTAAGGGTATCTCTAGGTGAGGTAATTGGTCATTTTTTTTTCTCTTTTCTTGGAATAGCAAGACTAGGTTCATTTGGCTCAGTGTTTGTTTCAGGAAGGCAACGCTTCCTTGTATCGTAGTATTCTTGGAGTTGTTTTGACTACTTCCAACAGAGGGAGGGATTGGTTCCATTTTATTGATCCTACGAGCAGATCTTGGATGGATTTTACCAAAAGTTACCTAAAGTAAATTTTCTAGGATTATTAAGTGATTAAAAACCTAGATCCTAACTAATGAATTGTAAAGGTTTTCTTATGCAAATTTCCTTATCCATGATTATTTTTTCCTATGTATGAATATGTTTATATGAATGGATGATGTTGGCCCAAAGAGCTACCCAAGAAGGGGGAGGGGGGGGGGGGGTTGAATTGGATAGTTACAAAAATTTAACAAACACTTAAATACAAATAATTAATTTCCCTATATCAATTATTATCTTTATACGCAGCAGAAATGTGTTTACTTCTAAATGCACACCCAAACACAATATATGAAATAATCAATGTAGCACACAACAATATATCCTGATTTGATAGTTACTCTTACCTACATCTAGTTCCCCGAGCTCCACGGAAATTCGAAATCCACTAAACCCCTAATTCGTTTACTAGGTAGGAACCAAACCCCTACAATCTCGATTCATTTCACAGGCTCAAAATCAACCTTTACAATTATTCTATTCATAGGCTCAGGAATAACCCTATTTTTTTACCAAGCTCAAGACTAACCTAATTCTGTTACAGGAATAATCAAATTCTAATCCTATTTTTTTAAAGGAAAATGAATAACCTAAACTTTTTACCAAGACAAAGATCAAACCCTAAGTTTTTTCATAGGAAAAAGATCGAAACCTAGCTACCTTGACTAGACACCATCCCAAATGTGTCTAATCTTCTCAAACTCACAAATACAAAAAATGTAAGTTTCTTTCCACAAGGACCTTCCACCACCTCAATACAGATATACTCAATTAATATCTTGAATAATTACTATGTGATAGATACAATGTGAGGTAAATAAAATATGATTAATAAATAAAGTGAGTAGCACAATTTTGGCACGTAATAAGATAATCAGGCAGAAATCATTAAAAAAAAAAAGATTTTTAGACTTTTAAATTAAAAAAAGATTTTCTAGCAATTCTAAACCAAACAATCAATATAAATATAACTTTAAAGAAAATAATAAAGTTTGGATAGATTTCATTGGGAAAACACCGAAGGCAATAATAATATCATAATTAGAACTCAAGTTAGAGATGCCAAACAATTAGCGCTTTAGATCAAGAACTTGAATATTATCTCTCGTAGAAATTTCAGCAAAAATATCACTCTTATAATAGCTAAAAATTGATGTTCTTGATGTATGTAACTCAATTCTCGTAGATTTATATTAATAGACCAATAATTAGCCCTCCAATGACTAGTTTTTCAAAGATATGCCATAAAATGATGCATTAAGATCCCATATATCATTACCTTTCATTTCAGGTACATTCCACTTAAAAATAACTTCCAAGTCTCTCATTTAAGTTCATAAACCTATTCTCAATTTAAAACCATAGAAATAGAAAGTATAAAATCATTTAAATTAAGAGAATCTCAAAATATATAAACCATATCAATAGAGATCACATAATAGGTTGTTCATATTTGAAATATATTAAAATCCCCAAATTCAACTTTTGGAATCATAAAAAATGGATACGTTTTTACCAAGAGACTAAATTAGCTAAAATCCCAACTAAAGCAGTCGGTCGACCGATTTATACCACTAGGTTGACCAAACTGCACCAAGGCTAAAATAGCCATTGGCACTACTCACAGTCGTTTGACCAACCCTTCACAGTTGGTTGATCGACTCGTCTAGTACGCTCCCAGGTTTTACCAATTCATCGATTAACTCAAATGGTTGTTCGATCTTCTTCATTCAGTTGACCGATTAGATCAGTGTGTTCACTTCCTTACCCATTTCAGCTATTATTTCAAATGGTTGACTAATCCTCTTCATTTGGTTGACTAACTGGATTAGTAACACTTCGTTTTAACTCTAAAACACACTATTTTATTCAGTTAACTGGTTGTTTTTCTCGGTTAACTAAATTGACCCGAAAACACAACTTTTTATACTTTTAAACATTTTTCTCAATTAGGTCAATTATCAAAATCATTTCACATAAAAAGCATATACAATATCGTATTATAGGATCTTAAACTCATAACTTATTATCATGACACACATAGAATTAACTCATTTTAAGTGTCGTATGTGATCATAATTCGGGTTGCATTAAAAGTATATAAGTAAAGAGTTATTTTCATCTATTTTTCTTCAACGTCTTCAAAACTTTTCATATCTTCATTACGTCCATCTTACACCCTTTATGTTTTCTTTAACAAATCTTTTTCTTAATCAAATGCATGGAACTCTTAATCTAAAACACTCGATAAAACTATTAGTTCTACCAAAAATATTAATATTTAATTGTTCATCAAAACCTTGGGTTCGACAATCTCCTCATTTTTTATGATGATAATTAACTTTGATGTTTTCTTCAAAATATAAAGTAACCACGCTCCCAGCATAAATTCATTATATACTCTTAAGAGTTGTCATTTTCTTCCTCAAAAATGGATTATTGTTCTTAGGACCTAATGATAGAATTATCCTATTTTTCCCTCAAAATATGGATCATTTTTCCTAGGACTTAAACAATGGAATTGGCTCTTTTGTTTTTCTAAAAACATGGATAATTGCTTATAGGACTCAATATATGGATAATTGCTTCTAGGAATCGATGAAAGGTCTAAAATACTTTTGAATTCATGATGTCTTTCTAAGGGTAAAGCTATTTTGATAGTTTGACTAGTGAACCTTATCTAGTTTCTTTGCAGAACAAGTTTTTGATTTGCTTAAGGAGTTTTAACCCTAAACCTTTAAAACTAAATATCTTCCTTATGGTGCATGATTCCTATCGTACAGGCTTACAAGAAAGGACACTATGCTTAAGATGTAACGTGTAAATCCTAGGGGAATATGGCCCAAGGTATGTTTATTATTGGATTGCATAGTCTTGATTCGATTGGGTGACGATACTTTCTTACATCTTGGTAAGGTTTTGCATGGTTGAAGTAAATTCCTTCATGTTGTCCTAGCGAACAAACTTTAGACGGCTTTGTTTGGCAAAGGATAATTTTTTTTTTTCAGATGACTTAGTGAAGTGAGGGTTTTTTGTACATTATTCAAAGGCGAATGTATTTGTGCTTTTATTAAAGCAAGTTTTATTTTTATTTTTATGTGAATTATCACGGATGCAAGAGGCATTAATGATTTATATGAAGTTAATGTTTGTATTAAGTTCTTTCGGTATCGAGTACAATAAAGATTCTCATTATTTTCTTGCAGCTTGCTCTATATTCAGATTTTCTCAAAAACATTTTTTACGTTTGAGTAATCTAGCAATGTGTGGTATAGAACAAGAATTCTTACATTGCTTATTATGCCCCTATTTGTCCTAGAAGCTTTATTCTACCTATCTAGTATAACAATTGTATAAGTAACTGTACATAAGATAAAATTAAAATTTTTCTCCAAGATAGTGTTCTAGGTAGAACAGGGTTTTGGGTATCATTCCATCCTAGGCTCACTGTATGTGGTTCATGGATTTTTTACTAACACATCCTAGAAAAGTTTGCTTCCCAGATCTTTAAACCTTTGGCGTCCTCCCTGAGGGAACATCTATCTTTGGTGGGTGATCCGAGTGATGCGAGTTTCGAAGCCATATCCCAGGGGATAAACCTCTTAGCCTACCTTTTACTGATTTCTCTTTCTAGTCTTATTAGGGTTTCGGAGCTTAGATCGGCGTGATAAATTGCACGACTTCAGCCCCTACTCTCGTCCTCTCTATCCTTATGAGATTTGCAGCTTTGGAGTTTTTCTCTTGATATGTAATGCAAAGTTGTGCTCATGTGTTGGAAAGAGTTACAGAAAGTAAATACATATATTTTAAGATAGTAAAGTAAAATGCAATGGAGTAAAAACAGTAAAAAAAATGCATGCAAATATAAACAAAGCATGTAAGATTTTTTATTTTTTTTTAAAAATCATTTATGTTTAAGACCAAAGACATATTTCTTGGACTTTATTTAATCATAAAAATAAATTTAGATGCAGTTAGGCTTGACCTCAAAAGTCCCCAGCAGAGTCGTCCGCTGACACACCCTGGATTTTGCAAGTAGAGGAAGAAGAGAACTGGAAGAAGAAAGAAACAAGGTTTCCTTTCCTACATCTCGAAATCCTTAAAAATTAGTTCATTTTTAAAAACACAATTTTAGGGGCTTTTCTAGGCATCGATTTTGAAACATTCTTTAGGCCGGGATTTATTTTAAAAATGGAGTCGCCACCTAGTGTGAAGTTAAATGGTATGCCAAGTCTCTGACTCTACCATCTGGCTCACCGTCAGTTGCATTTGGAGGAGTTCATCCGAGACGCCCATTAGGACACTCTGCCTTCATCTTGGCTAATTGATCACTGAAGACATCCACCGCTATAGATCGATATTTCTAGCGATGAACCAACTCCATCAAATTGCTCAAAGTGTAGGGCGTGAGCCCTCCCCAGTTGGAAAATAAACTCCTTATCTCCGTGAGTTCAAACTAGCTTCTTATCATGGAGAAGAACAGTGCCCTGCAAAAGAGATAAGGCCACAGACGGACTCCCCAAGGTAGAATCCTTAGAACGTGACAAGAGAGACATGCACCTGGAACCATGGCATCCAAGTTTTAGTACCCCCAGTAGGACCTGCTTTCGAGCCATGCGAGGGTTTCGTAGGAGAAGTTTTCCCGGTCCACTTCAGGGGATGGTCCTGCATGCACAGGGGACCAACAAGGGGAGTAGGATATGCTTTACAATACATCTTGCCACTCTCCGAAACGTGATGAACTCGGATGCGCTCGTCTACCAGACGCCATAAGAATAGGAGAGAGAGCTGAAAAACTCCTTCTAGAGGTCCAAGGTTAAAAGGAATGTCGATTTTCCCAACCACTTTTGACTCATCAAACAATACTTCAATTTCGAGACCACTTTCTCATGTAGGAGAGGAGTTCAGAATCATAATCACTCATTGTGGCACAGCCACACTAATTCTTCCACCATACATCGCTCCAGACGATGCCACTAGGTCACTTAGAGTATCGAAGGGCATGTATCATACTCTACTAAAAAATACTCATTTGCTAGCACGTTTGCAATGATGAGCCCTACCTCGGCGGATAAGGGCGGTGGTAATAGATGATCTACTTGCCCATGTGCCTTACCATAATAACCTGATGAAAGGGCATCAAGAAAGCATCAAAAGGTATGCGCGGAGGCCTCCAACGATATGGCCCTCTTCACTTCTTCGTGATTACATTCCAGAGTGGAGGGCCGAGTGTGGTCCCCAAGAGGATGCACATCCCCACGGGAGACCTTAGGAAAATGTTCCTCTGTTGCCCCAAACTCCTACTGGCCTATAAGGAGGATGGCCTCCTAGTCCCAACCTTTATTGGTAAAGTCCAGCTCATTTATCAGATAAGAGCTGTTACCATAACGAAGATAAAAGAAATAACTATTTCACTTTTTTCTTTTGAAGAATATACTGGCAGTACACTTTCTAACTCCAAGCGATAGCCTAAATAACTTGTTTAGGGTAAGAATCTGTATCATGATACGAATGGCCTTAGGGGCAAAGTAGAATAGCGTCAGGTTGTAAAACCTAAGATTTTCTCGCATGACACGGGGAAGTGGGACTCGAGGCCACACCTGGTCACAAACTAGGGGTGTATAAGTATTTATCCCTCCTCCAAGGTTTTGAGCTTGGTGCTGGGGTCAACTAGAGTCGTCTCAATGGAGGAGGGCAAGTCCAGCTCTCACCTAAGGTCCCGAAGAATGTTTAACCTATAGGGTCCATTGAAATATCAAAAGGAAAGATGAAAAATTAAGAAGGATTCTATGCGGGGAAGCAAAAAAAACCTAATTGCAAAAGGTGATTCTCCACAAGCTACCCCATAGATATTATATAGGCAACCCGAGTAAGGCAAGAAACACACTAATACAATGCGTGACTACTAACATAATGTGTGTAGGAACCCTAAAAGAAGTCATCAAAGATGCAAGCTCCAAATTTTATCATGATTAAAGACTCCACCCATGCCGAAATAACTTAGGCCCAGATAAACGGTTGGAGGGAGCAGAAGAGTTGGTACACACGCTAATCAAAATTAAACAACGCATCAAATAAATTATAAAGTAGTAAAAGGGAAAGAACTTTTTGATTAATGGAAAGAGGAAGGAAGGGGTACACCAAAAGCCCATAAAAATAAGAGTTGAATCTTTTTTGTTTTCCCTTCATCTCTTCTTCCGTTTCTCCTCTAGACTAGCGGCCTCGAGGCTTCTTTCCCTCCTTCCTAGCCTGGGAGTTTGAGGAATATCCCTTGGGAGATGATGAGACAACCTTCCAGGAGGGCCCAAGACCATTGCTAGAGGAAAGAGAGAGTTAGCCCATGCTTTAATAGGCCTGGCGCATGGTATCTTTAACCTTTGTAATTCGGCTCTCTAGACCATCAACATCCATGATGGGCTCCAAAGTATCTCACCCCATCCTCTAGGATACCTTCTCCATCATTGCACAATAAAGCCTCAAAACAAAGTGACCGCTCCAGCCGATCCATTCAATTATCCATATTATTCAGCTTTGTTCGAAGGCGGACCTTTCCCTCAAAACTCTTTATACGAATCACATCCATCTCCCATTCTAGTTTTAGTTTCTAAATAGATATATGAAGGAATTGGTTATTGTTGATCGTAAGATTTTGATGAATAATTAAGTATTGATGTTTTGATGGAACTAATGTTTGATTAAGTGTTTCAGTTAATTAAAGTTCCAGTAATGAAGATGTCGTATTGAATGGATGCTAAATGAAGATATCAAGATGATGAAGAAGTATCAAGAGTTTGAAGAAATTAGGGAAAACAACCCAGATAAATATTAACTCTTAATATCCCATTTAGGAACACACATAAGGCACAAAATGAATTTTATCTTTTATGTGTGTTTTTATTTAAGTATGATTATTTGCTCTTATATGAATTGAAAATAAATATTTTTAAATGACTAAAATGAAATATAAGAATATTAGTGGAGCTTATTTAAAGATAAAAATAGATAAAGGAGTGAAATCATAAAAGAAATTGAGTTAAAAACGAGACCAGAGAAGAGATTCAGAAGGAGGCAGTCGACTGAAGAGTTGACCAGAGAAAGAAGCTAAACTCTCTGAATCAAAGAGTCGACTGACAGGTCAACGGTGAAAACAACTGAACTCTCTAAATCTACGAGTCAACCGAGTGGTTGCCAGTGAAAGCATGACAAACTCTCTGAATCGAAGAGCCGACGGAGCGGTCGACCGATGAACTGCATGGGCTACTTCCAGTATCTTCCCGTCGACTGGGCAGTCAACTAAATGAGTAGTTTCAAGATACTGTTTGATGCAAGTTTAAATCCAAAAGTAGCCGTTTTTTGTTAGGATTTGAGAGAGATTTTGGGGATATTCTTTATATTTGAGATATGGTTCATATACTAATTAAATCCTTTCACTATGGTTAATTAAATATTAATATATCTCAATTTGGTAATTAAAATGGATTCTATAGTTATTTAATTTAATTGAGTAATACTTTAGGCATTTAATTGAGTGTTTTGAAAGTTGTTATTAAGTGAAATTGAACCTAAATGAAGTCCTTATGTTATAAGGGGTCGATAAGAGCTTTTAATTGTCATGACACTAGTAAACTAGCCGTTAGAAGGCTGATTACATGTTCCTTTAAATAGACCTGCGAATTTTATTAGAAAGGTAATCATTCTAAGAGAGTTAATCATTCTATATCATTTTGAGAGAGCTTTTATAAGAGTTAGTATTCTCCAATATTGTGAGCTTTTCTGAGAGCAATTTTGTGAATCAATTGCGATCTATTCTTGCTGATACCGAATTTGAAGCTATACTGTTCTAATAATTATTTCTGTGGATTTCGGGTGAGATATTTCCATATTGTTTATTGTTTATTATTTTATTTTGGAAATTGATCTTAGAAATTGTTTTTGATTTTTGAAGAAAATATTCTTTCAAACAATTTCTTGAATCTGATTACGTGCTCCAAATTTGCTACTCATATTCTTGTTAAAATCAGATTTCTGTATCTCACAAATTTCTATCTCTAGTTGGGATATTAATTGAGTTTTTATTTATCTGGGGTGGTAGAAGCTCCGAGTGAGATTTACTACTTATCAATTTGTGTATTGGTGAGTTGTGATGAATTAAATATCATTGGGGACATTTAATCAAGCGTAACTGGATTTCAGTATCTTCTTGTAAAGAGATTGAGGTAGTGATTCTTCTTGAATAAGAATTGTGTTTTTGAGTGATTTTTTAACGATTCAATCCTTACAGGGTAAAAGGATATTTGGAGTGTTTTAGTGAGGTTTTGATTCTTGAGGCTTAGTTTTAAAAAGAATTAGGTTATTCTTTAGACAGTAAAAAGTGGAGGTTCTTCCTTAGCCTGAGAAAAAGAAATTGTAAAGGTTGATTCTGAACTTGTAAAAGAATTGGTGTGCGGGTTCGGTTACTACCTTTAAAGGATTCTTGGTTTTAGTGGGTGCGACCTCCGTGGAGCTCGGAGGACTGGATTAGTCAAGAGTAGCTTGGTGAACCAGTATAAATCTTTTGTGTGCTGCATTATTATTTTGGTTATTTTTGTTGTTTGGGTGTGCACTAGATTTATTATAATTCCACTGTGGTATAAAGATAATAATTAATTTAGGCATAAAATTAATTATTTGATTTATTCAAGTATATTCTGATAATATTTTTTAATTACCCAATTCACCCTTCTTTTTGGGTATTCTACTGGGCCAACAGTTATCTAAGACAGTAACTGCAGACCAGAGGGTGTTCATGTGAGTAGCCTCGTCTGCGATGGTAGTGGGAGGAAGAATGGCAACGTAGGCCTTCTCCACTCTGGCTCGCTAAAGAGTGAAGAGGCAACGAGTTTCCTCGACATCATGAAATCGACTCCAGGCATTCTTTGAAGTAGAAAAGAGGAAAAACAAAAGATGATGAAACAAGGGATGAGGATTTAACCTAGGGGTAGTGGAATATTACGTCCCTACTTTCACCACAAGTGTACAGGTCAAGTTTTATAGAATAGTGAATGAAAAGGGTTGTCATATCCATAGGGATTGGATTAAATTATCGCTAAGTACTGTGATTATCATAACCGAACTTTATTTAGGCGATAAAAATTAGGTTTTTGTTTTTATAATTAATATACTAAATGAAAAATTAATTAAACTATAATACTAAATATATTATATGGGAATAAATTATCTAGGGATTAACTTCATTTACTTATACGTGTTTGATCCAATTTAGTTTACATTAATGGTATTCAAATCTATCCGTCAATCTAGGTATCGAAAACTCACTCACTACCTCTCCCGACTGTAAAGTGAATAAATATGCGACTTCGCATCAACGCCGAAGTCCCCCTCGAGCATCTATACGACACTTGGTCACATGAGTCTCGCCTCAACCTCATAGATTACACACTTTCTAATACCCTCTCGAGTCATTAGATCGTCGCGCTGTGTTTAAACCCTAGTCCGAATTCAGGGTTATCTCTCCCAAGTATCAAACCCTGTATTCTCAAATCAACCACAATATCATAACAAGCATATTATGGAGGTAAAATAATGGTAAACACAATAAAATAAAGATAAACAACCGTTAACGAAACATGATTTACTCAAACAATGTATATTAGTAAACTGCATCAATCCCATAGATAATCAGTGTTTAGCACTTGGCCATAACCATATATTCAACAATAATCCATATATGCATGATCAAAAAACTAAAAACCAGTTAAGAATAAAAAGAGAAACGAAAGACAATAGCCATTATCTGAAGGTGGCGTTCGTAAAAACTACTCCGATCTTGTTTCCTTTTCTCCAGTTGTGTTCCTCCTCTTTGGTTTCTTGAGAGCTTTTCAGAACACTAAAAAACACTCCCAAAATGTTCTTAGATATTGTTCTCAAACATGGGGAATGGATGGAATAGGGAAAGAAACCAAAATATCTAAGAAAATATCTAAAAAACACTTTACAGCAGGGGCTTCACCGTTGTTAGGGCTGTGCATGGGTCGGGTTGGCCGAAATCCGAGCCATCCCGACAAGATCGCGTGGAAAATATTAAAACCCACCGGCCGACCGATTGGCATAGCAACCGACGGGTTGTCTGGTTCATCGGTTGTAGGTCAGGTACGGGTGGGTACGGGTCGGTTGGGGATTCGGGTTGTGGTTGGGTTCGGGTCTAGGCCCATTAAAAAAAAAATTATAATTTGAAACCATTCCAAAAAAAAAAAATAAAAAAATCACAATATTTAGGGGAAACCATTAAAAAAAAATAAAAAAAATCACAAACTTAGAACAAAAAACACATCCAAAACCAATATTATGGATACAATTTTTAATAAAAAAAAAATCACAACTTAACAAAAAATACATCCAAAAAAAATAAAATTACAACTTAATCAAAAAAAATTACAACATAATAAAAAACAATTACAACTCCTTGAAGGCCAAAGCGATGCGTCTTCCAATTTTTTCCATTCACTTTGCTGAATACAAATGGAACTTCAAGATATTACCTACAAAAAAAAAATTATAATTAAAATAATATACAAAGAAGAGAAAAAAAAAACAATTAAATAAATAACCTGACTTGAAGATGAGCTTTGCGAAGGATTTGATATCTCCAAATCCAAATCCACTACAAAAATCAAATATTGCTTTTATAGTCTTATCATAAAAATATTAATTAAATATCTAATTAAAAAAATTATGAAAAAACACTATAATTTAAATTACCTAAATCTCGTTACAACTCCTCAATATCATCCATCCCTTTTCGAAGTGAAATCGGCACAGAAGCTTGAAGCCAATTTTGGTAACAAATAAGAGCTTCTACCATCAATGGAGATAACGAGCTATGAAACAGATCAAGCACATGGCCCCCAGTACTAAATGCCGATTCTGACGCAACTGTTGAAACCGGTACAACCAACACATCTCTCGCCAATCGAGATAATATTGGAAACCTACTAGTGCTACTTTTCCACCAACTTAAGATGCCAAAATTCTCATCACTTGCACCTTGGGGATTTTCCGCCAAATATTTTTCTACATCATTTTTACCCTTCAACAACTGTCTCCCCGCTAAAAGTTTTTGAAAATGAGAAGCGATTAATCTATGAGGATCATCCACATCGACCGACTTCTTTGATATTCCACTAGCGCCATGAGTACTACCACTAGAAACATTCTCAATAGTTGACTCAAAATAAGCATAACAATCAAACAACCGATTTAAAGCATCTTTTACTTTCCTAATTAACTCATTTGCATACACTTCATCATACATATCGCAAAAACAAAACTAAAGATAAGATAACTTTTTCCTTGGATCCAAAACACCAGCAACTTATAGAAGAAGATTTATTTTATCTCCAGTCCCACAGTATTTATCAAACTTAGCTTTCACACTAAAAGCCATTTTCAATAGCAAATGATCTTCACTTTGAATCAACTCATTTATTTTCCCATGAATTATAACTATCTCATCAAAAAATGTATTTGACGTAACAAACAAAATACCCGAAAATTATTTTGTAGCCAAATAAAAAAGCCTAAAAAACTTCACAAAACAACGAACATTTTCCCAGTTTAGACTACTTGGTGGACTTCCACCACTCTCACCATCAATAATATCGTTATCAAAAAAGTGATCCTGATATTTTTCGTCCTCAATCTCCAATCTGCCAAAAGCTTTTTCGAATTTTTCCACATTTTCTAGCATCTTATATGTGGAATTCCAACGAGTTGGAACATCTAGACACGAGATTTTTTGATTCAATAATAAGCAGTTCAACACATTTTTAAAAATCATGAAATCTATTTGGAGAACCCTTAACATATCTAACCGCTTCCTAAACTTTAATTACTGACTCGTGCAATTTTTTCAGTCCATCACAAACAATCAAATTCAAAATATGAGCACAATAACACACGTGTAAAAATTCATGCCCTAAGACTGTACCCTTCCAGTCTTTAGTTACTCGTTGCAAGAATCTAATAGTAGTACTATTAGAACTCGCATTATCAACCGTCAAGGTGAAGTAACTATCAATATTCCATTCTTGTAAACACGTCTCAATTTTTTTCCTAATCGTTTCCCCCTTATGATCTTCAACAACATAAAAACTAAATATTTTTTTATGCAAAACCCAATCATCATCAATAAAATGACACGTAAGACACATATAATTAAAATTTTGTATTGAAGTCCAAGTGTTTGTGGTCAAGCATATTCTATGACCCTGCATAACTTTTTTTAAATTCTATCTCTCTTCGTGATATATCTTCATGATGTCTTTAGCAACCGTAGTACGACATGGAATATTTTTAAATTTTGGTTGCAAAGCATAACAAAACTTTTTAAAGCCATAATTTTCAACAAATCTAAATGGCAATTCATCCAAAATTACCATTTCTGCTAGTGCTCTTCTGGCTTTATCCACGAAAAAACTAGTTAATACAAAACTATCTTGTCCATCTTTTTTAAGTTGAGTAATTAACTGAGTTTGTCCCTTATCCATTTCCCTATGTGGATGATCGTTACAAACATGAATGTGAGCCTTTAAATTACTAGTCCCATGAGTTTTTCGACCGACGTGATACACTTTCCCACAGTAGTTACAAGATGCCATTTTATTTCCATTCTCATATTCAAATTTTGCAAAATGATTCCAAACATTAGAAATAATCATATTACCACCACGTTTTTTCACATTTTTCGACAGTGGTGGTTTTTCAATAGGGGGAGCAGGGGCAGGAGTTGGAGGGTTACCTTTGAGAGGTGTAGAAGAATCCCCAACATTAGCTTGTTCCATATGGGAACAGAAACAGGAATAGCTGAACAGAACACTGGAACAAAACACTAAACATGGAAAGTAGAAACAGAGTATTAATCAAACAAAACTATTTTAATATGGGAGCAGAACATAAATATAGAAGAACAAAATATGAAAAAACATGGGAACAGAAGCAGAAACAGAGCATGGGAACAAAAATACACTTTCACATAGCTTTCCAAAAAAAGAAAAACTAGTGCACTAAGCCCCTAATCAAATAGAATATGGGAGCAGAACATAAATAAATAATCTATGAATATAAAAAAATGTGGGAATAGAAGCAGGAACGGAAACAGATTAACAGAGCATGGGAACAAAAATATATTTTCACATAGCTTTCCAAAAAAAAAAAAAAGCACTAAGCCACTAATCAAACAGAATATGGGAGCAGAACATAAATAAATAATCCATGAATATTGAATATGAAAAAATATGGGAACAGAAGCAGGAACAGAAACAGAGCATGGGAACAAAAATATATTTTCACATAGCTTTCCAAAAAAAAAACAAAAAACAGAGCACTAAGCCACTAATCATGGGAATAAGAACACTAATCAAACATAATATTGATTCAAGAATATATCATGTAATGAACGAAAACAAAAAACAGAAACCGAAAGAAAAAAAAAAAAAAACAGATACATATGATATCAATCATACAAAATAAAAGCTTGATTCAAAGTTCAAAAACCCCCATAACAAACAAATTGAACAAATAGAAGAACTCACCTTAGTTTTGAATTTTGGCTCTAAATTAATCAAACAAGGGACTCGAACATGAGTCTAGAGACGGCCAAGAGGAAGAACTTACCTTTATAGCCATTGTCATTTGTCAAAGGGATTCGAAGTGACGCAAGAGCCTAGAGTTGAGCGGCGCTTAGGTCCAGCCTACCAGGTCCATCTCCAATGAAGCATTCGCACCTAAGAAGGCCTGAGATTGATCGGCTAGGTCTGCACTTAGTAGATGACGAACGACGCTTAGGGTTTAGGTGAACTGAGAGATGAGATCTGAATGCTGCAGCGGTGAAACAACAGAGAGCCATTGTCTGTCCACTGCTACAGTGGTTAGGGTTGTGCAAGAAGCCCAAATAACCTGACCCGCCAACAAACCCTGATTGGCTCGACCCGAATTACTCGGGTATTTTTTAATCAAAGTTCAGATCGGGTAAAACCCGATCCGATAGGCCCCCCAGGCGGTTTGGTCGTCGAATTTCATCTCCGACAACCTGTTTTCACCCGATCCGACCGAACTTCGATTAAAAAATACCCGAGTAATTCGGGTCGAGCCAATCAGGGTTTGTTGGTGGGTCGGGTTATTTGGGCTTCTTGCACAACCCTAACCACTGTAGCAGTGGACAGACAATGGTTCTCTGTTGTTTCACCGCTGCAGCATTGAGCGATCAGAAATATTATAAGCTCTTGTTATTTCACCGCTGCAGCGGTAAAACTGCTGCTTTAACAATTGATCATTTTGATAATTTTTCTAACGATTTCCTCATTGTTCGACCATTTTTGCTCCTAACCCTTGCTTTAAACAAAAATAAATTAAAACATAATAAGAATACTCGAAAACTACCAAATTCGATTTGGAAATAGATAGATAAATTTCACCTATCACCTAGCATATCCCCAGTACTTATCAAAGAATAATTGCAGAATGAGATTCTCCCTCAAACATCTTACCGGTTGAATTGAAACAACAACATATGTAAGTAGACTGGCATGATTGACCTGCTTGAGAAATTGCGTATACTATTATGAGAATATTTGTGGAAAATTGTGCAAATGCCTAAGATGACACATCAACCTTATAAAGAGGTGGTCTTGCCTTCAATGGCTTATTTTGGTGGCATCGTGCCCTCAAACGTTGAGCGCTCTTCCCAACGAACGCCGAACATGTCCAATTAATTAACAAAGAGAAAGAAAGACCTCTTTTGCCTACTCTGATAAGACAAAATATGCTCTTCATTTTCACCCAGTTCATCACTTGATGGGGTAGGGCAACAACCAGTGTCTTCCTCACAAGGACAGACATTAGAGGGGCATGAGCACCTTCAACGACATAAGCTACACTCATTTCTTGAGGCCTCACCCTAGGTGTCGTAAGATCATTTTGGACCCATTGAAGGAGACAACGGATTTGGTGCAACTCCTCTTGGACCAATCAAAACTGCACATAATTTTTCTCCCACTCACAAAATAGGTAATACTCGCCAGCATTGGAGGAATGCAGGCCTTAAAGCTCCTCCTGCATGAGGTACGCCTGGTTCTCCACCTCTCTCGCATAGGTAGCCTGCCTCTTTAACTCTACTTATTTATTATGACAAAAGCATAGAAAGGCCACCTCATAAAAGAACTACATGACGTAAGACACTATAAACCCGTTTACCATGGGTGGATCAACTCTTTGCAAAGACTCCATATCATGGGGCATGACAATTGAGCGATAGAAGTCTAAAGCATTAGAGGAATCTCCACAGATAGTGGATTCCAGCATAAGTCCGGTGTTTCTTACCTCTCAAACAAAAGATATATCTGACAAAGGAATCGTCGAGGGTACCAAATTCGATGAGGTACCACTCTTGCAGCGGTAGGTCATCCCACCTCTTGCGTGCGCAGACGACGTAAGAGGATATAAATCTCTTATATTGGGTTTCACCATTTAATCTTTTTCTAAGGAAATTGAATTCAAGAAGTCCATAAATTCACTCCTCAAAAGGAAAGAGTCCTTGAAAAGTGCTCCAAAGAAGGACAATATAAACCTAAAGACAGGTGTCACCACGAGAAAGCTTGTGCTAGAATACTCCCAAGAAAAAATTACTTGGCCTAGGAGTGGGGGGGGCACTACTAATAGTGGTGAATTTGGTTATGGAATGCCCACTCCAAAATCATAGATGACCTATTGTCAAAAGCCTGGGCCACAACAGTTTTGGACCCAGGCCCATTATCTTCAGTCGGCCAAACCTACAGAGGAAGAGAAATGCCTTCGGGGATGCTCAAGATATATCTTCGGTAGGGGTCATGTCCTTGGGTATAAACGTAGAGAAATGCAACCGCTAAAGGGTAACTCACCACTAAATCAACGAAGAATATTCTCCTGGCGTGGAAGAAGTATAAAGGACAGGAAAATCATTATGCCATAAGAGAATTGGTGATAAGGATTTTATTCTCTCTCCAAAACCGGTTAGGGACCATATAAATACCCGGGTAAGATGAGGGCTTAGGTATGTGGAATGTGCTATCACATAACATTACATCCAACATTCAATTATATATTTCCCCCTAGTGCTAAGGATTTGTGCAGGAACCCCTCTGTAGGCAACAAGACAGAGGAAAGGAAGAACATATTTATAAATTTATTGTGTTACCATTTTTTAGCAATATTAGAGGGCAATGGCGGAGGTGAAGGTGACAAGGCCTGTTCGTGAGATAAAGCCCATTATTTTTCCAACTTTATAGATGAGTTTTAATCTCCTTCTGACGATCAAGCAGGGCTAAACCAGGAGGTTTTTGTGTGCAATGTGTATTTTTTATAACACAAAAGCTTTGAACAAGGTCGTGAATAACCAATTTTGTACCATGTAGTGCTGGAAATTAACCACAGCTATGTGAAAATGCTAGGCTGCTTGTGGCCTTTATGCAATGATTGCGTCCATTGGTGGGGTGTCTTTATCCAATAGTGGCACTCAAGTTTGTAAGACATGGGCATGTTCTTTTTCGGTCTCCTGCCTAGGTGGAAATAGGTTATTGTGTGTGGTCAAGTATACAGAGGGTTATTTTATCCTTGTGTAAACTTGTGTTGAGTTCGGAGTTGTTTATATCTCAGATAGTGAGTTAGAAGACATCCGTTCCTCGTCGACCCCCTACAAGGGTAGCTCGGGTTATCGATGGTGGTCAATTATGAAGAGGATTATTTCAGTGCATCCAGTATGAGTGGCGAGGTTATTTCTAACCAAGGTTAGCAAGGTATGACGGCTTTTACTCCTTACCGACCCCTTATTGAGGTGGGCTTTGGTTATCTGGAGTGAACGGAGGTTCTTCTGACTCGTGGACCACTGTTAGACTGATCATCTCCTCATCATCCCCTATTAAGGTGGCTCAGGTTATCGAACATGGTTGATTGTGCGGAGGGTTCATTTAGAGCATTGACGATGATAGTCTCTCTTCTTGGCTAACCCCTCGTTGAAGATGGGTTAAGGTTATCAATTGACAATTATACAAAATATTTCTTTTGTTTTGTCACCCAGTCAGACTGTTGGTACCTTAGCCGTCTGACTGAGCAAGGATATTGATATTGTAACCGCTTAGCTATTGAGCCTGATTGTTGATGCTATAGCCAACCAGTTCCCGAGCCAGGCTATTGATACAGGTAGCAGCCTGGTCGAACGAGTGCTCCCCAATTATTGGCTGTAACCCCCTTCCCACCTGCTTAGTCAGGGTGGGGTAGTAGGTGCTCACCGTTATTTTATCTCGCTATATGTTGACACTTGCAAGTATTTCGAGCAAACGTAATGCTTTATTTAGTATATTGCAAAAGCATCAAAGAGTGTTTGCAATTGAAAATATTACTTTAAGTGATCGACATTCTACAGATTTTTCAACAGTCTTCCTTCCTGCATTTTAAGCTCACAGGTGCCTGGGCTGATCACTTTGGTGAAGCGGTAGGGTCCCTCTTAGTTCGGTCTCAGCTTCTCTTTTGCTCGGTCTCGTGTAGCAATGGTGACTTTTCTTAGCACTGAATCACTTTCTTTAAACAAGCATGTTTTGATGTGCTTGTCGTGGCACCAGTCTATCTACCTTTTGTAGGTTGTTTGTCTAATATGGGTGGGTTCCCTTATCTCCTCTAGCAAATCTAGGCTTAGTGCTAGTTCACGTTGGTTCTCGTCAGGATCGTAGTGGGCTACTTTACACATTGGTAGGCCTAACTCGATGGGAATCACTGCCTCAGATCCAAAGGCTATGGTGAATGGTGTTTCTCCGATGGAGACCCGTGATATGGTGTGGTAGGCCTATAGCACCAATGGGAGATTATCCACCTAATTAACTTTGGACTTTTCTAGTCGAATTTTTAACATTTGCAAAATTGTTCGATTAGTTACCTTGACTTGTTTTGCTGGATTGTAGGTGCCCTGGGGTCGACATGTGGTGTCTAATAGCCAGTCTGAGAAGAATTAATCGAACAAGATGCCATTGAATTGTGTGCCACAATTTCTAAGATTTCTTGTGGAACCCCGAATCGACAAAAGATGTGCTTCTAGGCAAAGTGTCTGATTTTGGCGTTAAATCTTTGCTATGACTTTAGCTTCTACCCATTTGGTGAAGTAGTTTATATAGACAATGATGAATTTCATTTGATCTACAGCCATGAGGAATGAGCCTTAGAATGTCAACTTTCCATTGGGCGAATGGCCAATGACCGGACATGGGCAGCTGACCCGTAGCCAGGGATTGATCACCGAGCTGAATCTTTAGCATTTATTACATCTTCTGCCCAATTCCTGTATATCGGCTTCCATCGTGGGCCAAAAGTAGCCTTGTTTTAGTGTCTTTCTATCTAAGGATCACACTCTAGAAGGGTTGGCAAAGACCTTTATTAATGTCCTGGAGGGTTTGGTAACCTTAATTTTGGAAGAGTGCTTGTATAGTACTCGCTGTAGCAACATATATCGGCATGCGTGGTAACAACTTTCCTGACTTTGGGCATTTGTTCCAGAAGGTAGTTTACTATAGAGGTAGTTGTAGATGGGATCCATCCAACTAGGTTGGTGGGTTATCATCTCTACCTCCTCTTCGAGTTCATCGCAACTCATTTGCAGGATGTTCTCGACCATGATATTTTGGTGCCCTAATCCATCGAAAGCGGAGGCTAGGTTAGCGAGCAAATCGGTATGCTTCTCTTAGGATTTGCCTGATTGTAGTCTTCTATCCTCGCATTAGGAGCGTGGTTTTGCTCAGGTCTGCTATCATTTTAAATTTCTTAGTGGCATACTCCCCATTGATCCGTTTTTCTATTAGTAAGGAGTCGTAGAAAACTTCCGTCTTGGTGGCACCGAGTTCTTTTAGGATTCTTACAGAGAAGATCAAGGCTTCGTACTCGGCTTCATTGTTTGTTACTTTGAAGCTAAGCCTTAGGGCCTACTCTAGAATGTTACCCTTAAGAGTGTAGATTACGACTTTGGTCCCTGAGCTATTGTGATTCGATGATCTGTCCATGTGCTCCATCCAACGTTTGGCCAAACACTGGTATGGGTTGCGGGTGTCATCTTCACTCTCTTGGGTTGGTTTTCTCGGGAACGTAAATTCTAAGAAAAAATCTACCAACACCTAGACTTTTATGGTTGTTCATCAATGGTACTCGATGTAAAATTCTCCTAGCTCTATCTACCACTTTAGTAGTCGCCCGAAAGTTTCTGGTCGATGTAGTGTAACTCTCAATGGTTGATTGGTGAACACTACCATTGCATGAGCTTGAAAGTAGTATTAGAGCTTCCTGGTAGAGATTATCATTACTTTTGTGATTAGCTCTAGGTGCGGGTAGTGAGATTCTGCTCTATTCAGCGCATGGCTGACGTAATACACGGGATTTTATGCCCCATGTTCTTCAATTACTAGGGTTGCATTTAGAATAGTTGCCAATGTATCCAGGTAAATAATAATCTCTTTAACTGTGAGATATATTTCTTGAGCACATGGAAAGCATCTTATCATTTTTTGGTTTATTTCAAACTGTTGTTGCCATGTAGAGTCTTGAAGAAAAGCAAGCATTTGCTGGAGGCTTGAGAAACGAATCAATTCAGTGCCGCTACCCGCCCCGTTAGGATCTATACTTCCTTGACCGTCTTTGGGGATGCCATGTCCATGATTGATTGGGCTAGTTTTGATCATTCTTCGGGTCATCAAGTGACCGAGGAATTTGTTGTTGCTGACCCAAAACACACACTTTCTAAGGTTTAATTTTATCCGATGCTTTCTTAATATGTCTAGACTTTCCTGCAGGTCGGCCAAGTGATCTTCGACTTTTCTACTCTTGACGAGCATGTCATCAATATAGGCTTCCACGATCTTTCCAAGCACGTTCGCAAACATTTTGTTCACTAACCTTTGATAAGTAGTTTTAGCATTCTTCAGGCCAATGGGCAATGACCTTGTAGCAATAAAGGCCTTTGTCAGTGATGAATGTCATGTTTCCCTTATTAGGGGTATACGCTGACCTAATTATACCCGAAGAATGCGTTAAGGAATCTAAGCGACTTGTAGCCGACTGTAGTGTCCACGATCACATCGATCATTGGGAGGGTGAAGTAGTCTTTATAATTGACTTGTGGAGGTCGATGAAATCCACGCATATGTGTCACTTCCTGATCTTTGTCTTGACTAGAATAACATTGGCCAACTAGAGATAAAAGTAGATTTCTTCGATCATATTGGCATTTAGCAGCTTCTTCGTCTCCTTCTCAATTACTGTTTACCTCTTTGGTCCAAACTTTTACTGTTTCTGTCATATCGGAAGATTAGCTAGGCCTATGTGTAGTCGGTGCAAGGAGATGTTCCGGTCTATCTAGGGTAGATCCACATGTGAGCAGGTGGTAGCACGTAGATACGTCACTACCTTCACCACAAGTATACGGGTCAAATTTTAGTATAGATTTGGAAGAGTAAGGGTTGTCGTATCTCCATGGATTAATTGAGATTATCATCCAGTACCACAATTATCATAACATAATTTTATTTAGGCGATAAAAATGGTTTATAATTAATTAATACTAATACTAAGTTAATTAATCTAATTATAGTAATATATTGGTATAACGTTTATGGGAAATTATTGCCTAGGGATTAAATTTGTTTACTTCAACGTGATTGTTTAAATCTAGTTCACATTAATGGCACTCATCCTATCCGACAATCTCTGTATTGAAATCTCATTCACTACCTTTTCCAAGTGTAAAGTGAATGAATATGTGACTACACATCAACGAAGAAGTCCCCCTCAAGGTCTTAACGACACTAGGTCACATGAGTCTTTCCCCAGCGTCATGGATTGCACACTCTCTAACTCCCTCCCAGATTATTAGATCATCGCGTTGTGTCTAACCCTAGTCGAAATTCGGGGTTACCTCTCTCGAGTGTCCAACCCCGTATTCTCAGTATATATAAACAAGCATATAAACATGGAATAACGGCAAACGCAATCGGATGAACACGAATAACCATTAACGAAACATAGATTTTATATAAATGATGTTTTCGTGAATTACATCAAGCCCTAGACAATATATGTGTCGCTACACATGGCCGTAGCAGTAGATACAATTAGAAACGAGCTAAATATATTTAAACATACAACTAATCTAAGAGAGAAAGAGGGAAACGATGAGACTAGCCGTTATCCGAAGATTCGCCGCTAAAATCGCTCCGAGAATGCTTCCTCCTTCTTTGCAATGTGATCTTCTATTAGTTGAATGGCCTTCGATCTCTCAAGACTCCTGAAAATGTCAACCTCTTGTTTAGAGAGAATAGGGATGATATTTATAGGAATCAAAATATCTCAAAAATCCTAAAATATCTCAAAATATCTGTAGAGTCACCGCCACGGCGGTGGGTTCACCACTGGGGTGATTGCATGTCGGCAGGGTCACCGCGCGGTGATTGCTGATTGCTACAGCAGTGGAATAGTAGGAAAACTCTCTATATTTTGACCGTCGTGGCAGTGAGTTCACCACTGCAGCGGTGGTCCATTCAGCAAACTCTTTAGACTTTCACTACCGTGGCGGTGGTGAGATTTCTGCACTCCCAGTACTTTTACCACCGCGGCAGTGACCTGACCGCTACAGCGGTGGGTCTACTGCTGTAAAATCTTGCCTATTTGCTTGTTTTCCCACTGGGCTCACTCTGATATGATCGTTTAGGACCGTTTTAATCCCTTTTCACCCCAAATACCTAATTTAAGATAAAATAAATAAAAACGTATTAAAACACAATAAAACGCTATAAAAATACTCGAAAACTAAAAAAATTAGCTTGGGAATAAATAGATAAATTACACCTATCAAGGCAAACTTAAAACAGTCAGTGTCCTCAATGACCCATCAGCAAACTCAATGAAAGCATAAAGCATTATAATGAAAATGGGGGTTTAGAACACGTACCTGGGAGGTGAGAGAATCTCGCCTCTGAATCAAGTCGGCGAAAATGGATCTAACTTATTTTTGGCTTGCGTTGCCTCCCAAGAAGCGCCGGATTTAAGGTCGTCGGCTTGACACAGAGAATGGCTCATCAAAGAGTGGCTTCTGCCCATAGTAAGTGCCATACAACATTACGTACAGGTCTTGATTTTGTATGCCCTCAAGACTGGTGAGATTTGGTATTTTTCGACTCGAACTTTCAACAACACTCCTCACTGGATCATGTACTTGGTGGGCATAAAAGGACGTTGCTAATGGCGGCGAATGATAAGTGAGCCGCATAGGATCCTCGTAGATGTGATCATCTGGGATCAATGGTGGCATCACAATTTGGATCTCTAATGGTGATGAATCACAATTGTCGATCCATGCTTGGGTTCCCGTCTCATTCGATTCATTGCTAGTGAATGCTCCCAAGCTCCTCCCACTCGTTTCTGGTTACACACGGTGGCTTTCACATGATATGGCTTGTGTATCTCTCAGTGCCACTGTGTTTGGCTCGGCCTCAATAAAGTAGAGTAGCTGACCGATTTATGTCTAAAGAGACGTTACGGTCACATCGATTTCGGCCCAGACCGTCTCAATTTTGTCAAGACGATCCTCGTGCTCATTGATCCTGTCATTCGTTTCCCTCCAAAATAACTAAGTCTCCCCTATAAATTCAGCGAACATAGTTTCCAATGCGGGGGAAGACTCCATATGTTGGTCCGGGTGTCAATCCATGGCTCCAAAATGGTGGAATTATCCCCCAAGCTTTGGTAGCTTGTTGAATAATTCCAACACTGAAAATCATACTCGGACATATATTCTAGTACCCGATAGGCTTCGTCTGCGGTTAGTTGGTTGAAAGAGGTGGTACCGTTTCCTTCTTCAACCCACATTCTAGTCGTGGCTAGTAACCCATTGAGGAAGTTCAGTAGTTGACACTCCTTCGGGAAATGATGGTTCAAAAACCAGAGTAGCAAATCCTGGTATCGATCCCAAGCACAATAAAACGGCTCGGAATCCCATTGAAAGAAATGTATAAGCACTTGTTCATTTAACATCGTCAAGTACCCTGCAGGAAAAACAAAAACAAAAAAGTTATAAACAAAAGAAATACCTAAATTAAAATCAAGCTATTTACTCACAATATGAACAATAATCTAAAAACCAATCTCTGGAAACAGCGCCAAAAACTTGGTAGCTAGTAGATACATCGCTACTTTCACTGCAAGTGTACGAGTCAAATTTTAGTATAGATTCGGAAGAGTAAGGGTTGTCGCATCCACAGGGATTAGTTGAGATTATTGTCGAGTACCGCAATTATCATAACATAACTTTATTTAGGCGATAAAAATAGTTTATAATTAATTAATACTAATACTAAGTTAATTAATCTAATTATACTAATATATTGGTATGACGTTTGTGGGAAATTCTTGCCTAGGGATTAACTTTTTTCACTTAAACATGTTCGTTTAAATCTAGTTTACATTAACGACGTTCATCCTATCCAACAATCTCTGTATCAAAATCTCATTCACTACCTCTCCCGAGTGTAAAGTAAATGAATATATGACTTCACATTAACGAATAAGTCCCCCTCAATGTCTTAACGACATTAGGTCACATGAGTCTTGCCCCAACGTCATGGATTGCACACTCTTTAACTCCCTCCCAGATTATTAGATCATCGCGTTGTTTTTAACCCTAGTCAAAATTCGGGGTTACCTCTCTCAAGTGTCAAACCCCGTATTCTCAGTATATTTAAATAAGCATATAAACATAGAATAACGACAAACACAATTGGATAAACACGAACAACTATTAACGAAACATAGATTTTATATAAACGACATTTTTGTGAATTACATCAAGCCCTAGACAATACATGTGTAGTTACACATGGCCGTAGCCCTAAATACAATTAGAAATAACCTAAACATATTTAAACATACAACCAATGTAAGATAGAAAGATAGAAACGAGGAGACTAGCTATTATCCGAAGATTTGCCGCTAAAACTGCTCCGAGAACGCTTCCTCCTTCTTCGCAACGTGATCTTCTATTGGTTGAATGGCCTTGGAGCTCTCAAGACTCCTGAAAATGTCAACCTCTTGTTTGGGGAGAATAAGGACGATATTTAAAGGAATAAAAATATCTTAAAATATCCTAAAATACTCAAATTATTTGCAAAGTCACCACTGCGGCGATGGGCATGCTTGTAGGGTCACCACTGAGGCGGCTGATCGCTGCAGCGGTGGAATAATAGGTAAACTCTCTGTACTTTGATTGCTGCAGCGGTGGTCCATTCAACAAACTCTCTGGAATTTCATCGCCGCCGCAGCGGTGAGATTTCTACACTCCCAGTACTTTTACCACTGCGGTAGTGGGTCTATGATAGGTTGAAAATATCTATCTACTTCTAAGCTGAATTTGGTAGTTTTTGAGTATTTTAGTAATATTTTATGGCATTTTTGTTTGTTTTTTAGTAAATCAGGTGTAGGGACGTAATCGAGTGACAAACAAGCGAAGCGATGGAAAAACGATATAAAAAAAAAAGGTGAAAGAAATAAGGTTTCAAGACAGCAAACCTACTGTCGAGATGGTAGAAATACAAGGAGAATTGTGCAGAAATCACCGCCCCAGCGGTCAGGTAAGTCCAGTGAGTTATGCCAGTCTGACCGCCGAGGCAGTAAAAGTCTAGAGAGCCTAGCTTTTGTTTCACTACCACAGCGGTCATTCACTGCCTAGGTGGTGAAAGTACAAAGAGTTTAATTTTTGGTTCACTGCCAAGGCGATCTCTTTGTGTAGAAAATATCAATTTTCTAAATATTTTGAAGCCTTCTATTTAAACCCTTGTTTCCCCCATTTGTCAAGGACGGTTCCACACTTGTAATAGATGATTTTAAGCATATTTTGAGAGCTCAAAGAGGAGATTCAACATTTAGAGAAGATGAATCATTTCAGGACCGATCTTTGGCGACAGTGGACCACTCCACTTAAAGATTTGATCGGGCTTCCCTTGTTTCTATCTTTGTAACTTAACTTTTTATATCAAATGATGATGAATCCTTCTTATTTTAATATATGTATGGTTAAGATCATGGTAGGCTAAATAAATATTATCTAGGGATTGATGTAACTCATGTACATACATGTTTGAGTGAATATATGTTACTTTAACGATTGTTTGTCTAAATCCAATTATGTTTACCATTTTAATACAATTTTAATATGCTTGTTAAGGTATTAGGGTTGGTTTTGAGAATATGGGGTTTGACACTCGGGAAAGGTAACCCCGGATTCGAACTAGGGTAAAACATATCCCGACAATCTAATGACCCAGGAGGGCGTTAGAAAGTGTGCAATCCATGAGATTGGGTCAAGACTCATGTGACTATGTGTTATATAAAATGCTAGAGGGGGACTTCGGCGTTAACGCGAAATCATATAATTACTCATTTTACACTCGGGAGAGGTAATGAGCGAGTTTGATATACCTAGATTGTTGGATAGGATAAACACCGTTATTATTAATAAAACAAAGTAAAACATGTATTGAGTGAATGAAATCAATTCCTAGGTAAACCATTTAATTAGAATTAACCTAATATTTGTTAGTTTAACTTAGTTGTTAAATATTTAAACTCAAACATTTCTTGAACCATTGAGATAATATAAGACTATGCAAATCGCAGTATTCAATTAATCAAACACATTTCCCAGAGGATGATATATAATTGAAAGGTCCACTATATTAAAACTTAACCTCGTGCACTTGCGAGTATATTAAGACGTGAAAAAGCGTTCGCGTCCAAGTTTTTGGCACCGTTGCCGGGGAGCGGTGTTTTGAATTGGTTGATATTGTGACCAAGTGGTTGAATATTAATCCTGACAATTCTTTTGTTTTATTTGTTTTTCAATTCTTTATTTTTTAACTTGTTTCATTTATTGTGATCAAACAGTGCATGCGACATAGTAGGAGTTTGGAATTCTTTACTCTTGATCCCGAGATCGAGCGTACTTTGACAAGGATAAGGAGAGAGAAGAGAAGTCAAAATCACACATGGCCGACGATGGAGATGATAAGATGCCACATGTGCCTCAACAACCGCCGGTTCCGCAAGCACTACCGCAGCTGCCTCCAGAGCATGAAGTTCAACAACGGGTCCGCAAGGACTACTATTGTCCCGTTATGTTCGACAACTACTCTGGAATTCGGAGGCAGCCGATTTAAGCCAACAACTTCGAGTTAAAGCCCACCCTGATCAATATGGTTCAACAGAACCAATATGGCGGTAATTTGCATAAGGAACCAAATATCCATCTGGCCACCTTTATGGAGATTTGTGATACAGTGAAGATCAACGGTATTGCAGAGGATGTAATATGGTTGAGGTTGTTTCCGTTTCCACTTTGTGACCGAGCACGGGGTTGGCTACAATCGATTCAACCTGGAAGTATCAACACTTAGGAGGAACTTGCTCAAAGGTTCCTTACTAAGTTTTTCCTACCTTCAAAGACTTCTCAACTCAGAGGTGAAATATTGCAATTTCACCAGAGGGACTACGAGCCACTGTTCGAAGTATAGGAAAGAATTAAGGATCTATAGCGTCGGCGCCCCCAACACGGGTATCAAGATTGGTTTCAAACCCAACTCTTCTACAATGGGTTGGATGGACAAACAAAGACCATAGTTAATGCTGCCTCGGGATGATCTTTGTTGTCCAAAATACTTGCTGAAGCAAATGCGCTATTCGAGGAAATGGCAGCCAATAATTACCAATGGCCAAACGAGAAGAACACGGAAAGAAATGTAGCTTTAATTCAAGAAGCCGATCATATTGCTACCTTATTGGCCAAAGTCTTTAAACTCTCAGATCAATTGGTCGCCTTCTCAACTAAAGATACTTCGTCAAGTCATGAAGCGGAGAACGTCGCAAGTAATTCTCAACCCCGAGTGGATAGTGAGTTCGAAGAATGACACTTTGTTAACAATTGGGCTTATACTTTCAGGCCCGCCGCCAATATTCTGACTCACTATCACCCTGGACTTCGTAACCATGAAAACGTTTCATATGCTAACAATCAAAACACGTTGTGGCCACCTCCCGATTATGGAAATCAAGCTCAAGGTTATCTTATGCAACGAAACTGTCAAATGCAACAACTTAAAATCTTGAATCAAAAGCTAAACTTGGAGGATATGATGGGATCTTTCATGAAGAAAATGCAAACAATATTGCATGAGACGCATAACATGCTTAACAAGCACGAGACAAGGCTTGAATCTATTGATACCACATGTACAAATACAAATGCTACTGTGAAATTATTGCAGAATCAGATTGGGCAACTTGCAAGTGCAATCCAAGAGCAGAACAAGGGGAAGTTTCCTAGTAACACGGAAACTAACCCGAGGAAATGTAAGACTATTATGTTGAGAAGCGGGAAAAAGGTTGAAACAAGAAAACCGATGGAGGAAGAGCCAGGGGTAATCTATGATGTTGATCGAAATGAACCAAAGAAAAAAGTGAAGGAAGAAGTTGATGGAGAAGTTGATGAGAGAAAGGAAGAGAAGAATGAAGAGAAAGTGGAAAAGAAGAAAGGAGATCAAAAGGTGATTCTAGAGAGAATTACATTCCCGAACAATCCAATGATTCTAACTACACCTTGGCCTTGTCCGCAATGATTCCACAAGAAAAAGTTGCATTCACAATTTGCAAAGTTTCTTGACATTTTCAAGAAACTACAAATCAACATACATTTTGCGGATACGTTAGAATAAATGCCCAACTATGGCAAGTTCTTAAAAGACATAATGACAAAGAAAAAGAAGTTGGAGGAATACGAGACGGTAAAAATGATGAAGGAATGTAACGCTATCCGGCAAAGAAAATTGCCTGAAAAGCTTAAGGATCCCGATAGTTTCATGATTCCGTGTACTATCGGGAAATCTTATTTTGACAAGGCACTATGTGATCTTCGTGCTAACGTCAACTTGATGCCATCTTCTATTTGCCAAAATTTGAGACTTGGTAATGCAAAGCCGACGACGATTTCCCTTCAAATGGTGGACTAATCGTGAAACTATCCAAAAGGGATTATTGAGGATGTTTTGGTGAAGGTGGACAAGTTCATCTTCCCGGTGGACTTTATCGTGCTAGAAATGGAGGAGGATAGGGAGATTCCAATCATTCTTGGAAGACCTTTTCTTGCAATGGGAAAGACTTTAATTGGTGTTCATAATGGCAATTTGACATTGCAAGTTAATGAAGATGAGGTAAAGTTTAACATTTTCAAAACTGCGAACTTTCCAGATGAATGTCCTAAATGCAACCGAGTAGATGTTGTTGACTCGTGTGTGAGGGAATTCTTTCATGCAAATGTGGATATGGATCCATTAGAGCATACACTCACAAATTCCTTATCTATGGGGGATTTTGGTGAGGAGGGCTCAACCACAAAAATTGGTATTGTGCACTACGTGCTTGGTATGGAGGCTCAATCTGAAGATGTAGCGGATCCGATCCATGTGGATGTGATTGAAGAAGAAGTTAGTTCCCCCAAACTATCCAATCAGCCTCACGGTAGATTAATACTCAAGCAAATACCGAATCACCTCCGGTATATCTTTTTAGGGGAGAATCTAACCAATCCGATGATAATCTCATCATCTTTGACAAAGGAGGAAGAATACAAGTTGTTAAAAATTCTAAAATGGCATAGATCCACCTTTGCGTGGTCTATTTCCAATATTAAAGGAATTAGCCCAACCATATGCATGCACAAGATCTTAATGGAGGATTCGTTCAAATCTTCCATTGAGCATCAACGAAGGCTAAATCCTGCAATGAAAGAAGTCGCTAGAGCAGAGGTATTGAAGCTCTTGAATGTTGGAATTATATATGCTATATCCGATAGCAAGTGGGTTAGTCCGGTGCAAGTAGTGCAAAAGAAAGGCAGAATGGCGGTTATAAAGAACGAGAAGAATGATCTTATCCCGACACGAACCATCGCTCAATGGCGTGTGTGTATTGAATATCAAAGATTAAGCAAATAAACAAGGAAATATCATTTTCCTCTTCCATTCATTGATCAAATGCCTGATCGTCTTACCGGTTACAATCATTATTGTTTTCTTGATGGCTACTCGGGGTATAATCAAATAGCCATAGAACTGAAAGACCAAGAGAAGACGACCTTTACATGCCTGTATGGGATGTTTGCCTACCAACATATGCCGTTTGGTCTATGCAATGCATCGACCACATTCCAACGGTGTATAATGGAGATATTCTTGAATATAGTGGAAGACATTATGGAGGTTTTCATGGACGACTTTTTATTTTTTGGTTCATCCTTTGATCATTGCTTGTATAACTTGGCACTTGTCCTCGATCTTTGCAAAGAAAAAAACTTGATTCTCAACTAGGAGAAGTGTCATTTTATGGTTAAAGAAGAAATAGTCTTAGGTTATCGGGTCTCTTCAAAGGGGCTCGAGGTAGACCGAGCCAAGATTAAAATAATTGAAAAACTTCCACCTCCGATAAATATGAACGGAGTCTGAAGTTTTTTGGGGCATGTCGGCTTCTATCGACGCTTTATCATAGACTTTTCAAAGACGGTGAAGCTGTTGTGTCATTTACTCGAGAAGGACACCCCATTTGAATTTCATGAAGCTTGCTTGAAAGCTTTTAATGCAATAAAGGAAAAGTTGATCACGGCTCCTATAATAGTTGTGGGGATTGGAACGAGCCATTTGAAATAATGTGCGATGCTAGCGACTATGCGGTTGGAGCTGTTTTAGGCCAACGTAAGGAGAAAATCTTCCAATCCATTTACTATGCAAGCAAAACTTTGAACGATGCACAAGAGAATTACACTACAACCGAGAAAGAGATGTTGGTGGCAGTTTTGCATGCGATAAGTTTCGGTCCTACATTATGGGATCTAAGGTGATCGTTTATACGGATCACGTTGCCATCCAGTACTTATTCACCAAGAAAGATGCCAAGTTGCGTCTGATCAGGTGGATTCTCTTGTTGGAAGAGTTTGATGTGGAAATAAGAGACAAGAAAGGGAGTGAAAACATTGTTGCTGATCATTTGTCACGGCTGGTGCAAGAGGACGTCAGTGATGAGTCCTGCATTACGAAGGTGTTCCCTGATGAGCAGTTGTTCAAAATTGACACTACACTTCTGTGGTTTGCGGATATCATCAATTTTCTAGCCTGCAAAATGGTACCACCAGATCTTATAAGTGCCCAAATGAAGAAATTCCTGTTCGATTTAAGGCACTATATGTGGGATGAGCCGTTGCTATTCAAGAAGTGTGCTGATCAGGTAATCTGGCGATATGTTCTAGAGGAAGATATGGAAAATATTCTTTATCACTACCATTCATCACTTTGTGGTGGCCACTTTGGAGTGACTCAAATGACCGCAAAAGTGCTTCAGTCAAGTTTTTACTGGCCATTATTGTTTAGAGATGTTTACACTTTTATAAAAACTTGCGATCGATGCCAACGAGTGGGTAACATTTCAATAAGGCATGAATTGCCCCTGACGTCTATTCTTGAAATGGAGCTGCTTGATGTATGGGGTATAGACTTCATGGGACCGTTTCCATCATCATTTGATCAAGAGTACATTCTACTGGCGGTGGACTACGTGTCTCAGTGGGTCGAAGCTGTGGTGACGCCTTCCAATGATGCCAAAGTAGTGCTTAAGTTCTTTCAGAGAAACATCATGACGCGGTTCGGGACACTTCAGGCCATAATTAGTGATGAAGGAACCCACTTTCGTAACAAAATGTTCAATACTTTGTTGACAAAGTATGGGGTGAGGCATAAGGTGGCGTTACCGTACCATCCACAAACAAACGGTCAAGCCGAAGTATCAAACAAGGAGATCAAGAGCATTTTGGAGAAAACAGTTCATTCTAATAGCTAGGATTGGGTGGTGAAGCTGGATGATGCGCTGTGGGCATATAGCATGACTTTTAAAACACCGATCGACATGTCACTGTATCAGTTGGTGTTTGGAAAAGCGTGTCACTTGCAATTCGAATTGGAGCACCGTGCCTTTTGGGCGATAAAGAAATTGAACTTCGATCTCAAAGCTTCAGGTGAACAACGTCTCCTCCAACTTAATAAAATAAGGGAATTTTGGGATAAGGTGTATGAAAATACCAAGCTCTACAAAGACAAAACAAAGAGGTGGCATGACAAAAAGATCGAGAGGAGAGAGTTTAGCCCCGGTCAGCAAGTTTTATTGTTCAATTCTCAGCTGAGGTTCTTTCCCGGAAAGTTGAAGTCCCGGTGATCCGGACCCTTTCGGATCAAGCATGTGTTTCCATTCGGCTTCGTCGAATTGGAAGGCGATGATGGACAAATTTTCTGAGTCAATGGGGAGCAGATCAAACATTACTTCGGAAACGATGAGCTAGTTGTGGAGAATATCTCCGTTGTTGATGACTAATCTTGGTATTCGTTAAGTCCAGCTAGGGATGATAAATCAAGCACTCTTTTTGATATGAAACTGAGGGTATGATCTTGCCCAACTTTTGCTATTACTTGCTTTTTGGAGGCTGAAATGGTCTCGGAGCATGTTTGGTTGTGAATTAAAGAGTGTGGATACACGGGGATGTGTTTCACACTTAAAATCATTGAACTAGTGAAGTGGAAGGATATGGAGTAAAGCCTTGTGGTAAAAACTTGAAGAAAACATGAAAATCCAACAGGCAGCTCACCTCCGAGGCGGTGAAAATACAGGATATAAAATTTTCAACAAAACGCTTCACCGCCAAGGCGGTGAAACTACAGGTTGTAATGGTTTTTAAAAAAGGTGCTTCATCGTCGAAGTGATGAAATAGCAGAATGTTTGGGTTTTAAAAAAGTTGCTCCACCGCCGTGGCGGTGAAGCCTTTGTTCTATTAAAACCATCCTGCTCTTTTAAACCGCCATAACCATTTCTAAAGCCCTAAATCTCTCTATTTTCATCCTCCTAAACCATTTTCAACCCACAAATTCATCCTTCCATTAATAAAATTTGTGATTTCCACCACAAATCATCATCCAAAAATCGATTTCCACCCCATTTTCGAATCCAATGGTTTAAGGAACGAAAGGTGCGATTTCACCCATTTTCAATTGTTTGGACCAAATTTTTTCAACGATTAAGTAATTTTGATCCTACATTTCATCTATATGTTGAAATCTCTGGTTGATTTGCACATTCATATCAAGAATCATTGAATTTGGATTGTGCCTTAAATCCTTGAACCCCCATTTTTGCGATTTTCTTTCTCTATGGGATTTCGGTTTTATTTTTTGTGATGAACAAGATTTATATGGATTATTTCATTGTGTGATACAAACTTGAATGCTAAATTGTTGATATTTTGTTGAAATTGTTGCGATTGGAGTGTGCGTATTGAGATTGTGACGTGTTTTTAACGGTGTTGATTCGGGGGATTGTTTTCCAATGTTCATATATGATTGGTTTGTCGTGCTTTGTGATTGTGATTGATAGTATCCATGACTAAGCGATCTGCATCAAAGAGGGTAAGGGGAGAAGGTTCGAGTTCTTGCACCGGGGGTCCCGTCGCTGATTATGATTCCACCCGCTTTGTTTCCAAACAAGCCGAGCAACAATTCAATCGTTTTGAGCATAAACGAACGTGAATTTGACAATGGGGATTTGGGCAATTAGACAGTCTCCCTACAGAATTTTAATATGTGATCCGAAGCCGCGGTTGGGAACGTTTTTGCAAATCACCACCCCAAGGCGAGGTGGCGTTAGTGCGGGAGTTCTATGCAAATATCATTGAGGTAAATGATAATCGAACATGAGTCTGAACTCAACCCATCTCGTTCAGTCCTGAGTTCCTTAACGAAGTTTTGGGTTTGGCGGCCCCAACACCCACTAACGAACTATATGGGGGTAGAGATCCAAGCATGGACACTGTGATCCGAGCCATAACATCAGGAAACCTCCAGTAGACTCACACAGGGATGGGTCTAGCCATTTTTCCAACTATGTTTTTCGTACCAATCCCCAAAATATGGCACCATTTTGTTTGCGGCAACCTTCTCCCGACGTCTCACTTGTCAGACATCTCCAAAGAAAGGGCCATAACGCGATATTCGATTCAGGTGGGCAAGCTGATAAATGTTGTGTACTTGATCTACTCCTCTATTCTTTATGATGTTAATACAACAAAGGTCGGTCTTCCATTTCCTCCGCTTTTGACCGACCTATTCTGACGGGCCGGTGTATCAATAACTGGGGATAACCTTTGCCCCCCCAATCTTTTCGCTCGATCTGGCTATGATAAATCAAATGTGGAAAGTCAGAGCGCAAGGAGAGGGTGATCCAAAAGCTAAAGAAGAGGAAGGGCCTGCAGAGGAAGAGGTGGGGCCATCTGAGGCCCGCGATGAGGTCACTTTGGAGGGGGTCTATAAGGAGCTCCAGTAGGTCCGACTCGATAATCGTCTTCTTCGCCAAGGGAAATATAATATGGATCTCCGAATTGTCGAGCTCAAGACATTCCTGGATCAGTATACTAGTCAACAAGATCAAGTCCAAAGGCTCATTAGCGAGCGCCTCGACATCGATATGAGCGTGTATCTGCCTATGCCGCAATTGCCACCGCACCTTTTGCAACCGCCACAATTTCTTTTTCGACATGATAGTGGTGGTGATGATGTTCCCCCAGGTGGACAGTAAGAGGTGAGACTTCTATGTATTATCTCCTAGGTATGTGTTCAAAACCCAATTGTTTCTCATAAATGCCATAGCTTGTAATTGGGTTCGCTGCTCAGTCAGTGTGGACACTGCCTCGTTTAAGTTTGGGGAGATGTTCATCCAATTTTGTTTTTTGTAGAAAATGATGAACAAAATTTTTGATGTATTATATTTAGATGTTTTATGTATGCTTAGTTACGCTTTGTAGAAGTTTAGATGTATATTGTAGACTCTAACATATAGTTAAGTTTTATTTTAATTTTCATGTTTTTGCATGTGAAATGCTTAGATTACTGTATGTATGTTTGTGTTTAGATTTAATGTAGAGATGTTTATGTATGAAGTAGTATTTGCCTGTTGAGTTGTTGAGTTCGTTTGGGCCATTTCCCAATGATGAAAATTATCCCCTAATTGTGTTTGAGGTCGGGGGTGATGTTAATCATGTGTGTTTTGTGTGCTTGGCATATCGATTAGGTAAAAATCATTTTGATCCTAAAATCGCACGATAGCATAGACTCACTGTATAATTATTCGAACGATTTGACGCTAATTATTCAGTAATAAATTCATGACAAATTTGAGGAATCTAAAACTTAACTGGGGAAAACTTGAGGCGAAATCCTAGGTGAGGTAGTTTAGGAGGCATGATTTAGGCCTTTATTTTTTTCGCTTGAGCCTTTGAAGCTAGGCTTGAAAATTTTATCCCTCGTTACCCTGTCGAAGCTGATAACCTATTTAATTCTGAACATGTATCAAAACCATAGCCAATTAAAAATTTTCCAAACCATTATCCCTAAGCCAAATGCACGAATTGAGTGAAATCAAGTTAGCATTATTTTATGCTACTTGAAGTGAGCAGGCAGGTTTCAGACGATTTTTATTGGTTCAGTATTAGTGTATTCACTTGTTAATCTTTGAATTCTATTTACACACCCCTAAAATTATACAAAATCAAATACATTGGGGGTGTGTTAGTCTTAAAAAAGAAAAAAAGAAAAAAAAAACTATGTAAATATAGTTGTTATTTTCATTCTTTCAGCAAGTGAATACAAAAGTCTTAAAGTCTTGTTCAGGGTTGTGCTTTTAATATTTTGGGTTACGAGAGAGAATTAGTGACAAGCGTTTGTGCCTTAGGTATCGTTTAATTATCATAATTATAACAATAACCTATTTTCTATTCCTAAGAAACCCTTGGCCGTTCTCTAATGCCTATCCAAGTCCTATTGATCTCTTTGAATTTTCGAACCTACATTAGTGGATAGTCGAGCCCAGTCAAGCATATGGTTTTCCTAATCCTTAAACGGTTTAAGTCATGAGCTTAGTTATTGTATAATCCAATTCGGTGTTTGGATAGTTAAATATTTGAGTTCTCACACTCACACTTTAAATGGATCTAGAATGAGTTTTATTGATATTGAGTGTTGAAATTCTAGAACACGACGTGGTGTGTGTTATTTCCCGAACTTGATCTGATTGAGGGCTGTTGAGGGAGAAATAACTTGGTTTCTTCTATTGAACTTGGAACTCGCATGCATTTACTTCTTAGTTATTAAAGTTTATTCATTTTTAGTAGGTAGTTAGTTAGTTAATTAGTACAGTTAGTTTATTTTAGTGTTAGGGTAATTTGCTCGAGGACTAGCAAAATTCCAAGTTTGGGAGTATTTAATAAATTGAAAATACTTATCTACTTCTAAGCCGAATTTGATAGTTTTTCGAGTGTTTTAGTAATATTTTATGGAATTTTTGTTTGTTTTTTAGCAAATCAAGTGTAGGGACGTAATCGAGTGATAAACAAGCGAAGTAATGGAAAAACGGTGAAAGAAACAAGGTTTCAGGATAGCAAACCCACTACCGAGGCGGTGGAAATTCAAGGAGAATTGTGCAGAAGTCACCACCCCAGCTGTCAAGCCACCGCCGAGGCGGTAAAAGTCCAGTGAGCTATGCTAGTCTCACCGCCGAAGTGGTGAAAGTCCAGAGAGCCTAGGTTTTGTTTCACCGTCAAAGCGGTCATTGACCGCCTAGGTAGTGAAAGTAAATAGAGTTTTATTTTTGGTTCACCTCCGCAGCGGTGAAGCTAACTGACTTAACTCACCGCCGCAGCGGTGAACCACCGCCGAGGCAGTCTCTCTATGTAGAAAATATCTATTTTCTAGATATTTTGAAGCCTTCTATTTAAGCCCTTATTTTCCCTATTTGTCAATGACAGTTCCACACTTGTAATAGATGATGTTAAGTATATTTGAGATCTCAAAGAGGAGATTCAACAATTGGTGAAGATCAATCATTTCAGGATCGATCTTTGGCGATAGTGGACCACTCCACTTAAAGATTTGATCGTTCTTCCTTTGTTTCTATCTTTATAACTTAACTTTTTATATCAAATGATGATGAATCCTTCTTGTTTTAATATATATATGGTTAAGATCATGGCAGGCTAGATAAATATTATCTAGGGATTGATGTAACTCATGTACATACATGTTTGAGTGAATATATGTTACTTTAACGATTGTTTGTCTAAATCTGATTGTGTTTACCATTTTAGTATAATTTTAATATGTTTGTTAAGGTATTAGGGTTGGTTTTGAGAATACGGGGTTTGACACTCGGGAGAGGTAACCATGGATTCGGACTAGGGTAAAACACATCACGACAGTCTAACGATCCGGGAGGGCATTAGAAAGTATGCAATCCATGAGGTTGGGTCAAATCATGTGACTATGTGTTATATAAAACGCTAGAGGGGAACTTCGGCATTAATGCAAAGTCATATAATCGCTCATTTTACACTCGGGATAGGTAATGAGCGAGTTAGAGACACCTAAATTGTCGGATGGAATAAACACCGTTATTGTTAACAAAACGAAGTCAAACATGTATTGAGTAAATGAAATCAATTCCTGGGTAATCCATTTAATTAGAATTAACCCAACAATTGTTAGTTTAACTTAGTTGTTAAATATTTAAACTCAAACATTTCTTGAACCGTCGAGATAATATAAGACTCTGCAAATCGATGTATTCAATTAATCAAACACGTTTCCCAGAGGAAGATATCTGATCGAAAGGTCTACTATATTAAAACTTGACTTCGTGCACTTGTGAGTTTATTAAGACGTGAAAAAAGCGTTCGCGTCCAGTCTACTGCTTTGGAATCTTGCCTCTTTGCTTGTTTTCCCACCGGGCTCGCTCTTATATGATCGTTTAGGACTGTTTTAGTCTCTTTTCACCCCAAATACCTAATTTAAGACAAAATAAATAAAAACGTATTAAAACACAATAAAATACTATAAAAATACTAAAAAACTAACAAAATTGACTTGGAAATAAATAGATAAATTACAGCAGGTAAACAGTCTTTGGAATTAACTCATTGAGGTCAGATCCACGAATATATGTAGTCGCTATACGTTTTTCCATCTCTTTTTGCCTCCTCTTCGATCGGGAGTCATGTTTCCCTAGTTTGTAGTTGCTGGGCTCGTTAGCATTCCTTGTGATGCCTACATCCTCCTCTTCGTTAGTTCGGGCCCTATAAATGTCCTTCGCAAAAATAAACTTGGTGGAGAAGATGAAGGCCGCGACTAGGGTCTTCAGAGGAATGCGAGCCATTTTATACAGGATTAAGCCTATCTATACCCCTGACATCATAGCAGTTACAGCCACTTTATCATTGGGCTCTTCGAGTTGGTTTGACTCATGGTGAAACCTTTTGATGTAGGCCTCCAGTGTTTTGTCTTTCTTCTATCTAATCGACATGAGGTGCGATGGGTTCTTGGCCCACCTCTTGCTACTAAAAAATTTGTGGGTAAAGCTAAGACTAAAATATTCAAAGGAAATAAATCCATATGGTTTTAGGTTCTTGTACATTTGATTGTTTCTCTAGCCAGGGTGACCTAGAAAGTTTGGCATGTTGTTGAGTTTGACACTCCTCACAGGTCTATATGCACATGGTAGGTATTAAGGTGCTATTTGAGATTGGAGTCTTTTTGGTATGTCCAGGTCTAGGATGACATATTAAAGTCGGATGGGATTGGATCCTACAGTACATGCGAGGTGAAGGGAGAAGTGTTCTGCTTTACTAGCTCGTGACACTCATCTCCTTTCTTCCGATTTGTCCCAACTTCTCGTGGATGGACTTCACGTGCTCGTGTAGGTCTCCATCATTCCACTAGAAAGAGTCACACTACTGGGGCCTCGAATGGGATGTCTAGAAAACTTCCACTGAGTGTGATGGGGTTTGTTAAGATGCTCCGTGAGTTCTACCAGTAGCGCGGGTATGCCGTGCATTCATAGGGAAGCTTTGCAAGTTTTTTCACCCGGCTCCTCTAAGGATGCTCTTGGGCCTAGCTGGGAGTGAATGCTGGGGGTTTTCTCTGACCTTTGGGGTTTGGTACCTCATCTTTGATTTATGGTATACCGGCACAGCTCATCCTGCTTCGTGCAGATCTTTTCTAGCTCCTGCTATGGGTTTTATTGCATGTGGTAGCTCTCTTTCTCTTGGCATTATTTATATTAGGTTATTCATCCTAGGACGTTCATGGGTTGCACCGTGCAAGTAGGTGGTGCTAACTCTCGCAACGCCGATGGAGGCTGAGAAAGTTGATGGGGATCTACCTATCTGGTAAAGTGTCAGACAATTTGGGAGAGATCCCTAACTTCTTTAATTATCTCCATCTGGATCAATGGTATTTCTTCTGATGGGACAACTTCATGGGTAGTCGTGTAGAGTGGTTGGATCTAGCTTTTATCTTCGTTTGTCATGATCCTCGATCTCAAAGTAACTATTTAGTTGAAATATAGGAAAAACTGTATATTGTTCCCACAGACGGCGCCAATCTGATAATTTCTGGAAATGGATCACTGGACAAGTCATTCCTGAGATTTGGGAATGGTGGACTATTGGGGTTATCTCATTATCACTCGATCTAGTTCCTGTAAAATAATGCACCACGAGTTGCCCTGCCGGCATTGTTCCTCCGGTGTGAGAATTAGTCAGGTGTATATGGAGAAAGTATGGTAATGCAATAAGTGTAGTATCTTATGTATTACGTGAGATTTCACGTAAGACTACATAGATCTTAGACCTCTAGGGTGTTGACCTTTATATAGGAAGGGATGAGACTCATTTAGAAAGTCTCTCCTAATTCTCTGCGCATCGTTATGGTGATTACGTAGATCTCGGTCCCATTGCCATAGAGATAGATGTGATTACGGGAGAAGATCGGGGAGCTGTTATCGTGGGAGAGTAACGATACCTTCCTATCCAAGGGAGGTGACTCTGACTACCTTTGGAGTAGGAGTATTATAGTACTCGTACCTAAGGAGGTGTGACTCAGGTCGGGTAGGGTCTAGAGATGGGACCCGACCACGCTGGTCGATACTAGAGTTCTCAGTCCAGTTGCATGCGCTAGGATATGTAACGTCCTTGTAGCTTTTAAGACCCTTGTGCAACGTCCTCCAAGTTACAATATCCTACACCATTGAGGAAGACTCCAATACTTTTATGGTCAAGGTTCCACCTTCTAAACTACTTGGTCCAACCTGTTTCTTTTTCCGGATAGGCCAGAAAGCTAAACCTAAAGGCATAATCAACTCATCGCTTCTCCACTTGCCACGCATTTAGTTAGTCTAATTAACCATGCTCAGGGCCCTAATTATGCAGTGCTAATTAAGCTCCTTGCCTTTATATACCCAGGTATTCAATGCCCCAGGTAATGCTCAACTACCAACATGAAGTATATTGTAGTCTTTTTCTCACAGGGTCTTACTCTCACGCCAGAGGGACTTCATTGGGCACAACCCTAGTGGGTCTTTGTTAAAGTTAATTCTTAAGTTTGACTATTGAAAAAGTTAATTGTTAACTGTGGACTGCTCAGAGAACTCTAAACTCCAAACTTAGAACTTCTACCTCTACACGAAATTTCCATGTATACACTAACTAGACTTAGGTGTTAACCATTTTTAGACACCAACAGTTTGGTGCCATTTGTAAGAACAGAACTAAAAGCCTCCATCTGGTCATCACTCTCTATTTAGCTGATCACAAGGTTTGGTCAGATCATCTAACGAAGAAATCAAACCCTCGTTATGAATTGTCACCAAAACAATCAAACAACCGAAGATGCAAGAGCCATATCTAAGATCTCGAGTTTAGACACCTAAGCTCCTACCAACAAAGAGAACCTACCTCCCATAGGCCAGATGAACCCATACACCTTACCCTCTTGTGCCTTTGTGGGGGCAGACCTTAGGAGCTACTGAGGCCTCTCGTATTGACCTCTTGGAGTGCCAGATCAAAAAGTTCTAGACCTGCTTTCAAGTCCTCATCTTGCGCCTACTGTCAGGCCTTACGATGGGGCACCGACTCTCCAACTCGTAGGGCATAAGAAGCGACCTCAAAATTCTAGAGACATCGTGATTTACTCCAACGGGCACACACCTTAGGACCAAACATAGCCTCGAGGCCACGAGTCAAGGGAGAGAGAGAGAGAGAGAAAGATCATTCGGCTACGTCTAGATCCCCCTCTTCTCCTTCATCAAGACACAGTGCCAGGGACCAATCAGAATTCCCTTGGGTCACGCACTCAACCGTGTAGAAAGATCTAACCTAAGGGCCCGATGTGAGTAAGAGGTTGACTCTTATTCACTATCCTCAAACAACCATGGTGTCTAAGCAATAGGTAGTCACGTGAGAATAGAGCCCAACAAAGAGGGTATAGTGGAGCATCGCCTAGTGATATAGAGCACTTCTGCAAGAGATGCATGGTAGAAGATGAGTAGATGAGCTTTTCACCAAGGTAAGGTCCCCTTTCATGGATGAAGTCCTGGATAATGTGGTGCCGATAGTTTGTCTACCCCGAGATGACCACCTAAGAATAAGACTATGGGCCTTGTAGACCATTTCTCAATTTTTGAGTCCCATATGGATATGCAAACTATCTCTATAGCCAAGAGGTGTAAGTCTTTATCGCTCAATCTCTTGGTGGCCGAAAGGTTCTAGTTTTAACACATAAGCCCGGCCTCCATCTCCGCATTTTGTGAGCTCAAGAAGCTTTTTATTGCTCTCTTCAACCTCTCGCGCTAGAGGCCGAAGACCATGGCGCACATCTTTACCATCCAGAAAAATCCCTACAAGTCCATCGGGGACTATGTCAAGCTATTTAACAAGAAAGGCAATGGGTGCAATGAGCTCTCTAATTATGTGGTGAGCCTTCATCGATGGGATCCACCATTAGAGGTTATCCTACTTCTCTACTTAAACTCGCCGCCAATCTCGATCAATCCTTGGACCGCGATACTCGTTTCCACAAGGATGACCTGTGATCAGCAACAAAACGAGAATACGAGGGGAACAAAAAAAAAGGTAGGAATAAAGAACTTTTGACCTGAGCTCAAGGCACGAATATCCTGCAAGCCGAGCGGAGGTTAGGACTTCTACCCGGGGACCAGAGACCATTCTCACCCCTACGGCATCGTCAACAAGATTTTACGCCACTCAAGCCTCCCTGGCTATGATCTACTAGAGAACTATGGGAGAGAATTATTTCTTACTTCCCCAATTCAGAGGAAAAATCCGATGGGGAGGTCATTAAAAAATATTAAAAGTTTCGACGCAATTTGGGGCATTCCACAGAGAATTGCTTCCAGCTTCGCAAGAAGAATAAAGCCTTCATCTGTATAGGTTATCTTTGAAAATATGTATAAAGAGAGAAAAAAGAGTAGAAACCTAAAGAGAATTGTCACCATGATAAGAAATAGATTAAGAGAAGACGAGGAAACTGTGGCCGACCGCAGGCCAGGGAAGAAGACATTGAGGACGATGACACTTAGCTTGTGGATGGTGAGATGAACGTCATCCATAGTGGATTTAGATCAGGAGGATAAACCTCCTACTCCCATAGAGCTCATGAGCAAAAGGCCAAAAATAAATCCAATGAAGACGTGCATGAGATGAGCACCGTCAATGTCACCTCACACAACATTATCTACTTCAGTGAGACCTAACACATAAGAGTGCACGTGCCCCATGATGACACTTTGGTGATCATGGCTCTGATAAACGATTTTAATATCAGGCACATCTTGGTCGACATAGGAAGATCTGTCGACATCATCTTCAAATGGGCATTCAACAAGATGAATATGGACTCGAGATCACTCTAGCTCGTAAAGTCCCTTTTGGTCAGTTTTGAAGGGACGTCATTAACTCGGTAAGGTGTATGTTATTGCCCATCATGGGCACCACTCCACAATTAGAAATAGTGTGGAATAGGTTTTTGGTAGTAGATAAACTATTACCCTACAATGCCATAATGGGCTGAACTACGATCTCCACTCTCATGCTTTGATCTCTCTCTACTACCAAATAATAAAGTTTTACACTGACCACAATGTGGGAGATGTTTGGGGTGATCAAGAATCTATGAGGTCTTGTGCCTACAGAGCCCTTAAGAAAAAGAAATAATAATTAATAGTGGGTCTTGAGCTCATGGATTCCAAGGTCAAGGGATCTGAGTTTATGGATCTGGGCACCGAGCTCATCCTTATTCCTACCGAGAACCCCTATGATAAGAAACTCGATCTCCGACCTCATGAAGAATTGGTGGAGGTATCCATACACCCGATATACGAGGAGATAATGGTAACGATAGGGCCAAGTTGGACCCTGATCAGCAAATTGAGATCACTGACCTTTTTCACAGAAATTAAGACGTCTTTGCATGGTTATATAATGAGCTCCTAGGGATTTATCTTAAGGTGTCCATGCATCGACTTCACATAGACCCACACTACCCGCTTGTTAGACAGAAGAGGAAAAAGTTATATCCCGATCGACAAAAGATAATCGAGGAAGAAATGGACAAGTTGATAAAATCAGAGGTGGTAGAAGAGGTCAAGTTCCCAGAATGGATTTCAAACGTGATCCTCGTACCAAAGGCCAAGAATAATAGAGGTTGTGTGTGGATTTTAAGGACCTGAATAAAGCATACCCTAAGGACTTCTTTCCTCTTCCGATAGTAGTTACAGTCATCGATGTGATAATTGGCTACGAGTTCTTAAACTTCCTTAACACCTATGTGGGGTATAAACTAATTCCCTTGTTTTTCTCGGACAAAAGAAAGACATCATTCATTACAAATACGGGAACATATTGCTATAAGGTGATGCCTTTAAGGCTGCACAATGCTAGGGCTACCTACTAGTTTCTTGGGAACATATTAGACTAATTGCATGAAACTCAACCCAAACAAATGCGTTTTTGGATTTTCTGAGAGGATGTTTCTTGGATACATGGTGTCCCAGTGCTAGATCGACGCCAATCCTGAAAAGTTCATTGTAGTGCTCAGTATGTCCTCGCCCTACACAAAGAAATAGGTACAAATGCTTATCGGCAGGCTTGTAGGCCTAAACCGATTTATAACTCGATCCTCTAAAATGTATCTACCATTCTTCATAGCAACAAAAAGTTTGAATTAATATAGGAGTGTGAAATAGCATTTCGCGAGCTCAGAACTTACCTTTCCTCAGCTCCCTTTATCAGCATTCCAGGGAAGGAAGAACTATATTTATACATCTTTACATCAATAACCGTGGTGAGTACAACACTTGTGAGAGAAGAGGGTGATATGCAGAGCCCAATGTACTACTCCAGTAGAGTGTTCATGGATGTTGAGATAAGGTACTTGAGGTTTAAGAAGCTTGCCTATACCCTATTGGTCACCTATAGAAAGCTAAGACAATACTTTCAAGGACACACGATCGTAGTGCTCACTGACCAACCCCTGAGGCAAATCTTGCACTCATCTGACATCTCGAGAAGGCTTATGAAGTATATCTTTGAGGTCGGTCAGTTCCACATTAAGTATCAGCTAAGGACAACTATCAAAGTTCAGGTCCTCTCCATCATAATTGTTGAGTTCACCTTCTCGGTCTGACCTATAACTTGAGTCCTACCAGCTACCTATAGACACCGTATTTTGTCCTGCCCAATTAGTGTCGGATCGAGTACAAGTTCAAATAAACTTTAAAATTAGGTTTAAAGGGAATGAATTTATTCCTGGCATCATATTACATAATATACAAAAAAAAAAAAAAAAAAAAAAAAAAAAAAAAAAAAAAAAAAAAGAAATAAAAAAAAAAAAAGACACCCAAAGACATGACAAAAACACAAAAAATGTTGAATTTGACAAAATACATCTAAGTAAAAGTTTCGGGTCAACCTAAAAATTTCCTTGATTTAAGGAGGTCTAAAATGAATTTACTAAAGTTTTATTTTCATTAAATCATCTTTAGTATAGATAAATATTAGCCACTACCCTTAAATTATAGGATATTTCAAACAATTAACTCAGTTACCTGCTCTAACCTTGAAACATTTACAACATCTTAATCATATCGATTTAACAACAAAAACAATTATTTCACTTATGCATACTACAACAATTACTACCAACAAACAATCTAAGATACCTTATTAAAGGATCGAAAAGGTCATGGCAAAGCCCTAAATCACCATGGTGATTTAAGAATTGGGCTTGATTTGGATTTACACCAATCCAAGTAGTCTTGACAAACTACCCTAGGACCAATGAATTAAGAGCCTAGACATCATTTAAGGCCAAAAAAATAGTCCTTGTAATGACCAAGGAACCTTCCTGGAAGTTTCCTACTAAATGGCTAAGAAAGGGAACCAAGACACATAGGGTATAACCAACCATTATCGAAACTAAACCGATTCGGTTTGCCACCTAAGTTAAGCATTCAATGAGAATTGAATGACCATCCCATAAATATTAAATTCTTGGGATGAAATGGATAGACTACATTCAAGGCACCTAGATATTTTGATCAAAATATCTTAGGTGTAATCGAAAACCTTAAATCGTGAATACCCGTTACCGAAACCAAATCAAATTGGTTTGCCTCTTAGCCCATGCATTAAATGCACATCCCATAAAGAAATAAATGATTGGGATGACATGGAATGAACAGGTTCAAATGATATAGATATTTTCACCAAAATATATTATGGTTAACTAGGAACTTGAAAACCAACCGTCGGTTACAAGGTAAGTTAACTCAATTCCATCCGAAATTAACCAAATTTGTGGCCTCCAATCAATGAATAATCATATAGAAATAAGCTCAAAGTGACACTTCAATATTAAGTTCAAAGCACCTTGGATTCTAGCGACTAAACCGAAATAGTAAAACTACCAATACTTAGCCCCTAAACCGAACTGAATGCATCACGTCAAGCCATTAATGCACCTATGTGAAAGGAAAATGATTGGAGGAATACTAATGATTGCTAATCATTATCAAATCTTTGAGAATCCTACATTCCATCCCAAATTCGTTAAAAGCAAAACAAGACCAAACCAAGACAATAAGTCCCCTAGCCAAGCACCCCCTAAGGAACAAGTTCGATTGGTTTATTCATTGCTTAATGTGCAGGACCCCAGCCTATAAATAGGGGTGCTTGGTTCTCATTTTTTCCAAGCCTTGAATGCCTAACTTCTCCATCTAAACTCGAGCAACTTTCTCGGGTGCTAGGCTTCTCAAGCACGTTTCTCAAATAACACTCCGTTATTCTACTAAATTCAATCCTAAAAGGTGTTCTTGAAGTTCTTGGAGCAAGAACTAGAGAGATCAATGACCATCGATCAACACCAAGCAAAGAAGATCAAGGAGGAAACGAGACTAGTTACTTAGGGACGATCACATCCCCCAAGTAGGATGTTCTTGAGTTCTTGGCTAAGAACTCGAGGGATTAACGATCACTGATCAACCACTAACCAAGAAGATCAAGGAAAAAAATGAGGTAATCACTTAGGGAAGACTACATCCTCTAAATAGGTATGTTTCTTAAAAAAAACAAAAAACCTATGATCTTGGTTTAAATTTACATATGTTGCTAGTATATAGAATAACCTTGTAGTTAACACTCTTTAATTTCATGTACATAACACATAAAACTCATAAAAAAACAAACAAACACTTAAACAACTAAACATGTACATGATTTTGTCAAGAACAACCAAACAAACACTTAATTTTTAACTATAACTACCAAACTATGCTCAACTCATACAAAACCATTCCAAGCATCTCAAGAACATTCAACAACGTCAAATCATCAGAACATGTTGAGAACATGTGAGGATTCAAACAAAACTTCAATCACAACACGAGTTTTAGATACTCTCTTCGATTCTCTCAAGAACATTACATTATCTCTTTACTAACTATTAATACTAACTATACAACTGCTAATAACCGGATTTACTTTATGTTAAACGTCAAGATCATAGCCAGGTTGGCTTTTGGACTAGCACCTATACATACACACACACACACACACTACACCAACAGACCCTTGTGGCTAAGAACTCGGGATAAATGGAGGGTCTCTATTCCTTCGGAGATATATGTGATTCTTATTTAGAAGCCTTCCTATTTTCTTTAGTTGCGAGTAAGACTGGCATAAATATATTGTATTTCCTTTCTTTTTAACTAAACAACTCACAAACTAACACCAAACTGACCAAAACAAAAGAGTTTGTTTAAAGTGTTCTTGACAAAATCAAAGAGTGTTATATACATATCATGTTGTGATTCAGGTTATTCAGAACTTAAAAGAAACTAATAATAAACCTAATTAAGGTTGTGATTCATGTTGTTCACGGATTTAAAAACTGTTAATAATAGCTAATTAAGGTTGTTCACAACCAAAACTGACTAATAATTAACTGAAACTAACTAAAACAAACCAATATTTAACTAAAACCAACCCAACTTTTAAACGTAACAAGAATGAACTACATTCGATGTGATCTTTGGTAACCACCCAAAGTACGTAAGCAACCCATGCGGGTTCGATCACACCTTTAATAACGAACTACTTTCTTTTAACGTGACAAGAATGAGCTACATTTGACCTGATCTCTGAACCACCCAAAGTACGTAGGCAGCCCACAATTTGGGTTCGGTCACCATAAACAATAAACAACAATTTGCTACCTTAACCTGAACGAACTACGTAAAGACCTTATTCTCATTTGAGATACGTAGGTAACCCATATGCGGGTTCGGTCACATATCCAAACAACTTAGTCTTAGTTTGCATTTCATTTTGTATAGCTTGCATATTTACATTTCGAGATACATATAAACCGCTATTGGTGTTACTGACTAGTATTAGCTATAGGATATACTTGTTTTACATTATACATGCAATACAACATAGAAAGATGAAAAACCTTTAAAAAGGGAATTATTTTTGTTTAAGTAATCAAAGAAAACTGCTTGGATAATATTTACAGTGAATATCTATTTAGACCAAGGTACTGTTTACCGACGGGTATCTTGGGGTGCGTAAAACCTTCCCCAAGCATAACCGACTCCCGAACTTGAAGAATATCTCTGGTACATAGAGCTATAGAAGTCAAAACATGGGCCATTTCAAAAGGAAAAATGAAATTTTCAAAATCCTGATGACATAGCATAGCATTTAAACCCATGCTAGGTGGTGGCTCTATTTTTAACATAAAATCTCGGCCCAAGATGTTTTTCAAAATTGACGCCTAGAAAACCCTTGAAAACCTATTGTCAAAATGAAAGGATTTGGAAGAGTTAAAGAGGAAGGGATAAAACGTGTTTTCATTCTCTTTCCGATTATCTACTTCTTCAACTATCAAAATCCGGTGTGTGTCAACTGGCAACTCCACTGAGGATTGTAAGAGAGTTAGGCCTAGTTGGAGTCTAAATCTATTCACTATTTAATAACATCCAAGCATTATGTCTGTGATTTCAAGCATAAACAATTCCCTACCAAAAAATACAATAATAATAATAATAATAATAATAATAATAATAATAATAATAATAATAATAATAATAACAATAACTGAAAAACAATAATAAGCATATCATTTCATGTGTATATATCTGCATGCATGCATATTTAATGTCTTTATTTACTACATTTACATTCACTATCTTTAAATATTGCATTTAAACACTGTTTTTACATTTCTACATTTACATTACTGTATACTTGATAGGTGAAATTTATCTATTTATTCCCAGGCCAATTTTTTTTAGTTTTCGAGTATTTTTATAATATTTTATTATGTTTTAATACGTTTTTATTTATTTTATCTTAAATTAGGTATTTGGGGTGAAAAGAAACTAAAACGGTTCTAAAAGATCAAAGCGGTAGAAGAACGGTGGAGAAAAATGGCAAAAAAGGCCAAAATCAAAACCTACATCCACCGCTGCAGTGGTGAAAATGCAGAGAGTTTACTTAAGCTCCACCGCTACAGCGGTCAAAATACAGAGAGCTCCACCACTGCAGTGGTGAAACCACCAAAAATCTTATCGACCTATCCACCACTACAATAGTGATCCTACCACTACAACGGTCAACGCCTGACATTTTAAGATATTTTAGGATATTTTGAGATATTTTAAATCCTATAAATATCGTCCTTATTCTCCCCAAACAAAAGGTTTACATTTTCGGGAGTCTTAAGAGCTCTAAGGCCATTCGACCAATAGAAGATCACAACGCGAAGAAGGAAGAAGTATTCTCAGAGCGATTTTAGCGGCGGATCTTCGGATAACAACTAGTCTCCTTATTTCTCTCTTTATTTCTTAGTTTTGGTTGATAGTTTTTTATATGTTTAGCTTGTATATTGTTGTATATGTGGTTATGGACATGTGTAGCTAAACATATATTGTCTAGGGAGCGATTTGTTTATGAAAACGTAGTTTGTTTAATCTTTGTTTCGTTATCGGTTGTTCTTGCCTATTTGATTGTGTTTACTGTTCTTCCACGTTTATATGCTTAGTTAGATATATTGAGAATACGACATTTGACACTCGAAAAAGGTAACCCCGAATTCGGACTAGGGGTTAAACACAACGCGACGATCTAATAACTTGGGAGGAAGTTAGAAAGTGTGCAATCCGTGACGCTGGGGTGAGACTCATGTGACCAAGTGTCGTATAGACGCTCGAGGGGGACTTTGACATTGACGCAAAGTCACATATTCATTCACTTTACACTCGGGAGAGGTAGTAAATGAGATTTTGATATAGAGATTGTCGGATATGATGAACGCAATTAATATAAACTCGATTGAAATGAACACAATAAGTGAACGAAGTTAATCCCTAGGTAATAATTTCCCATAAACGCCATACCAATATAGTAGTATAATTAGATTAATTAACTTAGTATTAGTATATTTATCGCCTAAATAAAGTTAGGTTATGATAATTACGGTACTCAACGATAATCTCAATCAATCCCTATGGATACAACAACCCTTACTCTTCCCACTCCACTAAAACTTGACCCGTATACTTGCAGTGAAAGTAGCGATATTATCTACACGCTACCAATACTCTCTCCAACTCACGAGCACTCACTTTGCATTGCATATCATTGATGGAAAACTCAACCCGTAACCCTCTTAGGGATAGAGAGGCCGACAGTAGAGGCTGAAGTCGATGAGGTCATGATGCCGATCTAAGCCCTGAAAACCCTTCAATTAGAAAGAAAAATTAGTAGAAGCAAGGCTAGGGATCTGGCTACGAACCTCTTCTTGCTCAGACCACCAACTTGAGATGGATGTTCCCCCGTGAGGACGTCGAAAGTTTGACGGTCTTGGAACCAAGCTTTCTAGGATGTGCTAGAAGAAAGGCCAAAAACACATATAGTGAGCCTAGGATAGAGAATAACTAAAACCCTGATCTACTTAGGACACTTATCTTGGAGAGAGATGTCATTTTTAATTTTTGTACAACTATTTATATTATTGTTATACTGGGTAAATAGAATAACCTTCTTGGACAAATAGAGGCATAATAATCCATGTGAGAATTCTTGTTCTATCATATGTATTGCTAGCTTACCCAGTGTAACGACCTAGTTTCCCAGGGTTGTGACATGGTTTCTCTCTTCGGAGAAATAAAACGAAAATTGATTGACCAAATTTTCATTTTTTAAAATCACGTAAATTTTATAATGTGACGGTGACAAGAAATTAGTAATTCATTTTATAAAAATCTTTTAATTTACAATGCGGCAGCGATAATTATAATTATTGAATTTATAATTTATCAATTTATCGAAACAATTTTACAACGGTGAATAAAAAATACAACTATTACAATTTTAAATAGAAATTCAACTAAACTTCATATCTCCGTTTCTCTCTCGCTGGCTCTGTAATCAAAACTGTGGGGTTGTGAGCCAACGCTCAGTAGAACTCAAACTCTTCTAATACATGCATTTAATTAATACAACGAATAAAATACTTTGACATGATTTTCACATAATCACAATTATTTAATAAAATTTAACAGTTAAACTTCAACAACCATAATAGTATAAATTACACAATAAGAAAATTAAATATATATATTAAAAAGAGTTAAAAATTCTATGTGAAATCTGAAACTGAAATACAAACTGGAATATTATTCTCGCTCAAAAATCCCAATAATTTTATGTATATGTGTAAAAGTAAAAGACTAATGATCATATTTCTTCCATTTCCCAAAAGCCACAATAAGGTTTCATATGTATATATGCGAAGGCTACTGACCATTATTAGTATATTTATTATTATTATTATTATTATTATTATTATTATTATTATTATTATAATATCAAACCCACACACACGTCAATATACCACATATATATATATAGATAAATAGATGTGGTTAATATGATTTCCTTCCTTAGGAAGGAAATTATATTAACCTTTTATTAATTTTTTTTTTATTTATTTACACTAATATCTTCCTTAAAATAAAAAAATATTAATTATATCTCAAAACTCTTAAAAGTATATTTTAAATAACACAATAGTCCCAAAACTTTTTTAAAAAATTAATTTAAAATTAACATTTAACCTCCGAAAAATATCAAATATTATTTATACCACAAATTTATAAAAACATCCTAAAAATATTAAACTTATATAAAATAATATTTTCAAAAATATAAATTTTTGGAGTATTACAATCTACCCCCTTAAATAAATTTCATCCTCGAAATTTCATTCAAAACAATAATAATTCAGAATCGTATCGAACGGTCGTGTTAGTCACACTCGATCATAGAACAATTGTTTTTTATATAGGGTCTCGTAATCGAAAGTTATCCACAATTCATAGCCAACAAAATCCATTCCACATTGCTACATCCGCATTCGCAGTGGCCCATATTAATATCCAACAACATACGGACATGGTGCACTTTGGTTGGTAACTCCTAGCACAGATAATGAATTGCCAAAGAATCTTATGTTCCTATCTGCTTCCTCTACGCACTCTGATAGAAATTGTAATAAATATTTATGCCCAATAAATATATTTTAAATATCACGGTAGTCTCACTTGGATTGGGTTTAACTCAATTCCAACAGGTCTACGACCTCGATAGTTTTTTCCTACTTGGCAAGACTTTTCAAGTCTGCTGCCATATCCTCTAACCAGCATTTACCAATTCTATCCAACATTTCAAGCCAACATATCGTAGCCAACATCTTATCTAACAGATAGCCCAATTCCTTGTGAACTGTCCCGTGAGACTGAAAATAGTCAATCCCAATATCCATATCGAAATTTTAATAATCTTGTAAACCTTTTCCATAAAATATCAACACAATCCAAACCTCAAATAACAAGTTTTCTGAAATTCATCTGAAAATACATAATTACCCCTCAATCACATCAATACGTCTCAAAATACCTAAATACGTCAAAATCATATACATACATCTCAAAACACATAAATACAACTGAACCACATAAATACATCTCGAAACACATACATATGTGTTAATCAACTAAATACGTCTCAATCGCATCAATACGTATCTAATCACATAAATATGTGTCGACCCTATAAATACATCTCAAAATATATAAATACATCTCAAACCACATAAATATATCTAGAAGCACGTAAATATGTCACAAACATATAAATATATCTCTCCCACACAAATACGTTTCAAACACCTAAATATATGTCAGACTATACAAATTAAACACATCTCAAATCACATAATTACGTCTCCAAAACCACATAACATAACGAGTTCAATACTGAATTCAATGCTCACGTAAACTATATATAAAAAAATATTACACATAGCCTGCCAAACATTTCAACCATCACCCCACACTTTGACTCCACCTATTATTAGTAGTGGAGCAATATCTATTTGAGTAACTTCCTTTTTAAAATAATCTACTATGGCATGATAGCCGGATAGCAAATCCATACCCAATATCACATCAAAATCGGGAATACTTAGGAGTAATAGATCCACCTTCAGTTCTCTATCACCAATACGAAGCGGACTATCTTTATACGCACTATCTATCAACTCAGACTCGCCCACATAGGTAGAGATAATAATACTATATGATAGAGAAGTAGGAAATTTGCCTGCATGCATCATAAAGGTCGCCAAAATAAATGAATTAGTAGAACCAGGATCAATAAGTATACCTGCATCTCTATCATAAAAAAACATGATACATGTAACCACATTTGGGGTAGCCTAGGCATCCTGCCTAGTAGTAGCAAATACACGACCTCGAGTCGAAGGTCTATCGGCCGATCCTCTACCACGCCCATGAACATTGCTAGGGAACACTACCCATACTGCTCATAGAGGTTATAGATGTAACAACAGATTTCGGACAATTCGGAGATATGTGGCCCGACTCATGTCAACAGATACATATGGGGACTAGCATGGGACAGTCCCTAGCGAAATGATTCGATGATCCACATTAGTAGCATATAGGTACCCTGGCTCGACTAAACATCTGGATCTTTCCCTATCCATGTTGGCCGACACTCTGTCCAGATACATTCTACTGTCGCCCGGAGTATGATTATAGTGGACCTCGGCTCCTAGCTGACTGGTCGATTATTGGGGCCCTAGCGAGTGGCAGCCGAGCTACAACTAATCGAGAAATTCCACCTGGATATCTGTTAGGTGACTCGAATCTACTCTTTTTTATACTATTCACGATTCTTGACAACTTCTCGATCATCCTTCTCTATTAATTTCGTTTAGTTTACCAATTCTGCATAACTTTTGATTTGCCTGCCCATCAACTTGGAACATATTTATAGATCGAGTCCTTTCTGGAATCTTCTACATCTTGTTTCTTCAATTTTCACCAAATCAGGAGCAAATCGAGACAGGGCATCGAATCTGATTTCATACTGCAGAATGGTCATCTAACCCTGTTTCAGTGATATGAACTCATTTTCCATCTCAAACTGATAGGATATTTTTCATTAAATACCGCAACAAATCGATCCCAAGAAATCTCCTCGCCTGAAACTAAAATTAACCTCTTTATTTTCTTCCACCAATGTTCGGCTTCTCTTTTCAACTGGAAGGTGGCGAGTGGAACTCGACTATCATCAATAATACCCATTGCCTCAAATACGTGCCCTACGCTCCTCAACTAATTTTCTGCATCAGTAGGGCCCGCATTGCCCGTAATAGTCTCCTTGAATCCTTTCAGGAGTACCACCTGAGAAGTGGTTGTTTCGGTTTGGGACTTCTGGCATTCCATTATCTTTGTCTACTACTCTGTTAGTTGTGCAGCAGCCTATAAAATTCACTCGACAGCCCCCAAGCTTTCCTGCTAGCAGTGGAATTATCATGTCACTACTTTTACCACAAGTGTACGGGTCAAGTTTTATAAAATAGTGAATGAGTAGGGTTGTCGTATCTACGGGATTGGATTAAATTATCATTAAGTACCGTGATTGTTATAACCAAACTTTATTTAGGCAATTAAACTTAGGGTTTTTGTTTTTAATATATATTAAACTAAATTAACAATTAATTAAACTATAATACTAAGTATATTATATGGGAATAGATTATCTAGGAATTAACTTCGTTTACTTATACGCGTTTGATCTAATCTAGTTTACATTAACGGTATTCAAACTATCCGACAATCTATGTATCGAAAACTTACTCACTACCTCTTCTAAGTGTAAAGCGAATGAATATGCGAATTCGCGTCAACACTAATATCCCTATCTAGTGTCTAAACGATCACATGAGTCTCGCACCAACCTCACGGATTGCACACTTTTGAATACTCTCTTGAGTCATTAGATCGCCACGTTGTGTTTAAACCCTAGTTCAAAACCTGGGTTACCTCTCCCGAGTGTTAAACCCCGTATTCTCAAACCAACCAAAATATCATAACAAGCATATAATGGAAGTAATAAAATAGTAAACACAATCGAATTGGGATAAACAACCGTTAACGAAACATAGATTTACTCAAACGACATATTCATAAACAAATTACTCTGTAAACAATAGATGTTTATCTACACATGGCCATAACCTAATATTCAACAACAAATGTGCTAAACATCATCAAAACAACCAACCAAAGCCAAGAATAAAATAGAGAAACAATGGAGAATAACCAAATTTGAAGAATAGACGATTCCACGTCCGCTAAGTCCGCTCCAATTGTGTTTCCTTTTCTCCAAAATTGATGATCCTCTTCGTTGGTATGTTCTTAGAGCTCCAAAATATGCCCAAAAACATTCCAAGTGTGTTCTCAAAATGTTGTAAATTGAGGGATAAGGGAAAAAAGAACAAAATATCTAAACAAAACTTTACGGCTAGGGTTTTGGCACTGCAACGGTCAAAAGCACCGCTGCAGCGGTGGGATGTTGGTAGGCTCATCGCTGCAGCGATGAGGGCCATCGCTGCAATGGTGGTTGGCAGAGAGTTTACTGACTCTTCACCGCTGCAGCGATGGGGATCACAGTTGCAACAGTAAGGCTGCTTGTTTATTCTTGGATCTTTTTCAATATTTCTCTACCGATTTGTTCGATTTTCAAATGTTTTCGCTCCCAACCCGTGCTTTGAACAAAAATAAATAAAAACGAATTAAAACATTACAAGAATACTCAAAAACTACCAAATTTGACTTGGAAATAGATAGATAAATTCAACCTATCAAATATCCCTAAAGTTGGAATTTTACTACTCCTCGAGTATAAGTCTCGCCCCAACATCACGGATTGCACACTTTCTAACTCTCTCCCAGGTTATTAGATCGTCAAGTTGTGTTTAAACCCTAATCCAAATATGGGATTACCTCTTCCGAGTGTCGAATCTCGTATTCTTAATATACCATAACAAGTATAAAAACATAGAATAATGGTAAAAACAATCGGATAAACACGAACAACCATTAATGAAACATAGATTTTATATAAAAAACGTTTACATTAAGTCAATCAAGCCCTAGATAATATATGTTTAGCTACACATGACCGTAGCCCTACATACAACTAGAAACAATCTAAACATATTCAAAACATTCAACTAAACTAAGATTAAAAGAGAGAAATGAGAAGACTAGCCGTTATCCGAAGATCCAACGCTAAAACCGCTCCGAGAACGATTCTTCCTCTTGGCCTTGATGATCTTCCCTTGGTTAAATGGCCTTGGAGCTCTCAAAACTCCCGAAAACGTCTACCCTTGTGTTTGGGGGAGAAGAAACGATATTTATAAGATCTAAAATATCTCAAGATATCCTAAAATATCCTAAAAGATCTGGCTGCAGCGGTGGGATCATCGCTGCAGTGGTGGAGAGGTCGGTAAGATTCTGGTGGGTAGCCGCAGTAGTGGTGGAGCTCTCTACATTTTCACCGCTGCGGTGGTAAAGCTTTCAACAACTCTCTGTATTTTCACCACTGCAGTAGTGGATGCAGGCTTTGGATATGACCTTTTTTGCTCTTTTTATCTACCGTTCTTCCGTCGACTTACTCTTTGATGGACCGTTTTAGTCCCTTTTCACCCAAATACCTGATTTATAATAAAATAAATAAAAATATATTAAAATGCTACAAAAATACTCAAAAACTAACGAAACCAGCTTGGGAATAAATAGATAAATTACACATATCAAATACCCCAAACTTAGAATTTTGCTAGTCCTCGAGCAAAACACTCATACTAAAAATAAAATAAAATAAATCACAACTAATTAAATAAAATAAAACTAAAAATGAATAAAAATACAAACTACCTAAACATAACGATATGCGAGATTTGAATTCAGCTATCGCCCAAAATATTTTTTCGTCAATAACCCCCAATCATATCGAGTTCAGGAGTAAAACGCACCATGTGATGTTCTAGAATTTCGAAATTCAATAATGGTAAATGTCATTCTAGATATTTTCAACGTGTGTGTGCGAAACTCAATAATATAACTACCTAACAACCGGATTGGATTATCCACCAGTGAAGCTCACGACTTAAACCATTAAAGGATTAGGATATCCATATGCTTGATTGGGTTCTACTCTCTACTAATGTAGGCTTAGCAGTTCATAAAGATCAAAATGACGTGGTTCGGTTTGAAATATGGCTAAGGGTATATCGGGAATATAAAACGGGTTAACGTCGTTAACTTCATGATACCCAAGGCACAACGATTGGCACACTCATACTCAAACCCCCATAGATAAATTTAAAACAATTCTGAACATACATTTAAGACCTACATACTCACTTGTCAAAAGAAACAAAAATTGTACTATATTTACATATGTTTTTTTTTTTTTTTTTTTTTTTTTTAACGAACCACACCTCCAAACTTATTCAACTATTACAATTTCACGGGTATGGTTAAAATAAAAGAAAAATGAGAAGTAAGTACTCGAATACCGAATCAATGAAAAGTTCGCCAAAAACCCAACCGCTCACTTCAAGTAGCATACACGAATGCTAACTTGATTCACTCAAATTGTGTCTTCGGTTTAGCAATATAGGTTTGGAAAAAGTTCAATTGGCTAGGGTATTTGTTATGTGTTCAGAATTGAAATGACATTATATGCTTCAACAGGGTAACGAGGGATAAATATTTTTCATTGTAAGCTTCAAAGGCTAAGGCGAATCAAATGAATGCCTAAATCATGTCTCCTGAACTATCTCACCTAGGATTTTACCTCAAGTTTCCCCTAATCAGGTTCTAGAATCCTTAAAATTTTCATGAATTTGGCGAATGGATAATTAACCTCAAATCAATTGAATAGTTGTACATTGAGTCTATGTGCTCGTGCAAATTAGGATCTACAATAACTTTCACCAAAATGACATGCCAAGCACATAAAACACACATGAATAGGCATTTCCCTTTACCTCGAAAAATAACCAAGGGATAGTATCATCATCGGGTAATGACCCAGATGAACTAAAAACTCAGCACATATAACAACACAACAAACGCATACTACACTAAACAAACATGCATACAATTTAACTAAAACTACACAAATAACAAAAATTAAACATACTAACATACTACACATCACCCCCAAACTTAAAACGGGAAGTGTCCAAAATATCCAAATCATCAATCTCAACATTTGAAATAAAGCATATTGATGAAGGGGGTTTAGAACACATACCTGGGAGGCGAGATTCTCTCGCCTCCGAATCAAGTCGGCGATGATGGATCTAATTTATTTTTTGACTTGGGTTTCCCCCCAATAAGTGCATGGTTTATTGTCCTCGGCCCAACATGGAGAAGTGCTCGTCAAAGAGCGGCTTCTGCCCATAGTAAGTATAGTACAACACCACATATGGGTCTTGGTTTTGAATGCCTTCAAGACTGGAGAGATTTAGCTCTGATCGGATTAATCTTTCAACAAGACTCTTCACTGGCTCATATACTTGGTGGGCATAAAAGAAAGTTACTAATGGCGGTGAAAGACAAGTGAGCCACATCGGATCCTCTTAGATGTGATCGTCTTAGATCGATGGTGGCATCACAATGTAGATCTCCAATGGTGAACAATCATAATCATCGATCCATGCTTGGGTTCCTGTCTCATTCGATTCATCGTTATTGAATTCACCCAACCTCCTTCCGCTCGTTTCCGGTTCCTCTCGATGGCTTTCACAAATAAATATGGATTGTTTATCTCTCAGTGTCACCGCTTCAGACTCAGCCTCAATGAAGGTAAGAAGATGATCGATTTGCGTCTAAAGAGACATTACAGTCATATCAATTTCGGCATAGACCATCTCAATATTGTCAAGATGATCCTCGTGCCCATTTATCCAGTCATTTGTTTCCCTCCAAGACGCTTGAGTCTCCCCCATAAATTCAACAAACATGGTTTTCAATGTGGGGAAAGACTCTATATGTTGGTCCGGGGTGTCAATCCATGGCTTCGAAATGGTGAAACTATCCCTCAAGCATTGGTAGCTTGTTGAATAATTCTAACTCTGAAAATCAAACTCGGCCATGTCTTCCAATAACCAATAGGCTTCATTCATGGTTAGTTGGTCGAAAGACATGGTATTGTTTCCTCTTTCTACCCATGTTTCGGTTATGGCTAATAACCCGTCGAGGAAGTTCAGTAGTTGACACTTCCTCAGGAAACGATGATTGGGGAACTGGAGTGGCAAATACTTGTATTAATCCCAAGCATAATAAAATGGCTCGGAATCTCGTTGAAACAAATGAAAAAGCACTTGTTGATCTAACATTTTCAAGAACCATGAAAGAGAAAGAAAACTATAAACAAAAAATTATAAACAAAAGAAATGCCTAAATTAAAATTAAGTTATTTACTCACAATATCAATAACAATCTAAAAACCAATCCCCGGCAACAACGTCAAAAACTTGGTAGCGCGTAAATACATCTCTACTTTCACCACAAGTATACGGATCAAGTTTTAGTATAGATTGGGAATAGTAAGGGTTGTCGTACCCACAAGGATTGGTGTACATTATCACTGAGTACCATAATTTTCATAACCTAACTTTATTTAGGCGACTCAAATTTATATTTTTGTTAATACAATTAATATACTAATCTAATTAACCAATTAAACTAATTATACTAATATACTAGTATGACATTTACGGGAAATTATTTCCTAGGGATTAACTTTGTTCACTTAAACGTGTTCATTTCAATCTAGTTTATATTAACGGCATTTATCTTATCCGACAATCTTGGTATCGAAATCTCATTCACTACTTCTCCGAAGTATAAAGTAAATGAATATGTGACTTCGCGTAAATGCTGAAGTCCCCCTCGAGCGTCTATAGGACACTTGGTCACATGAGTCTCGCCCCAACGTCACGGATTGCACACTTTCTAACTCTCTCCCGGGTTATTAGATCGTCGCGCTATGTTTAAACCCTAGTCTGAATCTGGGGTTACCTCTTCCGAGTGTCAAATCTTGTATTCTCAGTATATCATAACAAGTATATAAACATGGAATAATGGTAAACACAATCGGATAAACACGAACAACCATTTACGAAATATAGATTTCGTATAAATAACGTTTACATGAAGTCAATAAAGCCCTAGACAATATATGTTTAGCCACATATGGCCATATCCATATATACAACTAGAAACAAGCGAAACATATTCAAAACATTCAACCAAACTAAGAATAAAAGAGAGAAACGAGAAGACTAGCCGTTATTCGAAGATCTGATACTTAAACCGCTCCGAGAACGCTTCTTCCTCTTGGCCTTGATGATTTTCTCTTGGTTGAATGGCCTTGAAGCTCTCAAGACTCCCAAAATATCTACCCTTGTGTTTGGAGGAGAAGAAATGATATTTATAGGATCTAAAATATCTCAAAATATCCTAAAATATCCTAAACGATTTGGCATTGACCTCTCATGCGGTGGAGAGGTCGGTACGATTCTGGCGGGTGACTGTTGCAGCAGTGGAGCTCCTTGCATTTTGACCACTGCAACGGTGATTTCACCGCTACATAGGGGGAGCTTTCAGTAACTCTCTGTATGTTAACCGCTATAGCGGTAGATGCAGACTTTGAATATGATCTCTTTTGCTCTTTTTCTCCACTGTTCTTCTACCGACTTGCTCGTTTATGTATAATTTTAGTCCATTTTCACCCCAAATACCTAATTTATTACAAAATCAATAAAAATGTATTAAAACATATTAAAACACTATAAAAATACTCAAAAACCGACTAGGGAATAAATAGATAAATTACACCTATCACCATGCTGCTTGCCATATCAATATTTAGAGAATTAAGGAAGTCTTATGAAATGAGTCTTCCTCCACTTCCTATATAAAAGTTAGAACCCTATACGTTTGAGGTATGTGATGTATGAGATATTACATTCTTTACGCCACACTACATTACCTTTCTCTCATAAACTTGTACGAATTCTCACACCGAATGTATTACGTCGGCATGTCCAGCTACGATACATTGTTTTGCAGGAACCAAACCAAGAGAAAGTAAGCTAACCATTATCGTCTATCACCTCGCCATTCTCAGAAGCTGACGTGCCTGGTGATCTACTTCTGGGAAGCATCAGATTGGCACTATTTATGGGAATGAATTACATTTGTTCTTACACTTTCAATTGAATGGTTGTTCTGAGATCAGGACTCATGACAAACGATGGTGAAAGTTTGAGGCAGCCAACCGATAGCACGTAATTACTTCTCTACTTTCATCGCAAGTGTACGGGTCAAGTTTTAGTATAGATAAGGAAGAGTAGGGGTTGTCGTATCCACAAGGATTGGTTTAGATTATCGTTGAGTACCGTAATTGTCATAACCTAATTTTATTTAGGTGATAAAAAAAAAAGGTATTTATAATAATTATAAACTAAACTAATTAAACTAATTATACTAATATACAAGTATGACGTTTATGGAAAAATATTGCCTAGCGATTAACTTCGTTCACTTAAACGTGTTAGTTTCAATCTAGTTTACATTAACGACATTCCAATCTATTCGACAATCTAGGTATCGTAATCTCACTCACTACCTCTCCTGAGTGTAAAGTGAATGAATATGTGACTTCACATCAACGCTGAAGTCCCCCTTAAGCATCTATATGACACTTGGTCACATGAGTCTCACCCTAACCTCACGGATTGTACACTTTCTAACGCCATCCCGGGTAATTAGATCATCGCGTTGTGTTTAAACCCTAGTTCGAATTCGGGGTTACCTCTCTCGAGTGTCAAACCCCAATTTCTCAATATATCATAACCGGCATATTAATGAAGTGAAAGAACAATAAACACAATTGAATAGGAAAGAACAACCGTCAACAAAACATTAATTTATACAAACAACATTTTTATGAAGTACATTGCTCCCTAGACAATATATATTTAGCTACACAAGGCCATAGCCCTATATACAACTAGAAATAAGCTAAACATATACAAACCAAACAACCAAACTAAAAAATAAAAGAGAGAAACAAGGAGACTAGTCATTATCCGAAGATCTAACGCTAAAATCGCTCCGAGAATATTTTCTCATCTTGGCCGTGATGATCTTCTCTTGGTTGGAAGTGTCTTGGAGGTCTCAAGATGCCCAAAAACGTCACTTAAGTGTTTGGGGGAGAAGAGGGTACATTTTTAGGATCCAAAATATCAACAAAATATTCTAAAATATCTAACCGTTGCAGCGGTGGAGAAGTCGGTAGCTTTCTGCCATATGACAGCTGTAATGGTGGAGCTCTCTGCATTTTGACTGCTGCAGTGGAAGTTTCACCACTGTAGTGGTGGAGAATTCAGCAACTCTCAGTACTTTGACCGCTGCAACGGTGGATTCAGATTCTGAATATTAACCGTTTTGCTCTTTTCCTCCAATGTTTTTTCACCGACTTGCTCATTTATGGATCGTTTTCATCCATTTTCACCCCAAGCACTTAATTTATAACAAAACAAATAAAAACATATTAAAACACTATAAAAATACTCAAAAACTACCAAAACTGGCTTAGAAATAAATAAATAAATTACACATATGAAATACTCCCAAACATAGAATTTTGCTAGTCCTCGAGCAAAACACTCACACTAAAATAAAAAATACAACTAAATTAACTACCACAAAAGCTAAACACGAATAAAAATACAAACTACCTAAACATAACGATATGCGAGTTTTGAATTCAACTATTGACCAAAACATTTTTCCCTCAACAACCCCCAAACATATCAAATTCAGGAGTAAAACGCACCATGTGATGTTCTAAAATTTCAACATTCAATAATGGTAAACACCATTCTAGACCCTTTTAATGTGTGTGCGCGAAACTTAATAATATAACTATCCAATAACCGGATTGGATTATCCACCAATGAAACTCATGACTTAAACCGTAAAGGATTAGGATATCCATATGCCTTATTGGTTTCTACTCTCCACTAATATAGGCTAAGTAGTTCATAAAGATCAAAAGGACTTGGTTCGGTTTGGAACATGGCCAAGGGTATATTGGGAATATAAAATAGGTTAACGTCGTTAATTTAATGATTCCCAAGGCACAACGCTTGACACACAATCACACTCGAACCCCCATAGATAAATTTGAATAAACTTTGAACATACATTTAAGACCGACGTACTCACTTATCAAATGAAATAGAAATTGAACTTTTTTTTTTAACGTACCACACCCCCAAATTTATTCGATTATTACAATTTCACGAGTGTGGCTAAAATGAAAGAAAAATGACAAGTGAGTGCCCGAATACTGAACCAATCAAAAGTTCACCCCAAACCCAATCACTCACTTCAAGTAGTGATAAGTGTAATTTATCTATTTATTCCAAACCAATTTTGGTAGTTTTCGAGTATTTTTATAGCGTTTTAATATATTTTAATATGTTTTTATTTATTTATGTATAAATCAGGTGTTTCGGGCGAAAAAGGACGAAAACGGTCCATAAATGAGCAAGTCGGTGGAAGAATGGTAAAGAAAAAAAACAAAAATATCAATTTTCAGAACCTGCATCCACCGCTGCAATAGTCAAAATGCAGAGAGTTGCTGAAAACTACACCGCTGCAATGGTGAACCCATTGTTGTAGCGGTTAAAATACAGAGAGTTGTTGAATTTTCTACCATTGCAGCGGTCAAAATATAGAGAGCTCCACCGCTGCAGCTGTCACCCACCAAAAACCCTATTGACTTCCCCACCGCTGCAGCGGTACGATAACAGATCCTTTAGGATATTTTGAGATATTTTGAATCCTATATATATATATATCTTCACTCTTCTCCCCAAACACGAGTGACGTTTTCAGGAGTGTCTTGAGAGGTCCAAGGCTAATTAATCAAGAGAAGATCACAAAAGCCAAGAAGAGGCTAGTCTCCTCGTTTTTCTCTTTATTTCTTAATTTAGTTAATTGTTTTGTATATGTTTAGCTTGTTTAGTGTTGAATATTTGGTTATGACAATATTTAGCTAAACATATATTGTCTAGGGAGCGATTTCTGTATGAATACGTTGTTTGAATAAATCTTTGTTTCGTTAATGGTTGTTCATGTTTATCCAATTGTATTTACCATTTTATTACAATCTTAATATATTTGTTATGGTATTAGGATTGATTTTGAGAATACGAGATTTGACACTCGAGAGAGGTAACCCCGGATTCAGACTAGGGTTTAAACACAACGTGACAATCTAATGACCCGGAAGGGCGTTAGAAAGTATGCTATTCGTGAGGTTGGGGCGAGACTCATGTGACCAAGTGTCGTATAGATGCTTAAGAGGGACTTCGGCGTTAACGCGAAGTCACATATTCATTCACTTTACACTTGGGAAAGGTAGTAAATGAGATTTTGATACCGATATTGTGGGATAGAATGAATGTCGTTAATGTAAACTAGATTGAAATGAATGCATTTAAATGAATGAAGTTAATCCCTAGACAATTTACTCCCTTAAACATCAATATTAGTATATTAGTATAATTAGTTCAATTAGTTAATCAGTTTAGTTTATAATTATTATAAAAACCTATTTTTTATCGTCTAAATAAAGTTAGGTTATGACAATTATAGTACTCAATGATAATCTAATCCAATCCCTGTGGATAAGACAAACCCTACTCTTCCCAATCTATACTAAAACTTGATCGTACACTTGCGGTGAAAGTAGCGACGTAATTTATGCGCTACCAAGTACCATACATGAATGCTAAGTTGATTCACTCAAATTATGCCTTCGGTTCAGTGATATAGGTTTGGAAAAAGTTCAATTGGCCAGGGTATTTGTTACATGTTCAGAATTGAAATGGCTAATTGGCTTTGACAAGGTAACGAGGGATAAACATTTTACAAAGTAAGCTTCAAAGGCTCAAGCAAAAAAATGAATGTCTAAATCATGTCTCCTGAACTACCTCGCCTAGGATTTCACCTCAAGTTTCCCCTAATCAGGTTCTAGAATACTTAAAATTATCATGAATTTGGATAATGGATAATCGGCCTCAAATCAATTGAATAGCTATACATTGATTCTACGTGCTCGTACAAATTAGAATCCACAATAACTTTTACCAAAACGACATGTCATGCCCACAGAACACAGGAATGGGCGTTACCCTTGACCTCAACAAACAACCCAAGGATAATATCATCATCGGGTAATAGCCCAAATGAACACAAAACTCAGCACACACAACACATCTACGAACATAAACACATACTACACTAAACAAACTTGCATACAATAAATTAAAACTACACAACAATAACAATTAAACATACTAAACATCACCCCCAAACTTAAAACATTCAGTGTCCACAATGACCCAATCATTAATCTCAACATTTAACATGCATTATAATGACGAAGGGGGTTTAGAACACGTACCTAAGAGGTGAGACAATCTCGCCTCTGAATGAAGTCGGTGGTGAAGTTCTAATTTATTTTGAACTTGGGTTGCCTCCCAAGAAGCGCTTGGTTTATTAGCCTTAGCTTGACACGGATAAGGGCTTGTTAAAGAGCGGTTTCTACCCATAATATGTGTTATACAACATCACATATGGGTCTTGGTTCAAAACGCCCTCAAGACTGGCGAGATTTAACTCTAATCGGCTCAAGCTTTTAACAAGACTCTTCACCAGCTCATGCACTTGGTGGGCATGAAAGAACATTGCAAATGGCGGCGAAGCACAAGTGAGCCACCTCGGATCCTCGTAGATGTGATCGTCTTGGATCGATGGTGGCATCACAATGTGGATCTCCAATGGTGAAGAATCATAATCGTCGATCCATTCGTGGGTTCCCATCTCATTCAAATAATCATCATTGAACTTACCCAAGCTCCTTCTGCCCATATCCGGTTCCTCCCGGTGGCTTTCACAAATAAATATGGCTTGTTCGTCTCTCAGTGCCACCACTTCGGACTCGGCCTCAATGAAGCAAACAAGATGACCGATTTGTGTCTCAAGAGACTTGACGGTCTCATCAATTTCATCACAAGTTGTCTCAATAGTGTCAAGACGAACCTCATGCTCATTAGGCCGATCATTTGTTTTCCTCCAAAATGCCTGTGTCTCCCCCATAAATTCAGCAAACATCGTTTCCAATGCGGGGAAAGACTCCATATGTTGGTCCAGGTGTCAATCCATGGCTCTGAAATGGTGAAACTATCACTCAAGCATCGGTAGCTTGTTGAATAATTCCAACTCTGAAAATCAAACTCGACCATGTCTTCCAACAACCAATAGGCTTCATCCGCGGTTAGTTAGTCGAAAGAGGTGGTACCGTTTTCTCTTTCCACCCATTTTCGGGTTGCGAAAAATAACCTATAGAGGAAGTTTAGTAGTTGACACTCCCCCAAGAAATTATGATTAGGGAACCGTAGAAGCAAATCCTAGTATTGATCCCAAGCACAATAAAACGGCTCAGAATCATTGAAAGAAATGCAAAAGCACTTATTGATCTAACATCTTCAAGTACCTTGAAAGAGAAACAAAACTACAAAGAAAAAGTTATAAACACAATAAATACCTAAATTAAAATAAAGTTATTTACTCACAATATCAACAACAATCTAAAAACCAATCCTCGGCAACGGTGCCAAAAACTTGGTAGTGCATAATTACGTCGCTACTTTCATCGCAAGTGTATGGGTCAAGTTTTAGTATATATTGGGAAGAGTAGGGGTTGTCGTATCCACAAGGATTGGTTTAAATTACCATTGAGTAACGTAATTATCATAACCTAACTTTATTTAGGCGATAAAAAATAAGTGTTTATAATAATTATAAACTAAACTAATTAAACTAATTATACTAATATATTAATATTTATGTTAATGGGAGTAAATTCCCTAGGGATTAACTTCGTCCACTTAAACGTGTTCGTTTCAATCTAGTTTACATTAACGACATTCATCCTATCCGACAATCTCAGTATCGAAATCTCACTCACTACTTCTCCCGAGTGTAAAGTGAATGAATATGTGACTTCGCATCAATGTCGAAGTCCCCCTCGAGCGTCTATATGACACTTGGTTACATGAGTCTCGTCCCAGCCTCACGGATTGCATACTTTCTAACACTCTCCCAGGTCATTAGATCGTCACATTGTATTTAAACCCTAGTCTGAATCTGGGATTACCTCTCCCGAGTGTCAAACCCCGTATTCTCAAAAAAACCACAATACGAATACAAGCATACTATGGAAGTAATAAAACAGTAAACACAATTGGATAAACATGAACAACCATTAACGAAACATTGATTTATTCAAACAATGTTTTCATAAAGTACATCAAACCCTAGACAATATATGTTTAGCTATACATGGACATATCCCTATATTTAACTAGAAACAAGCTAAATAAATTCAAAACAATCAACCAAACTAAGAATAAAAGAGAGAAACGAGGAGACTAGCCGTTATTCGAAGAACCGATGCTAAAACCGCTCCGAGAATGTTTCCTCTTCTTGGCTTTGTGATCTACTCTTAGTTGATAGGTCTTGGAGCTCTCAAGACATTCCAAAAAATGTTCCTAAGTGTTTAGGAAAGAAGAGGGGATATTTATAGGATCCAAAATATCAATAAAATATCCTAAAATATCTAAATTGTCTGACACTTGATTGCTGCAGTGGTGGGATCACCGCTGCAGCGGTTGAGAAGTCGGTGGCTTTCTACAGGATGACTGCTGTAGTGATAGAGCTCTCTTCATTTTAACCACTACAGCGGTGGAGAATTCAGCAACTCTCTGTACTTTGACTTGCTATTTTTCTCCACCATTGCTCGTTTATGGACCGTTTTCGTTCCTTTTCACCTCAAACACCTAATTTATAATAAAACAAATAAAAACATATTAAAATGCTATAAAAATACTCGAAAACTACCAAAATTGGCTTGAGAGTAAATTGATGAATTACACCTATCACCAACTTACATGATTTCTCCTGAGACCAATCCTCCAGGAAAACCACGAGCGATCTTGGGAGAGATAAAGAGAAACGTATAGAATCTCACTCAAAAATTTTGGAGTCACATCAAATAGATATGCCCTTGAAGGGCCCCTCCTCCTCTACCGGCATAGCAAGAGACGCTACTGCCCATGGACGAGACACGTCTTATCACCGTCCAGAGACGAAGGGTCCGATGTAAATAAAACAAAAAGAAAGAATGTTTCCTAGTGAGACCTACGAGAAGAATTTTAAATGATTCGTACAGAACGAGAAGAGTTGGTAGGCCAAATATTGTCGGCATGACACTGAACCCCCGAGGTCAGACTAGACCTCCAACGTCCACTCTAAACTAGGACCACAAGTTTTATTAGAACCCTGAGTGCACTTCTTTGAAGGGTAGACGTGTGGTACGACCACGTTGTAGGCAAAACTCACTAGGTATCCAGGAAAAACCCATTGTGTTTCGAGAAAGTTTCCTTGATGACCCGTTCGTGGCCCCAATTGTATAACCCTATTCGTCGAACCGACGATGAACTGTAAGAGAAATTCAAAGCGATCCATGAGAAGATGGGATAGATTGAGAGCAAAGAGCTGAGTATCTACAATATAGTAAAGCAGAATGCTATCCCATTCACTTTCCATGTATTCCAAAAGCCTATGTCACTTAAATTTAAGATGCCATCCCAGATTAGAACCTACCAGGAATATTCTGACCATGCGAATAACGGCTACGCTTACCATGTACACATAGACCTCCGAGGAGCGTCGGACTCGACAAAGTGCCAAGCTTTCCAAGTTACTTTTGTCGGGCCATACGCAATTGGCACAAAACCTTAAATCCAGGTAGCTTTTATTCTTTTGAATCATTTACTCTTGATTTTGCCCACAGGTTTGTTAGCAACAAGAGGCAAGCCAAAGGCCCATCACATCTTATATCTATCCGATAGAGGGAAGGCGAAAGACTGGTGGCCTACATCAAAAGATTTTGCTACGAATCGAACCAAGTCGAAGAACCAAATGACAGAGTGGCCATCACCTCTCTCATATTCGAGTTGTAATCAAGTTTGTTCATGCATGATATGGCCCGTGCCCTTCCAAAAACCTTGGCCTTAGCTTTCTCCCTCTTCTCCAAATTCATCACTATGGAGGATGATTCTAATGCCTGAGCCCAAGAGAAGAGGGGTGCCAACGGAAAAACGAAAGCTGGTGAATCCAATGGTCAAAAACTTGGGCAAAAAGACTCTCGGATGAAGAAGAAATTAGGCTAGGTCAAGAGCACCTCAGCTAACTGAAGGCAGGAGAAAAATAGATCCCTCGACACTACAACAACTATATGTCCCTCAATGCCTCAATAGCCATCATCTTGATGCAGTTTAACGATAAGAAACTACTCAAATGGACTCAGTCCATGATGCCCCATGGGAAGAGTTATTAGAACGACAAGTGGTGCGACTTCCACTGAAGTCCCAACCGCCACACTAACAGTATCCATAAGCTGAAGAATGAAATCGAGTAGCTGATTTGATGAGGTTATCTCAAGAAATTCATTATCGAAGAAGGTCAGGGTAAGGAACACCCTGAGAAGGAAAAAATGATGCTAGAGGTCCGAGGTAACATCTTCACCATTCGCGATGGATTTTCTTCCAAAGAAACCTCTCTGGCTGAGCACAAGGCCTATGCTCGGACGAAGAATACGTGTTCAAATTCTCCAAAAACCCACCCACAGTAGAGGAGGCAATTACCTTTACCAATGAAGATCTTTGTGGGGTGCATGCACCCTATAATGATGCTTTGGTGGTCAATTTACATATAGACAACTACAATGTGGGATGCGTGCTAGTTGATAATGGCAAATCCATAGAGATACTCTACTTGGTTGCCTTAGAAAAGATGGGAATTGATCTTGAATGACAAGTCAATGATAACCCCACTGGTCAAATTCGGAGAAGAAACTATGGATCCCCTTGATTGGATTACATTGCAGATAACAGCAGCCAAGGAGTCAAGGCATACCACCATCTATGCCTTATTCATAGTAGTAGATTATCTGTTGGCCTATAATTCCATCATTGGGAGACGATGCCTTAATGCCCTAAGAGCCATCACCTCAACATAGCACCTCATGCTCAAGTTCCCCACAAAGAGTGGCATAGGAGGGGTGCGTGGAAGTTCGAAGGTGGCCATAGAATGGTTTATAGTCGAGATAAAACTCCCCAAAGTGCCGTCCACCAGTTGGAAATCAAGGAGCGGGGGGTTGACGAAGACTCCTTACTCAAGGACATCACCGAGTGACCTAGAACATGGGATATACTAGAACCCTGAGTCGAGTAGCCAAGTCAGCTACACCACCATCCCAACGAAGAGTTAGAAGACTTCAAAATCCACCCCAAAGAGTCGGACCAAACAATCCATATTGGAAGAGCCCTAGCTGGGGGCATGAGGAATCAACTAGTTGAGCTCTTGAGAGCTAACCATGACGTGTTCTATTAGTCGCATATGGATCTACCTAGGATAGATCCAAAAATCTCTATACACCAACTATACATGGACCTAACCTACCCACCTAGTAGGGCATAAAATACGCTGCTACTTACACTCACAAGTATACGAGGTCTAAGTTTTAATATAGTAGATCTTGAAGATCGGATATCGTTCCCACAGATAAAAGTGTGAATAATTGAATACCGCAATTTACGTAGTCTCATGTTATCCTGACGATTAAAGAAATAATTTAAACATTAATCCAAGTTAAACTAAAATTAGTGGGTTAATCCTAACCAAGTTAATTAATTAGGGATTGATATTGTTCACTTAATACATATTTGATTTTGTTTAGTTAATAATAATGGAGTTTAGATATCCAACAATCTCGATTCGTAAACTCCTCCGCCACCTCTTCCGAGTGTAAGACGAGGGAATACGCGACTTCGTGTCGACAAAGAGGTCCCCCTCAATGTCTTAATGACTCTAGGCCACGTAAGTCTTAACCCAACGTCATCGATTGCACACTAACTAACACCCTCCCGGGTCGTTAGGTCGTAACAATGTGTTTACCCTAGTCCGAATCCAAGGTTACCTCTCCCGAGTATCAAACCCTAATTTCTCAAATCCAACCCTAATACCATAACAAGAATACTAAGATCGTCATCAAATGATAAACATAATCGAATTTAAAAGCAACAACCGTTAAAGAAACATATATTAAACCAACCGAGTACTTACACATCTACATCTTTCCCTAAATAATCTTTAATTAAACTAACATGTTCTTAGCCAATACAACATTAAATCATGAGGAGATCATCAATATCAACAATAAACATTAAGTACGAAGATGGAAACAAGGGAAGAAAAGCCAAACCTCAAAGTAGAGTAGTCCACTTTTGCCAAAGAACAATCCTCCCGAGCTTCCTTTTCTCCATTGATGAACTCCCTCTTCTAGCTCTTCAAGAAATGGCCAAGAACACTCCCTAAAACTAATCTAATCTACTTCCTAAATTATCTAAACCTAACTAAGGTGGAAGGAGCTCTCCAAATATCAACAGGGGCCTCTCTAGTTCTTCTAGGCTCTTTTACAATTGGGGGAGAAAGGGGTTAAAAAGAAGGATTTGGGAAAATATCTTCAAAATATCTGAAAACAGATATTTCTGCACAGAGTGTCACCGCCTAGGTGGTGGTTCACCGCTTTGGCAGTGGTTTAAGTCGGTTAAGCTTCTATTGGATCTTCGCCTAGGCGATGGTTTTCTTGCCTAGGCGGTGGTTCAGCTCTTCAGCACTCCAACATTCTGCCTCTTTTCCACCTAGACGGTGGAACTTCTGCCAAGGCAGTGGTCTTCATGTACCAAAACCCTATTCTTCACGTTTTGTTCACCGTTTTTCTACCATTTTCGCTTGTTTATCGCCCATTAACGTCCCTTCACCTGTTTTACACTAAAACAAATTAAAACGCAATTAAATATAACTAATACGCTTGAAAACTAACAAATTCGATTTCGAAATAAATAGGTTTTTTACACCTATCACCACCTATTCAATAAAAAAAAAAAAAGTTTGGACCATTGAGGCAAGCAGTAATCGAATAAAAAACAAAAAAAGCTCGTGAACGTTGGCACCATCGCGAAAATCAACTTTTCCCTCTGGTTGGCCAGCATTATCCTAGTCAAGGAGACAATAGGGAAGTGGCACATGTGTGTAGACTTCACCTACCTAAATAAGGCGTGCCCCCAAGGTCTACTTTCCTCTCCCGAAGATTGACGTAATCATGGACGCTACAATCAGCTATGAATAGTTCCATTTTCTCAACGTATTCTCCGAGTACAACCAGATCAGCATGTACCCTCCCGATAAGGAAAATACATCATCGATCACCGAAAAAGGTCTATACTACTACAAAATCATGCCTTTCAGCCTGAAGAATGTAGGATCCATCTACCTAATGTTGATGAACAAAATGTTAACTGAACTTCTCGGAAGAACCTTGGAGGTTTATATCAATGACATGCTCGTCAAGAGTAGGAAGGTTGAGGACTACCTCTTCAACCTGCAGGAGTACTTCGATGTACTTTGGAAGCACCAAATGAAGTTGAACCCTAGCAAGTGTCTTTGGAGTTAGCGTAGGTACATTTCTCGGTCACTTAGTGACCCCGAAGAGGAATTAAGGCTAACTCAGAACGAGTCAAGAGAATCCTGAACATGGAGTCCCTGAGGACCATATAAAAGGTACAGAGCCTGATAGGGTGAGTGGCTTCCATAACTAATTTTTCTCACAGAGCTCCAACAAGTGCCTGTCTTTTTTCAAGACTTTGCGTAGTAATAAAAGTTTAGAGTGGACCGACGAATATGAAGCCTCCTTCTAGGCGCACAAGAAATACATCTTTAAACCTTCGATACTCACTAGCCTAAAGTTAGGGTTGGAAATGATTATCTATTTGGCTGCATCAACTACTGCCGTGAACTCGGTATAAGTAATCGAGGAGCACGGGGTCCGAAAGACTATACACTATGTCAGCTATACACTGAATGGAGAAGAATCACGCCACCCCTGGTTGGAGCTAATTACATACAGGTTGATAGTATCCACCCGAAAGATCCAGCAATACTTCCAAGCTCATCCTATGGTGGTGCTCACCAACTAGCACCTGCGGGTTATTCTGCATCGACCAAAGACTTTAGGATGACTACTGTAATGTCCCATTAAACGAGGAGAATTCCACATCGAGTATGGGCCACGAACAACCGTTAAAGGTCAGGTGTCGGCTGATTTTATTTCGGAGATCACTTTCCCCAATGGACCAATCCTCAAAAGTAGAGATAGTACAAGAGACCCAGATTGGAACTTAACCGAATGGTGGATTGCGCATGTGGATGGATCTTCGAACTAAAATGGCTCGGGGGGCCAGAGTTATAATCCGAACTCCTAAATGAGACATCCTGGAATATACCCGAAGGCTCTGTTTCAAATCCACGAACAATGAAGACAAATAAGAAGCACTGGTATCCCTCCTAATGATCCTCAAAGAGCTTGGTGTCACCAAAGCTAAAATCTTTTGCGAGTCCCTCCTGATCGTAAATCAGATTAACGGGGTGTACACTATCAAGAAAGCCAAAATAGAACAATACTTGAGTAGAGCCATGCTCTTACTATAAAGGTTCAAGAAGGTCACAATTAAGCAGATCCTGTGGGAAGAAAATAATCACGCTGATTCATTGGCTAGCTTAACTTCCGCCTTTGACTCCCGAAGACATCAAAATATCAAGGTCGAAAGCATCCTGCTGCCTAGCTATGATGAGCCAAATGAAGAGGTAGAAATGATAACACACTAGCCCAACTAGATGGATCACATCTTCAATTACCTCCATTGTGGACTCCTCTCGGAGCGAAAAAGCGAGGCTAGTATAAGAGCTCCTTTATAGGGCCACTACTACATTATCTGCACCTGAACGAGGGCCACCTAGTCCTCCAGGACATCCATGAAGTCCTCTATAGTAAGCACTCAAGGGTGCGACCTTTCTCTAAGAAGGAACTCAGGTAAGGCCACTTCTGGCCAACAATGGAGGCCAACGCTAAGAAATTGGTGAAAAAATGCAACAAGTTCCATAGATTTGGACAAACTATCAACACCCCAACTATAGGTCAGTTGTGAATGTTCGGACCATAGCCATTCGCCCAATGGGGAGTTGATATCCTCGGGTCCTTTTTTTTTACTGTTTCGAGGGTCTCTATCGAGGAAACACTATTCGCAATGACATTCATACTAGAAGTAGCAATTCCTATTATGTTGGGCCTTCCAACCCGTGGGGTAGCCCACTATGATCCTGACAAAAACTAGTACAAACTCATGTTTAGCTTAGATTGACTAGAAGAAAAATCAGAGCATGCCCATATCTGATAGATTGCTTATAAAATATGGATAACTGAGTACCATGAAAAGCATGTTAGAGCGTGCTTGTTCAAGAAAGGTAATCTTGTGCTACAGAACGTTACCATTGGCTCGCGAGACTGAGCAAAAGGGAATTTGGGAACAATCTGGAAAGGGCCCTACTGCATTACCAAAGTCATCGGCTTAGATACCTATGAACTCGAAATATTGGAAGGAAGACCATCGAAGAATCCATGGAATATAGAGAACTTAAAGTAATAATTTCAGTAGTATGTGCAATCAATGTTTTTCTCAATAAATAATTTTGTTTCACTCAAAATATTTGCAAGTATCTACACATTTCGAGATGAAGCAGTAGACTAAGTCAATAAGGCGGCCTCAGCCCTGACTCGATGATCCCTCACGCCACGCATGCGAATGGAGTCACCTTCAACCAATGGTGCGACTTGCCTGATAGGGCGGCCGCTACCCCTAACTCTACAACAGATACTCAAAATCCTGAATTTGGTTCCAAGCAGCTACGAGTCATCAATATCCTAGCTCACCTGATAGCTATGGCCCTCAATAGTTTGGCTGAGATCTTGTCTCTTATGCCATGCATGGGAAGGGAGTTACCGCTAACCAACGGCCCTTGAAAGCCTGAATTCAAAAACTCATCAAGCTACAAGCCATCAATATCCTAACTCACAAGATGGCTATGGCCTTCAATAATCTAATCGAGATCTTATTCCTCACATCATGCTTGGGAAGGGAGTTGTTGTCGACCAATGGCGCGACTAGCCCGATAGGGTAGCCTTGGCCCCTGACTCAGCAACAGGATTTCAAAAGACTAAATTCGAAAACTCATTAGGTGACTATAGTCATCCATGACCCTCAATACTTTGGTCGAGATTCGATTCCTCATGCCACGAGTGGGAATAATGAAGGGACAAAATACCCTTCTGTACACTTAATTGCACCCGATATTCCATGCCCACATTCAGGCAGGGGACGATAAGGAGCAGGCGAACGTCATCATCGGAAGCATTGAAATCTCCCTCCCTAAATTTTCAAACTACCGATAACTCGAGCCACCCAGACGAGGGAGGCCGTTGAGGAGCAAATGCCACAGATAACCGTTCGAGTTTTCAACAACTCCAGATGCAACAACAAGTTTGAACATGGATGAAAAACCCTCTGCATACTCAGACAAACCTGATAACCCGTGTCTACCCGAGAAAGAGACCGGTGATGAAAGGATTCCATGCCTTACAAACTTGGGTCCGTGGGTCCGACATTGGACGACTTGCCAAAACAAGGTTCAATGTCACACTACTATCTTCTAAACTATCTCCTACAATCTTACAAAATTTCCTGCATTTTATGGCTCATATTTGACTATTTACAGCACCAACTAGAAGCATTATGATACACACAACAAACAAAGTAATCAGATTTTGAAAGAAATCATAGATCTTTTACTCATATCTGTAAGATTTCTATACAAGTTCTCTCAAATATATCTCTACACAAGTTAGCTGACGCAATATAGATAATGCCTTATGGGAAATATAGAAGAAAGAAGATAATGCAGAAGAATCTGTGGAACACAAGGTTGAAAACTTCCTCAACATAGCCAGGAGAAAACATCTAGAACACGAATCTCCTCAGCTCAAGTAAGTCCCATGAAGATCTACCCATCTTCTCATCCAACGAAGGAGAGATGGATATTTCCACCAAACAACTGAAAATCATAGGTTCATCAAGAAGAAACAACATAGTTGCACCTTGGCTATCAATCTCTCCTAAATCAGGCTAATTAATGATATGATCACGACCGATTAACCTACAGTGGGCAAAAATAAGTCTTTCTAGTCCCAAAACCACTAGACTCATAGAATACTTGTCCTCAGAACTCGCCATGCAGGACTTTAGGGCACCAGCCGCCAAAGAGCTAACCGTTTTTGGGAGGGACCGACAGTAACACATCTTTTCCCTGTCGTTGCAAGTCACCACAGGGGGAGGTGCCATACTTCGCGATATCTAACCACTGCTAGAAAACTCTCCCCAAAAACTCTCTGCCCCTCGGCGAGAAAGGATTCAGGTTCATTTGCAAACAAATGGTCGGACATTATGCTAGCAGGACAATGAATTTTATCCTCTGCCTCTGTCGTTGCACTCGATTACTGGACCACCTCCAACTAAGGCATGGCAGGCCGTACTTGTTTGGCCTCCAAACACCCTAGGTTGCAAGGATAACTTCCATATGGGAAGACTAAAAGAATGCTAAACTCTTCCAGATAACAGGAGTATCGAAGCCATCGAACAGCTGCTAAACAAAGATCTCAATACTCTAAAACTTGTTGCAACGATCATATTTAGAGCCTATGTGAAGGCTCATCATGGAAAAATAAAGGAAACAAATGAAAAAAATTCACGGATGAAGAAATGAGACAAGAAGTCACTCCTTCAATAGGAGTCCTAAGCAAAACTCTAAAGGACACCCATCATTAATAACGACAAGCGAGCATGTGACATTAAATTCTAATGGATGGAAGATCATTGGATGCCTAAAAAGCCTACATGTGAATACGTTTCACGAAGACCATGTCGAGACACACCTTGAAAAGCTGCACAGAGATATGCTCTGACCAACTTTGTCTCTGGAATAGGAAAAATTTTGCACGATAACTGATACAAGGTGGGATATAAGATGGATCCCCCTAGATAAAGACTCCACCTGGAAAATCGAAGAAAAACAAAAAAAAAACAGATAGACAAAGAAAAGTAGCAAAAAATACAACTTTGTTTAGAAGTCCTGTACATAGTAAGGGGCATACTCTACAGATCTGAAATATATATACACACACACACACACACACACACACACACACACACACACACATATATATATATATATATATATATCAGGTCAGAGGTTTTCTCGTCGAGTAGATCATTCTCATCTCTTCCTTCTTCCTGAAGTAGCTCATCCTTGTGTATCTCCTCTATTATGGTGCCTTACTGCCACTTTGGGCTTAGGGAACCATTGAAACCACCACTCTAGGGACATAATCCTCTCTGTAGTATCATCAACCTTTTGCTTAGCAGCAGCAACCTCTAGTCTCGACCTTTCATCCACTTGGAGAGCCTTAGAAGCCACGTACTCGGCTTCTACAAACTTACACTTCTATTTCTAAAGATGGGACAATGCCTCATATCTCTCTCACCCAAGAAATCGAGTTGGAACATAACTCTCCTCCACTCCTTGAGCAAAGATAAAGAATGTACCACAACTTGAAAAACCACTAGAAGACGTCAGACGATTTCTAAAAAGTCATGAGCTTTAGAGAAAAGTAAAGCATCCTTACCTTGATGTTAGAATGCAATAGGTTCAGTACCAAATCACTACCGAGCTCTGTGATAGATGCCTCGATATTTCTTGGAGGAAGTAAGGCTCGAAGCCACCTAATCGAATTCTCCGGGAATAGAATAGTCTCCTCACTAGCCATAAACCCCTCAGTCCTAAGAGACCCCCATGATTTATTCATCACTAGCTCATCGCAAATTATAATGCCGACGGTAGGACTATGCCCCCTTTTAATAGAATCAAGGCCCGAATGAGAAGTCACCTCCGAGAAAACAGCGAATAGGACTACAATTACTACCGCTCCCTAGCCAGCCACCAATGAATCCACCAGCAAAGATAAAGGAGTTATGCTAAATTTAACATCATACAAGACCTCTAGATTGATATCCAATAATTCTGCACCAACAAAATCGTCAACCACTCCTAAAAGACGAAACGTAAAATAACTTCAGACGATGAAGAGCATAAGAAGACTAACCTCCTTCCTGATAAAGAATAAGGAAGAGATCAAATTAAGCAACCTTGAGGAAGGAAAAATCTCTCTCAGGCTCTGAAAGCCCTTGTAAAAGAGTGACCACTGCTTCCACTGCCTTGCTAAGAGCTGGACGAACGAGAGGCCCTACAAAAGAAGAAGAAAGTAAAAAGGGGGCAACCCAATATGAAAGAAAAATAATGCCAGAAAATTACTTGGGTCTTGCCACTTTCTCAGTATTAGGTGGGCCCTATCTCCTCCCAAAGGTCGCTCCTAAGACCTTGTTACTAGAAACCACCTGTTCCCCCACCTCTAGACGTCCTTTGGGACCCTTGTGATGAGCTATCCATTCTTGGCCCAAAATTAATACCAACAATCAGGTAGAGTCGCAATCCTGGCAAGCTGATAAAAATGGAAAAATATAGAAAACAAATGAGGAATACATTTTCACAAACACAGAATGGAGAACCCAAGCATCAGCCTCCATGAGCTGGGCACCAGCTACGAAGGCACTAACTGGACTGTATGGAGGACTTCATGAAGAGAGGGCAAAGAGAAAAATGAACTGCCCTATGAAAAGCTTTATCACAGAAAGTGGTGTACTCAGTCGAACACTGCACCACGTTCCACAAAGGCTCGAGATAAATCATGTTCATAGAAAAAGGGACAAAGAAATTCGTACAAATGTCATAAGCATGGAGGTCCCTCAGATAACTCACCGCGCGATGGGCCACTACCCACCCTTTCTTTCCCATCGATGCAGCTTCAGCAGCAACATTTGCCTTAAGAGTAGGAAGACGACGGGATTATGTCGGCTCTACCCCCTCACTTTAGGCTATCACCAAATGGATAGCACCAATATTACTAGCATTGTCATCGTACATCTAGGATGATGGCCTAACATCGTCATTGCTGACTACTCTGGAAGATAGCCCAACCTCGTCATCACCCCAATTCCCTAAAGGGCGTGAAGAATATCCAGAATCACTTGCTATCACAAATTAAAAAATATGGATACAACAACTGCACAGAATCAAAAGCAATACACCAAGAAACACAACTAGAGAGTTCACAGACTCCTCCATTTAAATGGGTCAAACATAACTTCCCGTCAAACGTCATCTGGGATGCCAAATCGATCATTCGTCGAATCACGTCATGTGAAAGTTAATTCCCAAGATTCTTGAAAGACGAAAAGCTATGAAGTTATGCCGCAACCAAAGCATTGACACAATGCACCCAACGGAAAAAGAAACGACAAAATGTCGAATATACATGAAAACGTCCAAATATTCCCAAGGCGTGAAATCATTACACCCCTGGGAATAGGGGAATCTAATAAGCATAAATTCAACCAAAAGATACCAGGGCACCATATGTCATCAAACATGCCACCAGTCGGATAGGCCCCTACTCGCTCCAAGTCACTACACCCGTCCGGGTCTCCATGCTCTACTTGAGTCAATACTCCTAGGAGATGAGTTCCATCATGGTCCCTCTTTAGAAGGTAGTCAGAGTTTTCTCTCCCACAAAGAAAAATGTCATTGCTATAACGGTTCCACGATCTCCGCCTGCCATCCTGCCATCTCTATAGAAAGGGGAACTGAGGTCCGTGCTACTTGCCATACCAGTATTCTGAGAATTAAGGAAACCTTTCCAAATAAGTCTCCCCCCACATCCTATATAAATGTTAGAACCCTACAGGTCTGAGGTATGTGATGTGTGAGATATTATACTCTTTACGTTGTACTACATTCCCTTTCTCTCAGAAACGTGTATTAATTCTCACACTGAAGGCCAGCAAGACTACCCACGGTACATTGTTTTATAGGAACTAAACTGATATAAAGTAATCTAATCGTCACCGTCAATCACCTCCCTAGTCTTAGAAGCCAATGTGTGCAGTTTTCCACTTTCAGGCATCATCAGGATGTATTCGGACTTCTTTTAATTCTTTGTTAGGACAGGGTTGCGGTTGGTTCGGCTTCTCCACCAGGGGGTCTAGTATGCCCCCTATCTTAGGGAGCTGTACTATGCCCCCAGGTAGAGAGTCTTCATCAACCTTCTCATTCATTAATTCTTATTTGGTAGGTAGCGTCTCAGGGAGTTTTATCTTGAGCATGTAGCATTCTCTGGCCATTGTATATCTTTTTCCCACCTCCTCCACGCCATTCTTCATGGAGAACTTTAGCATGAGGTGGTTTATTTAGGTGACAGCTCTCAGGGCATTCAGGTAAGGTCTCTCGATGATGGTATTATACGCTAACGAATAGTTCATTACCTTAAACCGCGCATTGATAATGGAATGCCTTGGTTCCTTACCTACTATGATCTGCAACATGATCCAACCAAGGGGATTCATAGTTTTTCCTCTGAATCTGACCAGAGTGGTCATCATCGGCTTCAGTCGGTCGCGGTTGATTCCTTTTCTGTGAAACACGATCAAGTACAGGATCTCTGCTAAGCTACCAATACGACTAGAACGTGCCCTATATTGTAGTTGGAGATCTATAGATTAACCACCAGTGCGTCATCATGGGGTGTGGAGAATCGGTAAAGGCTGTGAAAGCGATAGCCTCCTCCTTGGTGGGTGACGCATATAAGTGATTTATTTATCGATAAATCATGTACTTCTATATTCCAATATTTGTGTGTTTTCAATATCTTTTGTTGTTTTAGTATGTTTTTGTGTTATTTGGTAGGTTTTTTAATAAAAAGGTGAAAATGTTCAAAACCGGTACAGGTGCAGTAACTTCAAGGCCATTTTTACTATGATAAAATCCTATTTTGGAAACACTCAAAGCGTGGAAGTTGTATATATTTCCCTTATATTTCCATAGGTTTTTTAATCACCTCAATCGAAATTTAGACGAGACAGTAACAGCCAAAACAAGAAAGGGTGTCACCGCCGCAGTGGTTACACCACTGCTGCGGCGGTGAAAACAACATAGAGTTACTAAACTCTCTACATTTCCACCACTGCAGCAGTACAGCAGCAGCTATAAAGGGTTTTTCTTGATATTTTGGGATATTTTGCACCTCGTAAGTTGATCCCTTCATCCCCAACACATTTTAGAAGATATTAGGGAATATTTTGAGAGGTTTTTGGGGAGCTCATCCAAACTCCAAAGGAGAAGAACACAAATAGAAGAAGGAGAAATGCTCTCGGAGTGGTTTTAGCGGCAGATCTTCGAAATATGGCTAAGTTCCTTTGTTTATTTTTTTATTTTCTCAACTCTGGTAGTTGGTTTGAGTATGTATAGCTCGTTTATCATTGTGTATACGGTTATGGCCATTAGCTAAACCGATATTGTCTAGGGATTAATGTAATTTATGAATATGTGGTTTATTTGAAATCAGTGTTTTGTTAATGGTTGTTCATCGTTATTTGATTGTGTTTACCATTATTCTTTGATTATATGCTTGTTTAGATATATTGAGAATACAGGGTTTGACACTCGGAAGAGGTAATCCCGAATTCGGACTAGGGTTAAACACAACACAACGATCTAATAACCCGGGAGGGAGTTAGAAAGTGTGCAATCAATGATGTTGGGGCAAGGCTCATGTGACTATGTGTTCTAAAAAATGCTAGTGGGGGACTTCGGTGTTAACGTGAAGTCACATATTCATTCACTTGTCACTCAGGAGAGGGAGTGGATGAGTTTACAATACAGAGATTGTCAGATAAGTCGAACACCATTAATGTAAGTCAAACGAGATCAAACACATTTAAGTAAATAAAGTTAATCCCTAGCTAATTCATTCCCCTAAACATCTCAATATAGTAATATAGTATAATTAGATAAATTAGTATTTTAGTTTCGTATTTATTAATTATAAACACATTTTTTATCGCCTAGATAAATTTAGGTTATGATAATTATGGTACTTGATAATAATCTCAATCAATCCCTATGGATATAACAACCCTTACTCTTCTAATATCAACTAAAACTTAACCCGTACACTTGCGGTGAAAGTGGCGACGTGAAATTCCGCTACCAACGCACCTCGAATTTTTATAGCGAAAACAATAGAAATGGGAAAGATGAGAAAACCAGTTCCATTCCTCCCTCTCTAAGTTGTCCAAATCTGTTTATCATGAGCTTTTCTAAGCGTCAGTTTTGAAAAAATTCTTGGGCCGAGATTTAAGAAATTTATTTTTTCATTTAAAATAACCCATGTTTCGACATCCGAAGGTGCATATACTAGAGATATTCTTTAAGTTCAGGAGTCGATTATGCTTGGGGAAGGTTTTACACACCCCAAGACACCTGTCCGTAAACGGTATCTTGGTCTAAATAGATATTCACTGTTAAACACTATCCTAGAAGTTTCCTTTGATTTACTTAAACAAGAATAGTTCATCTTTTAAAAGTTTTCCTTTTTTATGGTATTTTACGTGATGTAATGATAACCAAGTAAATACTAGAGCTAATACTAGTCAGCGACACCCAATAACAGTTTATATAGATAGAATATAGATATGTAAGTTATATGAAATACAGACTAAGACTAATTTATTTAGATATGCGACCGAACCCTTATAGGTTGCCTACGTACTTTGGGTGGTTATCAAATATCAGGTCAAACGTAGTTTATTCTTGTTAACTTGAAAATTGGGTTGGTATTAGTTGATTTTGGTTGATTATTTAGTTGATTTTAGTTGTGAACAACCTGAATAACAATGTTAGTTAGTTGTTATTAATTGTTTTTAGAGTTATGAACAGCGTGAATCACAACCTTAATTATGTTTATTAAAAAAAAAAAATTCAAGTTGTGAATAACATGAATCAGAATGTGACATGTACATAACCTCTTTGATTTTTTCAAGAACACCTTGACCGAACTCTTTTGTTTTGGTTAGTTAGTGTTGGTGTGTGAGTTGTTGGTTAAAAAATAAAAAGAAATACCATATATTTGTGCCAATCCTACACGTAACTAAGGAAAACAGGAAGGTTTTTGAAGAAGAATCACACATATCCGCGAAGGAAGAGAAGCCCTTCCTTTATCCTGAATTCTTAGCCACAAGGGTCTGTTGGTATAGTGATATATACATATATATATATATATATACATATATATATATATATATACACACACACACATATATATATATATGTAGGTGCCAGTCCACAAGCCAACCTGGCTATAATACTAATGTTTAGCAGAAAGTAAATCCAATTATTAATAGTTATATAGTTAGTATTAACAGTTAGTAAAGAGTTGGTTTAAATTTCTTGAGAGAATCGTAGAGAGTATGTATAACTCATGGTGTGATTGTAGTTTTGTTTGAATCCTTGTATGTTCTTAACATGTTCTCGGATGATTTGGGTCCTCACATGTTCTTAACATATTCTCGGATGTTCTTAGGATGCTAGGAATTCTTTTGTAAGATTTGAACATAGTTTGGTTATTACAGAGATGATTAAGTGTTTGCTTGGTTGTTATGACAAAAATTAAGTGTTTATTTGGTTGTTTATCGATTTTATGTGTTATGTAGATGCAAATTAAGTGTACGAATTACATGATTATGCTATGTACAACAAAATACACAAGATTAAACAAAGATCAAAGGGATTTTTGAAGAAATATACCTACTTAGGGGATGTGGTCTTCCCTAAGTTATTACCTTATTTTCTTCCTTGATCTTCTTGGTTGGAAGTTGATCAATCACTGTCGATTTCTCGAGTTCTTAATCCAAGAAACTCAAGAACACCCTACCTAGAGGATGTGGTCTTCCCTAAGTATCTATCTCCCTTTCCTCCTTGATCTCATTGGCTTGACGTTGTTCAATGATCGTCTTTCTCTCGAGTTTTTGCTCCAAGAACCTCAAGATCAACCTCCGAGACTAGATTTCAATAGAATAACCGCGTGTTATTCGATAGATTTGCTTGAAAATCTTAGCACCCGAGACTTGGCTCGAGTTTTAAAGAGAGAAGCTAGGTATTCAAGGCTTAAAAAAATGAGAACCAAGCAAACCTATTTATAGGTTGGGGGCTTGCGTATTTATATACATGTAGGCCAACCCAACCTCTTTCTTGGCGGGTGTTTGGCCTAAGGGGCATGCTATATTTTATTGATCTTATTTTTCTTTGAACGAATTTAGGATGGAAGGCAATATTCTCAAATATTTGGTAATGATTGGCAATCATTACCAATCATTACACCCCTTCCAATCATATTTCTTGCACATGGGTGCATTAAAGGCTTGATGTGACACATCCGGTTTGGTTTAGGGGCTAAGTACCGATTAGTTTTACTATTTCAGTTAGGTTTCTATAAATGCTTCCAAGGTGCATTGTATTTAGTCTTGAATTGTTATATTTAATTTAATTATATATGATGATTCATGAATTGGAGAGAACACATACGGTTGGTTTTCGAATGGAATCGGGTTAACTTACCTGGTAACCGACAGTTGGTTTTCAAGTTCCTAGTTAACCCTAAGATATTTTGGTGAAAATATTTAGATCTTTTGAACCTAGCCATTTCATGTCATCCCAATCATTTATTTCTTGATGAGATATTCATTTAACGCATTGGCTAGGTGGAAAACCAATTTGATTTGGTTGTCAGTAACGGGGTGTTCATGATTCAAGGTTTTCGTTTACACCTAAGATATTTTGCTCAAAATATCTAGATACCTTGAATTTATCCTATCCACTTCATCTAAAGTATTAAATTCTTGATGGGATGGGTATTTTATGCACATTAAATGCCTCACTTAGGTGGTGAACCGAATCAGTTTAGTTTCGATAACGGTTGGTCACACCGTAAATGTCTTGGTTCCTTTCCTTAGCCATTTGGTAGGAAACTTATAGGAAGGCTCCTTGGTCATTTCAAGGCCTTATATGTGGTCCATTAATGATGGCTAAGCCCTTAATGCAGTGGGCCTAGGGTGATTTGTCAAGACATCTTGGATTGGTGTAAATCCAAATCAAGCCCAATTCTTAAATCACCTTGTGATTTAGGGATTTGTCTTGACCTTTCCATGCCATTAACAAGGTCTCTTGGATTGTTTGTAGGTATTATTTTATGCGGTATGCATAAATGAAATAATTTATTTTGTTGTTAAACCGACAAGATTCAGTGGTTGTGTTGGCCTAGTGAACTACCTAAAAGAGGGGGTGAATTAGGTAGATAAAAATAATTATCAGAGGAAAAATACTTTAATAATCTAAATAATTAATTTTAATTCTAAAATAATTATTATCTTTATATCATAACAAAAATATAAAATCAACTAGGCGCACACCAAACAACAAAAATAAATAATATAAAGATAGCAGCACACCAGAAATTTATACTGGTTCACCAAGATACTCTTGGCTAATCTAGTCCTCCGAGCCCCACGGAGAGTCGCACCCACTAAACTTAAGATTACTTTAAAGGTAGGAACCAAACCCTCAAAAAGATTATTTTACAGGCTTAGAATCAACCTTTACAAATTCCTTTTCACAGACTCAAGAATAACCTCTACTTTTTACAAGCTCAAGAATAACCTAACTCTTTTTAAACTAAGGCTAAAGAATCAAAACCTCACAAACACTCAAAATATCCTTTTACCCGGTAAGGATGGAACCGTTACAAAATTGCTCACATGACAATTCAATTCAGGAAGAATTACTACCTCAGTCTCTTTACAGGAAGAGACTGAAACCAACTACCCTTAGATTAAATACTCCCAATAGTATTCAATCCGTCACTCAACTCATCAATTAAAAATTGACAAGTGATTTTTCTCACTCAGAGCTTCTATCACCCCAGATAAATTAGAACTCAATTAATATCCCAAAATTAATGATAGGAAAGTGAGATATTCAAAACTTGATTTTAAACAAAAATAGGTGGCACGTAATTGAGCACGTAATCAGATTTATTCAAGAAATTATTTCAAAACACATTTTTCAATAAAAATCAGAAAATAATTTCTAAAGATCAAATTCCAAATATAATCAAGGAATACTAAATAGAAAGTAATTTGGAAAAATCTCACCCAAAATCCACCGAAAGAAAAATTATAACAATGTCACTTCAGATTCGGTAGCAACAATGATCCACAACAAATAATTCACAAGAATAACTCTTAGAAAAACTCTCACAATTCTCAATATGATTTCTCTTAGAAAATCTCAGTATAATACTCTTGATCTCTCTCTCTCTAATATGAAAAATGCAGGTCTATATAAATGGGAATAAATAAGCTCTCTAATGACTAGTTCCCACTTGTTATGACACTTAATTGCTCATATAGACTCCTTATATCATTAAGACTCCATCCTGATTCAAATCACTTAATTATAGCTTTTAAACTTCTCCATTAAGTCCCCAAAATATTTTTTGACCACAATTGAATAGGAAAGAAAGAATTACATGTATCAAATTGAGAAATATTCAAACTTAATGAACCAAATCTATAGGGATATCATTATATGTGTTGCATATCTCAAATAACATTAAATTCCTAATTTATCTCGTGAATCCTAACCTAAAAATGGCTAGTAATGGCTACTTTTAGAATAAAATCCGGAATCCCATAATATCCTGAAACAATCCCATAAGTCAACCGACCAAGATCACCTATCGACCGATCGATTCAGGATGTAGCCAAGCCAAATATTCTGTACCTATCGGTCGACTTATCTGTCAACCTAGAGATTCAAAGAGTTCCATTTCATATCACAGGTCGACCACTCTGTCGTCTTATAGATATAGAGCATTCATATTTAAGCACAGGTCAACCTACCTGTCGATCGAGAGATACAAAGACTTTTCCTTCAATGCTCCGGTCGACTTACCTGTTGACTTGTCAATGCTGGAATCTCTTCTAAATTCCTTTTTAATTCATTCTCATCGACATTTTCACCCCTTTAACCGATTTATTTTCTCGGTTAGCTCCACTAAATACTTAAATTCAATTTTAATCAATTATTAATATTTGTTTTTCAATTACTCATAGAAGCAAATAATTTAGCTAATTAGGATCCTATTAAAAACACACATATTTATAAAAATCATTTAAAAATATTTTTGTGTCGTGTATGATCCTAATTGGGATATTAAGTGTTGAAATTTAGCCTGAGTTGTTTTCCCTAGGTTCTTCAAATTCTTCAACCTCTTAATCCTTCATCATTTTTGTCATCATATCTTCATAATTTGGAACTAATAAATTGAAACACTTAATCAAACCGTTAGTTCCACCAAAAACATCAACCTTTAATTGTCTATCAAAATCTTAGGATCAACAAGTTGTAAATGTTTTAAGGTTGGGGTAGTTAACTGAGTTAATTGTTTGGAATATCCTATAATCTAAGGGTAGTGGCTAATTTTTATCTATACTAAAGATAATTTAATGAAAATCAAACTTTAATAAAGTCATTTTAGACCTCCTTAAATTACTAGAATTTCACAGTTGACCCGAAATTTTTACTTAGCTGTATTTTGTCAAATTTAACAGTTTTATATTTTATCATGTTTTCTGGGTATTTTTATGTATTATATAGTGTGATCTCAAGTGAAAATTCATTCCCTTTAAACTTCAGTTTAAAATTTATCTGAACTTGTACTTGATCTGAAACTTACTAAGCAGAACAAAATACAGTGTCTACATAGGGTGGTCTCTTGGAGACCTTGAACATGTGTTCTTTAGTTAGGTGCTTGCTACGCTGGGTGTGAGATTTGTGCTCAGATAAATAGGTTCCTCCGGAAGTGAATCCACCGCAGATCGTGTGGATGTTGCTAAGAACCTTGGGTCTTTCTCTTTCTTCGTCAGAGAGTTATTCACCCTAGTGTCCATCGGTAGTGAATTTTTTAGGTAGCCTCTCCAGATTAACTACTCAATATCGTTCTTCAACTCAAAACAACTATCAGTGGGGGTGGCTATGACTTTGGTGGAATTCGTACCACTTTTCAGCATGATAGTTCTTTCCACGGGCCTTACGGGATTGGGGCCACTTAAGTAGCTTCTTGTCACCGATCTGCATCAAGATGATGGCTATCAGGGTATTGAGGGGCGTGAAGTTGTTGAAGGGAAAAGGGGATTTTGTTTCCCCTGCCTTCTGTTGGCTGAGCCTCCTTCTGCCTCGTCCTGCTTTTTCTTTGACAGAGAGTTGTTCTGCCCGAGTTTGTGATTGTCAGGCATATCAATTTTTCTATTTTCATCGGCACCCTAATTTTCTTCAGCTCGGGCCCTGCAGACATCCTCCACAGCGATAAACTCTATAGAGAAGGCGAAGGCCATAGCTAGGGACTTCGGAGGAGTAGTAGAAGAATAGGCCTGACTGTACCCCAGTCATGGAGGTAGTGATGGCCACTCCATTGTTTGGCTCCTTAAGTTGGTCCAACTTGTTGAGTCACCCTCTATTTGTATGATTGACATGAGGTGTAGCGGGTTCTTAACCCATCTCTTGCTGCTGACAAACCTGTAGGTAAAAGCCAAGTAAAAGAATCAAAACTACCTGGCTTGAGGTTTTTTTGCATGCAGCTCTAACCAAAGTAACTTGGAAAGCTTGGCACTTCATCACATCTGACGCTCCTCAAAGGTCTATCTGTGTATGGTAGGTGTCGAGGTTCTCTATAGGATTGGAATCTTCCTAGTACATCCTGATCTAGGACGACATCTTGAATTTTGACGTGATGTGCTCCCATGACACATGAGGAGTAAAGGGAGAAAATTTTCGCTTTACTATCGCATAGATGTTTGACTCTTTCCTCTCGATTTTTTCCAACTTCTCGTGAATGGCTCTGACTTGCTCCCACAAGTCATTGTCGGTTAGTCGACTAGGGTCACACCGCTAGGGCCTCAAACAGGTTATCGAAGAAGCATCTTTGGAGCACGGTAGGGTTCATCAGGATGCTCTATGAGTTTCGCCTGCAGTATGGGTGCGTCGTGCCTCGTTTCTTCATAGAGGAGCCCTATAGGTTCTGGCACCCAATTCTTTCGAAGATGCTCATGGGCCTAATTGAGGTTCTAGTCCGATCTTGGGGGTTCGATGTCATTCCTGTGATTTTTAGTCCACTGGCGTGGCTTATCTCGCTCTGTGTGGATCCTTTCCAACTCGGGCCGGAGGTCTTACTGCATATAGCAACGTTATTCCTCCTGGTTTGCTCGCGTTAGGCCTTTTGTCCCCAAGAGGCGCTGGGTCGCATATCACAAATGGGCAACGCCACCTCTTGTAATGCCGACGGGGACAGAGGAGGATGTTGAAGTCACCTCTGCTTGGGGGCAGCCGTGTGGAGCAGCTGCCTTGCACTTTCGCCTTTGTTAGTCATGATTCTTGTTCTCTAAGTGACCATTCAACCGAGATTATAAGAACAACTGTAAGTCTTTCCCACATACGGTGCCAATATGATGATGCTTGGAAGTGGATCACCTAACATATTAGCTCTGAGATCGAAAAGTGATGCATTGATATGGTTTCTTACTATCTCTCGGTCAAGATCCTGCAAAAAAAAATGCACGGCGGGTGGGCTTACTGACATTGCACCTCTGATGTGAGAATTAATAGAGGGTGGCTAAGAGAAATGTAATATAATGCAACAAGCGTAAGAGCAGTTTTGCGAGACAGCGTAAGATTGCCTGTAAATAGCATAAACCTCACATGCCTCAGACCTTTAGGATTCTGACCTTTAATAAGAAAGGAAGACTCATTTGGTAATTCTTCCTGGATTAGATGGATACCAATATGGTAAATGGCGCAGATCTCGATTTTCTTTCCATAGAGATGGTTGGGATGTTGAGCAGAGATTGTGGGATTGTTACGGCAACGGTACTTCTCTTTACGGGGAGACGGCTCTGATTGCCTTTGGAGTAGGAGCATGTTGGCGCTCATGCCCTAGGAGGAATGACCCGGAGAAGGTATGGAGATCCGAAACGGATATTGAGACCTAAAGTGGGTACGTAGATGGGCCCGTCCGACCAACCGATTCTGGTGTTCTAAGGCCAACCATGTGTTCGAGGACAAGTGGCCCACTAGCAGTTTCTGATCGAGTTTTCGCTCATCAGGTTGTATCAAGAGTTTGTAAAGAGTTTTATCGTTATTATCTAGTAATACAAAAAATATTTTCATGAAACATTCTTCAACATCTTCAATTGTTGTCATCTTGTTGATTTCTATTTTTGCTCACCAATCAATTGAAGTAATCTCAGCAAACATATTTTTAACAAAACCATTAATCCAACAAAACATTCAAGTTAATTGTTTCATCAAAACCATCAAGTAGCATTTAGGGTTAACAACAATCATCTCTATATAATCGTACTTTTACACCTAAGACAGGAAGATCATTTCGGGCAATCCAAATCAAGTACAACTACTCCCGAATCCTAAAAACCTATAAATTCCTACAATATTAACAATTTGTTTTGCGGAACTTAAGGAAGACTTGTCAACAAACTCAATTGATTATCCACTAAACATGATTTCAGTATCATTAGTTTTCATTATTTAATGATAGTAAAATATAATAGTCTTGAGTGTCATCATCGATTTCCACCAACTATCAGAATTATATGTTTCAATCTACAACTTTTTTCTCCGAATAAGGCCAATTGCTCTTACTACCATAACAAGTTGGGCAGCTATCATATTCAATCACAAACCTCCTCCTTATGCAATAAACAAAACGTCGAATCATCACTACTACAAGAGAAAAGATTTTTTATCACGCTAAATATAATTCATCTAGTTTTTTTAATAAATCGTGATTGTAACAATATGAATAAGATATAATCTCGCTTAAAATGTGATGAAAAGTTTTTTTGTCTCACTATTTTAATAAACCGTGATAATAAATTGTTGGTTTTATCACACTTATTATTTATAACTGAGATTAATTGGTGTTTGAGGCTGAACTTAACCCCAAAAAAAAAAGGTGCTAGGAAATTTTGTGTTCTCGCTCCCCGTTGAATTCCCCTTCTGCGTTTTCGACTCAATTTACTTGAATCTTTCTCTCACGATCTCTTCATTCTCTACCCTAGCCGTTGCTCAACCCTAGTAGTCGAAGCCTCTCTCTCTCTCTCTCTCTCTCTCTCTCTATCTTGAAATCTCTGAGATTTCTCCATCATCGTCACCAAGCCTTCAGCCTTCATCATCATCGTTGTCTTCAGCCTTCACTTCGTTCTCTCTTCTCCGGCTGTCACAATCGTCGTCTTCTCTAGCCTCTTTCAAACTCGAGGTCGCTCTCTTCTTCTTTCTCATAGTTTTGTATCCAAGCCGCCCACTGCTTCCCCAATCACACGATCCTAAAACAAAAACACCAAATCCAAGTAACGATTCGAACAATTCTCTCTCAATATCTTCTATATTTGCTAGGTTTAATGTTTTTTAGTTTTTTTTTTTTTTTTTTTTAATTAGGGTTGTGTAGATTTTTCATGGAATTAGGGTTTTTTCGAATTAGAAGTTTGTTTTCCCTTCAATTTCCTCTATATTTGTTATATATCTTTATGCAATTGTTTATATGTGCATATAATTGAAATGTTCTGCTCCCTATTCTCTTCTGCAGTTATCTATCTTGATTGATTCCAGGTTTTATTAGGATTGAAGCAATCTGGTAAGTCTTTTAATTGTTTTTTTTTAATCACTATATATATATATATATATATATATATATATATATATATATATATATATATATATATATATGTAAAATCTGATGGGTTGAAATTTGTGTTGTTTTGGCCAGATTTTTGAAAAAGCTCGACAAAGGGTTTTTGAAGAAACAGAGTTATTTTTTAGATGAAATTCTTTCAATTGCTGTTTATTTTTGTAAGACCCGATCATGCATGTGCATATTTTTAATTTCATTTTAGAATATTTAGAAAATATTTGGTCTAGTATTTCGACTCAGCGTGCGATTATCCGTTATATTTTGAAAAGTGGAATTTGATAATTATGTTTGATCCATATAAATTATTTTTATATTATGAAGACAGTACATCAATAAAATATTTGGTCTCAAGTACCGCAACTAGAGATGAGTCCACTATTGGCGTTAGGTAGAGTCAGAAGAAGTAGTGAGTTTTACTTTGGAAGCCGTCAGGATAGTTGTTGGGAGTGAGTACTTGAAATATTTTTGTAATCTTGTCACAAAATAAACGGCTTTGTATGAAAGCTAAATTTGGAAATTGAAAAAATGTATTATTATTATTTTATTAGAGTGACGCCACGGAAGCGTAGTGGTAGAGTAGTTTGTCTTTTGGCCCTATTTATCCTTGAGGGAAACCTAGTGACGGCTCTGGAAAATCGGGTCGTTATAATTCTCATAGAAACCCTGGACTTAGAATGTCTTCTATGATTGATTCACGAAGAAACACCATTCAGGTTTTGTGAAAAGAATCTGTTTTCTGGTTATATTTCAGTTGCTAGTGATGTGAATTGTATAGCTTTCATTTATTTCACAATTATTTGAATGCTTGTATATATTGCTCAGGCAGGGTTCTACTGCTTTTTTCCTTGGTCAATATCTAAGAAATGGATGCAATAATTTCTGGTTTCAATGTTGTTGAGACTAAGGAAGTAGGTCCATTAATTCTAGCATAGGCAGTGTTTTTTTGTCTTGTTTCATCACATCCTAGAAATCAGGAAAATGATGTAATAATGGTAATCCTGCTTCATCTACTGGCTTTTTTTGAAATTCTACAAAGTGATATATTGCAGGATTCCGATATGAGTTATTCTTTGATAACTTTAAGTGTTCACTAGGCTTACCTTCTCTCTTGGTGTTGTGTGTTTTCATATTGTTCAATAGTCTTGTGATCAATGACAATAAAATTCTCTAGGTTCTCGTTGCTGGTTATCGGAGTGTCTTGCGAACATTTGTATCTGCATTTATAGCTTCTTACGAGATATTGGATATCCTGTGCAAAATTTATCGTTGAGAAGTTTGGATGCATAATGCTTTTTTCAATAAGTAAGGGCTAGTTTATTGATAAAATTCTTGTAATTACATTCATTATGTATTATTTATTACTGGTTATAGCGACCATAAACGTGCAGGAGTCACTTTGTGTTCAATTTTGGGATAGGGACAGCTACATTGAGCTGAGTTGATGAACTAATTGTTTTGGTTGTTTTTGCATTAATTAGTGATTCATCTTAGTGTGAAAATGATGATATTGAGTTCACACTCTTCCATTCCCCGCCAAAAAAAGAAATGAAAAACACATAATTTGTGATTTATTTATGTGTTCCCTATCATGTCTAGAACCAAGTTAACAACTCTGTTACATATTTTTTATTGTTGTTCAAGGATTGCTTTTTTTGCTGTAGGAACTGATGGACTTCTGTCTAAGGCAATGTGGCTCCTCAATACTAGTCTTTTACCAAATTCAAATTCTGCAACTCGGGCTATTGGTTATAGACAAGTATACCTTGAATTTTTTATTTTTTTTTTGTTTAATTGCGGTCTCTTTGATGTCTCGTCGATCATGAATTACATTTTCAGTCTTGGAAAGTTTGAAGCTATAAACTTAGGCATTACATTTGCATTAGTTTTGGGTCTGATAATTGATTTTAACGTTTATTTCTTTGCATGGTGCTTCAGGCAATGGAATTCCTAGTGAAGTGCAGAGAACAAAGCGGTTCGGGTTCTGCAGGAGACTTCTTTGATTTTTATCTAAATTTCAAAAAGCATCAAGGTAATTCCTTTGCTTTTCCATTAGTTATATACCTGATAACTATTGTCTTTTTTTCCCGTTCCTTTCTTAAGTCTGTGTTTGATGTATCTTTTTCCGTGTTAAATTGCATTTTAGTTTTTATTTAATTTTATGTCATCGGAGAGTTGATGCTTCCAAATTATAGGTCTTTTGTTTTTAGGGCTAACTTGGCATTATTTGCACCTAGTGACTATTTTATTTTTATCTAATTTCTCATGCCTTATCATGATTTGACAGTTTTTCACATGTATTCTCAAAATATAAGGTTCTTAGCTAATGTGTGTTGTTTCCAGGTTTCCTTAATAAAGTTGATGAAAAAGAAAATGAAGAATGAAGTTGATGATGTGGGTAATGATATTTTATTTTTTATTGGATGATTATTTTTAGACATTTGTACATGACAGAAAATTCTAAATTTATGATTATTGTATTGAAAAACAATGTTACTAGTGTTTTTCATGTTGATGTAAAATTTTGTTTTAGAAATATGAAATTTATTTTTTTAGCAAATTTTTTATAGTATTTTTTTTTATATAATAGTGTTGTAATTTTTTTTAAGGGAAACTTTTTTAGATGTTCCAAAATTCCAAAAATAATTTTCTAAAGACCATCTCATGTGTAAGAAAATTATTATTACAGAACTCCATAAAGTGATGTTTTATGGGATGAAACTTTTGAACAAATTTCCTTTTTTTTTAATATAGATATGGGAAATTATTACAGTTTTTAAATGTGATATAAATTAGGGTAAATATCTCGGTTTGATATAAAATTGAGATAAATGTCATTTAGATAATCACGTTTTGAATTTCATCACATATATATATATGATCTTTTAATCACATTTGAAGACCAATATATTAGATGGACTAATCATCTCGTTTTTTAACTATGATAAAAAATATACAATCTCGATTTGTAACTGTGAAAAAAAAAAAAAAAAAAAAAAAAAAAACATATTTTTAATCACACTGCATACTATCACGATCAGGTTTGGAGTAAAAAACTATGATAAAATTATTTTTTTTTACGTTTTTTAACCATGATAAAAAAACTTTTTTTCTTGCATTGCATAATAGAAATGGTACTACAAGTTTTTTTGTCTTCATTCTAAGATGTGGAATCCTTTTTCAACTCAATCATGTCTTGAATAATGATCTATCGAGTTAACTACAGAAAAAGGATCCCGTAAGTTGTGCATAATTCTAGATTTTGTCAACCTAATGACAAATTCTTTAAGTGGGGACCCATATTCAAAGAAGGTTAGGAAGATCACAATCTTCCGTGGGGACCAAGATTAGAACAACTTCTTCCAATCATGTATCTTTAAGTCAAAAAACCTAATTACAAATTCTTTATTATAAATTATTTCTATAAATCCTTTAGAGAGATTTAAATTTTTCATCATTTACGTATCTCGTGGTAACAGTCACTTTCATTTTAATTTAATCCAATAAAAATTGGAGTTAAGCAATTTGAAGAAAGGACCATGTGCAGAATACGTGATCTAAACTAATTTTTGCCAAATTCTAATTTTTTCGTTCCTTGCATCCAAGAACAAATATTTCATGATTATTCGTTTATTTCGGAAAACCTAGAAACGATAAACAATATTGTGGTTTACTTTAGATGCAGTTTTAGAGGATTTTTACTGAAAATGACAAAAATAGGTATAATTTTTTCGGTCGCCAATCTTTTTGTCATTTAACTCAAAGCTAATGTTATTGGCGATCTAAAGGTATCACGTGAACACCCATTTCAAAATTTAAAGGTTATTTTCATCACTATTTATCCTCTATGTGCTTAAAATTTAAGTACAACAGTAAAAAAATTTGTTAACTTTAATGATCAATGGATTATAGTCAATTAAAATCAGATAATTATTGTCAAGTGACATATAAACCCTTTAAAACTTATAATAAGAATAGTTTTAGCACTGATTCAAAATTTAGGAGGTAATAGTGTTTTTTTTCGCATTCCAAAATTTAGGGGGTAATAGTGTTTTTTTTTCGCATTCCATCTTCATGTTCATCGTCTTTGTCATGAAAACCGTTACCCCTACGCCTGCCACCACCAACCAACCATGCCAGCCAACCATCGCGTCGAACCACCACCATGCCAAACCAGAACCACTACCGCACTGAACCATTTTCTTGCATCTCATCTCATCTCTCTATCACATACACATGCATACATATATACACAAAAAAATATAGATGCAAACTTCGGATAATTTGTGTGTGTAAAAAGAGAAGAGATGAGAGACATGAGAGAGTAAGAGACCAGGGGGTGGCTGGGGTTTGCTCATGGTGTTCACCAATTAGGAACAAAGTAAAAGGTGGAGGGTAGCCAGAGATGCTCAAACTGGGGGTGGGGATTGCCGAAAATGATAAGACCATGGGTTGGAGTTGACGGAAATCAACAAACTATGCGGTTTGGGGGATGACAACAAAAAAATGATATTTTTCACACTTGTAATTTTGAAGACTTTTCAAATTGTACTCGTTGAATTAATTAGAGTAAAATGGTAAAAGAATTTATACCGTTTATCTCCACTGTTATTTTGTCCAAAATCAGAAATCTCTTATATCATTTTAAAAACACCAATCACTCTTTTTGACCAATTTTTTCTTGTTAAAAGACATGTATGCCTTTCTATTATTTTAAAAAAAATTATTCTTTTATTTTATAAAAATTCACTGACACAATTTTAAATAATATTTTGAGTTAATTACACTTTGCACCATGGTCTAATTGGAAAGTCATCCAACGTTTTAGGGGTCAATTTTTTTGGCCTATTCATTCTCACCACTTTCATCTCCTACTACTCCGATGATCAACCAGCCACAAACGCCACATTCGATGGCCACCACCATGTCGTTTAACCAATCAACCTCTAGGCCACAATCTTACTATAGCTCCAAATTTGTCCATCACAAACACAAAACAAATCCACAAACTTCAAAGAAGGAAGACAATCTCACTGAAGGTTTGAGTGGGTCCAAAAGCAAAGCTCAGCAACTATAATCGGATTTTCCCCAATCGGAAACTAGTAATCGGATTTTGCCTAGCCCACTCGCCGTTCAACCAGCTTTAAAGTTCAGATCTATCCCTAGATCTAGATCTCTACAGATTGGGTTCAGGTTGGTCTCAATTGGGCCTGTTTCAGTGAGTGTCGAAGCCGATTATCACCATCATTGGCACTCAAGTTCATTTAGCGGATTTGAGGAGGTCAACGTCACCGTCGAAGACCTCCGAAGATGAGCTCCATTATCGTTCAAGGCAGGATATGAACCTAAGCTCCTCCTCTTCCCCCCCCCCCCCCCCCCCACACTCTCTCTCTCTTATCTTCTAGATCCGTCAGGGCGATGGATGTGGGAGAAAGAGAGAGAATGAGAAGAGAAATGAAAGAGGTGGGTGGGGTGTTCTCTGGCAACGAAGGGGTAAATATATATATATATATGATAAAAATTTAAAGAGTTATTTATTAATTTTTGTTTTTAATTATTTGATTATTTTAGATGGTTAAAGTTAAAATTGTTATTACAATAAAAAAAAATTTAGTAACTTTTTGCATAAAGGTCTTTGACCAAAAATGATAAGATTCAATATTTGTAAAATTATTGAAGAGGCATCTAGTTAACGACTAAAAGACAGAGAAGACAAGTGGTATAAATTCAATGATAAAATTATTCTTATTTTTTAAGTGAAATGATGCAATAATCCTTTAATTCTATTAATTTTTTAACTGTTACATTTAACTTTTAAATACAAAAGTATAAATAGTGATAAAAATAATATAAGGGTACAAACTATAATTTGATCCAACCACGTGAGGGTAACATGTAACTAACCCTAAATTGGAATATAATGCCCTAGAAATTACACAAGGCACCTTGATAACTACCACACAACAACTATCCCCTCATAATCAAGAAAATGCATTATATATTCAAATTACGTAATTAACCTCTCTATTTATGAGATGACTGTATAATATTTAATCCTTTTCTTTTTCCCTCTTGCCAAATATGTTTTTGAAGCTGGTCAAAGATTGAATAAGTAAAAGCAAAAACAACAAAAGAGATGGCTGCTTAATTACATTAACACGTAAGAATGATGTCAATCACTCTCAGCACTTATATAATAATAATATAAATATTATACATTAACTTGACATGAATGCATTTACACTTTGAAAAAATTTCATATAATTATATAAATTCAAATAAAGAAGTATCAAATACAATTTTAATAACAAAAAAATATAAATAATTAAATAAATAAAATAAAACATAAGATAAAAAGAAAATACATATATGGTAGATCGAGACGTGTAATCACTGTCTTTAGAAGAAATATGCTCCCTCTATGCACAGAGTTAAAGGACGAGCCCTTATTAAGATACAACGATCGAGAGAGTCAATGAGCAAATATGACGTCCCTTTATTAAACCAATCATGAACCCTATTGCCTATAAATAAACAAGTACATAGTACACATGAAATATCACAAAATATAATTTCTCTATATTTTTTTGTCTCAATAAAACATACTATTTCATATACTATCATTACATAGTATCGCACTAATATATTTAAATTTCTCTACATCACTTTTAAATTCTCCTATATCTCTCTATATATTTCTTTTATCCTTACACATATATATAGTGAATAGATTATGTAATTCTTATGATAATATTAAATACTCATAATATTATAATTAATAAAATCACTAATTACACACACAAATATTATTATAACATATATATATATATATATATATATATAAATAAATAATGGAATTCATAAAGTCATTTTAATAAATTTTATAACTTAATCACAATAATAATGTAATAAATATGTAATTCGAACACATAATTATATATAACCATTATAAATATATTATTAATAATAATTTCGTTAAATAAAATAATATAATTTATATACAAGATATTTAATTTTAAATTATTTTTATAACGATCCCCCTCATAATTTAAAAATGAATAAAATATAAATAAAATAATAGTCAATATAATACTGTGTAATAGGTGTAGGTGTCTTCAAGGCTTGAATCTCATTTAGTGTAACAAACATTCATTCGAATGAATCATAGTGAACTATGTCTTAAATTAGACCCTTTTAACCGAACTTCAGTAAGCACACACAGTACAGTACGGGTATTAGATCTTGTTCGCGATTTTGCGCTTTTATGGCTATGCACATGTATCTTGATTCTCAAAAAAGTTACTAAGGAAAGCTCATTCTCATAGTTGCGGCCTCACGACAACTCTCACTTAGGTGAGTCCTCTAAGGGCATATATGACATTTACCCTGCAAGAATTTTCTTGCTTTAGTCTCACTAAGGGTTACCCATCCTCAACATCACAATATAATACAATACTAACGCCTTAGGGATGAGCAAGAGAATCTTTTAAATGATTTCTCTAAATTATATAGTGTTATTTTCCAAGTCATGCAGTATAAATTGTTGATACCCACTAAACCTCGTTCATGGAGTTCTTAATCACAAAGGTTGGGTTATTCTCTAGATGACTTCTTTGCTGGCTAACACTTATCCCCCTCTACAATTTTAAGACCTAACCACTACTAGTCTTTGAGGCAAAATTGTCCCATCTTGTGGAAATATAACGCATGTATATTAACCCTCAAATTTATTTTATTTTTAAATATTTATTCCACCAATCCTCATTTTGGTACCAATAAATATTTTGGCACTTGGAACAACATTTTTTTTTCCAGCAACGCTTGGAATTTTTCAGTTAAAACAAAATTATATACAATCTCATATTTTATTATGTAAACTGATGTGAGATATGTATACCAAAGCAACAATTTTCAAGACCATGTTTATCTTCCATATTTTGAAATTATATAAATAATTTGGGAATTCTCAAAGCAATACTTTATATCGAGGCAACATATTTATCAATACAACATATTTCTTAGTTTGCCATCATATAAACCTTCTAGAAATATAAGTCAAAGCAACCAAAAAATATTTTCTTCCAACACAATAGGCAAATATAAAAATAATTCCATGAAAATGGAATTTAATTTCACATCATTTTTCGTCGATTTTTGAAACATCTATATCTGGGAAAAATATTTAAACATTTATATTTCGGGACAATCAAATAATAAAAATTCTCTAGACCGCATTATATCTTAAATACAATAGGAATGTCAATTTATCAATGTAAAATATTATTTTATTTAAAGAGTTTTCAATATTTCTTAAAAGTACATGATAATTCCAGTAATTAAAATTTAATTTTTGACAATTCAATTTTTCCCTTTCACAGCAACTTAATAATTTTATACGATGACAATAAAATTATCAATATATTATCACATAATTAAAATTTAATCACAATATTAAAAATCTCGCTTAAAATTATTAGTTTAGTAGTCAATAGTCTTACTACTAAAAATCACAAATTTTGTGATCAGTAGCCTACTACCAGGAACTACTTAATCGTATGACCACTTGTCTTTTTAAATACTATGAACCATTTTAAAATGAGAAATTAGTTAATAGTCTAATATATATTAGGAACTAATTTTCAGCGAGAAACTTATCAATATTAATAACATATAGTGATATTTGTTTTTACGAAGAATAAAATCATTTCATGTATTTTTTTTTTATTCATGAACACAAATAATAAAAATATTTCATGTTTTGCTTTTATTTTTTTAATCAAGTAATATATTTTTTTTTACCCTAAAATAAATATTTTTTTGTGTCTTCACAAAATAAAAATATTTAGTTTTTTAAAACTAAATATTGAAAAATAATTACTTTAAAAATTACATTAAAAGGATCAAAATATTTCTCTCAAAAAATTGAATTATCATAATTCAATATATATAAATATCTAAATTTAAAAATTTGATCAATTCTTAAAATTTATTTTATTTTGATACATAGTAAAGCACGAAAAAAATATTTACAAATCTCTAACATTTGTTTTTATAACAAATGATATCACATTTCAAAAATAGAAACATTTGATTTTAATCATATATAAAAATAATTATAGTAACAAATTAATTTGTGAGATGAAAATGAAAAATGAATTATTATTTTTTTCTCTTTAAATGCATATATCCATACATAACACTCACATTTTCAAAGTATCTCATTTTAAGAAAAAAAATAATAATATTAATGCTATTTGTAACAAATACACTTAGAATGCTAATTAATAAAATAAATTTGCATACAAAATATCACAATCAAATATTGATCAATTTATGCAAATTCATAAAACAAATAAAAATTTTAAAATAATTTTTCCTAAGATTATTTCAATAGGGAAAACAAAATAAGATTAAATATACAATATAAGATATAATATTATCATACCAAAAATATAATTTTTATTTCTCTTGGAACTTTCATAAATTTAAGATTAAAATAAAATTGTATCGATTATTAAATACATTAAATTTATATTAAAAATAAATTCAAGCAAAATTGAACTTTCATAAAAATTATATCTCTTCTTAGATTGTTGGAAAATTTCATATAATTATATAAATTGAAATAAATAAATAAATATCACATGCAATTTCAATAGTAACAAACATCAACAATTAAATAAATAAAATAAAGCATAGGATAGAGAAAAAATACATATATGGTGGATCGAGGTGTGTAAACACTGTCATGAGAAGAGATACGCCTCTTCTATGCACAGGGTTGAATGTCCCAAGATATAACTATCCAAGGAGTCAAGGTGCAAGTAGGACGTCCCTATATTGAACCGATCGCGAATCCCATTACCTATAAATCAACAAGTATATCATATACATAAAACATCACAAAATATAATTTCTCTCTATTTTTATATCTCAATAAAATATACTATTTCATATACTATCATCATATAGTATCACACTATTTTATTCAAATTTTCCTTCATCACTTTTATATTCTCCTATCTCTCACTATATATTTCTTTCATTCTTACGCACACATATATAATGTATATAGTATGCAACTCTTGTTATAATATTAAATACTCATAATATTATAATAAATAAAATTACTAATTATACACATAAATATTATTGTAACACACACACACACATATATAATAGAATTCATAAATTTATTTTAATAAATTTTATAACTTAATCACAATAATAATTTAATAAACATGTAATTAGAATACATAATTATAACCATTATAAATATGTTATTAATAATAATTTCATTAAATAAAATAATATAATTTATATATAAAATATTTAATTTTAAATTATTTTTGTAATACTTTTTTTAAAAACTAGTCTTACCATTGTTGATTCCGAAATCATTTTCCTTTTTAGAGAACCGGTTGGATATCAATTTGCTAAGAACCGATTCTCGGTGACTCTTGCATAAAGAAACTCTTTCTCGCTCTGTCTCTCTCTCTCACTCGAAATATATATACACTAGCGTAATACTTGTGTCTGAAAGCAGGTGTATAAAAAATTGAATTTAATTTAATGTTGTTTCTAATTTAATTTCTATAAACTAATATTTCAATATTATTAATTTAATATCCATATATTATATCTAAATGTTTTATAAATTGGATGTCCATATATATATATATTACATTTTCTCGTTATATTATTTATTTAGTTTAAATTTAGTAAATTTAATGTTCCAATATTATTACTAAGTTTGATGTTGATTTTTTTTTTTTTAGTTTTCGTGAATTTAATATTCATAATTTTTGTACATTATTTTTGTTGGACCACATATCTACCCAAAAGGAGGGTGAATTATGTAGTTATAAAAATTTAAACAATTAAATCTCAAATACACAAGTTATCAATTGTCTTAATTGATTATTATCTTGATATTCAATAGAAATGTATTTGTTGGAATATTCGATATTATTGTTATTTGTATATAGGGAAAGTCAAATATGTAGATTAGGAAAATTATTATTAGTTATTAGTTAGTTTTCTTATTTATTTCTAATTACTCCTATACATAGTCTCATTGTACAATTAGAAAAAAATAATACAATTGATTATTTTATTTAATTTGGCATTAAAGCTAAAACTAAACCCTAGCTAGCCACTTCCCTTGTAGCTGTCGCCGACCCTTTACAAACCGTTGATGATCGTCGTCGAACCCTTACAACTGTCAACGACCTTCGCCGGCCTCCTACAATAGCGGACGAAGCTTTGCTGGCACTCCTTATAGCCAGGCAATGACTGAAGGCCTTCCTACAGCCTACGACGAGCTCCCTTTACAACTGACAAGAACTCGCGGCCCTCTATAACCAACAACGAATCCTCGTTGGTCCTCTATAAGATGTCGATAGCACTCGCCGATCCCCTACAGCCATCGACGAGCACTCGCGACCCTCTACAACCGACGATGAAGCCTCATCGGTCCTCTACAAGCCGTCGATAGCACTTACCGAAACCCTAATAGCTACGATAACTTCGCATTGGTCCCTTACAACTGCTGATAGTCTTGTCGGAACCTTAACAGTTGACAAAATCGATCTCACACAGTTCGTACGAAATCGATCTTGCAAGGTTCGTTCAATTGCAGCTCAGGCCCTGTCTCGTGAGATTTATTCGATTTCAGTTTACGTCTTGTCTCGCAAGATTAGTTCAATAGTAGTTCTGACCATTTTCTCGCGAGATTAGCTCGTTGAAGGTTAACCCGACGATCCTCAACCTTTGACGATATTTCATCTACTTTCACTATGTCCGTCGTTACTTAGGAATCCACCCCAAGGTCCAGCCAACTCACCGAACCAAAGAATCTCTCTTCCAAATCCCAATCTATCCAGATTACCTCTGTTCGACTAAATGGAACCAAATTCTTGCGTTGGTCTTAATCGGTGCGAATGTATATCCTTGGAAGAAGGCGGATGGGATATTTAACCAGTGATGCAAAGGAGCCCGCCATCAAATATCCACTGCATACAACTTGGGATGCTAAAAACTCCATGGTTATGACATGGCTCGTGAACTCTATGGATGAAGAAATCAACTATAACTACATATGCTACCCTACAGCGAAGGAACTTTGGGACAATGTCAATCATACGTATTCTGACCTGGGAAACCAATCTCAAAAGTATGAGTTGACTCTAAAACTCCATGATATTCGTAAAGGCGAAGACTGTATCACCAAGTATTTCAATTCATTAAAGAGAATATGGTAAGATCAGGATATGTTCGACGATCATGAATGACATTGGACCAAGGATTAAAACCACCATATGAAGTTGGTGGACGATGATCATGTTTTTAAGTTCCTTGCAGGATTAAAACTGGAACTTGACGAAGTTAGGGTACGAATCATTGGTCGTCAGCCTCTTCCCTTAATTAATGGGGTTTTCTCGGAGGTCTGAAGGGAGAAGACCCATCTGAACGTTATGCTCAACAAGCAGCAGATTATCGGTCCTACAGCTGCTCTAATTAACCAGTCTGCTTTGGCTGCTGCTAATGCTAACTCCAGTAGATTTCAACGTCGAGTAGAAGAACGCCCTCGTATATGGTGCAACTACTGCAACAAGCCTCGTCATACACAGGAAACATGCTGGAAAATCCATGGAAAATTGATAAAATTGAAAAGCAACAAGTCGGGAGAAAAATTTAACCGATCCTATTGGTAGCACGTAAATACGTCGCCACTTTCACCGCAAGTGTATGGGTCAAGTTTTAGTATAGATTAGACGAGTTAGGGTTATCGTATCCACAGAGATTGGATTAAACGGTCGTTGAGTACGGCGATTATCATAACCTAACTTTATCTAAGCGATAAAAATGTAGTTTTTATATTAATAATATACTAAACTAATTAAACTATTTATACTATATTGAGACGTTTAGGGGAATAGATTATCTAGGGATTAACTTCATTTACTTAAACGCGTTTGGTTTCGTTTAGTTAACAATAAAGGTATTCGACCTATCTAACAATCTCAGTATTGTAAACTCATTCACTCCATCTCCCGGGTGTAAAGTGAATAAATATATAACTTCGCGTTAACACCGAAGTCCCCCTCTAGCATTTTGTAGAACACATAGTCACATGAGTCTTACCCCAACGTCATGGATTGCATACTTTCTAACGCCCTCCCAGGTCATTAGATCACCGCGTTGTGTTTAAACCCTAGTCTGAATCCGGGGCTAACTCTCCCGAATGTCAAACACGGATTTCTCAATATATCTAAACAAGTATATAATGGAAACACAAGAATGGTAAACACAATCGAATAGCGAATAACAACTGTTAAAGAAACACAATTCAAACAAACGACATTTTCACAAACTATATCAATCCCATAGATAATCCATGTTTAGCTAATGGCCATAACTATATATTCAATGCTAAATGAGCTAAACATGCTCAAACAAACTACCAAAGTTAAGAAATAAAGAAAGAAACGAAGGAACTTAGCCGTTATCCGAAGATCTGATGCTAAAACCACTCCGAGAGCGTTTCTCCTTCTTCAAAATGTGATATTCTTCTTCAGGTTTGGATGAGCTCTCCCCAAAACCTCTTAAAAATATGCCTCTAATCTCTATTGAGGTCTAATTCTGAAAATAATGAGAGGAGGCCAGGATATGGGAACAAAAATATCTCAAAATATATAAAAACACACACTTTACAGGTGCAGGATTAACCGCTGTAGCGACGAGTATGTTAGCTATGGTCACCGCTGCAGCGGTGGCTTGATCGCTACAGCGGTGGTTCATCAGTGGTTACTCTGTTGTTTTACTACTGTAGTGGTGGACTCACCACTGCAGCGGTGGACAGACATAGTGAAATTGAGCTCCTATTGTTTTACCACTACAGCGGTGGACAACTTGACATTTTTCATCATTTTTCTACAGTTCTTCCACCACCGTTCTACCGATTAGCTTGATTTTCAAACGTTTTAGCTTCTTTTCGTCCCAAACACCTAATTTATACAAAAACAAATAAAATATAATTAAAATAAATTAAAACATAATAAAAATACTCAAAAACTACCAAATTCGGTTTGGAAATAAATGGATAATCACCTATCATTCCGTGCATGAAGTTGCAACCACTCTATTCAACAAAGGGCAGATTGATCAACTTCTAAAACTTCTGACTGGAAATCCATCATTCGGTACTCCTAATGCTTCCTTAGCTTAAACATGTAGCAACTTTAGAGCATTTTCTTGTTCCTTAAACTTAGCGCCTTGGATTATCGATTCAGGTGCTTCTGATCATATGACAAGTTTTTATTAATTTTTTCAATACCTATTCATCATGTTCTGGTAACAAAAGAATTAGGATTATAGATGATAATTTCTCACCCATTGCAGGAAAATGCCAAATAAAAATATCAGATAGTATTAATCTAAAAATTATCCTTCACGTTCCTAAACTTACTTGTAACCTCTTATCTGTAAGTAAACTATTGCGAGATTCTAACTGTCATGCCATGTTCTCTAAATCTCAATGTTTATTTCAGAACCAGAGCTCGAGGAAGATGATTAGCAGTGTTAGACTGGTGGATGGCTTTTATTACTTCGATGATAACTCCTTAAGGAATAAAACAACTCACGGCCCTAGTGGTATGAGTTCAACGTTTGTTCATGATAAAATCATGTTTTGGCACCTTAGACTAGGACATCCAAGTTTTCAATATCTTAAACATTTGTTTCTGACTTTATTTAAGAATATGGATTGTTCTTCTTTTCATTGTGAAAGTTTTTTGTTTGCAAAAAATCAGCATACTTCTTATATTTCAAAATCATATCATGTATCCAAATATTTCTATTTAATTTACAGTGATGTATGGGATCCCTCAAAATTCACAACACTATCCAAAAAAAGATGGTTTGTGACATTTATTGATGATCACACACGTTTATGTTGGACATATTTGATGTGTGCAAAATATAATGTAGAAACTTTATTTAAAGATTTTTGCATTATACTCGAAAACCAATTTCAAATGAAACCTAACATTCTTTTCACAAATAATGGAAGAAAATATTTCAACGAATATTTAGGCAATTTTTTGAAAAACAAATGGTATTCTACATCAATCCACATGTTGTGACACGCCCCCAACAAAATGGCATTGCTGAATGAAAAAATAAACACTTACTCGAAGTTGCATGTGTACTCATGTTTTTTATGCATATTCCAAAATACTTGTGGGGCGATGCTCTTTTAACAACTGCATATTTACTAAATCACATGCCTACATGTATTCTAAACTACACCACACTATTTGATAATTTCAAAACACATTTTCTAACTTCTAGGATATCAGTTGACCTACCTTTTAAAGTATTTGACTGTACCTACTATGTTCATATTACTTGCCAATTTCGATCTAAACTTGATCCTAGAGTAGAAAAATATGTTTTCATTGGTTATGTACCAAATCAAAAATGGCATAAGTTTTAAAAATGTTTATTTGTTTGACAAAAATCCCCTTCAGGGAGAGAATCTAATGGAATGGAATTTTTGGGTCACTAATGATCCTTTCCCTACTACAGTATTATAAATTTATACTCCAAATCAGTAAAAAATAGGTGATAAAAATATTGAAAAACAAAAAGGAATCCCTACTAGGACACTAGTACTGAGCATAATTCCATCATGAACAGATGAAAAAAATACCATGATCACGTACTGAGTTGTGGGTTTATAATTATACTCGGAGAGGTACAAAGAACAATACAGATCAACCTACTATTCTAGCACAAGATCAATCCGACTCCCCAAGTAATGATCCAAGTATTCTTATCTCTCTGCCATCACCCAATGATCCTTCTCACCAAGGTAATCCTATCTCTTTACCATCTCCTAACGAACCTTCTCATTCCAGTATCCCTTCTGATCTCAATATTCCTATAGCCATCAGTAAAGGAGTCAGAACCTACACCAATCACCCCATATCTAGATATGTATTCTACACAAAACATTCTGAACCATAGCCTTTACTTTTAAAGTTATTAATCTGTTTATTCTAAGGAACATTGAGGAAGCACTAGGTGATCCAGGTTGGAATCTAGTAGTTTTGGAAGAGATGAATGCTCTTAAATGGAGTGGTACATGGGAAATAATTGATTCACCAAAAGATGCAAAGATAGTTGGGTGCAAGTGGGTATTCACAGTCAAGTGTAAGGTAAATAGAAGTATAGAACGGTACAAAGAAAGGCTTGTGGCTAAAGGGTTCACACAGACATATGGGATAGACTACAAAGAAATGTTTACTCGAGTTGCTAAGATAAACTTGATTCGAGTTCTATTGTCCCTAGCAGTGAATCTTAATTGGTGATAGGTGTGAAAAACCTATCTATTTCCAATCTGAATTTGTTAGTTTTTGAATATGTTTATATAGTATTTTATTATGCTTTAATTAGTTTTCATACTTTTTGTATAAATCAGGTTTGTAGGGTAAAAAGATAGGAAACTGGAGCTAAAACGATGAGATCGAACCAAAGCGGTTCGAAGTTACGGTGGATAAACAAGCTCGGAGGCTAAAAGATGAAACAAGCCCACCGCTTAGGCGTCCAAACTACCGCCTAAGCGGTGAAAATACAGAGAAGACCAAAATGTTACTGACGGACGACTGCCTAGGCGAAGATTCTATTGCCTAGGCTGAAATCCAGCAGAAGACGAAGAAGGGCTAATTACAGTCGCTCGCCTAGGCGAAGTTTTCTTCGCCTAGGCGCAAATCCAACAGAATCTTCTCCCAGTCCACCGCCTATTTCACCGCTTAGGCGATCAGACCGAACTGACCTAACTCTGCCTAAGCAAAATTTCCACCACTTAGGCGGATTTGCCCTGCAAAGTCTTGAGATATTTTTAGGATATTTTTGCTATAAATATCCCATCTCCTCCCCTTTGGCTGGTATCTTTCTTCCCTCTTTTGCATTTTTGAGCCTCTTAGGATATATTTAAGCCAAGGGTTAGGAATTTTAGTGATGGAGCTCGCATCCTGAAGTGGAGAAGATGGCGAATCGATCGTTGAGTGTTCTTAGCGGTTTATCTTCGGACGAGGCTAAATTCTTCGATTATTTTTTCTTATTTCTTTATCTTAGGAGCATGTGAGCATATTTAGCTCGTTATTTTCTTGTATATGCGGCTATGACCCCAAGTTAAATATGGATTGTAGTAGGGATTAACATATAATTTATAAATACGTTGTTTGAATGATTTTGGTGTTGCGTTTATGATTGTTCTTCGTAGTTTGATTGTATTTATCGTATTGTTTGTTTATTATGCCTGGATTGATAAATGGAGAATACGGGATTTTGACAAACCCTAGATTCGAATTAGGGTAAACAAACACCACGATTCTATAACCAGGTCGGGGTTTGAATCGTAGACAATCGATGACGTTGGGCAAGACACACGCTACCTAGGGTCGTTAAGATGTTGAGGGGGACTTCTTCGTTGGCTCAAAGTTGCGTTATATCTCTCGTCTTACACTCGGAAGAGGTGGCGAGGAAGTTTTAGAACGGAGATTGTCGATAGGGTAAATACAATGCGACGATCCAATAACCCGGGAGGGAGTTAGATTGTGTGCAATCAATGACGCTAAGCGAGACTCGCGTGACCTAGGGTCATTAAAACATTAAGGGGGACTTCTTCGTTGACTCGAAGTCATGTATTCTCCCGTCTTACACTCGGAAGAGGTGGCGGTGGAGTTTACGTACCGAGGTTGTCAAATAGGTCGAACAACGTAAACGTAAGTAAATCAAAATCGAACACGTATTTGTAAACACGTTAATCCCTATGCAATTCTTCACCCTAAAACATATTAGCATATTAGTGTAGTTAATTTAGGATATATTAGTATTAGTTTAAGTAATTAAATACATTTATTTTTGCCTAGATAAAGTTAGGTCACGACAAACGCGGTATTCGATAGTAACGACAACAATCCCTGTGGATACGATAACTCGATCATAACGATCACACTATACTAAAACTTAGATCTCGTATACTTGCGAGTGTAAGTAGCGGCGTGTCATTTCCCGCGCTACTAATTGGCCACTACACCAATTAGACGTGAAAAATGCCTTTCTAAATGGAGACTTGGAGGAAGAAGTGTTCATGAGTTTACCACCAGGCTTTGAAAGAAAGATAGGACAAGGAAATGTGTGCAAGCTAAAGAAGTCACTATATGGCCTAAAACAGTTTTCTAGAGTGTGGTTTAAACACTTTGGAACCACTGTAAAAGGTCATGGTTATCAATAAAGCCAAGCAAATCGTACTATGTTCTATAGACACTCAATTGATAGAAATATTTCCATTTTAATTTATGTAGATGATATCATCTTAACAGGAAGTGATAGTGACGAGTTGGGAAGACTTAAAGGAAAACTTGCCGATAATTTTGAAATCAAAGTCTTAGGTCCGTTGAAGTATTTTCTTGGAATGGAATTTTCTAGATCAAAGGGAGGCATATTTGTAAGTCATAGAAATTATGTACTCGACCTACTGAATGAAACAGGGATACTCGGGTACAAAGTTGTAGAAACTCCAAGCGAACCGAATAAGAAGTTAGAATCGGCCAAACCTGAAGTTGTGACAAACTGAGAACAATATGAAAGACTAGTGGGGCGATTAATCTACTTATCACATACCCGTCTAGATATAGCCTTTGCCGTAAGCATGGTCAGCTAATTTATGCACTCACCACAATAAGAACACTTTGAGGCTGCCTATAGAATCCTAAGGAACTTAAAGGGTACCCCCGGAAATGGAATTTTGTATAAGAAACGTGGCCACCAACTTATAGAGGTTTATACCGATACAAACTGGGCTAGGAGCGTCACGGACAGGAGATCGACCTCCGGTTACTGTACCTTTGTTGGTAGGAACTTTGTTACATGGCAGAGCAAGAAACAGAATGTCGTAGCTAGAAATAACGCAGAAGCGGAGTACAGATCAGTGGCTCACGGCATCTGTGAAGTGTTATAGATTAATAGATTACTAGAAGAATAGAAGATATCTAATTCAACACCTATGAAGTTCTACTATGATAACAAATTAGCCATTGCAATTGCTTACAATCCGGTGCTGCATGATTGGACAAAATATGTGGAAATGGACAAGCATTTCATCAAGAAAAAGATCGAGAGTGGACAAATATGTATGCCATATGTACCGACTACCGAACAGATAGTAGACATTCTAACAAAAGAATTACCAAAGAAGATATTCTACTATCTAGTATGCAAGCTGACAATAGAAGATATCATCATACCAGCTTGAGGGAGAGTGTTTGAATATTCGAGATATGATTATTATTATTATTATTATTATTATTATTATTTGTATATAGGGAAAGTCAAATATGTAGATTAGGAAAGTTATTATTAGTTATTAGTTAGTTTTCTTATTTATTCCTAATTACTCCTATATGTAGTCTTATTATACAATTACAATTGATTATTTTATTCAATTGTATTTAACTAAGTGCACACCCAAACAACAGAAATATAAAAAGTAGTACACAACGATTTATCCTAGTTCCGTAAACTACTCTTGCCTACATCCAGTCCCCCGAGCTCCACAGGGCTTTCACAATCTACAAATCTCTTGATTCATTTCCTAGCTAGGAATCAAACCCTAATGCTTTTCACAGGTTCAGCATTAATCTAATTCTTTTCTAGGCTCAAAATCAAACATTTACATTTTTACACTATTACACTTTTCCCTTTTCACAAGCGTAAGAAAAACCTTATCTCTTTTTAGGTTAAAGATTAACATAATTCTATTACAGGAGGAATCAAAACATAATCCTTTTAAAAGGTTAAAGATCAAACTAAAGATTAAACCCTAATTACCTTAATTAGACACTATCCCAAATATGTCTAATCCACTCACACTTGCAAATATAAAAAAAATTCACAAGTTTCTTTACACAGGAGCTTCTACCAACTGAAAATAATTATGCTCAATTAATGTCCGAAAAACTATGTAATAGAACTACGTCAAAAATAAATATGATATAATTCAATTTAAAGCACAGATAATATGTAATTAGATTTTGCAGACAAAACTGTTTATTAAGATATACAATATTTTCAAATAAGAAAAAGTTTTTTCTAAAACAAGTATTTGTAGACACGAGATTTTGACTGTCCAGATAATTTTTTTATTTTAATTTATAATTTATTTTATTTTGTTTTTGGAAAAATACAAAAAAGAGAAAAAAAAAAAAAAAAAGAGAGAGAATAGAAAATAGAAAAATCAGAAACAAAAAAAATAAATGAAAAAATACAAAACTATATATATATATATATAAATTTTGGGAAAGAGGGAGAGAGAGAGAGAGTGTGTGATAGAGAAAGAGAAAAGAGTGAAGTAGGGAGGGGGGGAGTTGAACCCAAGATTTTGATGAGCAATTAAGTATTCATAATTTTGGTGGAACTAATAGTTTTATTGAGTATTTCAGATTTATAGTTTCATGTGTCTGATTAAAAAGAAAAATCGTTGAAGAAAACATAAAGGGCGCAAGATGAACATAATGAAAATATGAAGAGTTTTTGAAGACGCTGAAGAAAAATAGATAAAAACAACTCTTTACTTATATACTCTTAATGCAAGCTGAATTAGGATCATGCAAGACACTTAAAATGAGTTAATTTTATATGTGTCATGATAAGAAGTGATAAATTTAAGATCCTAAGATAAGATATTTTATGTACTTCTTATGTGAAATGATTTCGATAATTGACCAAATTAAAAATTATGTTTAAACTATAAAAAAATGTATTTTCGGGTCAATTCAGTCAATTAGCAAAAGGGGTCGGTCGACTTATTAAAACAATAAGTTTTGGGAGTTAAAATAGAGTCTTACTGATCCAATTGGTAAAGCGAGAAAAACAATCGATTAACCGTTTGAAATAGTGGCTGAAATGGATGTGGAAGTGGGCACTATGCATAATTCGGTCAATTGACAGATAAGGGTCGATCAACTGTTTGATTTAGTGGATGAAATTGGTGAAATAGAGATACCGGTTGATCGAGTAGGTCAATTAACTAGGCAAGTTGGTCAACCGACTGGGTAGGTCAGTCAACTAACTGGGTGTAGTGCCAATGAATAATTCAAGCCTGGTACAGGTTGGTCTGGTAGCGTGAATATTACGTCGCTACTTTCACTGCAAGTGCATGGGTGAAATTTTATAAAATAGTGAATAAGTAGGGTTGTCGTATCCATAGGGATTAGATTAAATTGTCGCTAAGTACCACGATTATCATAACTGAATTTTATTTAGGTGATAAAAATAGGGTTTTTGTTTTTATAATTAATATACTAAATTAACAATTAATTAATATATAATACTAAATATATTATATGGGAATAGATTATCTAGGGATTAACTTCGTTTACGTATACGTGTTTAATCCAATCTAGTTTACATTAACGGTGTTTAAACTATTCGACAATCTAGGTATCGAAAACTCACTCACTACCTCTCCCGAGTGTAAGAATATGTGACTTTGTGTCAATGTCGAAGTCCCCCTCGAGCGTCTATACGACACTTGGTCACATGAGTCTTATCCCAATCTCACGGATTGCACACTTTCTAACGCCCTCCCGGTTCATTAGATTATCGCGTTGTGTTTAAACCCTATTCCGAATTTGAGGTTACCTCTCCCGAGTGTCAAACCCCGATTTCTCAATTTATGTAAACAAGCATAAAAATGAAGAAGAACGGTAAACACAATTAAATAGGCAAGAACAACCGATAATGAAATAAAAATTAAACAAACGACGTATATTAGTAAACTACAATAATCCCATAGATAATCAGTGTTCAGCTCATGGCCATAACCATATATTAAATGATAAACAATATATACATGTTCAAACAACGAAAACCAAGTTAAGAATAAAGTGAGAAACAAGGGAGAATAGTCGTTATCTGAAGGTGGCGTCCGTACTAACTGCTCTGATATTGTTTCCGCTTTTCCAATTGAGCTCTTCCTCTTTGGTTAGTTGAGAGATATTAAGAACACTCCAAAAACATTCCCCTAGGTTTTCTAAGAACAATAGGAACAAATGGGAACAAAAGGGAAACAAAAGAAAATATCTAAAACAGGTGGAGCCTTACCGCTGCAGTGGTGGATTCATTCCTGCAACGGTGGGCATGTCGGTAGGCTTTCTACTTTATCACCGCTGCAACGATGGGCAATCAGAACTTAAGGAACTCTATGTTGTTTCACCGTTACAGTGTGGGATGATCGTTGCATTGAATATTTGATCCTCTTGATCGTTTTTCCACCGCTTTTCTCGTTTTTTGACTGTTTTCGCTCCTAACCCCTGTTTTAAACAAAAATAAATAAAAACAAATTAAAACTTAATAAAACTACTTGAAAACTACCAAATTCGATTTGAAAATAGATAGATAAAATTCACCTATCACAGTTGATCGAATAGTAGTAGTCGATCAACCGACTACGTCAGTTAACTTTTGGCTGATTTGGTCTCTTGGTCAATAACTATCCATTTTTTGTGATTCTAAGAGAGGGATTTGGGGAATTTAAGTGATATTCAAATATGTTTGACTTATTATGTGATCCCTATTAATTTGGTCTATATCTTTTGATATTCTCTTAATTAATCTGGTTTAATATTTTCTATTCTTATGGTTTTAAATTACGAAAACTTTTATGGACCTAAATTAGTGTTTCAAAGAATAATTTTAAATGAAGCATACCTAAATTGACAGGATATGACTTATGGAGTCTTAGAGTGTTATTTTATGACATATCTTCGAAAAACTAGCCCTTGGAGGACTAGTTCTAGGTTTATTAATAGAGACCTGCAAGAATTGAATTAAGCAAATCAAGAACATCAGTTTTGAGATTTTCTAAGAGTGATATTATTGCTGAGATTTGTACGAGAGATTATATTCAAGTTCTTGATCTAAAGCGTTTGCTATTGGCTTCACCGGTTTGAGTTTAAATTACGAAATCATTCTTTCTATTGGCTTCACTGGTTTGAGTTTTAAATGGTTTTTTCTTGATTTTATCTAATTATGTGCTTAATTTGTGCTACCCACTTTATTATTTAATCAAATTTTATTTGCCTCACATTGTATCTTGTTGCTATATGTGTTTCAATGACAATGTGTGTTTTGATAATGTCAATATTAGTGATATGATGATATCATATTGATATTATTAGACATAAATTATATGTTTCAATGTATATTAAATTGAACCATACCTTGAGTGTACTAACCAAAATGATATTTTAAGTTTAAGTATTAAGATTCAATTATACATTGCGTGTGCTAACTCTTGTGGAATTTTAAGTGTGAAATGTAAGTATAATTTCGATATCAAGAGCACAAGACTTAGATAAGATTAAGTTTATAGAATGTTACTCTTGAAGAGATTATATATTTCACTCATTAGGATATACACATACACACACTCCCCCCCGAGAGTGCATACATTCATGATATTAGAATTTTGAACATATTCATTATTTCAATATATCATGATACATGTGATCAACATATGATTACTTGGAAAATTCACATATTAATCACAATACGCTTAAATTGAGAAAACTTATTTTCAATATAATCAAAAGATACATTACAAACAATACTTGATTTAACATGTTAAAGATACTTAATATATGTTTCCATCATGATATAATATGTTAAACATGTCCAATATGAGTTTATATCATTATATATATGATTGATTTGATCAATACATGCATATACGTAATTTTCATATTTTGATTAATATTCTTAAAATGAGAAAACTTGATTTTTCATGACGAGTTTTGTTGATAGTGTTCATAATATGTTAGTATATGTTTGATTAAGATATTTTCGTGATATATATGTTATATAATCAAGTTTATAACAATGGATTGACGATTAATTGGTATTTTTACTGTAGTGCATGAAAAATTACGTTTTTGCATGAAATTTGTTGCACTATATGTTTGATCATGTTTTGTTTCATGCAAATAACCTATGTGATGATATATATGTTATGTTGAATAATATGGCTCATATAAATGGTATTTAAATGTTATACATGAAATTTTTACATACATTATACATATATATAAGATTCCATGAGAACATAAACGAATCTTAATTTAGCAACCTCATTTGACTTTTAAAATAATTCTCATTAACATCATGGAGCCAAATCTTTTCAATATATGATATTTATTGCTTCATATACTTTTTGTCTAGATTTAAACAAAGCATGGGTTGTATTTATGATGGTTGTATACTCTTTATTCAAATTACCAGCAGAGAATGTGAATCTTGACCCTTGTGTATTTAAAATAGCATAACTCTTTCAATACTTGTTCAAAATTAATAAATCTTATATGGTTTTACACCATATTGATTATATATCAGTAAAAGTTGTTTGAGTTGTCCAAATCTGAACGTTTTCTCAGAAAACAGCAGCCGGTGTAAAAAACGCAGTATAAATCTTTGTTCACTCAATTGACCGTATCTCACTCATTTTATGTCCAAATGAGATGATTCTTTTTTATATGAAAAATTCATTCAATATGATTTAAATATGTGCTTAGTATACATTATTTGGATATGTCCTTATTGTCCAAATATACCCATTTATTGAAACATCAGTATCTACAAGTAAAAATATGAGGTGGACCTTTGTTTATTTTAAAGGGCTTTATCTTTCTCAAATCTTGACCAAATCTGATGTGTAATATATGCTTGGAAAGATAATTCAATATTCTATCTATATGTATTAATTGAGCATGGATCCTATCTACCTAGTCAAATAAAATGTTGCATATTTTAAGTCTAAAGTTGTAGCAAATTTTGAAATTTGCTGAGAAGAGTTAGTACTAAGGAGCCTCTTTGCTATAATGATCTAAGGGACAAGAGGAAATGGTTATGAGGACTTAGCTTCATTCTTGGCTGATATTATACCATTTTTGGCTATATAAATGAAGTCGAAATATGTGGGATAATAAAGAATCACATACAAGAGTTTACAAGGGTTATATATCAAAGATTTCCAAGTTCTCATACTATATTTTTTAGGAATTTCATTTTGATTCTTATTCTTATACTTTCTTTATTATCATTCTTATACTTAAAGTTCTTCTATCATTTCTCGAGTGATATTTGTGAGAATCACTAAACACTAGTGAGTCAAAGTATTGTAATATTTATAGACAATGTTTAGAGCTCCAAGGTCGGTTTTTATAAATTAGATTAAAAAACCGTTATAGTGTTATTTTGAGAGATTGTACTTCATTGATACATCAAAGCAAGAATATCATCAACGAACACCACATCAAAGATCAATTTGTAAAGAAATTGAAGAAGACCAAATGAGATGCCTTTGGCTGTGACGAACCAATCTCGCCACCAAATGAGGTGTCTTTGGCTATGACGAACCAATCTCGTCAAAAAAAAGATTAAGTGAAAGGTGTGGTCTTCACCCATAAGAAGATTGTGAAAATGTTTGATCTTCACTCATAAGCAAATTGTGGAAAGGTTTAATCTTTAGTCAAAAGAAGATTGTCATAAGTTTAATCTTTACCTGTGAGAAGATTGTGAAAGGTTGATATTTACCTGTAAGAAGATTGTAAAAGGTTTAATCTTCACAAGTAAGAAGATTAAGGATTAGTGAATTAGAACTCTCTGTTGGGAGCGCGGAAGAGTAGTAGAAGATTGAAAAGTTTGATTTGAGATTTTAGTAGACTGATTTTGTAGTTAAAATGAAAAGTTTTTAAATACCCAATTCATCCCTCTTGGGTCAATCTCTGGGCTAACAATTGGTATTAGAGCTCGTGTCTATGGGATCGAGCTTAATCGCATCGTAGAAAAGATCTAAAATGTTTCTCGCCCCATTGTGCACAAGAAATGAATACAGTGGGAAAGTACAGTTGGAATGTATCAAAGGAAGAAAATGAACCAAACAACTTTGGTTTGGAGGTACAAGCTTTTACATCTTCTATACTCATTGAGAATATTAATTTTGATAAATCTATTGTCAATGATATATTAAATGATACATGTTGTAGTAGAAATGGTAGAGATGATAATAATGATGATGATGAAACAACACATGTTGCAATTGATAAATTATTACGTCTTATTCAATATTTTGCTAAAGAGTTTTAAATTGAAAAGGAAAAATAAATTCATTTGAAAATAAAGAAAATGATTTCAAAAATTCAAGATTACATATTTCGGAAAGTTATTTGGAAATAAAAAGGTTTTGTGATGTTGTCTTGGAAATAAATAATTTGATTGATAAAGTTAAATATTTTGATAATAAAAATAAATAATTTTTTGAAAAATGATTTAAATTGCCTAAAGAATAATATTGCAAGTTCTAGAAATCTTGAAAATGGATTAAATCAAGATATTAAAAAGTCTAAACTTGAAAAAGATTTTTTTTCATAAAAAATACGATTTCTCGAAAGTGAGTATAAATCTTTGAAAAATAATTTTGAAAATGTTACTTCAAAGAAATTTTGTTTGGAAATAAACTTTGAAGATTTTATGAAAGATCTTTAGAAATCAAAATTGAAACTTAAATCGATTGTTAAAAAATATAGAGATTTTGATTCTAAGATAATTAAGAATTGCAATAGATGTTATACCTCATATTCTAATCATTCTCATTATATTGTCAATGATAGAGTACTATTGTTAAAAAATCAAGAATTATCTACATCACATGACAACCGAAACAGATTCAAAATATAAGTGTTATTATTGTAATAAGATTGATCATTATGAGTTCTCATGTCCTTATCATTAATATAATTTTGAGACTAACCGAAACAGATTCAAAATGATATGGATACCAAAAGGGGATACAAAGTGCAATATTACAGAAAATTACACTTTTGTGAGTAGAAATCACAATAAAGTTAAGAAGAAGACACCGAAACCAAGATGGTTAGCCAAAGTGGAATCTAAGTTTCCACATGTTGTGAAGAATGAGCGTAATGGGAAAAGGAAGTTCAATAATGGACATCAAAGATCCACATCAACTAAAAACTTCAACTATATGAGGTTTCAAGGATACAAGAATGTTGAATCAAAAAATGTATCCAAATCAAGAACTAATATCAATGCCTATGTTCATAAAGGTAAATCAATTGCAACGGCAAATGAAGGTACATCTAACTCTCGTACTCCTAAATTTATAAAATTTGTGAAAGTGTTAGATGCTCGGCTTGTTAATTAAACAAGTTAGTATGTGTTTCTTAGGCATGCTTCTTAATGATTGTACTTATTGTCTATAGACACGTGAAATAATAGTGGTTCTTTAAAAATCATAAAATAGTTTTATTACTATTATATGATATATGTATTTTAAGTAATAACCTTATATGTGTAGATATGCATTAATCATTTATAGATATATTGTTTGCATTGGCTTATATCTAAACTTACATGTATTAGACTTTTATACTATTATTTGCTAATATGTGATTCAATTGTTACTATGTTTTTGTGGTTTAAATTAGTTTTTCATTGAATCATATTAAGTGTTTTGAATGTTATATATGTTCACATATGCTTAAACACTTTTAAACACCTTTAAATGAATGAGTTTTTGGTAAAATTTGATTAATAGTTTTTGAAAGGTATAATAAAATTTTGACCAGAATTTTTAAACAAAATTTTTGACAACCTTCACTGTTTTTGCTATGACTTTCATTCTATTTATCGGAATGACTTGAATTTTTTTTGTGTGTGGTTTTAGACAATATTAAGAGTGTCTAAAATAGATTTAAATATTTATTTGGTCAAAATCCAGATTCGTGTAATTATAATGCATTCGAAATATTTTCTTACCAAGAAATTATTTGACAGCATTAATACATTATCTTTTAAACTTGATTGTATTGTTCCAAATGGTAAATCAACAAGTTTTATGCATTATTTTGAATATATAAACATTCTAAAAAAAATTGTAACTATTTGGATCTATTTATTATGCATTTAATTGATAAAATTCAATTATGAACTAATCTAATTTATAATGAGTTGCAGTGTATTTTCTTAATTTGTACACCATGACAAATGCTATAATTTATAATTAAATAAGTTGGTTTAATATGTCAAGACTTTCATATCTCATTAATTATATTTTGAATCTATATATATTTCCATAATGAGTTTTAAATGTCAATTTGACAATTTGAGTTAGTAGTATTCAAAATTCAATATATAACTCATGTTTGTTGGTTTTGGTTTTGATTTTAAAAATCTATCTTTTAGACCATTGTCTCAACTTAAAAATTCAAAATTCATGCATGTGATACAATTATATTCGTTGTTTACTAATTACATGAAATTTATGTGATATATGTTAAATACATGATATTATTCAAATTAAAGGAATATACATTATCATTGGTGACTATTGTTAAATTCATACTTGGATAAGCTATTGTTTACGATCTTTTTGACAAGTATGTTTAAAGAGTTCATGTTATAAATATTTTATTCATCTATGTCAACAATTATGAAGATTCATATATTGTTGGAACTCTCAAGAACTTCAATGGGTAATGGAGTTGAATTTTCATTCAATCCAACGGTAACAAAATTCAACCTAATAAAACAATCATTCTAGTCTTAAGGATTATATTTATTTATGATTGTCTATTTACTAATAATGGTAACACAATGTTAACAATATACATACATAATTAAATGATTATTTTTGTGACATGAAATTTTTGGTGAACATGCTTAAGATCGTGTTACTACATGAGGATATTGAAAATGGATTGTGAATGCATCAATATATATTTGGATATAATATAACTATCTTTTAACTGGTAAAATTCTTTTGAAAATCCTTATAGTGAAATATTTATACACGAAATATTTTGCTTTGACTAATCACATTTAGTTCATCTTATCATTGGTAACACTATGTATATTTATTCTTAATGATATGACATAATAAGATGATATGCTTGAAAATTATGTGATGAACTTATGTTTTGATGATTATAATTGATTAGTATCATATGAGTTGAAATATCTATTGAATTCATGATTGATTAATCACATGACGATTGATGGATTATATTGCATAAACATAATTTTTAGTGATAATATCATGTTCATGAATTCATTTAAATCTCTCTAACATTTTACTAAATATTTTATGATCATATACAATGAATTGATATATATTATGATAAAAAAATATTTTACTAAGGATGTTCTCCTATGTTTAAAATCTTTATGATATTTTGAGAATACACATTTTTGTGATTCAGTCCATCGTACTTAAATGATATGATTAATATATACTTGGATTATGATATATCATGTAAAATTCATTAATTGATTATTTTTTGACACATGATTTATTTGAGAATAATATGCATCAATAGGTATCCAATTGGTACTATGTAATATAATTAATTAAATACTTGATTCTAGTATAACATTGGTACATTTTAGTTGTTTGGTGCTTGATCTTAAATTGATAAGTTCTTTATTAGTACTTATACCCCTGTTGTTCATAAATGTTTATAAATTCAAATCGAAAGATTTGATTGGCTTTGATATGATATGTTAAAAAATTGGTATCTTGCTAAGGAGAGTTTATTATAATACAAATGCATATGCTTATGTGATTTCTCTTGCTCATTCATGTATTTTTGTTGAAAATGAAAACGATATTGAAAACATGAATTACTTGTCTAAACGCCATCAATTTCAACAATTGATATTTAAAATTTGGTTATACTCTGTTTACTCCATTTTCATGCTTTAATGATTATTTATTTAAGAAGTAAATCGATTTAGCACAAAATCTCATTGGTATCAATATGTAAATTATTACTTAAGATTTTTCTTTACAAGATTAAATATAGTGTGTTATATTTAGGAGGAGTTTAATCCAAATTAGCTAAACTTTATATGTGAAACTCTCAAATTTTCTTGAACTTAATTGATTTTCTATTGAATATGAGAGTATCATCAATTGATATGCTTACATATTTATAATTTTTTTAATGATGTCAAAGGGGGAGAAATATATGGATTGAATATGCATATATGCCTAAATAACTATTTTATACACAATGCATATATTTAGGGGGAGCTTGTTCATATAATTTGTGTCACAATCCATCGAAGGATTGACATCATCAAAAAGGGAGAGATTGTTGTTATATGTATTTTGATGAAGTCACAATATGTGTTTTGATAATGTCAATATTAATGTTTTCTTTTTTTCTTTTTCTTTTCCTTATTTTGACTTCTCTCTTCCTCTCTCCCACTCCTCTCTCTCTCTCCCTCCCACTCTCTGCCGCTCATCTCTATCTCTTCTTCCCTCCCTCTTCCTCCCCCATTTTCTTTATTTTCCTGCCGTCACCCGGGGGTGGTTCACCCCTGAAACAGAATCCTCTACTATGGCTACAATAGAAACAGCAGTGGCGATAGCTACTGTAAAGTTAATTCTCAACTTCCTTTTTCGAACATCATCAAAGCAATCCAAATCGCGATAATAGTCCTCCAATTTAGAACAATAATCATCCATCACGCGAGTCCTCTTCTTGTGATTGGCCTCGAACAATTTCTTATCCTCTTGCTTCGTCCTCTCCCAATCCTCATGTTCACACTTCTCCTGCTCATCTAGCAGCAGCAACGACGTTATGATCTCCTTCAACCCCTTTGTATTCCTACCACCTGGTTTCTCGCTGCCGGACTCCTCCCCGTCTATCCCACCGCCATTTCCTTCGTCATCATCGTCGATCCCTTTCTTTCTATGCCTTCTCTTGGCTGCCGAACTGCCAACATCCTCGTTCATCCCATCGATTGCAGTCTAAATAAACTCGCAAATAGAGGATAAATTGGATTCTTGGGGAAAATCAAAGAGTTTCATATAGAGAGAGGAGGAGGAGGGGAAGAAAGTCTACGTCGTTGAAGTGTTTGATGGAATGTCTGAATAGAAGTATGAACACGCAAATAGAGAAGATAACATCTCCACCCAAAAAATCAAAATCAAACCAAAAAATTCAGATTCAAAATCAAACCAAAAAATTACGACAAAAACATCGGAGAAGACAACATCTCTACCCATATCGTAGTCGATTCATCCTCAACAATCCTCAACATCGTCGCCAGATTTCACGGCCGAAAGAACAATTTCTAGGTTCTCAAATCATCATCTCTATATAAAGACATTAAATTCAAAAACCTATTGAATTCAACACCGCTACAAATCAACGCTGTCGAAATACCTCAGTATTTCGTCGGTGATAAAGGGTACCCACTTCTTCCATAGCTACTTACGCCATTTCTAAACCCCATCTCCATCTCAAATGAAGAGAAATTCAATGTGACCTATCAAGTGATGCAGTAGCCATTGATGAAAATAGGGGGTGGTTGACACCTCCTGCGTTTCACAGGGGGTGAAACACCCCCGTAAATAACATGGGGTAGTTCACCCTCTTGTTTCGAGGGTAAACCACCCCCGGGTGACGGCAGGGAAAAGGAAGAAATAAGGGAGGGAGGAAGATGGAGGGGGAGAGAGAGAGAGATGAGTGGTAGAGAGAGGAAGAGAGGAGGGAGAGAGGAATAGATAAGTCAAAATAAGAAAAAGAAAAAGAAAAAAGAAAATAAAATAAAAAATATTAAAAAATGATAAAAATATTAAAAAATATGAAATGACAATTTTGCGTTTAAATTCTGTTAATTTAGACAGACTTTCTAACGGAAAGACCATTTAAAAACGTTCTGATACGTAAAGGGTTTGAAATGAAATGCCGAAATTTAGAGGGACCACTTAGAACTGTATCAATAGTTAAAGGGTCTAAAATGTACTTTTACCTATATATTAAATTGAAGCATACTTTTAGTGTACTAACCAAAGTGATATTTTAAGTGCAGATACTAAGATTCAATTATATATTGTGTATGCTAACCCCTGTGGAATTTTAAGTGTGAAATACAGGTATAATATCGATATCGAGAGCATAAGATTTAGGTAAGATTAAGTCTATAAGGTTAAGTCTATAAGATGTTTTTCTTGAAGAGATTATATATTTAACTCATTAGGATGCGCGCACACGTGTACGCACACTGAGAGTGCATACATTCATGATATTAGAATTTTGAACATATTCATTATTTGAATACATCATGAAACATGTGATTATATTCTTCAACACATGATTACTTGGAAAATTCACATATTAATCACAATACATTTAAATTGAGAAAATTTATTTTTAATGTAATCAAAAGATACATTGCACGCAATACTTGATCCAACATGCTAAAAATGCTCAATATATATTTTCATTGTAATATAATATGTTATAAATTTCTAATATGAGTTTATATCATTATATATATGATTGGTTTGATCAATACATGCATATATGTAATTTTCATATTTTGATCAATATTCTTAAAATGAGAAAACTTGGTTTTTCATGACAAATCTTGTTGACATTGTTCATAATATGTTATTATATGCTTGATTAAGATATGTTCATGATATATATGTTATATAATCAAGTTGATAACATTGTATTGATGATTAATTAGCATTTTCACTCTAATGCATGAAAAATCATGTTTTTGCATGAAATTTGTTGCACTATATATTTGATCATGTTTTGTCTCATGCAAATAACCTATGTGATGATATATATGTTATGTTGAATAATTTGACTCATATGCATGGTATTTAAATGTCATACACAAAATTTGTTCATACATTATACAAATATACAAGATTCTATGGGAGTATAAACGAATCTTGATTTCGTAACCTTATTTAATTTTTAAAATAATTCTCATTATTAACATGGAGTCAAATATTTTCAATATATGATATTTATTGTTTCATATACTTTTTGTCTATATTTACACAAATCATGAGTTGTATTTATGATCATTATAATGGTTACATACTCTTTATTCAAATTACCACCAGAAAATGTGGATCTTGACTCTTGTGTATTCAAAATGTCATAACTATCTCAATACTTATGAAAAATTAATAAATGTTATATGGTTAGAAAGATAATTAAAATATATTTCACACCATAGTTATTGCATGTCAGTAAAAGTTATTTGGATTATCTAAATCTGAATATTTTTTCAGAAAATAGCAGCTGGTTTGAAAAACACAGCATAAATCTTTGTTCACTCAATTGACCATATTTCACTAATTTTATGTCCAAATGAGGTGATTCTTTTTTTTATAAGGAAAATTCATTCAATAAGCTTTAACTATGTGCTTAGTATACATGATTTGGATCTGTCCTTATTGTCCAAATATACCCTTTTATTGAAACATCAGTAATGACAAGTAAAAATATGAGGTGGACCTTTGTCTATTTTAAATGGCATATCTTTCTCAAATCTTGACCAAATATGATATGTAATATATGCTTGGAAATATAATTCAATATTCTATCTATATGTATTAATTGAGAATGGATCATTTCTACCTAGTCAAATAATATTTTGCATATTTTAAGTCTAAAGTTGCAGCAGATTTTGAAATTTGCTGAGAAGAGTTAGTACTAAAGAGCCTCTTTGCTATAATGATCTAAGGGACAATATAAAATGGTTATGAGGATTTTATCTTCATTCTTGACTGATATTATACCATATTTGGCTATATAAATGAAGTCGAAATGGGTGGGATGATAAAGAATCACATACAAGAGCTTACAAGGGTTATATACCATAGATTTCCAAGTTCTCATGCTATATTTTTTAGGAATATCATTTTGATTCTTATTATTATACTTTCTTTATTATCATTCTTGTACTTAAAGTTTTTCTATCATTTCTCGAGTGATATTTGTGAGAATCACTAAACACTAGTGAGTCAAAGTATTGTAATATTTATAGAGAGTGTTTAGAGCTCCAAGGTCAATTTTTGTAAGTTAGATTACAAAACCATTAAAGAGTTATTTTGAGAGATTTTACTTCATTGATACATCAAGGAAATAAGATCCTCAAGGAACATCACATCAAAGATCAACTTGTGCAGAAGTTGAAGAAGATTAAATGAGGCGTCTTTGATTATGATGGATTTATCTCGCCGCAAAGAAGATCAAGTGAAAGTTGTGATCTTTACCTATAAGAAGATTGTGAAAATGTTTGATCTTCACCCATAAGAAGATTGTGGAAAGGTTTGATCTTCACCCGAAAGAAGATTGTGATAGGTTTAATCTTCATCCGTAAGAAAATTGTGAAAGGTTGATCTTCACCCGTAAGAAGATTGTAAAAGGTTTAGTCTTCACCCGTAAGAAGATTAAGGATTAGTGCATTAGAACTCTATGTCAAGAGCTCGAAGGAGTAGAGTAGACAAAATGATTTTGCTGAACTACTATAAATCTCTTGTGTCTTATGACTTGATTGTCTCTATCCCTTATTCTTTACTTTGATTATTTTGGTTTGATTGATTATTCCATTGTACACACAATCACAAAAACTAACAAGTTTGATTTAAGATTTTAGTAGACAAATTTTGTAGTTGAAACAAAAAGTTTTTAAATATCCAATTCACCCCTCTCTTAGGTCAATCTTTGGGCCAACATTTCTATCATGTAGTAATTATTCGGGTTAATAATTGAGTATATTTGTTTTGAGGCAATGGAAACTCCTTATAGGAAGAAACTTACAATTTTTTTTATTTGTGAGTTTGAGTGGGTTAGACACGTTTGGGATAGTGTCTAGTTTGGGTAGCTAGGGTTTCAATCTTTTTCCTGTGAAAACGATTAGGGTTTGATCTTTGTTCTCCAAAAAGGTTAGGTTATTCTTTTCCCTTAAAAAGAACTAGATTTTGATTCTTCCGTTAATAAAATTGAGTGATTGTAAAGGTTCTTCTTAAGCCTGTGAAAGGATAAATGTAAAAGTGTGAGGGAGTTGTAGGTTTGATCTTTAGCCTATTGAAAGGATTAGGTTTTGATTTTTCCTATAATATAATTAGGTTAGTCTTGAACCTGGTTAAAATATAGGGTTCTTCCTAAGCTTGTGAAACGGATAATTGTAAAATTTGATTATGAACTTGTGAAAAGAATCAAGATTGTAAGGGTTTGGTTCCTAATTAGGAAAAGAATCAGAGATTTAGTGGATTGAAAATCACTGTGGAGCTTGGGGGTCTGGATGTAGTTAAGAGTAGCTTACCGAACCAAGATATATTATTATGTGCTGCATTACTTATTTTTTTATATTGTGTTTGGGTGTGTATTTAAAAGTAAACATATTTCTGCTGCATAAATTGATTTAGGGAAATTGATTGTTTGAAGGACTTAATTGTTTTAATTCAATAATTACCCAATTCACTCTCCCTTATGGGTAGCTCTTTGGGCCAACAATTGGTACCAAAGCTAGTTTAACTCGTTTGGCTTAATATCCTAGGTAAGAAAGATCACATGGCACATCCCATAGGCACTCTCGGTGAGGAACAGTCTATGCACCGTCTACTTTTGTTTGCAGGTGAAAATTATTATTCTGGATTGACAGAATGATCATTCTTCTTCAAGCCCCAAATTATGATGTGTGGCTGGCCATTGAAGATGTTCCATTCATTCCTAAAGAAAATTGAGTGATTAAGAAGAAGGAACAGTTGACTCCCTAAGATAAATAAAAATTATATATCAATTCTCAAGTTATTAACATTATGTTTCGTTCTTTAGATACAAATGAATATATTAAAATTTTAAGTTGTGGATATGCAAAAGAAATGTGGGACACACTGCAAAAGACTGAGGAAATAGATGATAGTGATGACATCAGTCTTGACAGCAAGCAAGAAAAAGATATGGAACTTCTCACGAAAAATTTCAGAAAGATGACCCGACGAACATTCTGTGGAAACAAAACTTCAACATGAATAATGTTGAGTATTTCAATTGTCACAAAACCGTTCATTTTCAATCAAATTGTCTTGAGCCGGAGAAGAAAAAAGATAAAAATAGAAAGAAAAGAAAAAGGTGAAGAAGAGTAAGAAGAAGTTAATTAAAGCCACATGGAATGACTCGGAGTCAAGTAGCTCAAAACAATCGAGCAGTGATGATTCGTCTATGCTTACTTTGATGACCACTGAAGATGAGATAACAAAATGTTCTAGTTCTTGTACTTTATATTCAATTATTTATTTGATGTCTATCAAGAATTAACGCATGATTATAAAAACTAGTGCTCTCAAATTAATGCCCTACAAAGTACAATTAACATACTTAACAAGCAAGCGATGAAGTTCGAATATGAAAATATTGAATTGAAATCCAACGTTTTGAATTTACATTCAATTGTTTTCAAATTCATGGGTGGTGAAAATAATTTCAAATTGCTTTTGGGGAGTTCAAGAGGGATTTTTGATAAAGCTGGAATTAGTTTTCAGAAAAATCTTAAACAAAATAGATTTCATAAATTCTTTTCTAAAATTAGGGATCTTGTTATATATTTTAAATGTAACATTGTGGGGCATTACCATTAGCGAATATTTTGCAAAAGTATCTAAATATAGACAAGTTTGGGTTCGTAAAGGAACTAAAATTGTCTTAACCAACAAGTTCGGACCTACTTAGATTGGGTTCCACCTAAGAACCTTTTGAGGTGTTATTTGCAGGTTAATCTAATAAACATCTACGAGTAAGGACAAATTGTTCTTACGAAGTGGGTATTCTCAGCACGTGATAGGGGATAAAGTAAAATTTATGTCTTTGACACCTAAAGGTGAAAGTCATGTGATTTATGGAGACTGTGCCATGAGTAAGAAAATCAATTTAAATAAGGTGGTAAAAATTTCTAAGACTTGTGCGGTTTTACATATTCTTTTGTTGTGTTAGAATTATTGATAATCAGACAAGTTTACATATTTGTATGTGATTTTCTTATGTTATGTTATATGAGATCCACTAAAATCTATGTTTGAAAATACGCGAAACACATTATATCAATCCATGACTTGTTCATCATTGAATTAAGTTAATTTGTTAAAATGCATGATATCTTGATCTATTTAAAACGTTACGGTTATTTAAATGATAAGCGAACGATTTAATTGATGTATTTATATGATTTGAATTCTAAGTATTGATCATGATCATGATAAAGCTAGCATGGTAGATATTGGTTTATGAAATCATGTCAATTCCTTTTGATACTATCTATGTGATCTCTGATTATATATGACATTTCAATTTGTTAATACTATTGCACGTGGGTATCCTCATAGGCATTAAGTGGCCGACATACATCTAATGTCTCTTGTGTTTTAAATGATTATTATTTTAGAAGGGAACCGTAATTTTATGTGATAAATATGCACTTATCCATGTTTAAAGCATGCATTAAATTTATGTTGACAGTTTTATATATTGTCATTGAGATATGCTTCATATTCTAATGCGTTAAGGATTATATGTTTTCTTCATTCTAATTAAATGGAAGATATTAATTGATAAAGCATGCTGACTTAAATAAAATTATATGTTTTTATGCTATATTGTTAAAATGTTTTGACGATCTCTTGAAATTTGCCTGAAGAAGGTTCATATGGCAATTAATCTTAAAAATTGTTCTCTTCATGATGCCCTTTTTTTTTTTTTTTTTTTTTTTTTTTTTTTTTTTTTTTTTTAGAGAAACTAATTCTTTTATACTAATACTATTGGGGGTAAAAATATGATGTTATGAATTTTTGTTCTCCTTAGCATGATTTAATGTTTACAATTATGTAGAGGGAGACGTTTTTGTAGGTGGAACAATAGTATGTTATGCTTAAATTGAAAATGATGCATTTATTGAATACGTTGATACCTCCAATCAACTTGCTGACATTTTTACCAAACCTCTAACCGAAGATCAATTCGTGAAAATCATTTGAAGTTTAGGTTTGGCTAGGCATAACTATTTATGCCTAGAGTGAAGTTTTTGGTTCTACGCCCCCATGTTTTGAGATGACAAAGGGAGAGAAGTTGATGTTTAATGACAAGTTGATGTTTAGGGATTTGATTGACTGAGCATTGCTTTAATTAAAGGAAGAAATTATTGAGAGCTTTTGTCGAATATTTTGATTATGTTTTCATGATTGAGCTTAAATGAGTTTAAATACCCTTTCTCGGATTTAGGTGGAGTGTCGTTACATTATACTTTGAAGAAAACATTAACATTAATTGTCATCATAAAAAAGGTAGGAGATTGTTTAACCCAAGATTTTGATGAACAATTAAGCATTGATGTTTTTGGTGGATTTAAGAGTTTTATTGAGTGTTTCATATTTATAGTTCCATGTGTTTGATTAAAAAGAAGAATCATTCAATAAAACATAAAAGGTGCAAGATGAATTTAATGAAGATATGAAGAGTTTTTGAAGACGCTGAAGAAAAATAGGTGAAAATAGCTCTTTACTGATATACTCTTAATGCAAATTATGACCACACATGACACTTAAAATGAGTTAATTCTATGTATCTCATGATAAAAAGTGATGAGTTTAATATCCTAAAATAAGATATTTTATGTGCTCCTTATGTGAAATGATTTCAATAATTGACCTAATTGAAAAATGTGTTTTAAAGAACAAAAAATTATGTTTTCAGGTCAATTCGGTCAACCAACAAAAAGGGTCGGTCGACTTATTAAAACAGTAAGTTTTGGGACTTAAAATAGAGTCCTACTGAACTAATCGGTCAACCAAGAAACCAATCGCCCAACTGTTTGAAATGGTGTATAAAATGGATATGGAAGTGACTACTCTTATTAATTCGGTCAACCGACAGAGAAGGGTCAGTCAGCCATTTGATTCAGTGGATTAAATGGGTGAAATACAGATACCTACCAATCGAATCGATCAACCGACTAGGTGTAGTGCCAACGGATCATTTAAGCCTAGCACAGGGCGGTCAACTGAATAGTAGTGGTCGATCAACCGACTACTTCAATCAACATTTCGGTAGATTTGGTCTCTTGGTCAAAAACTATCCGTTTTTTATGATTCCAAGAGAGAGATTTGGGTGATTTGAGTGATATTCAAATAGTTTTTACTTATTATGTGATCACTATTGATTTGGTTAATTTATTTTGATATTCTCTTAATTAAATTGGTTTAATATTTCCTATTCTTATGGTTTTAAATTGGGAAACATTTTATGAACCTAAATGAGTGTTTCAAAGAATATTTTAAATGAAATATACCTAAATTGATAGGATATGATATATGGGGTCCTAAAGTGTTATTTTATGACATATCATTGAAAAACTAGCCTTTGGAATGCAAGTTCTAGGTCTATTAATAGTGATCGGTGGGAATTGAATTAAGCACAACAAGAACATTAGTTTGAGATTTTCTAAGAGTGATATTATTTTCGAGATTTCTACGAGAGATTAGATTTTAGTTCTTGATCTAAAGCGCTTGCTACTGGCGTTATCGGTTTGAGTTTTAATTACGAAATCATTCTTGTCTTCGGTGTTTCCTTGTGAGATCCTTCCAAGTCTTTTTATTTGCTTTCTGAGATATATATATATATATATATATTAATTTGTTCAGGATTGTTTAGAAAATCGTTTAAACTTAAAATCCTGAAAAACTTTTAAATGATCTTTGCTTGATTATCTGATTACGTGTTTAGTTCGTGCCACCTACTTTATTATTTAATCAGATTTTATTTACCTCACATTGTATCTATCACGTAATAATTATTTGTATAATTAATTGGGTATATTCGTATTAAGGTGGTAGAAGCTCATTGTGGGAAGAGACTTACAATTTTTTGTATTTGTGAGTTTGTATTTGTGAGTTTGAGCGAATTAGACACATTTGGAATAGTGTCTAGTCAGGATAGCTAGGGTTTTAATCTTTTTCAGGTGAAAAGTATTAGGTTTTTATCTTTTCCCTACAAAAAGGTTAGGTTATTCTTTTTCATTAAAAAGAATTAGGTTTTTCTTCTTTCGGTAATAGAATTGAGTAATTGTAAAGGTCATTCCTAAGCTTGCAAAAAGGATAAGTGTAAAAGTGTGGGGGAGTGGTAGGTTTGATCTTTAGCTTGTTTAAAGGATTAGGATTTGATTCTTCCTGTAATAGAGCTAGGTTAGTCTTGAGCCCGATAAAATGATAGGGTTCTTCTTGAGCTTGTGAAAAGGATAATTATAAGGTTGATTATGAAACTGTGAAAATGATCAAGATTATAAGGGTTTAGTTCCTACCTGGGAAAGGAATTAGGGGTTTAGTAGATTGCGAATCTCCATGGAGCTCAGAGGACTGGATGTAGGTAAGAGTAACTCAACGAACCAGGATATATTATTGTGTATTGCATTGTTTATTTTCATATATTGTGTTTGGGTGTACATTTAGCAGTAAACACATTTCCATTGCGTAACAAGATAATAATTTATTTAGGGAAATTAATTTTTTAAAGGACTTAATTGTTTTAATTTAGTAACTACTATATTCACCTCCCCTATCTTGGGTAGCTCTTTGGGTCAACAGTCATCGCCGGTCAGCACAAATAGGAAAAAAAAGGGCTAGCACAAGAGAGAGAATTTGAGAGAGGGAGAAGGAGCGAGAGAGAGGGGGTGGGGCTTGAGATCAAGGAAGCAAACCATAAAAGCAAAAAAAAAAAAAAAAAAGGACACGTGGCAGCTACTTATGCTACCACGCATCCGTCATCAGCACAAAGCGCCTGATTTGAGCACCACCTCAGCTTCCCATCTTCTAGAATTTTTTTCCACGATTGTTTCATTTTCCTAATAAAATTAGGGTTAGCCTTCGAGCATGAGATGAGAATGTCTTTTTTGTTTTTTTATTATTATACTTTTATTATTATTATTATTTTTTATTTAAGTTGTTGCTATACTTAAATTCCTAAAAAAAAAAAATGTTTTGTAAGAATTACTTCTTACTAATCTTAGGGCGAATTCAACGATCCAATATATTGAATGAGAGATTTCTATACCAATGATTTAATTTTTAAAATAAAATAGAATTTAAAAACAATCAGTTTAGTAAATCGTTTTCTTTGGTAAGTCATTTCGTTGGATCCTGCTTAAGTGTTGGAGGAATTAATTTCGACAAAACTCGTTTCTGTGATATTTCCTTGATTCTCATCTCCATAGTATTTAAAGGAATGTCAAATCGGAACTTCTTTAAATTAATTGGGTAAATTAGGAAAGTGGACATTCTATGACATCACATTTATATAGATAATAATGCAATATTTCACCCCACTTTGTAGGTTTCCTTTTGCATCACTTAGAAAAAATTTATATCGATTTGCCCATTTACTTTAAAGAAGTTCATCAGCACAATACCAAAAATTTATCTCATCTTATTTGGAAAAATACCAAAAAGATTTCATTAGAAGGAAACTATTTTTAAAGATAAAATAAAAAATTGAGATTTATATTAGTTGTACTTAGTTGGACATAAGGTCCTGTTTTCGGACCAGCGTCTTGGGATGCGTAACATCTTCCCCAAGCGTAACCATTTAAACCCAATGTTAGATGGAGACTCTTTATTTTTAAATGACCTAAGCATATTTTGAGAAAACCAGTACTTTGAAAAACCCTTATCTTTTACACTTTATTATTTCATATTCTTTTCCTTACGAAAAATTGGGTCGTGTCAATATTCCAAGTAATTAATTAGATAATCTCAGAAAAGCATGTAAATTAATTTGGAAAGATCTCACCGGAATTTCTCAAAAATAGATAAGATAGCTCAATGAAGAACAAAAATCGATGATGAAATTTTTTGTGCTCTCCAATCAAAAACTCTTTTAAAATCATTTTCTTAGAAATATCTCAGCAAATATCACTCTCTTTAAAGCAAAGACTGATAAAATTCTTGGTTCTAAATTGCTTAAAGTTGAAAATGCAGGTCTTTATACATGAAACTTAAACTAGACCTACAACGGTTAGTTTTCAAATGAAAAGACCAAAAATGCCATTTTAGGACCCTATATATCATATACTATCAAAGTAGATATAATTCATTTAAAAATACTTTTAGAAAAGCACGATTTGGTCCCCAAAATATTTTAGATTCAAAACACTTAAAGATAGGAAGTAGTTTTACTAATTCAATTCAAAGAATTAATTAATATATGTACTAAATTCATAGGATCTTAATCATATATGATATATAATAGTAATATACTCGAATGCCCAAAAAATCTCATTTTCCAACATTTAAAATCATAGGATTTGGGTAAACGATCATGTGAAACGAAACAGTCAAAGTTGACTGTTTTGCTCCTGTTAGTTGACTGGCCATCCATTGGTTGACCAATCCATGCAATGGTCAACTTTTTGGTCATTGCTCTAGTTTCCATCGATCGACCGTCCCTCACAGCCGGTTGATCGATTTGGTCAGTGAACTCCCATTTAACCTTTTTCAAGCCACTATTTTCTTTAGTTGACCGACTCATTTTGTCGATTGACCGAATTGGTCACTGGGATTCCTTTTTAACTCCCTCAAGCTATTGTTTTTGTTACTCGACTGACCCGTTGCATTGGTTGACCAAATTGACCAAAAACTTTATTATTTTATGTGTTAAAAACATTTCTCACTTAAACACTTTGTCAAAAATATTTTTATGATTTAACACTTTATAAAATTTATTAGGATTTTATATTTATCACTTTTGACAACATCACACATCAAATTACTCATTTTAAATTGTCGATCCTAACTCGGGTTGTATTAAAATCATAAGAGTGATGAGTTGTTTTTATCAAAGAATACAAAAAATCTTCAATGCTCCAAAATTTTTCAATGTTTTCACTTTGCACCCATCTTGAATCGCCTCATAATAGCTGCCCTATGAAAATCTTCAACAATTAATCTTTTCTGGTCCATTTTTTTCCTCATTTAAATGTACGAAACTTCTAATCCGAAACCACTCAATAAACCCATAAGCTTCATAAAATATCAACATTCAATTGTCCATTGAAGCATTAGGTTCAACAATATTTATTCTTTTATATAATTTCTTTAACTTAAGTTTTATAAATTTAATATTTTAGTATTATCACTAAATTTAATGTCAATATCTTATTTCTATATTTTTTTTATAAATTTAATGTCCATAATTTTCATATATTATATTATTTTTTAATTTAAGTTCGTTGAATTTAATGTTTTTCTATTATTACTAAATTTAATGTTCATAAATTATTTTTTTAATTTTAATAAATTTAATGTTAATAATTTTTAAATGTTATATTTTCACTTTTATACCATTTCTTTAATTCAATTTCTGTAATTCTAATATTTCAATATTATTAATATATTTAATGAGGATATATTATTTCTATAATTTTTATGATGTTAATGTCCATAACTTTGGTATATTACATTTCCTCTTTATATATTTTTTTAATTTAATTTTTGTGAATTTAATATTTTTATATTATTACTAAATTTACTAACCATATATTCATTCTATAATTTTCGTAAATTAAATTCCATAATTTTTATATATTATATTTTTCCATTTTATATTATTCTCTTAATTTAATTCTTTTAATTTAATATTTCAATATTATTAATAAATATAAAATTATATTATTTCTATAATTTTCATAAATTTAATGCCCACCCAAATATTATATTTCCTATTTCATATTATTATTTTTAATTTAATTTCTATAAATTTAGGTTGCGTTTAGATAAGAGATTTGATAAATCCAAGGGATTTCAAAATCTTGGATTTTGAAATCCCTTCATTTCACAAATCTCTTATTTGGATAATTGTTTGAACTAAAGTATTTGGATAAAAAAAAAATTGTTCTATTTTTATCCCACTTCTAAAAAACAAAATAGACGATGAAACGATGAACAAATTCAAGAACAAATTCAAAAAATCCAACAAGAACTGAAAGAATAGAGATCGAAAACAAAAACGAGATTTCAAAATCGATTTCGATTTTGATTTTGTCGTTCGATTTCAAACCCTATTTCGATAAACAAAATCGATTTTGAACCCTATTTGGTTGTTCGATTTCGATTTCATCATCGTTCAAAAATGAAATCGAGATTTCGTCATCGTCATTTGAAAACGAAATAGAGATTTAAAAATCGATTTTGAACCCTATTTCGATTTCGATTTCGATTTTGAAATCAAAATTGAATTCGTTTTTGAAATCAAACCCTATTTTGGCGACGAAAAAGGAAGAGACGAAGATGGAGATGGAGCGACAGATGAATGACGATCGGCGAAGCGACAGATGAAGAGGACAGTCAACGAACAAATGAAGCGATGAAGATGGAGATGAGGAATGAATGAAGAAGAGACGTGAGAAAGCAAGGATTTGTCAAATGCAACATTTCCCATAAGTATTTCAAAATCCTTCATTTCACTCCTAAAAGGATTTAACAAATTCTTCCTTCCTAAAACCCAAACAAACCCAAACATGGGATTTGCCAAAAAAGGATTTCAAAATCCTCTAATCAAATGAAATTCCTCCTAAAAATCCTCTACCCAAACACAACCTTAATATTTTTGTATTATTGCTAAATTTAATGCATGTATGTGTGTGTGTATAGATAGATACATAGATACATAGATAAACATATTTTTTATCCTTAATTATACAATGAAATATATTCTCTTCTCATTAGTTATAAGATATATAAGACTAAATATAAAAATATAACTTATATTTATGTTAATTTTATAAATCAATCTAGACTGCTCTTTATGTGGGAGATACAGAATGATTCGGATTTTATTTTTTTATATTATTTCTTTAATTTAATTTTTGTAAATTTAATATTTTATTATTATTACTAAACCTAATATCCATATATAGATTTATATATATAGAAAAACATATTCTCTATCCTTAATTATATAATAAAATATATTATCTCTCCTCATTAGGTATAAGATATATAAGATTAAATATAAAATATAATTTATATTTATGTTAATTTTGTGGATCAATCTAGACTGCTCTTTATGTGAGAGATAAGGAACAACTATAATTTATCTAGTGATTTATATACATCCTATTTTATTATATAGATATATATTATAGAGAGGGGGAAGATGTAAAGTAGAAAGGGAGTAGTTGAATTTGGGTGCCAAAGAGTAGTGGTGCCAGCAGTGATGATGGTGGTGGTGGAGGGTTTTGGTGATCTTGGGGGTTGATTTTTTTAACTTACAAAAAGAGAGAATGAGACAAAAAGTTACAAAAATAAAAAATAAAAAATAAACGCTTTGGCTTTTGTAAAAAAACCTCTCAGAATTTTTTGAAAAGAATAATCAACTTTTGAGGAGCCGATTTCTATTATCTAAAAATCGGTAGCATAAGAACTGATTCTCAGAAGAAAAAGAAGATATATTTTAAAATTGGCAATTGGCTAGGCCAATTTACACTTTTGTTTTTGGGAAGTGGAGGGATGACGCTTTTGGCCTTTCATATTTGGGGTGGATGTTCAATTAGCCCCTAGTATTTCGGGTTCGACAAATTTGATCCTTCATTATTGAAATTGGCTTCAATTTAGCCCAATTGACAATTCAGTTACTCTAATTTGACGGTCAACCGTTAGTTTAAGATTTATTTTTCATTATTTCTTTTTAAAAAAGTAAGGATAAATTTTGATACTGCCAAATTTTGTCAGTAGTATCTACTCCGAGCTCCTTAAGCAAACCTCAATAACGAAAGAAAAATATATCAGCTCAACATATGACACCAAGCTCAGCTCAGCGGACCAGACCATAGAGAGATGTACTCTCATGCCTATTAATACTCAGAACGGTTTATACCAATGACCTTCCTTGTCTTTTTGCCTTAAACCAAATATCTCCCCTGTCATTTTACAAATACTAGTTAACCCCCTTATTATTTTGGTCAACGAACACTCACTCCAATTATGCCATAAATTCCTTTATGTTATTTTTTAAAAATTATATTTTTATTTTTATAAAAATTTATTAACACCTCCTTATTTTTGAAGTTATAATTGTTGCCCCTGTGAGCTACCCAAGAGGGGGGTTGAATTGGGTAGTATTAAAAACTTAATCCAAATAATAATAACACTTAATCAATTCAAACAATTAATTTTATCCTAAAATTAATTATTATCTTTATAGCAGCGGATATGTGTTATCAACTATATGCACACTAAATAACAATATAAGTAAAATAAATAAGGAGCACACCACGATATATCCTGGTTCACCAAGCTACTCTTGGTTAATCTACCCTTCCGAGCCCCATGAAGATTCCCATCCACTAAACTCAAAGTTCCTTTAAAAGTAGGAACCAAACCCTCACAAAGATTCTTTTACAGGCTCAGAATCAAAATCTCACAAAAATACTCCAACTATCTTTTTCCCAAGTAAGGATGGAACATTTACAAAATCACTCACAAATTTAATTAAGGGAGAATTAACACCTCAATATCTTTACTGGAAGAGATTGAAACCAAGCTACCCCTGATTGGATACTCCCAATAGTACCTAATCCGCACACAACTCACTGATTACAAGAAATTGATAAGTTCTTCTCACTCGAAACTTCTACCACCTCAAATCAATTAAAACTCAATTAATGTCCCGATATTTACTAGTGATAAAATTAAGCGAGGAAATAAAAATCTGATTATAAAAAATAATATGGGTAGCACAAAAATTGAGCACATAATCAGATTATCTCACAAATCATTTTAAACGAATTTTTATGCTTTTAAAGTTCAAAAACGAATTTATCAAGATCTTATCAATCAAGCAAATATAGAAAAATAAATAAGCAGTAAAGATTAATAACTTGGAAAGATCTCACCTGGATAACATCGAAGAATTATAGATTGGAACACTATACAGCTCAACTCGGTGACGCTTACACAATCAGCGTTTTAACTCAAGAACTCCTCAATAATTAATCTCACAATTTGATCTCTCAAAATAATATCAGAATGATTACTCTTATAAAAGTTTATGAACTGAATAGTTCTTGATATTATCACTTTATTATGTGAAATTCGCAAGTCTATATATAGGAAATTGAAACAATCCCTCCAACAGCTAGTTTCCACAAGATAAGTATCTAAAAAACACTTATAGACCCCATATATTGATTTCTTTCATTTTAGGTACTAGCGATACTCCGTGCCTAAAGGCACGGATTATTAATAGATTCTTTTAGTAATGAAATTAAAAAATTAAACACCAATCTGAGTCAATTTGATGTTAAATTTAACTTTATGAATATCATTTGTAGTTATAAAATTTTAATTCATTCTTATTAATTTAAGCATCTCATCATAACTAATTCATCCCAAATCAATCTAAACCAGTAATGAAAAGATATTTTCAAAAATCCATCCAATAGTAATAGATCAATGACCAATTGAATCCAACCAATTAGACATATTTGTTGATATTTTATTAGTAAGTAGTCAAAATCAATGATAATTACTCAACTGGCCATTCTCATTAGACATCTTATCAAAATTGAAAACCATCAAAACACAAAAAGAAACACCAGAAGTAAAATAGATAGATGATTATATATAATTTGACGATATAATTATAAATTTTTATTTTAAAATTTAGAACATCATCGCAACTAATTACAACGCATAATAAACCCTTTTTGATTTACTCATATAACTTTCATAAGACTTTAAAATTTTTATCCCAAAAAAATCTTAGTATACAATATTTAGCTTAAATTAAATAAATTACACTAATATCATATTCATATTTTTATAAAATAAAATATTAAATTTGTCTTCCATAAATTATGCACAATACCTTTATAAACATCAAAAGATACACAAATTTATATATTTAAAAAAAAAAAAAACAATCATCGAATCTGCCATGGATTTCTCATCAATTACAGTATCAATGTTGTCATCAAGACACCAAAACATTTACCGAAGACATAATCATAGATTATAATTCTCGAAATCCGTACCAATGAAAAAAAAATGATAATGCATTAACTGTGCAAATAGATGCCCTAAACCCTAGAACTACCCCTTTTCATAGCCATTGTGCCCGTTGAAATCCTCCAACATGAAGACTCCTCTGCCAAAAATACAGCTTCTGTTGACAACAATTTGATATTTGTCATCACGAATTTCAACAACAGTTTCTAGAGTTTGCCCAATGTTCAATTTCTGGCGAATGCCAGTGGGGCTGGGAACAGGCCCTGCCTCGAAAAAACACACTTGACAAGGACTTAAAAAATATGCAAAAAAAAACCAATTTTAACGTCGGTTTCGTATCAGAAATTAAAAAAAAAAATCGCAGGAAAAAAATAATCAAAGAAATACGAATTCAAGAAATAATTGAAATTTACCATCAAGTTTTCTATAATTAAAGCCATGGTTGCAGGAGCAAGGATATGGAAAGCTCAGTAGACGTACTTCCATTATCAATAGATTATCAAGAAATAAACAGGAAAATGAACAAAATTTGGAGAGAAAAAATTAAAACCAATTAGTCAATTCAAAACATATATCATGCACACAGTAAACACTATACATGAAGAAATCCGAGAAAAATATACAATAACATTTGAATGGTTCAATCTAGTAACTTGTTATATTTCTTTTCCTCTCTTATGAATTACCCACATCAAATAGAACAACTATTGGCCATTATTTGATTCCCATATCCACAATTCCACGTCTCTAGATTTAATCCCCCACATATTCATTTCAAATAGGATTTGTTGATTAAATTATTTCGAAAGATAGAAAATGCCTAGAGCTAGGGGTTGATGCGTAGTAAACTATGCTCGCATACATAAGGAGATATTTACCTCTCCCGTAGCATAGAAAATAATGTCTCGTCTATCCAATACTGCAGGTCTCAATCTAGTACTACTACTGCAGCCGAGGCTACATCTGTGTTTGTTCCCAATTATATGTGAATGGAAACAGAAATCTCTAAACATAAACATTAAACAAACTACATGATATATCTCAGTAAAACATTTCAGTTTCAAACAACAATAAAGACAGAACCAATTTAGGTGGCGTTTATGTAGCATTTCTGTTCCCAAATATTTTAGAACAAAAACAGTAAACGAAGAACACTTTCACTTTTCTCCCCAATAATTTGTTGTATAAATCTAAGACAAATAACAAAAATATTTCTTTAACTAATGTCTTTTAATTTTTGTTTCCAATTTTTACGAACAGAAACAACAACACTAAACAACAGTCATATTTTAAACCTACTTTCAACCAAAATCCACAACAATCAATCTATCTGAATTGAATCTAAGAGATCTAAGATTGTGAGCAATTTAAGAATGCTAAATCTGGTGCACACAAATTCAGACGACAAATTCAATTTAAGAATGCTCAAATTATTTTACAACAAAATTGTAATGGTGGGGAAGAGAGAGAGAGAGAATTGTGGTGATGGAAGGACGACAAAATTGAGTCTTGAGTCTTCTTCCCTGTGATAGCTACATGCAAGGAGGAAAAAAAATACCTATCCTATAAATCAAAACGTTATTCACCAATTGAGAATTTGGGGGCAGACGAAAATAAAAAAATAGTTCAAATCATTGCAGATCTACAACATTTGTTATTAGATGTAAACAAATCGAGTTCAAATTTAGAGAAATTGAAGTTAAATTTTACCAAATCGACCTCCGATTTGGGTTTTAAGGGAGACAATGGAGGTGTTCTAACCCATATGCATACCCATATTGCATGAAATAAAATCGGTGAAGAACTAAAATTGATGAATAAATAAATTGGAATAGAAGCTCACCTGTTGCTCGCGAATGGTGGAGAAGAGATATTATGATTTTGAAACACTAAACTAAGCAGGAGCAGAAGGAGAGGAGTGTCCAAGCATCATATAGGGGCACGAACGCCATCGAATCTCACCTGTTGGTCGCGAACTCTGGAAACAATGAAGTATCTAGAGGAGAAGCTCACCTTTGTAGAGAAATTAGGTCGCAGAGGAGATAGGTATGGCCATTAGGTGAACGTAGGAGGTGGGTATAGCCTTGGAGGTGGGAGGAGATGGTATGACAATGGAGGTGGGATCATGGGACTGCAGGAGAAGATATCGTGGAAGGGTGGGAGGTGGAAGAACTAATTGTGGGAGGTGGGTAGGCTAATAAACATTTGGGAGCAAAAAAACCCATTTTCCAGAATCATCAATTGAATAAAAAAAAAACCCTTTCGCTGATCACAACCGGAGCAACACTGCAACATCGACGATTTCGAAGGCCACCGATACAGATCTGAAAAACAATAGGGATGGGAGACCTACCTAATGATTTCGAAGAAGAGATCGAAGACGACGTGTAATGCGAGAAAGAAAGAAAGAGAAGAAGAGTGATGATGATGGCAGTGGCAGGGGATGGCTTTAGGGTTGGATCTTGAGGATGAAGAGGTTGGATCTTGAGGATGGAACGGTTAAGGCCTTAGGGCTGGATCTTGACCTCATTTGGAGCAAAAAAAAAAAGAAAAAAAAGAACAAAATGAACAGAAAGGGGCGAGAATCGAACCCTATACCTTTGGCTCATTAAGCACCGAATATATCAGCTCACCCACAACCAACATTACCTTAATTTTAGCCATCCATTAAGTGAAAATCAATCCTAACCCTTAAAATATCCTAGTCAGCAAACACCATACTAATTTATTAATAGATATTTGACTTAATTATGGCTTTCAAAACATTCAAATAAGTCCCTCAAATATTTCTCAAACTCAAATCAATAGGATAAAAAGAATTAAATGTACCAATTTGAGAAATACTTAAAATATATATACCATACCAATAGGGATATTTAAATAGGAGTATCATATCTTTAAAATATCCATTACCCCAAAATCTCTCAATCAAGTAAACAAATAACAGCTAGTTAACTACTAGTATTTAAATCAAAATCCACAAAATCCTTAAAATTCGAAACTGGCCATTAGTCGACAGACACACATCCATCAGTCGACCGCCCAATTCAGGATGTAGCCCAAGCCAAAATTTCATCGTTAGAAGTCGACTTACCTGTCCACCTATCGATACAGAGAGTTCATCTTTTAAGCATAGGTCGACCTACCTGTCGACCGGGAGATTTAAAGACTTTTTTCTTTTAAACACAAGTTAACTTATCTGTCGACTGCTGGTGGCCGCAATTTTAGCGTTGTCACTTTCACCGCAAGCATATGGATTTAGTTTTAGTATAATGGACCTTTCGGTCGGGTATCATATCCACAGGGATTGTTTGAGATTACTACCGACTACCGCGATTATCATAACCTAATTTTATCTAGGCGATAAAAATATAATATGATTTAATACTAATTTAACTATACTAATTACTAATACTAGATAGTTTAAGGGATGGATTATCTAGGGATTAACTTTATTTACTTAAACGTGTTTGATTTCTTTTAGTTTACAATAATGGTGTTCGACCTATTTGACCATCTCAAGATCTAAAACTCCTTCGCCGCCTCTTCCAAGTATAAGATGGGGGAATACCCAACTTCATGTCAACGAAGAAGTCCTCCTCAACGTCTTAACGATCCTAGGTCACGTGAGTCTCGTCCCAACGTCATTGATTGCATACAATCCAACTCCCAACCAGATTATTGGATCGTGTGTTGTATTTACCCTATCGACAATCTCAGTTCTAAAACTCCACCGTCACCTCTCCCGAGTGTAAGACAAGGGAATACATGACTTCGAGTCAACGAAGAAGTCCCCATCAATGTCTTAATGACCCTAGGTCATGTGAATCTTTCCCCAACGTCATCGATTATCCACAATCCAACTCCCGACCCAGTTATTGGATCGTGGCGTTTGTTTACCCTAATCCGAATCCGGGGTTTGTCAAACCTCGTATTCTCCATGTATCTATCTAAGCATAATAAACAAACAATACGATAAACACAATCAAACTACAAAAAACATATATAAATGGAACACCGAAATCATACGAAACACATATTTATAAATATATTGGTAATCCCTATACAATGCATGTTTAACTAGAGGCCATAACTGCATTTATAAATAAGAACGAGCTAAACATGCCTACAATCCTAAGTTAAAGAAATAAGGGAAGAAACTGAAGAACTTAGCCTATATCTGAAGATTCGGCGCTTGAACCGTTCAACAATCGCTTCACCGTCTTCCTCCACCTCGGGATGTAAGCTCTCCCTCTAAAACTCCTAAATCCAATCCTAAGTATAGCCCAAGGGGCTCTAATGGCCGGGGAGAGCAAGAGGAGATGAGAGGATAGGGTATTTATAGGTAAAATATCTCAAAAATATCCTAAAAAATATTTAAACTGTGCAGAGGGTCACCGCCGCGGCGGTGGGTAGGTCGGTTGGCTGATCGCCTCAACGGTGAAGAAGGCGGTAGAATAGGAAGAACATCCTGCATTTTCACAGCCTAGGCGATGGGTATTCAGCAAGAATGGGGTCTTCTCTGCATCTTCACCATCGCGGCGGTGGTCTGGACGTCGTGGCAATGGGCTTCTTTCACAATATTGCCTCCGAGCTTGTTTGTCCACCATTCTTCGACCGTTTTTTATTCGATCTCATCGTTTTGGCTCCAGTTTCCTATCTTTTTACCCCACACATCTGATTTAATACAAAAAGTATAAAAACTAATTAAAACATAATAAAATAAATATAAAAACTACTCTAAAACTAATAAAAGTGGTTTGGAAATATGTAGGTGGATCACACCTATCAACTGCCCATGCTGGAACTCTTCTCCTTAATTATTTTCTTTAACCTTTTCACCCCTTTAACCGATTTTTTTTCTTGGTTAGCTCCACTAAAATCTTAAAATCAATTTTAATCAATTATCTTTATTCTTTTTCAATTACACGTAGGAGCAAATAATTTCACTAATTAGGATCCTATCAAAATACACATAAACATAAAATCATTTCCGTGTCGTATGTGATCTTAATTTGGATACGTTAAGAGTAAAAATAGATTAGAGTTGTTTTTACCTAGATTCTTCGAAATCTTCAATCTCTTAATATACGTCTCTACATCCTTCATAATTTCTTAAGATGTTATCTTCTCTGCATCCTTTACAATTACTTTATGATGTAGACTGGAACTCTTATAAAAGGAAACACTCAATTAAAAATATTAGTTCTATAAAAACATCAACATTTAATTGTTTATCAAAATTTTAGGATCAACAATCTCCCTCTTTTTTGATGATGACAATTAACTTTGATGTTTTCTTCAAAACAATAATGTAATCACGCTTCCCCTAAATCCGATGATGGGTTCTTTAACTCGTTAAAGTATAGTAATGAAGATAATCATAAGATTTTTAACGAAACACAAATTTCAATATACAATAAACTCCACCTTAAGATATTCATTAAAACATCAACTAATTCTCCCCCTTTGTCATCTCAAAAAAAAAATGAGGAGGGGGAACTAAAAACATCACTACTCTAGGCAAATATCATGAACTCTAATTTTCCGCTAGAGATTTAGTGAGTATAACAAACTAATCAAAAGTATCAAAATCTTCAATATCATCTTTTTCAATTTAAGCATAACATATTATTGCCACATTTATAAAATCTTTTTCCCCTAAATAATTGTAAACAAACAAATTCATGCATAGGAGAATAATCTGAGGCAATCAAAATATTTCAATAATATAGCATGCAATCATATAATTTTAGTTAATTTCTCATGTCTTACTAATGATACAAAATAATATCTTCCCTATTAGATAAAATCAAGTCATGTAATCTTTAATGCACTAGAATAGGAAGTATATCTCAAGAATAACTTAGGATTAATCAACATACTGTCGACATCATGTATGATCACTAATCAATTCTAAGCAAGTTTAATCTTATAAACCAATTGATTCAGATTGAGTCTTCTCAAGTAACATGTTTCTAATAAACATATAATCATTTATGCACAAGAATATGAATCATATCTCAATAATAACATGCGTATTAAATGTGTTATCTCATAATATGCTAAATCCCTTCCACAATACTAATCATTTAAAATAAGGATATATGAAACGTAAGAGAATAACATACTATCATGCAAATAGCTAGGTGTTTTATGCCTATAAATATATCATCGTGCAGAAAAATATCAACTTGAAACATTAAACACAGATTAATATATCATGTATTCAAATACTCATATGTATCACATATAAAAAAGAATTCTCATACTTTCATATTAATATTAACCGTACAAGTCATATCAATATCATGATCAAATTAAATCATTTTTTAATCATTTAATTCACCTCAATATAAAATATCATGTATTTTAATAAGTCAAGATGCATAAAAGATCAGCTTAATTCAACTCATTTGTATAAAAGTAAATAGCATGAATAACAACATATTATACAAATAATCTTACTAAAATACATATGTAACAAATAATTAGCACTATTTAGTGAGATCACAAACACTCAATTAATCTTCTAAATCACATAACATGCTTTAAAATAAATACACAATCACTACTTGATATAAGCATATAAAGACATGTTAATACCTCTTAACTAAACATGATTCTTATAATCACCATGCAATGTTTCTAAGATAAAAAGTGAATACATCAATTAAAATAGGTCTTAGAAACAATTACTAACTTACCTATTTGGCAAGTTGGGACTCTCTCTCTTTAACAAATTTAATGAATTTAAAATACGAGAGATTAAGAGTACCTTTTATATCTTTTGGGGCGACTTTATTTTTTACCTCATTTATGTTCATGATTGCTTTGGGTGCATAATTTCTTTTGCCCTGTCTATATCCTCTCAACCTTTGATTTTTGCCATTTAATTCATTGATGATTCCCTTTGCACGTATCACTTGTGGCTTCCTGGTGATATCCCATTTTGGCTTTTGTATAACTTTTCTCTTTGCACATTTCGCTTATGGCTTCTTTGTAATTTCACATTCTGTCTTTGGTGCATCTTTTTGCTTTGCACACGTCACTTGTGGATCTTTGGTGACTTCCTGTTTTGACTTTGATACAACTTCTGTGTTTGTTCCTTCAGATCCACTTTTGACATTATGTAATTCTACATAAGACATTTCAATAGTTTTCTTTGGTATCTATTTTATTTTGGATTCGTCCTTGTTAGACATAAACTTAGGGTTTCGAAACGGACATGATATTTTAAAATGCCCAACCCTATTACAATAATAACATCTCAAATTCAATTTATCATAGAAACATGAGATGTAAAATATAAATCAATTCTAGCAATAGAAGCATAACTATCACTGGCCTGTAATGAAGGATAAGACGATGAAGCATATCCACTTTACCTCAAAAAATTATTTTTAGAAGCTCTTGAAACAGACTTGAGGTCGGATTTTGATTTTTTAAATTTTTTTTTAAATAAATCGATTTTTGAATCAAGGTCTGACCTTTACTTAGAAATCATCTCAAGATTATTTTTTAAAACTCTGTTTTCATTTTCAAGAGAATCCACTTTAGAGAGAAAATTATTAATCTAAAAAACAACGGCCGAAAATTCTTTCGTATCGCAATAATCATCCAAATGCACTTTATATTTTCGGACACTTTTTTCACCCTTTTCAAAAGATTCGATTTTTCTTTTTAAACTCAAGCTCTCTTTAGCAAAAAATATTGTGAGGGAAAGTAATTTTTCCATAACAATATGGACATTTTCATTATCATTATCTCTATTACTACCACAAGAATCATAAATCACACTGTTATATACGTATTTACCACTATCAAAAGATGATACACAAAACACATCATTCATGGTGTATGCACGTGACCGGTTTAACTAGGATGTTTTGATGTCAATTGTTGGCCTAGTGAGTTACCCAAGAGGGGGGTGAATTGGGTAGTATTAAAAAATTAATCCAAATAATAATTACACTTAATCAATTCAAACAATTAATTTTATCCTAAAATTAATTATTATCTTTATAGCATCGGATATGTGTTATCAACTATATGCACACCAAATAACAATATAAGTAAAATAAATAAGGGAGCACACTACGATATATCCTGGTTCACCAAGTTACTTTTGACTAATCCAGTTCTCCGAGCCCTGCGGAGATTCGCACCCACTAAACTCAAGATTCCTTTAAAGGTAGGAACGAAACCCTCACACAGATTATTTTACAAGCTCAGAATCAATCTTTACAAATTCCTTTTCACATGCTTAGGAATAATCTCTACTTTTTACAAACTCAAGAATAACCTAATTCTATTACAGGGTGAATCACAACCTAATTCTTTTTTTTATACCTTAGGCTCAAGAATCAAAACCTCACAAAAACACTCCAACTATCATTTTCCCAGGTAAGGATGGAATCTTTACAAAATCACTCACAAATTCAATCAAGAAAGAATTAAGACCTCAATCTCTTTACCGGAAGAGATTGAAACCAAGCTACTCCTGATTAGATACTCTCAATAGTACCTAATTTACACACAACTCACCAATTACAAGAAATTGATAAGTTCTTCTCACTCTGAACTTCTATCACCTCAAATCAATTAAAACTTAATTAATGTCCTAATATTTACTAGTGATAGAATTAATCGAGGAAATAAAAATCTAATTATAAAAAATAATATGGGTAGCATAAAATTGAGCACATAATCAGATTATCTCACAAATTATTTTAAAAGAATTTTTATGCTTTTAAAGTTCAAAAACGAATTTATCAAGATCTTATCAATCAAGCAAATATAGAAAAATAAATAAGCTGTAAAGATTAATAACTTGGAAAGATCTCACTCGGATAACATCGAAGAATTATAGATTAGAACGCTAGACAGTTCAACTCGGTGACGCTTACACAATCAACGCTTTAACTCAAGAACTCCTCAATAATTGATCTCACAATTTAATATCTCAAAATAATATCAGAATGATTACTCTTATAAAAGCTAATGAACTGAATAGTTCTTGATATTATCACTTTATTATGTGAAATCTGCAGGTCTATAGATAGGAAATTGAAACAAGCCCTCCAACGGCTAGTTTCCACAAGATAAGTATCTAAAAAACACCAATAGACCCTATATATTGAGTTTTTTAATTTTAGGTATATTTGACTTAATTATGGCTTTCAAAACATTCAAATTAGTCCCTTAAATATTTGTCAAACTTAAACCAATAGGATAGAAAGAATTAAATGTACCAATTTGAGAAATACTTAAAATATATATACCATATCAATAGGGATATTTAAATAGGAGTATCATATCTTTAAAATATCTATATCCCTAAAATCTCTCAATCAAGTAAACAAATAACAGCTAGTTAACTACTAGTATTTAAATCAAAATCCACAAAATCCTTAAAATCTGAAATTGGCCATCAGTCGACAGACACACATCCATTAGTCGACCGACCAATTCAGGATGTAGCCCAAGCCAAAATTCCATCGTCATAATTCGACTTACCTATCGATACAGAGAGTTCATCTTTTAAGCATAGGTCGACCTACCTGTCGACCGAGAGATTCAGAGACTTCTTCTTTTAAACACAAGTTGACTTATCTGTCGACTGCCCATGCTGGAACTTTTCTTTTTAATTATTTTCTTTGACATTTCCACCCCTTTAACCGATTCTTTTCTTGCTTAGCTCCACTTAAATCTTAAAATCAATTTTAAATAATTATCTTTATTTCTTTTTCAATTACACATAGGAGCAAATAATTTCACTAATTAGGATCCTATCAAAACACACATAAACATAAAATCATTTATGTGTCGTGTATGATCCTAATCGGGATATATTAAGAGTAAAAATAAATTAGAGTTGTTTTCACCTAGATTCATCGACATCTTCGATCTCTTAGTATCCGTCTTTGCATCCTTCACAATTTCTTATGATATTATCTTCTCTGCATTGTCTCTACATCCTTTACAATTACTTCATAATGTAGACTGGAACTCTTATAAACTGAAACACTAAATAAACATATTAGTTCCACAAAAAATATCAACATTTAATTGTTCATCAAAATCTTAGTATCAACAATCTCCCCATTTTTTATGATGACAATTAACTTTGATATTTTCTTCAAAACAATAATGTAACTACGCTTTCCCTAAATTTGAGGACAGATTCTTTAACTCGTTAAAACATAGTAATGAAGATAATCATAAGATTTTTTAACAAAACACAAATTTCAATATACAATAAACTCTCCCTTAAGATATTCATTAAAACATCAACTAATTCTCTCTCTTTGTCATCTCAAAAAAAATTGGGGAGAGGGAACTAAAAACATCACTACTCTAGGCAAATATTATGAACTCTAATTTTTCGCTAGAGATTTAGTGAGTGTAACAAACTAATTAAAAGTATCAAAATCTTCAATATCATCCTTTTCAATTTAAGCATAACACATTATTGACCCACTTATAAAAACTTTTTCCCCTAAATAATTGTAAACAAACAAATTCATGCATAGGAGAATAATCTGAGGCAATCAAAATATTTCAATAATATAGCATGCAATCATATAATTTCGGTTAAGTTCGCATGCCTTACTAATGATACCAAATAATGTCTTCCTTATTAGATAATTTAAGTTAAGTTTGCATTCTTACTAGTTGTTGTGCATGATTTTAGTATTAATCCATCGTAATTAAAGGGTTGAATGTTAAAGGCATTAGATTTTATCATTATTCACTCATTACAATGTTGCAATTTGATAAAATTGAGCAAGAATCCGCTGGGAGACAAGTAGCTAAAAAAGGCTACAGTTTAGGGCTCAAAAAATTATAACTTTGTTTTATCCGATTTGCCCATTGATCTTGTATCCTAATTCAAAATTGTTGGTTCAAATGATTATTTAAAAAAAAAAATTATTAACATTAGAAAGCGAAAATATGAAAAGACAAGTAAAGTGAATTTTCTCTACTTGAATCAACCCAAGTCCAAAACCAAACTTATGACCTATGTCCCAATTTGGGTCCACAATCCAAACATGAATTTTAAATGTGGTTTAAATATTTTCTATTAACCGGGATTACTCATTTTATATACTTCAATTAATTTCATGGGATTACGTTGAAAGACAAATCTCCTGACAGGCATTCTTGTTAAGTTATTCATATTTGACAAAAGATCATAGCAGGGGGTACATTTCTTAAAAAAATGCAAAAAACTTATCCCATTTTGTCTCGAAAACACTAAAAAGATATTTCAATAAAGGATTTTAAAATCAAATAAAACATTTGGACATTAATTTCAATTGGACTTGGTTGGATAAAATACCGTCTTTGGATAGACGTCTTGGAGTGTCTAACATCTTTCCCGAGCGTAACTTACCCTTGAATCATTTCAAAATGAATCTTTGGTTGGGCCATAATTTTTGGAATCGAAACTTAAGCCATTTTTAACTGTTTTTTTTTTTAAAATTCGGTGATTTAACATAGTATTTAAATTGAATATTAGGTGGCAACTCATTTTTTTAAATAATTGCCTTAAGTTCTTTTACGAGAAAATCAGTTACTTTAAAAAGCCCCTCTTTAATCTTTACTGTTTTTGAAAAAAAAAAAAAAAAGGCTTTATTATTTATACTTGTTTTCTTTTTCTCTTGAAAATTCGGGTTGCGTCTGTATGCCTTTCCATTTCACCCCATCTACTTCAATCTCTGCTTCCCTATACCTAAAATTGGGAGTCGAATCGGGAGGACGAAGAACAGAATCAGGAAGGAAGATTCGTAAGGAAAGACGTCAAGGGATCTATATGGATGTCCTTGGTGGCAACGCCATCGGAGAAGCTGGGTTTAGCCCTTGTCGGTGTGCCAAACAACCCCGAACGGATTATAATTCAAGCTCCATTCATGCTTCAATCAATGCTTGTAATCTGCGTTTGAAGTGAAATTTGAAGAACACATTGTAGAACTTCACCGTTAGAGAGAGATGGAGAGAGAGTGCTTAGCCGGAGATGTCCGCAGAGAGAGTGTGCATGTGTTTGTGTACGTGTGTGTGAGAGAGTGAGATTTTTACTGTACGAAGAAGAAAAGACATGGAAGAGAAAAAAATATTTTGGCCCCCAAACTTTGAATAATTTTTCAAATGATCCTTATTTTTTATTCAAATGACGAAAAAATCCTTAAATTAACGGTTGACTATCAAAGTGGACTAACACAATTGTCAATTGGACCAAATATGTCGAATCTGAATTTTTAGGGCCAATTGAACACTCACCCCAAATATGAAGGGACAAAAAAAAAGATATTCTTTTTTTTTGCTTTTTTTTTTTTTGAAAAAAATTACAAACACAACCGTGCCATGTCAAGTTAATATTATATATGGGTAAAAAACTCCACTAAGCACCAATAATTGCATTTGATTTTCTTTTTCAGTAGCACATTCAACAACACGCAAATTCCAAATAAATTACTATTAAAGAAAAAGTGCAAATTCCAAATAAATTGCTATTAAAGAAAAAGTGATTCAATTATTGTTACGCAAACTAATACATGAAATTAACAGCGCACACAGAAAAAAGATACCCCCACAATGCTCTCAAACGCCCTCTAAAACACTCCAAACCCAAAAATTTGAAGGATAAAAACACCATTTTTCTGCCCCTTCCTAACACCTTGTTTGGTTGATCATACTATCAGCCACCCAAAGAAAAAAAAGCCCTAAAACAAGCCATAAGGTCACCTCTTTACACCAGGAGGGTCATTAACATGGTCATGGGAAGCCAACCATGAAAAAAAATGGTAAAAAAAAAACCCTCCTTCAAAATGAAACCAAATAGAAAACAAGCTTCAAAGGGGCAGATGGTATAAGATGGAGGAAGCTCCACAGGCCTTGAGTACCAGCAATTCGGGGGGAAAAATGAAGCCTAGGACTGATAATTTATTCCACAAAGGTATATAGAAGAGACTAGCGCCTGTGCATGAAACCAAAATGTTTTCCGTTCTTCAAATAAACAGTTTGAAAGATGAGCTTAAATTCTTGATGAGATCCTTCACCGTCATTGTGAAATTGGCATCCATCTGCAGGAAAATTGTAAAAAGGGTTGAGCCAGTTTGGTGAAATTTACTAAAAAAAACAAACTGTTTTCAGCAACTTTCGGAACAAATTTCAAGCAATTTTCAAAGTTCTAAGCCAAGCAGCATTCTGGGCATGGTTTTCTGTAAGAAAAAATCAGTTTGGATAGGTGCCGGAAACAATTTTATGTTCAGGTAAAATATAAGAGCAGTTTTCAAAGTTCTAAGCCAAACAGACCATAAATATTACGATTTCAGTTCCAACTTTTTCCACATAGATTAGGAAGAAACAATTAATAATGGTGGGATTCAGTACCTGGGCTATAATGGTTATGTCAAGAGCATAACTCCCAAAGCTGAGGGCAGCGCTACTGACGACTGACAAATGGAGTTTTTCAATTTCGGCAACTGTTTTCTCCAAAATGCCTTTGGTCTTCTCGCAATGAATCCTTATTAAAACATCTTTGTCTGAAAATCTCGCTTCGATTTCAGGTAGGGACCCATTGGAGTAGTTTTCATCCGAGGAACAAACATCACCGTTGTTACAGAGATCGTACTTCTTCACAAAGACAACGGATTCCACCGGTTTCTTCATGGTTTGTTCCTCCAATGTCTTCACTCTCTCTTGGAGTTGTTTCAAGTACTTGATCGCGTCTCCAAGAACAGAGGCCTTGTCCATCTATTAAAAGACAACAATCATTCAATTATTTCCTGTCTTAAATTTGATATTTTGAAGCCTTTTCCTAATTATTTCCTGTGTTTTATAATAAAAAAATTCCTTATATATCTATAACTAGAACAAAAAGGAAAAAAAAAAATAGAAACAGTAAACAAGCGCCACCTTTTCATGATCAAGATGTTCAACCAAAGCAAGTGCGTATTCAATCAAGAACGGGAAATAATATTATACCTTCTTTAAGCCAGGCACAAGGGCAGATAAAGCTATGAACCTCTGGCTAAGTTTCTCTCTCCTCTTTCTCTCAGCCATAATGTGATCTTGAGCCTGAGAATGCCTTCCTCCATTGCTAATCCTCTTAGCTCCATGAGACCCCTTCACCACATAATCTTGGCTCCCAAACAAACTCTGTTGGGAGACCAAAACATCTGAACTTATGGCACTATTACAAGACAGAACCTCATCCTTAGGCTTCACAAAACTCACTTGATTCGCATAATTATTCGAATTGATCAGAGGATAAAAATCAGAATAACCCATTTGCGGATTGGACATATAATTATTCCAGCCGTTGTTAGTTTTGAGCTGTTTGGCTGGCCTATCGTAACCATGATGAGGCGTTTGTATGCCAGATTTCAGGTCAAAAACGGGTTGAATTGAGTGATTTAGGGTCTCCCCAAATGCACTCAATTCATCAAGAGAGTTCGGAGTCCACTGATGAAACAGACCCTGATCTTCCATTCCCTATCATTCAAAGATTTTTATTTCAGTAAAATTCAACTACCCAAATTCATATAGCCCCAGAAAAATACAAAGCAATTCTAGTTTCACCCCTATAATAGGAATTTAGTACCCGTTTGGGCGCACAATTTGGAGACTCAAAACCGCGGTTTGAAAATCCCCAAATCAATTGATTTTGGAATTTGAAAATCCGTTGTTTTCCGGGTATTTGCTCAATGGAAGAGAAGAAAAGTCACATTCAAGCTGGAGAATTAATCATACCATATCTGCTAAGCCTCTGATGTACGAGACCTCCATGAAAACACCCAGAGAACACTAAAGAGGTTTGAAATCACTTTAGATATCTTCCTCTTAATCAAACGAGTTCCCTACAAATAAATTAATCATACAAATCTTTAATGAAATGAAAACAACACAAGAATATCAAATGTTTTTTCTTCTATAATGTGAACTATAATCCATTGAAAACGAGTTCCCTAAGGAATTAGACCATTAATGTGTGTGTATATTGGGAGGGGTGTACGAAAGCTTACCCTCGATTGTTATGGACGGAGAAAATCCTGAGATCCCCAGAGTTTAGGAATTAGGCGACTCTGGTCCAATTTTTATAGGTTTAACGCCATCTCTCTGTCACACACACGCGGGTTGGTGATGTGAACTGGAAATGAAGATTTGAATATTTGATTGTGATCCATCTTTGATATGAACACACAAATTGGTAAATAAATCATGGTGGGTAGATTTTTAGGTTGACCTTATGCTAACAGTAGTTAAAGTGTGTTTCTGCTGTTTCTTTCTGGAATGTTTGACATTCATTTGAATTTCTACCAACATTGGACTTTTAAATTTTATGGTTTCATGTGGGGAACCCAGTACCACCGCCCAATTTAAGTTGTACTCTTTTGATTTTGATTATTTATTTTCTAAATTCAAAACTTACACAGTAGATATTTATAATTACTTGTATGGTACATTCCGTTGGTAAATTTTGTACGCATTCTTAATCTAAATTATTCTTGTATCAACTTAATTACGTAATTTCCGTTTCATAATACAATTAAACACTTAAAATTAAATGGATTAAGTAATATTTAAAAAAAAATATTAGGTTTGAATAATTTAAAATAATTATTATATTATAATGTTACTAATATTTTTATTTTTATATAATTAAATACAATATTTAAATATTATTAAATTTTATTTAGTTACTGATGTTGCCGAAAAATGGTAACACAGTAAATTTATGAGTCTACCCTCGGCAGCCTTCATCATGCTGTCTCCAGGGGTCTCTGCACAAATTGTTAACATCAGAGATGGATCTCGGCGAAGAACCTCTGGTGTAAGAGTAAGTATCCAATGGAGAGAGGGGTACAAAATCAAATATGTTGGCCCAGTAGAAAACCCAAGGGGGGGGGGTGAATTGGGTAATTAAAAATATATCAGAATAAAACTTGAATAAATCAAATAATTAATTTTATACCTAAATTAATTATTATCTTTATATCACAACGGAATAATAATAAATCTAAGTACACACCCAAACAACAAAAATGAAAAAGTAAAATATAACAGCACACAAAAAATTTATACTGGTTCACCAAGCTACTCTTGGCTAATCCAGTCCCTCGAGCTCCACGGAAATCGCACCCACTAAAACCAAGATTCCTTTAAAGGTAGGAACCAAATCTGCATATTGATTATTTTACAGGCTCAAAATCAACCTTTACAATATCCTTTTCTCAGGTTAAGGAAGAACCTCTACTTTTTACAGGTTAAAAAATAACCTAATTTTTTTTAACACTAAGGCACAATAATCAAAATCTCTCAAAACACTCCAACTATCATTTTCACAAGTAAGGATAAAACCTTTACAAATCACTCACAACGCAATTCTTATCCAGGAATAATCATTATCACAATCTCTTTACAGGAAGTGACTGACACCCAGCTACCCTTGATTAAATACTCCCAATAGTATTTAATCCGTCACAATTCACCAATACAAAAATTGATAAGAAGTAAATATCACTCAGAGCTTCTACCACCCTAGATAAATACTAACTCAATTAATATTCCAACTAGTGATAGAAATACGTGAGATACAAAAATCTAATTTTAACAAGATATGGGTAGGAAATTGGAGCACGTAATCAAATTCAATAAATTGTTTGTAAAAAATATTTTCTTCAAAAATCAGAAACAATTTCTAAGATCAATTTCCAAATATAGAATAATAAACAAATAATAATCAATATGGAAATATTTCACCCGGAATCCACAGAAATAATGATTAGAACAATGTAACTTCAAATCTAATATCAGCAAAAATTGATTATAATTGATTCTCAAAATTACTCTTAGAAAATCTCACAATATCGTAGAATGATAACTCTTATAAAAGCTCTCAAATGATATAAACTCTTTTAACTCTCTCTCAATGAATGATTTTTTTTTTTCTTAGAATGATTAACCTTGCTAATGAAATTCGTAGGTCTATTTAAATGAACAAGTAATCAGCCTTCTAATGACTAGTTTACAAGTGTCATGACAATTAAAAGTTCTTATAGACCCCTTATATCATAAGGACTTCGTTTAGATTCAATTCCACTTAAAAACATCTTTCAAAACTCTCAATTAAACCCCCAAAGTATTTCTCAATCTAAATAAATAAGTATATAATTTATTTCAAGTACCAAATTGAGAAAAATTAATATTTAATGAACCATATTAATAGGATTTAATTAGTATATGAACCATATATTAAATATAGATAATATCCCACAAATTTCTCTCAAATCCTAACAAAAAACGGTTACTTTTGGATATAATCTCGGATCAAACTATATCCTAAAACAATGCGTTCGCTCGACTGCCTAACTCAGGTTGCAGCCAAACCAACGCCGCGGCGTGCATAGGTCAACCACTCGGTCGACTCACAGATTCAAAGAGTTCAGTACTACTTCACCGGTCGACCTATCGGTCGACTTGTTGATTTAGAGAGTTCAACCTTCTTGGTCGGTCGACTTGTAGGCCGACTTAGAGATATAGGATGTTACAACTTCCATGTCCAGTCGACTCACCAGTCAACTACTGTGCTTGGATCTCTTCTCTAAATACGTTTTTAACTTATTTTCTTTTACGATTTCACCCCTTTAACCATTTTCTTCTCTTGATTAGCTCCACTAATATTCTTATATTCCATTTTAGTCATTCAAAATTATTTCTTCTTATTTCACATAGGAGAAAATAATTTAACTTAATCAAAACACACATAAAAGATAAAATACATTTTGTGCCATGTGTGTGTTTCTAAATGGGATATTAAGAGTTAAGATTCACCTGGGTTGTTTTTCCTAATTTCTTCAAACTCTTAATTTTTCTTTATCATCTTGACATTTTTATTTCTCATCCATTCAATTTGATGACTTCATTACTGGAACTTTAAATCACTGAAACACTCAATTAAACATTAGTTCCATCAAAATATTAATACTTAATTGTTTATCAAAATCTTAGGATCAACAAAATATAAGAAAATTTGGATAGAATGGCTTAGCGTAGTATTGTATTGCCTGAGATAACATCACATGGAGTACCTGGGCTTGTAACTTGGGTATTTATATAGTTCTTCACCCATGATGGAGAGATAATGGAGCGCCTAGTCACCAAATAGGTTATGGCATAATGATTGTTTAGTTATTTGCACGTCCTCCACGCCAGACGAATATTTTCTGTCGATTTGGTAGTGACCCATCCTGTGGCAATAATCATTGCACTTCAGTTATAATCGCAAACCTGATCCCTGTTGTTTTCCCAGTGATCTACCTAAGAGGGGGGGGGTTGAGTTGGGTAGTTATAAAATTTTTAAGCAAATAATTATCTTTTCAACACTTAAAATAATCAATTTATCCTAAATTGATAATAATCTTTATAATGCAGCGGATAAGTGTAATTAGCTCTAGGTACACACCCAAATAACATAAAATAAAATAAAGTAAAAATGCAATACAGCACGATGTATACTGGTTTACCAAGCTACTCTTGGTTAATTCAGTCCTCCGAGCCCCATGGAGAGTCACACACACTAAATCACTAAGATTCTTTTAACCTGGTAAGAACCAAACTTTTACACAATGATTTTTTCATAGGCTCAGAATCAACCTTTATAATTCCATTTCCATAGGCTAAGGAATAACATTTATCTTTTTAACAATTTAAAGATTAATCTAATTCTTTTATACTTAGGTTAAGAATCAAACCTCACAAAAATTCACTCCAAGTATCATTTTCACCGGTAAGGATGAAACCGTTACAAAGTCATACAAACTAATTCTATTAAGGAAGAATTAACACCTATCTCTTTTCACGGAAAAGATTAATCTAACCTTTTTATACCTTATGTAAAGATCAAATCTCAATCTCTTTACCGGAAGAGATTGAAACTAAACTACCCCCTGATTAGATATTCCCAACAATATCTAATCTACATACAACTCACCAATTAAGATAAATTGATAAGTCTTTTTCCACTCGGAGCTTCTACCACCTCAAATTAATTTAAACTCAATTAATGTCCCGAATTTACTAGTGATAGAATTTTACGTGAGAATTTTAAAATTTGATTATAAAATATATGGATAGCACACAAATGAGCGTAATCATATTAATACAGAAATCGTTTTAAAAATAATTTTATGCACTTTAAAGTTTGAAAACGATTTCACACAAATCTTAAATCCAAGCTAATAATAATAATAATAACTCAAAATATAAAATAGTAGCTTAGAAAGATCTCACCAGGATACCACTGAAAGAATGAAAACTAAATCGCAATTAAAACCAAGATCGGTGATCGCAAAATTCTTAGCATTTTTCTTAAGAACTTTTCTCAAGAATAATATCACAATAAACTCTCAGTATATTTTCAAAATAATATCTCTTAGAAAGCTCAGGAACTGATTTATTCTTGATAGATTGATATTTTTGTAAGTGAAAAACGCAGGTCTATTTGAATAGATTTGAAACAAGCCCTCTAACGACTAGTTCCCACAAGATATGACATTTAAATGCTCAGATGGATCACATATATTAATATGACTTAATCATTGTTCAATTAACTTGATTTTAGCTTTTAAAATATTTAATTTAGTCCTCCAAATATTTCTCAATCTCAAATAAAAACAAGATAGAAAGTATTTAATGTACTAATTTGAGACTGTCAGGTCGGTTGACCGACCAATGACCCATTGGTCGACCAATCGATTCAGGTTATAGCCCAATCCATTTCTCAAACATGGTCGGTTGACCAATCCCCCAAGGGTTGGTTGACCGATCGATTCAGAATGCTCCCTAGGCAATTTTTCGGCCTTGGTCAATTGACTGATCATCAATAGTCGGTTGATCGATCGATTCAGAGAGTTAACTTCTCAGTCATCGGTTGACCGATCTCTCTCGGTCGGTTGACCGATTGATTAAGAGATTACTTTATTTTTCATCCTACACCCATCGGTTGACCGATCCTACTTGGCCAGTTGACCGATCAATGCTGGAACAACTTTACCTTAATTCATTTCAACTGCAATCTTTGACGTTTACGACCCTTTAACCGATTTCTTTCTTGGTTAACTTAATTGATACTATTAATCAATTTTAAACGCTAATCTTTCTTAGGTCAATATTTCTTCTTCAATTTCACATTGGAGCAACTATGTGAACTAATTAGGATTCTAATAAAAACACACATAAATATAAATTCATTTTTGTGTCGTGTGTAATCCTAATCAGGATAGGACTTATGTGGTGTCTTAGTGGTAGGGTCACCACCCCTCACACGGGGTTCGAGTCCTATCGTGTGGGTGAGTGTGGTGTGTGTGAGTTATAAAAGAAAAAAAAAAATGGGGATAAATTAAGAGTAAAAATTATTCTGAGTTATTTTCACGTAAATTCTTTAGGATCTTCAATCTCTTAATGTCTACCTTTTTGCCTGTCTTTTTCCATCCTTAGCATTCTTAACAATTTCTTTATAATAATATCATTAATGGAACTTTTAAATTAAAACACTCAATCAATTCGTCAGTTCTACAAAAAATATTAACACTTAATTATCCATCAAAATCTTAGGATCAACACCTGTTGTGGATGGATCTTAGGTTTTTCCAAAGGTGTCGGTATTTCCTGGGGAGTTGGGCCTACTGACAGTGGTGGGCTTGAGTCCAAGAGATGTTGGGCGCAACCCCAACCCCTTCTCTGATAGGTTTACTGGGCTTTCTGAATGGGCATCCCAAGATCAAATTCACCACTATCAGTAGCCCCCCAAACTCTTAGGCCAGGTAGTCCTATCTTGGGAATCTTTTGGTGCACGTTTTCTCGTGACGACACATGTCTTTAGCTTTTTAATGTCTTTCTTTTACCTTAGGGCACTTTTTGAGGACTTTTCCCCATTTTCAAAAGTGATTTTATGGATTTCTAAAATTCATTGCCCTTTTGATAAAGATTGAATGGTGAAATCAAAGGTGAGAGATTTGGGTCATCTTGTACTAGTCCCGCTCATCAGAGGTAGGCGGACTGGTCATCCCAGGAGCAGCAACCTATCAAATTCATAGCCTCTGTTGGCTTTTCTGTTAATGGTACCCCTTATTTGGGAGGTGAGGAACACTGGCCTAACATTGGACTCTACCGTCTGCGGAGATTCTTTAAATGCCCTGGACTTTTGTCTTTCAAGACTTATGCTTTGCGACATGTGTCACCGTCGCTTTGTAAAATTTCTCGGATTTACGAAAAATAAAATATTGGTTATTTGATTCTAATGTTGATTCTCCAAGGGGAGAAATTGCGTGACGACCTTGGGAAACTAGGTCGTTACAGGTGGGCTGGTGAAAATGAAAAGGCGACATGAATTTTATTGGGATTTATATTTAATTTGTAATAGTAGTATTTATTATTTACCATTGAAAAATTAACTCGTTAAATTGAGTATAATTATTTTATTAAATGTTAATATAATTATTTATTATTTTAACACAATAAATTTTGTATTACTGAATGTATTTAATATTATTGTTGAGATTATGATTGTAATATTACAGGTAGCCATAGTATTATGGAAACTATATCAACTATAATGATTCATGTTATAAATATTATTTTATATTTATAACGTAAATATGATTAAAGAATTTAACAACCGTATGATTTCCATAGTAATACTAATTTATAAATTCGGTATCAAGGACTTGGAATCACGAAATTGGAATTTGAAATGTCACCATTTGTATTTATATTTGATTAAAAAAAAAAATTGGTATAACCGACTACTGTTTATATTTAATATTGGAATGCCACTGTTTATATAAATAATATAAATGCCACTGTATGGTATAAAATAATTTGAATTGGAAGTTGGTATAACAATGGAAATTGATTAATATTTTATAAATATTGATTCGATAATTATAGTTGTCACCATTGCTTTGTAAAATTTCTCAGATTTACGAATAATTGAATATTGGTTATTCGATTCTAATGTTAATTCTCTAAGGGGAGAGAAATCGCGTGACGGCCTTAAGGAACCGGGTCATTACAGGAACGAAATTATTAGTAATACTAATTTATTTATAAATGATGGAATATTTGGGGTAGAATTCTCTATAGGAGAAACCGTGTGACGACCCTGGAAAATCGGGTCGTTACAATATGAAGTCTTTGTGGAGAGCTGATCCACACATGGTAAACGGGTTCACTGTCTTTCACGCTGTGTAGTTTCTTTATGAAGTGGATTTTCTATGCTTTTGTCATGACAAGAAGGTGGTGTCAAGGAGGCAGGCTGAGGCCCGGGTAAGAGATAGAGGTCCTGACATACCTCATGCAGTAGGAGCTTACAGGCCTCTAGTGTCATCGAGACTCACCTATTCTGGGTATAAAAAGGACCGTGCAGAGCTCCGGTCAGTTCCATAAGAGTTGTACCAGATCTATCATAGCTTGTAGGGGGCTCAAGATGACCACGAGCTGCCAAGTGCAGGGCCTCTAGAAGTGAAGGCAATTCACCCTACTGAGGGCCATCGTTCCTGTTGATTCTGACATTTTGATGGACAATTAAGGGTTGATATTTTTTTTTTATAGAAATAATGTGTTTGTTGAGTGTTTCAGTATAAGATTTCCAATCAAATATTGAATCTTGAGGAAATTATCAAGGGTGTAAAGGTAGACAATGAAGAAATGAAGAGTATTGAAGATTCTAAAAAAATTGGATGAAAACAACTCAAATATTCTTATACTCTTAATGTATCCTGAATTAGGATTACACCTGACACTAATTGATGAGTTATATTTATGTGTGTTTGATTTAATAAAATTTAGGATCCTAATTAGTGTTCAAATATTTGCTCCTATGTGAAATTGAAAAATAAAAATTGACCTAAGTGAAAATAGTGTTTAAAATTGAATTTTTGTGTCAATTGTGTTAACCAAGAAAAGCAATCGGTTAATGAGATTAAATGATGAATTTTGGAGCTGAAATAAGTAGAAAAGAGAGCATACAACATTGATCGGTCAACCGACTAGCAGAGGTTCGGTCAACCGATTAGTTTTGGGCTAGAAAGTAAATCTTTTTGAATCGATGGGTCAACCGACTAGGAGAGATCGGTAAACGGATTGGCCTAGTAAAACTCATTGAATCAATCAATCAATCGACCGTGGTTTAATTTTGGCCTGGATTGCAACCTAAATTGATCGGTTAACCAGTCGTCGGGTATTCGGTCAACCGAATGCCTTTTGGGTTTGGCCTATGTTATACGCTGAATTGTTCAGTCAACCGACTGGCAGGGGTTCAGTCAACCGATTGTGTTGGTTGAGATTTCGAGGATTTTAAGGTTTCAGTTAAAACTAGCCATGTTTGGCAAATTTGATGGAAAGATTTGGGGAATTTGAAGATATTAAAGATATGACACATTTATTTTGATATCCCTATTGATTTGGTACATATAATTTTGGATTCTTTCAATTTTAGCAACTAAATACTTCCTATCTTCGTGTTTGAAATTTAAGAAATAATTTGTGGACTTAATTGAGAGATTTAAAAAATGTTTTTAAGTAAATTATACCAGGAATGAAAAGATATAATATATGGGGTACGTAAGTGCTCTTTAAAAACTTATCTTATCAAAACTACCCGTTGAAGGGCTTGTTTGAAATCATTATATATAGACCTGCGAATTTGAGATTTAATGACATCATATCATGAACTATCAAGTTCCTAAGATTTTTGAGAATTATCATTCTGAGATTTATTCGAGAGATCATTTGTGTGAAAAATGCTTGAGCTAAAGCATTGTTGAGTTGGTGTTACCGATTTGTGTTGTCTTGCAATTCTAATTCTATTCTTTTGGTATTTTTTTGGTGAGATTTTTTCAAGTTATCGTGCTGAAATTTGATTTCATTTAGTGTTAATTACTTTGTTTTAAAATCAATGAAAAATCGTTTTTAAAACTTAAGAGCATAAAAATTCGTTTTAAAATGATTTTGTGATATTATCTGATTACATGCTTAATTTTGTGTTACCTATACTTGTTATAATCAGATATTAAATTCCTAACTTAAATTATGTCACGTAGTAAATTTCGGGACATTAATCTAGTATAATTGTTTTGTGGTGGAAGAAGCTCTGAGTAGGACGAAACTCATTATTTTTTTTGTATTGGTGAGTTTGTGCGGATTAGATACGGTTGAGTCTCTATCTAGTCTGGGTAGCTTGGGTTTCAATATTTTTCAGAAAAAAGGATGAGGTTTGATCTTTTCCTAAAGTATAAAAATGTTAGGTTATTAATTTCTCTTGAAAAGAATTAGGTGATAATTCTTCCTGAATAGAATTAATTTTGAATGATTTTTAAAGGTTCAATCCTTACTTGGGAAAATGATATTTGTAAGCGTTGTGAGGTTTGATCTTTAGTCTGTTAAAAGGATTAGGTTGTGATTCTTCCTATAATAGAATCAAGTTAGTCTTTAGCCTAAAAAAAGATAAGGTTCTTCCTTAGTTTGGGAAAAGAAAATTATAAAGGTTGATTATGAGCCTGAAAAAAGAATCATTGTAAGGGTTTGGTTCCTACCTTTAAATAGATCAAGGGATTTAGAAGGTGCGAATCTATGTGGAGCTCAAGGGACTGGATTAGGTAAGGCTAACTTGCTGAACCAGGATATATCTTAGTGTGCTATATTGTTTACTTTCTTTACATTTTGTTTGGGTATTTAACTAGATTTAAATACTTATCCACTGCGTAACGAAGATAATAATTAATTTAGGATAAATTGATTATTTAATAAATTTAGTGTTGAAATATTTAAATTGCATAAATTTTTAGAACTACCCAATTCATCCGCCTCTTGGGTAGCTTACTAGGCCAACAATTGGTATCATAACTGGTTTTAGCTTGATATGCTTTATAGTCTAGCTAAACACAATCACACGGAATGCACTCATCATGATGTCGTATGAACTATTCTAGAGTCTCCTACTTCTTCTGATAGTCATTGTTCTACTGGTGAGAATGGTAGAATTCATGATGATGAGAATACAGATAAGGCTATTGAGATGCTGATTGCCCTTACCTATGCTTTTGGAAAAAAGAATTTTAAACTTGGGCAAAAGATTTCAACTCTTGAAAATAAGAAGTTTAGTACTGTCAAGTCTTTTAAGAAGAAGAATTTGGACAAATATTTTGAAACTGTTGAATTTACAAATGCTTTATCTCAAATTGGTAAGTTGTATGTGTTAATCCTAAGATTTTGATGAACAATTAAGTGTTAATATTTTGGTGGAACTAATGGTTTGTTAAGTGTTTTAGTTAATTAAATTCCAGTGATGAAGATGCGATGTCAAATTATGAATCGATGCTAAATGATGATGTCAAAGATGATGAAAAATTAAAAGTTTGAAGAAATTAGGGAAAACAACTCAGGTAAATTTCAACTCTTAATATCCCAATTAGGAACGGATATGGCACAAAATGTTTTTATTGTTTATGTGTGTTTTGATAAGATGAAATTATTTGCTCTTATGTGTATTTGGAAAGAAATATTTATAATTGACTAAAATGAATTTAAGAAGTTAGTGGAGCTTATTTAGAAAATAAAATGGTTAAAGGGGCAAAAACGTAAATAACAATGAGTTAAAAACGAGTTTAGAAAAGAGATCCAACATGCATAAGTCAACTGGTAAGTTGACTAGACCAAACAGGTGAAACTCTCTGTATCTTTAAGTCGACCGGTGAAGAGAAAATGAACTGTCTGTATCTCTAAGTCGACAGGTAGGTCAATCGGTTAAAGTAAGTTGAACTCTCTAAATCTCCAAGTCGACAGATAGGTCGACCGATGAACGTAGCAGCTTGAGCTTGGCTTCATCCAGAATCTAGCAGTTGGCTGACCGGTCGATTGAGGACGCTGTTTCAGGATAATGAGGATTCCAAATTCATATATAAGATTAGTCATTTTTGGTTGGGATTTGTGAGAGATTTAAGGGATCTTATGATATTTAAGATATGCTTCACCTATCATTTAAATCCTATTAAGTTCGTTCATTAAATTTTAATGTTTCTCAATTTGGTACATAAAATTGTTTCTATTCTATTTAATTGAGATTGAGAAATATTTGAGGGACTTAATTGAGAGATTTAAAAGCCATTTATTAAGTGAATTGAACCAAAATGAAGTCATAATGATATACGGGGTCTAAGAGAGCATTTAAGTGTCATGATACATGGGAACTAGCCATTAGAGAGCTGATTTATATCACATATATATAGACCTGCGTTTTTCATATATAATTTAGCAGTGAATCAAAATCAAGAAAAATGACTTTAAAGAGATAAGATTATATTGTTCTGTTCTAAGAGTTATCTTTCTAAGATTTTGTGAGAGCTATTCTAAGAGACGATCTTGAGAATTATTGTTAGTAATCTTTGCTACTACCGGATCTGAAGTATCATCACTCTATTTTTTTTTTTTGTGAATTCTGGGTGAGATCTTTCCAATTACTTTCTATTTGTGCATTGCTTGTTTAATTGTTGGAAATTGATCTTTAGAAATTATTTCTGATTTTTATTTAAGAAATTATTTTATAAACAATTTCTTGAATCTGATTACGTGCTCAATTATTTCCTACCCATATTTTGTTTAAAATCAAAATTTCAATCTCACACTTTTCTATCACTAAACTTGGGATATTAATCGAGTTTTAATTTATCTAGGGTGATAGAAGCTCCGAGTGAGATACTCTGCTTATCAATTTGTATTGGTGAGTAGTGTGACGGTTTAAATACTGTTGGAGGTATTTAATCAAAGGGTAGCCGATTTTCAGTCTCTTCTTGTAAAGAGATTGAGATAGTAATTCTTCCTAGATATAATTGATTTTAAGTGAATTTCGTAAAGGTTCCATCCTTACCCGGAAAAATGATAGTTGGAGTGTTTTTTAGGGATTTTGATTCTTGAGCCTAAGGTATAAAAAGAATTAGGTTGTGATTCTCCCTATAGTAAAATTAGGTTAGTCTTGAGTCTGTAAAAAGTAGAGGTTATTCCTAAACTTACGAAAAAGAATTTGTAAAGGTTGATTCTTAACTTGCGAAAAAAATCATTGTGAGGGTTTGGTTCCTACCTGTAAAGGAATTTTGAGTTTAGTGGGTGCGAATCTCCGTGGGGCTCGGAGGATTGGATTAGCCAAGAATAGCTTGGTGAACCAAGATATATCAATGTGGACTGCATTGCTTATTTCCTTAATTTTATCTTGTGTTGTTTTAGTGTGCATCTAGAGTTTATTACACTTATCCACTACTATACAGATAATAATTAATTTTAGGATAAAATTTATTGTTTGATTTTGGAAGTGTTATTATTTCTCTGTTAATTTTTTAATTACCCAATTCACCCCATCTTGGGTATTCCATTGGGCCAACAATTGGTATCAAAGTTGGTTTTAGCTCGTTAGGCTTAACATCCTAGTTAAACCGGTCATGTGCACATACCATGGATAACATTTTTTGTGTATCTTCTCATGATGGTGATAGATCCTTATATAACAATGTGATTTATGATTCTTGTAATTCATGTGTTAGTGATTGAGATAATGATAATGAAAATGTTCATATTGTTATTGAAAAATTACTTTCACTCATACTACTTTTTGCTAAAGAGAGCTTGAGTTTAAAAAGAAAAATCGCTTATTTTGAAAATGGTGGAAAAAGTGTTTGAAAATCTAAAATGCATTTGGATGATTATTATGGTACAAAAAAGTTTTCGGATGTTGTTTTTGAAATTAATAATTTGCTCTCTAAAATTGATTCTCTGGAAAATGAAAATTGAGTTTTAAAAAATAATATTGAGATGATTTCTATGTAAAGGTTAGATCTTGATTAAAAAATCGATTTACTTAAGAAAAATTTTGAAAAATCAAAATCCGACCTTAAGACTATTTCAAGAGATTCTGAAAATGATTTTTCTAGGCAAAGTGGATATGCTTCATCGTCTTATCTTTCATCACAAGGTAGTGATAATTATGTGGCTATTGTTAGAAATGATTCTTGTTTAACATCTTGTGTTTTTTATGATAAATTAGATTTGAGATGTTATTATTGTAATAGGGTTGGGCTTTTTAAAGTATGATGTCCATTGTGGAACCCTAAGTTTATATCTAATAAGGATGGATCCAAAATGAAATGGATACCGAAGAGAACTATTGAAATGTCTTGTGTAAAATTACATAATGTCGGAAGTGGACCTGAAGGAGCAAACAAAGAAGTTATATCAAAGCCACCAAGGATCCACAAGTGACTCATACAAAGCAAAAAGATGCACCAAAGACAAAATGTGAAGTTGCAAAGAAGCTACAAGAGAAATGTGCAAAGAGAAAAGTTGTACAAAATCCAAGATGGGATATCACTAGGAAGCCACAAGCGATACATGCAAAGGGAATCATCAATGAATCAAATGGAAAAAATCAAAGGAAGAGAGGATACAAACAAGCCAAGAAAAATTGCGCACCCAAATCAATTATGAGCTCAAATGAGGTAAAAAGTAAAGTCGCCCCTAAGGATATAAGAGGTACTCCTAAGCCTCCGCATTTTAAATTTATTAAATTTTCTAAAGAGAGAGAGTCCCGACTTACCAAATAGGTAAGTTGGTAATTGTTTCTAAGATATATTCTAAATGAGAGCCGTTCTCCTGTTGTCTTAGAAACATTCTATGGTGATTATGACAATCACATTTAGTCAGGGGGTATTAACATGTTTTTATATGCTTATATCAAGTAGTGATCATGTGCTAATTTTAAAACATGTTATGTGATTTAGAGGATTAATCGAGTATTTGTGATCTTACTAAATAATGCTAATTATTTGTTGCATATGTTTTTTTAGTTGAATTAAAAGATTTTTAAATGATTATTATTGTGTAAGAGATTGAGCATGTTATGAGATAACATCTTTAATATGAATGTTATTGATTGGGATATGATTCATGTTCTTGAGCGTTAATGATTATTGTTGAAAAATATGGCTGAAATTTTTATGAAATATGTATGCATTATATTGATAGCTTCATAAACTATCATAGAGAGATGTTTCATGTCTTAGTGCTTCAAATATTATATTTTTGTCCTTAAAATGACTTAATTTGTTTACACTTATATAATGGGAGATTATATGATTAAAAATGATGTTTTTGGTGTGGATTTTGATGAATTGAGTAAACTTGATATTTATCTATAAAAATGATCCACATAGTGTTGATGTTTTGTGCTTAAAAATTAATTTGTTAAAATGAGTTTTGATTTTAAAGGTAAATTTATAAGTTGATTCAATGTGATTTTAAAAGAGTTATATGTATATATATATATATATACGGATTTAATTCTTTAGGTTTACTCTTTCAAGTATATTATATGATTGCCTAGAGGGGGGGAACACAAATAAGGTAAATTGAACTCTCTGAATCCCCAAGTTGACAGATAGGTCGACCGATGAATGCAACAGCTTTGGCTTGGCTACATCCTGAATCTAGTAGTCGACTGACCGATCGTCTGAGGGCGCTGTTTTAGGATAATGAGGATTCTGCATTCATATCTAAAAGTAGCGGTTTTTGGTTGGGATTTGTGAGATATTTAAGGGATCTTACGATATTTAAGATATACTTCACCTATTATTTAAATCCTATTAAGTTCGTTCATTAAATTTTAATGTTTCTCAATTTTGTACTTAAAATTGTTTATATTCTATTTAATTGAGATTGAGAAATATTTGGGGGACTTAATTGATTAAAAGCTATTTATTAAGCGAATTGAACCAAAATGAAGTCATAATAATATACGGGGTCTAAGAGGACATTTAAGTGTCATGATACATAGGAACTAGGCGTTAGAAAGTTGATTTATATCCCATATATATAGACTTGCGGTTTTCATATATAATTTAGCAGTGAATCAAAATCAAGAGAAGTGAGCTTAAAGAGATAAGATCATATTGTGCTGTTCTAAGAGTTATCTTTCTGAGATTTTGTGAGAGCTATTTTAAAACACGATCTTGAGAATCATTGCTAGTAATCTTTGCTGCTATCGGATCTGAAGTATTATCAGTCTATTTATTTTTTCTGTGGATTTCGGGTGAGATCTTTCCAATTACTTTCTATTTGTGCATTGCTTGTTTAATTGTTGAAAATTAATCTTTAGAAATTGTTTCTGATTTTTATTTAAGAAATTATTTTATAAATAATTTCTTGAATCTGATTACGTGCTCAATTATTTGCTACCCATATTTTGTTTAAAATCAAATTTTCTATCTCACACTTTTCTATCACTAGATTTGGGATATTAATCGAGTTTTACTTTATTTAGGGTGGTAGAAGCTCCGAGTGAGATAATGTAATTATCAATTTGTATTGGTGAGTAGTGTGACGGATTAAATACTGTTGGAGGTATTTAATCAAAGGGTAGCCGGTTTTCAGTCTCTTCTTTTAAAGATATTGAGGTAATAATTCTTTCTAGATAGAATTGATTTTGAGTGAATTTCATAAAGGTTCCATCCTTACCGGGGAAAAGGATAGTCGGAGTGTTTGTATGAGGTTTTGATTCTTGAACCTAAGGTATAAAAAGAATTAGGTTGTGATTCTCACTGCAATAGAATTAGGTTATTCTTGAGCCTATAAATGTAGAGGTTATTCCTAAGCCTATGAAAATGAATTTGTAAAGGTTGATTTTTAAGCTGCAAAAAGAATCATTGTGAGGGTTTGGTTCTTACCTGTAAAGAAATCTTGAGTTTAGTGGGTACGAATCTCTGTGGGGCTCGGAGGATTGGATTAGCCAAGAGTAACTTAGTGAACTAGGATATATCAGTGTGTACTACATTGCTTATTTCCTTAATTTTATCTTGTATTGTTTGGGTGTGCATCTAGAGCTTATTACACTTATTTGCTGTTATAAAGATAACAATTAATTTTAGGATAAAATTAATTGTTTGATTTTTGAAGTGTTATTATTTCTCTGATAATTTTTTAATCACCCAATTCACCCCCTCTTGGGTATTCCACTAGGCCAACAATATGAAAAAATTGAGTCTCTTGAAGAAGAAAACGAAGTTTTTAAAACTGATATTTTTTATTTTCAGCAGAATAATTTTAAAAAGAAAAATCTTGAAACTTTAAATGAGGCATTGATCATTGAGTTGTAAAATGCAAGGTGTGAGCTTGATAGAGCTCATATGAAAATTTATTATGTTAAAAATCAGTGCCAAATTCTTAAGAATGATCTTGAATTTATGCATAATTTTTTTTTGATCTACTGGTAAACATTAGTACAACGGAGCGGTTAATTGGAAAGACTCAAAAGGAGCTTAATGAAGCAATGAATAAATTGAAGGACATTAAGAGAACTAAATTTATTGTAAAATCATTAGTCGCTAAAGTAACTCCTCAATATCACCAACGATTTTGTGCTCCTGTATGGAACAATGACTATTCGAAGAAATGTACTAACAATGCTAAATATTTTTATTGTAGGAAATATGGTCATTTTGAGAAAGTGAGTTATTTATTGCATGGTTACCTTGTCGGATCCGTAAATAACTGGATACCAAAGAGAGAATTTTTTTTTTATGTAGGTACCAATCAGAGATTCAAACAAACACGAGGATAAAATGAATATTACATGCATAGAAAGGAGACCAGATTTAATGAACAAATGAGGAAGAATCAATATATGCAAAGTGGAAGGATAAAAAAACAGTAAGTTCAATACATGAAATCAAACGATCCTTATCCTCAACAAATGATTAGAAATCAATATCAGAGAAGGACTATGTATAAAGTGGTGACCAAGAAGAATGAGAAAAAGCAACTTAAAGTACCAGACAAATGCAAGGAAAGTGGTAAATATGAACCATTCCAAGAAAAGAGGAAATCAAAGTGACAAATTAGGTAAAAGAAAAAATAGTGGATTTAAAGGACACCAAGCTTACACATACCAATTTCTCCCTAAGAATATTCAAGTATATAAATTTTTCTAAAATTCAAATATATTAATTTTATAAGGGAGACCAACGCTTTGCATTTTGAAAATTAGATATTATGATGTGTGTGGGTGTGTGTGAGTGTGTGGGTGTGAAAATATTTTAACTAATATGTGTGGATCAAAATAAGAGGTAAAAATTAAGCGAAGTTGATCAATTAGGGCTAAAATGCACAAAAGGACAAAAATTAGTCAGACCTGTCGTTCAACTGACATAAAAGCTGCCGGTTAACCCACAAAAGCATATTTGTAGTACACAAGCTCTGCAAAGGTTCCTTAACCGACCATGAAACAGTCGGTCAACCAACTGTTACGGGATTTATAATCCCTAGCCTCTTCATTTCACCCCTTTTCGATTTTGAACTCCCTCTCCTCCAAAAACTATTTTTCTCCCAAGCACCTTTCATTTAAAATCTTCAAGAAATCATCATGGATCGGCTTGGATTTGAAGATCTAGGGCTCAGATCTACCATTTTGAAACCTATAGCTTCGATCAAAGTTGGTTATTCTATCTGTTCTAGGCTTTCGGTTTATACCCTTCATCTAAGTTAGATCTCTTGTGTTTTCTTGGTTGGTTGATCTTAAAATTGCAAGAAAAATACCTTGAATCAAGAGACCTACCCCAAAACTCAAATATGACAAAATCCACTTTCAAAACATGGAGAAATAAATTAGGTTTGAAGAGGAATTTGCTAATAGAAAGGTTGTGTGTTGTAAACCTATAGATTTTGATGGTTTAAATAAGAAAGGGATCGATCTTGAAAAGTACGTTAGTGTTTTGAGTTGGACCAATTTTGTCTCCCAAAGTAATGATTCGATGCCTATATAGGTGAGAATGTTCGATAGCAATCTTACATTTAAAGATGATCGAATGATGTTGTTTGTAAAAGGGAAGAAAATTAGATTTGATAGGGCCTTTCTTAGTAAAATTTTGAAGTTGGATAGAGGAAATTTGTTTCCCTACAATGCTACTCATTGGCTTTAAAGAAATTTTAATAAAAGTAAAATTGCAAATAAGTTTGGGTTGGATAGAGATAGAGCGGGAACGCTATTCCTTGAGCAGCGCCGTATTCGTGCAATAATTACACATACGATTATGCCTATAGGAGGAAGTCATGCGAATGTGAATGAGTTTGACTTGTATCTGTTTAATGAGATTGTTGAGGGGAGAAAACTTGATTTAGTCTATATCATGATAGATCACATGAAATATCATCTACAAAACCCTCTAGAGTGTTAACATATGCTGATACGCTTCAAAGAGTATTTGACCACTTCAGAGTGGAAGCTAATCCTGAAGAAATAAAATTCTTCTCGGTGACCCTGGCATGGATAAATATGAGTGACATCATTTTAATGGGGTATGAATTCAAGACGACTAGATGGGTAAAAAAGAGGGGTGATGAGAGACCAAGAATGATGGTTGAAGAAGAAGAAGACGAAAATGATAAGGAAGAGTTGAGATCAGACCAAAAGATGGACTTGCTTTGAGATCAGGTTGATGATCTTCGAGTACGTGCGGATATGATTGATTACCGAATGTCTGGGCTAGAAAGTGTTATGGCTGAGATGAGAGAGAACATGAATAGTGGATACGGTAGGATTACGGGAACTATGGAATATGGATTTGGCAGAATCATAGGCAATATAGAACAAATGTTCCAGTTCATGCAGAGCTCGCAGTTTGCCGGCCAGCAGCAGTTTAGTACCCAGTAGTACTACAGTAGACATACTACATTTGGAGCACAACAATCCTTCGAAGGATCTTCTGCAGTAGGGCCATCAAGGGTAGGATCATCGATTCCATAATATCTGCAAATGCCCTCGAGTTTGAACATTCAGCCTGTCTTTCAATATCTACAGCAGCCGCCGAGTAGTCTATTGGGATCATACTATCCATTTACTGGACCGGGTCTTGACTAGTTTTTATCTTTTATCATTCTCAGTTGTGTTATGTAGTATTAAACTCATCTCACTCTAAGTACTCTGGTCTGTAATAGCTTAATTTAGGATTTCTGGTACTTGACTGAGTAGTATGTAGTTTATTGTGGTTATCTAGACATGATTGATTATGCTTAGTATTTATTCTCTATGATGATCCACATATATTTTGAAAAATTGAAAAAGGTTTTCATACTTAAAAAAATTGACTTTGTTCTCTTATTGAAATATTTTCTTCATGCTTAATTTTTTATTTTTTTTATTTTTTTTGAAAATCAAAAAGAGTTGACAAGCTTTTAAAGAAAAATATTCCATTGGTGTTAAAATATTTTTGGTTCCCCTTCTCCAGTTTTTGAGATGACAAAGGGGGAGAATGTGTTTGACATTTATCATTTGAATTGATTGACAAAGGGGGAATACAAAGGGAGAAATTGTGATTAAATTGAAATATTGATCTTTAAACGAGTTAGTTGATGTTTAGGAATTTATTCGCCTAAGCATTGCATTGATTAAAGATAAATCTTTGGTGAATGATCATATTATGCTTTATTGAATATCTTTATTGTTTAAATTGATTTTTACGCTTATGTTAAATATCTGGTTGAATTATTTGAATTATCTTCATAATTGTGCTTCAATGAGTTAAATATTCGTCCTCGGATTTAGGGAGAGCGTGGTTACATTTTTGTTTTGAAGAAAACATCAAAGTTAATTGTCATCATCAAAGAGGGGAGATTGTTAATCCTGAGGTTTTGATGGACAATTAAGAGTTGATGTTTTTGGTGGGACAATGTGTTTGTTTAGTGTTTCAGTATAAGAGTTCCAATCAAAGATTGAATCATGAAGAAATTATCAAGGGTGCAAAGATGGATAATGAAGAAATGAAGAGTATTTAAGATTCCAAAGAAATTCGGTGAAAACAACTCAAATACTCTTATACTCTTAATGTATCCGGAATAAGGATCATACACGACACTAATTGATGAGTTATATTTATGTGTGTTTGATTTAATGAAATTTAAGATTCTAATTAGCGTTCAAATATTTGCTCCTACGTGAAATTGAAAAATAAAAATTGACCTAAGTAAAAATAGTATTTAAAATTGAATTTTAGTGTCAATTGTGTTAACCGGGAAAAATAATTGGTTAACTGGATTAAACCATGAATTTTGGAGCTGAAATAAGTGAAAAAATAGCATGTAGTATTGATCGGTTAACTGACCAGCAGAAGTTTGGTCAATCGATTGGTTTTAGGCTAGAATGTGTATCTTTTTGAATTGATCAGTCAACCGACCAAGAGAGATCGGTCAACCTATTGGCCTAGTGGAACTCTCTGAATTGATCGGTCAACCGATTGTGGTAGGATCGGTTAACCGACCGTGGTTTAATTTTGGCTTGGATTGCAACCTAAATTGATCGATTAAGTGACCGTGGGGTATTCGATCAATCGACTGCCTTTTTGGGTTTGGCCTATGTTATATGCTAAATCGTTCGGTCAATTGACTGGTAGGGGTTCGGTCAATCGACTGTATGGGTTGAGATTTCGAGGATTTTAAGGTTTCCGTAAAAAATTAGCCATTACTAGTCATTTTTGGAAAATTTGATGGAGAGATTTGGGGGATTTTAAGATATTAAAGATATGATATATCTATTTTTATATCCCTATTGATTTGGTACATATAATTTTAGATTCTCTCAATTTTAATAACTAAATACTTCCTAATGTTGTGTTTCAAGTTTAAGAAATAATTTGTAGACTTAATTGAGAAATTTAAGAGATGTTTTTAAGTAAATTATACCAGGATTGAAAAGATATGATATATGGGGTTTATAAGTGCTCTTTAAAGACTTATCTTGTCAAAACTAGCTGTTGAAGGGCTTGTTTAAAATCACAATATATAGACCTGCGAATTTGCGATCTAATGACATTACATCATATCACATCAAGAATTATCAAGTTCTTAGGATTTCTAAGAGTTATCGTTTTGAGATTTATTTGAGAAATCATTCGTGATATCATTTGTGTGAAAAAAGTTCTTGAGCTAAAGCGCTGTTGAGTTGGCGTTACCAATCTGTGCTGTCTTACGATTTTGATTCTATTTTTTCGGTGTTTTCCTGGTGAGATGTTTCCAGGTTATTGTGATTAAATTTGATTTCATATATTGTTTATTACTTGGTTTTAAAGATCATTGAAAAATCATTTTGAAAACTTAAGAGCATAATTATTTTTTTAAAAATAATTTTGTGATATTATCCGATTACATGCTTAATTTTGTGCTAACCACACTTGTTATAACCAAATATTAAATTCCTCACTTAAATTCTATCACATAGTAAATTTCGGGACATTAATCGAGTATAATTGTTTTGAGGTGGTAGAAGCTTCGAGTGTAGAAAAACTCATCATTTTTTCATATTGGTAAGTTTGTGAGGATTAAATACGTTGGGTTTCTATATAGTCAGGGTACCTTGGGTTTTAATCTTTTCCAGGAAAAAGGTTGAGGTTTGATCTTTGCCTAAGGTATAAAAATATTAGGTTATTATTTTCCCTTGAAAAACATTAGGTGTTAATTCTTCCAGAATATAATTAATTTTGAGTGATTTGTAAAGGTTCTGTTGATTCTAAGATTTTGATGAACAATTAAATGTGGATGTTTTTGGTAGAGCTAACAATTTTATTGAGTGTTTCAGTTTATTAGTTCTAGTGATGAAAATGATCATGAAGATATTGTGACAATGCTAAAGATGATGACAAAGATGGTAGAAAATTAAGAATTTGAAGAAAATGAAGAATCTAGGGAAAACAACTCAGGTTAAATTTTAACTCTTAATGTATCCTGGTTAGAATCACACATGACACAAAATATTTTTCAAAATTATGTGTGTTTTTATAAGATCCTAATTAGTTAAATTATTTGCTCCTATGTGTAATTGAAAACGAAATAAAGATAATTGATTAAAATTGAATTTAAGATTTTAGTGGGGCTAACTGAGAAAAGAAATCAATTAAAGGGGTGAAAACGTCAAAGAAAATGAATTAAAATCAGATTAAGGAGAGATGTTTTAGCTTGAGCAGGCGACTGGTTGGTCGACAGATACTTAAAAGGAGAAGTTGTTGGATCGTTCAGTCGACAGGTAAATCTACCTATGGCCAAAAGAGGAAGTCTCTGAATCTTCAAGTCGACAGGTGAGTTGATTGGTATAACTCTCTAAATCGTCTGCTTGACAGATGAAGTATGGGTGGTCAATCGATGAGCGAAGGATTTTTAGCTTGGCTACGTCCTGAATCAGGCGGTTGATAGATGGGCCTTGATTGGTTGACAGATGGATCTATTTCAAGATTTATGGAATTTCGGATTTTATTCAAAAAATAGTCATTACTAGCCGTTTTATGGTTCAAATTTTTGAGATATCTTAGGAATTTGATATGTTCTTAGTCATTTAAATGATATTTAAATATTAGTATAGATATGGTTCAAATAGTTTTGATATTTCTCAATTTGGTACATGAAATTCTTTCTATCTTATTTAATTGAGTTTGAGTAAATGTTTGAGGGACTTAATTGAATATTCTGAAAGATATTATTGACTGAATTATACCAAGATTTAGTCATAATGATATATGGGGTCTATAAGTACTTTTTAGATAGTATTATTTGAAAACTAGCCGTTAGAAGACTTGTTCTAATTCCTTATATATAGACCTATTGATTTCACATAACAAGAGGACAATACACACAATATCAATAACTATTGAGTTCCTAAGCTTTTCTAAAATTGATCATTCTGATATTATTTTGAGAGATTAATTGTGAGATCGATTATTGAGAAGTTCTTGAGTTAAAGCGCTATTTGAGTTAGCGTTACCGATCTAAGCTATCTTGCGATACTACTTGCAATCTATTCGGTGTTTTCCTAGTGAGATCGTTCAAAGCTTATTCTTTAATTGAGTATTTTATTGTAATTATTTGCTTGGTGAATTGATTTTTTTGAGAGATCATTTTTGAACTTTAAAAGCATAAAAATATTTTAAAAACGATTTGTGTTAATCTGATTACGTGCTTAATTGTGCTACCCGCATTCTTTATTATAATTAGATTTTGTTTCGTCACTTTATTTCTATCACTAGTATCGGGGCATTAATTGAGCATTAATTAATCTAGGGTGGTAGAAGCTCTGAGTAGGAAAAAGCTTATCAATTCTGTAATTGGTGAGTTGTGTGCGGATTAGATATTATTGGGAATATCTAATCAGGGGTAGCTTTAGATTTCGATCTCTTCCTGCAAAGAGATTGAGGTTTGATCTTTTCCTAGAATACAAAAAAGGTTAGGTTACTCTTTTCCCTTGAAAAGAGTTTTGGTGTGATTCTTCCTGATTAGGATCAATTGTGAGTGAATTGTAAAGGTTCCATCCTTACTTGGGGAAAAAGATACTTAGAGTGATTGTGAGGTTTAATTCTTGATCCTAAGGTATAAAAAGAGTTAGGTTGTGATTCTCCCTGTAATAGAATAAGGTTATTCTTGAGGCTGAAAAAAGATAAGGTTGTTCTTGAGCTTGGGAAAAAGAAAAGGTTATTCCTGAGCCTGGGAAAAAGAAGTTGTAAAGGTTGATTCTGAGTCTGTGAAAAGAATCACTGTGTAAAAGTTTGGTTCCTATATGTTTAAAGGAATCTTAGTGATTAGTAGGTGTGAATCTCCGTGGGGCTCGAATGACTGGATCAGCCAAAAGTAGCTTCGTGAACCAGGATATATCGTGGTATGCTGTTTTATTTACTTTACTTATATATTGTTGTTTGGTGTGCATCTAATTGACAATATATTTCCACTACTATAAAGAGATAATAATTAATTTAGGATTAAATTAATTATTCGATATTTGGAAGTATTATTATTTGGATTAAATTTTATCACTACCCAATTCACCCCCTTCTTGGGTAGCTCATTAAGCCAAAATGTTCAATCCTTACTTAGGAAAAAGATATTTGCAAGCTTGTGGGGTTTTATATTTATCCTGTTAAAGGGATTAGGTTGTGATTCTTACTGTAATAGAATTAAGTTAGTCTTTACCCTGAAAAAAGATAAGGTTCTTCCTTAGCCTAGGAAAAGAGAATTGTAAAGGTTAATTCTGAGCCTAGGAAATGAATCATTGTAAGGGTTTGGTTCCTACCTTTAAAGAGATCAAGGGATTTAGAGGATGTGAATCTCCATGGAGCTCAGGGGACTAGATTAGGCAAGACTAGCTTGCTAAACTAGGATATATCTTGGTGTGCTACATTGTTTACTTTCTTTACATTTTGTTTGGGTGTGTACCTAGATTTAAACACTTATCTGCTGTGTAACAAAGCTAATAATTAATTTATGATAAATTGATATTTTGATAAATTAAGTGTTGAAATATTTAAATTGAATAAATTTTTAGAACTACCTAATTCACCCCTTTCTTGGGTAGCTCACTGGGCCAACAATTCTCTCTTTTAATTTTGGTCTATTGGTGGATAGGTTGGTTCGCTGTCATGCCTTGTCTGATAGTGAACAAGATGGAGATGGAAAGTCTCTCTTGCCTCGTCCAAACAAGCGAAAGGGGCTTCATCCTCCCCTTAATTAAATAATAAGACAAGCATGGTGTTCTTTGGGATGAGTGCCTAACTTTCGGGAGTAGGATACCACCAAAGTAGGTCATAGGAGGCAGGCCTATCCCCTTTTAGGGTTGGCGTGTCATCTAGGGAGATTGTACAACTTCCCAAGTATATCCTCATAATGGCCGATTCGATTTTCTGAGCATGCCAGTCGTACTATATTGCTTACATATGTCGTCGATCAACCAATGGGACGTTGGGAGAGAGATCTCATTTAGTGCCCATCATTCTATAAATATTGGAGGTGTTTAGGTTAATTCCATCCATCATTTCTTTTCCTTCTACTTATTGTCTTTTCTACTTACTAAGAATGTCTAGAGTTGATTTGCATGTTGTTGTGGAAACCCACCACTTTCTTACCCTTAAAGACCTAGGGTGGAGAAGGCCTACAATTCTATCTGCCCTCTTGCTACTGTGGTCAGAGAGGTTACCCATATGTGTACCCTTCAATAAGTAGTTACTGTTATGGATGACCAGTTTCTCTGCATGTCTATCCAAAAATTAGAATTGGAACGGGAGTTTGCTGTTGTCCGCATGGAGCACTCTAAGGATAAAGTCCGCTTTCAAGAGAGACTGTATGATTTCGATGACTGAATGGACATGATGGATTGAGAGATTGACTTGATGGCTCTTCATGGCATGGTGAGAGAGGGACACTGGAGAGGACGAGGGAGGAGACACCGGACCCGGACGTTGGCGGGTTGGAGAGCCGTATTGCCAAACTTGAATATGTGATGAATTGGGCTCGTCTCAACATGGGATAGCCTTGCTCCCGCTCCAGCGATGGTATGGGACCTACTCGAAAGGCTCGTTCATCCTCCACTAAGGGAAGATCTTTAAACTCCAATGTTAGGAAGGAGGGGAATAGGCCCCGAGGCCATTTAGTCTAGAGAAGGAAGAGGGAGGAGAGAAGGGAGAACTGACTCCCGATTTTATTTTATTTATTTGATTTTTATTTTTTTGTGTACCCCCATTCTCCTTCGCATTAATGAAATTTTTTCTTTCGTTTACTGTTTTGTGGTTTATTCGATGTGTAATTCTTACGTTTTTTGTTGGCGCATGTACCCACTCCCCTATTCCCCCATTCTTTTATCTGGGTTGGAGTTATATCAGCATGGGTAAAGGGTTTAATCATAATTTAATTTGATATTTTCACTTGCTGGCCCATTAGAATACCCAAGAGGAGGGAGGGTGAATTGGGTAATTAAAAAATATTATCAAAATATACTTGAATAAATCAAATAATCAATTTTATGCCTAAATTAATTATTATCTTTATATCACAGCAGAATAAATCAATTAACTAGGTGCACACCCAAATAACAAAAATAACAAAGTAATAATGCAGCATACCAAGATATACCCGGGTTTTCCAAGTTACCCTTTGCTAGTCCAGTCCTCCGAGCCCCATGGAGATTCGCACCTACTAATTCTCAAGATCCCTTTAAAGGTAGGAACTAAACCCGCACACCGATTCTTTTATAGGCTCAGAATCAACCTTTATAATTTCTTTTTCAAAGGTTAAGGAATAACCTCTACTTTCTACAGGCTCAAGAATAACCTATCTTTTTACAAGGCTAAAGATTAACCTAATTCTTTTTATCACTATGGCTCAAGAATTAAAACCTCTCAAAACACTCCAAGTATCATTTTTCCAGGTAAGGATGGAAATTTTACAAATCACTCACACTAATTCTATTCAGGAAGAATTAATGCCTCAATCTCTTTACAAGAAGAGACTAAAACCCGACTACCCTTGATTAAATATTTCTAATGATATTTAATCTGTCACAACTCACCAATACACAAATTGATAAGAAGTAAATTTTACTCAGGAACTTCTACCACCCTAGATAAATAATAACTCAATTAATATCTCAACTAGTGATAGAAAAACGTGAGATACAAAAATCTAATTTTAACAAGAAAATGGGTAGCAAATTGGAGCACGTAATCAGATTCAAAAAATTGTTTATAAAAATATTTTCTTCAAAAAATCAGAAGCAATTTCTAAGATCAATTTTCAAATATAAACAAGTAATGCACAAATAGAAAGTAATTGGAAAGATCTCACCGGGATAGCACAGAAAGAATAGATAAAGCAATGTCATTTTAGATCCGGTAGCAATACAAATTAGTAGCAGTTGATCTTCAAGATCGTCTCTCAGAAAAGCTCACAATTTTTCAAATGAATAACTCTTATAAAAGCTCATAATATAATATGAAATGATTTCTCTCATTTTCTGCTTAATTAAATCATAAATTCGCAGGTCTATATATAAGGATATGTAATCGTCCTTTTAACGACTAGTTTACAAGTGTCATGATAATAAAATGCTCTTATAGACCCCTTATAACATAAATACTTCATTTAGGTTCAATTTCACTTAAAAACAATTTTCAAATCTTTCAATTAAATCCCCAAAGTATTTCTCAATCTCAATAAATAAGTGTAGAATCCATTTTAATTACCAAATTGAGAAACATTAATATTTAATGAACCATATTGAAAGGATTTAATTAGTATATGAACTATATCTTAAATATAGAGAATATCCCTTAAATCTCTCTCAAATCCTAACAAAAAAAATGCTACTTTTGGATTTAAAATCGGATAAAATAATATCCTGAACTAGCACATTCAGTCGACTGCCCAATGCTGCTTGCAGCCAAACCATCACCGCAGCGAGTATAAGTTGACTGCTTGATTGACTCGTAGATTTAGAGAGTTTGGCATACTTCCACCGGTTGATCGCTCGATCAACTAGCAGATTCAGAGAGTTCAGCCACCATAGGCCGGCCGACCTGTCGGTCGACTCTTCGATTCAGGATGTTTTAGCTTTCTCCGGTCGAGTCCTCAGTCGACTACTCCCTCTTAGATCTTTTCTCTGATCTCATTTTATACTCTATTTCTTTTATGATTTTGTCTCTTTATCCATTTTCTCTCTTAAATAAGCTCCACTAATATTCTTATATTTCATTTTAGTCATTCAAAATTATTTCTTTTCAAATCACATTGGAGCAAATAATTATACTTAACAAAAATACACATAAAAGATAAAACTCATTTTTTGCTATGTGTGTTTTCCTAAATGGGATATTAAGAGTTGAAATTTACCTGGGTTGTTTTTTCTAATTTCTTCAAACTCTTAAATCTTCAATATCTTCAACTTCATCATTTAGCATCCATTTAACTTGTCTTCAATAATTTCAACGTCATCATTTAGCATTCATTTAACTTGTCATCTTCATCACTAGAACTAAGATCAATGAAACACTCAATTAAAACATTAGTTCCACCAAAACATCAATATTTAATTATTCATCAAAATCTTAGGATCAACAACACTTGTGACGATTCTCTTTTGGTGAGGCTTTGATAGGTGTAATTTATTTCCAAACCAAACCTGTTAGTTTTCGAGTATGTTTATTACTTTTTAATACGTTTTTATGTGTTTTTGTCTAAATTAGGTATGTCGGGGGTGAAAAGGAGCTAAAACGATTGAATATCAAGCTAATCGAAGCAAGTCGATGGAAGAACGGTGGGAAAACGAGAAAAAAAAGAATTGTTTCAAAGCTGCAGCCCACCGCTGCGGTAGTGAGAATACTGGGAATGCGTAAAACCTACCGCCGTAGCGTGAATTCACCGCCGCGGCAGTGAAAATGTAGAGAAGTTGCTTACTATGCCCACTGTTGCAGCGACAGGTCACTGCCACAATGGTGATATTACCGAAATGCCCACCACCACTGTGGTGGAACCCACCGCTCGACGGTCACTCTGCACAGATTTTAGATATTTTGTGCCCTATTTCTCATCCTCTCATCTCCATTTGGAAAAAGGGAGACCCCTTAGGGTTTATAATATTTTGAGAGTGTTTTGGGGAGTGGTTAACTAATTCCAAAGGAGAAGAACATATTGCGAAGAAGGAGAAGCGATCCTTGAATGATTTTAGCGATAAATCTTTGGACTACGACTAAGTTCTTCCATTTCTTTCTTTATTTTCTTAACTTTGGTAGTTTGTTGAGCATGTTTAGCTTGTTTTTCATTGTATAAATGGTTATGGCCATGAGCTAAATGGATTTTATCTAGGGATTAATAATATTTATGAAAATGTTGTTTATTTGAGTTATATTTCATTAATGGTTGTTTTTCATTATTCGATTGTGTTTACCTTTATTCTTTGATTATATGCTTGTTTAGATATATAGAGAATACGGGGTTTGACACTTGGGAGAGGTAACCCCAAATTTGGATTAGGGTAAACACAACGCGATGATCTAATAACCCGGGAGGGAGTTAGAATGTGTGCAATCAATGATGTTGAGGGCAAGACTTATGTGACCTAGTGTCGTTAAGATGTTGCGGGGGAATTTTTCGTCGACGCGAAGTCGAATATTCACTCATCTTACAGTTGGGAGAAGTGGTGAGTGAGTTTACGATATAGACATTGTCGGATAGTATGAACGGATTGTCGGATAGTATGAACGCCGTTATTGTAAACTAAACAAAACCAAACAAGTTTTTGTAAACAAAGTTAATCCCTAGATAATCTTTTCCCCTAAACATCTCATATTAGTATTATAGTTTAATTAGATTAATTAACTTAGTATTAGTATTAATTAATTATAAATCATTTTTTATCGCCTAAATAAAATTAGGTTATGACAATTACGGTACTCAACAATAATCTCAACCAATCCCTGTGGAAACGATAACTCTTACTCTCCCCATCTATACTAAAACTTGACCCGTACACTTGCGGTGAAAGTGGTGACGTAATATTCCACCACCAGGCTTCCCAAACATACCATCTTGGTAGTTACGCACTGTTTGGCATGTTTTTTCGTCTTGCTGGGGTTGCCTATACAAGTTCTGCAGAGTAGCCCTTGGAAAATTACTTTTTGTGACTAAGGTTTTCCTTTTTTTTTTTTGCTTCTTCGCATAGAATCCCTTTGGTGAAGAGTGCTCGACGGGACCTTTAGCAAGAGCTGAATTTGTCCCCTTCTATTAGGATGACTTTGCTTAACCTTTTACTAAGCTTGATACTTTGAATGAGGGTGAGATACTTATTTATCCCTAGTTTACAACTAGATCTGGTCTCCAGTTTTCCCTTCCACGTACCGTGCACGAGGTTTTGGATTTCTACAATCTACTACTGTTCTACTGTGCCCCTAACTATGTTTGTATCATGATGGGCATTGTGGCACTGAAAAAGTTGTTTGTTTTATCACTGGGGGTTGGAGAGGTATGCAGTAAGTATATTCTTTAAGAAAAGAAGGAGTGCAACAGTTACTTCTTCCACCTTTGCCATAGTAATTGGTAGTGAATTATTTCGTTGCTACGATACCACACGTGTACGGGTAAAGTTTTAAAAGTGTAGTGATGAGAAAGAGTTGTTGTATTCACATGGATTGGTTTAGATCGTTGCTAAGTACTGCGATTATCATAACCTAACTTTATCCAGGCGATCCAATTATTTTAGGTTTTTGTAAAAATAAAACTAAAGTAAAATAAATACAAAAATAAAATAAAATATGGATTTTCTATGCACTAATATTATAGGGGCTTAATTTCATCTAGTTATTCATGTGTTGTCCTATTAAGAAATTATTAGTTAATTCCGTTCATTCAATAATCAAGGTCCCTGTGCTATTGTTTTCTCACTACCTCTCCTGAGCATCAAGTGACAGAATATGTAATCACTTCAATACCGATATCCCTATCCTGTATTTAGGTGAAAACATTAGTTATACCAGACCTTATAGATTATGCAAGCTCTAAATATCTCCCGATCTATTAAAGCTTACGTTGTGTTTAACCTAAGTCTGAACCTGAGATTACCTCTCCCGAGTGTCAAATCCCAAGTTCTCAATTCAACCAAAATATCATGTGAAAGTATACATTGGGAGCATTGTAAAGATAACACAATTGAATGATGATTCTAATTGATAAATTTAGAACTCGATTACATCCTAGTCTCATGTGATCCTAAATTCTCAACTCGAACACCTAGGTGTCAATTTTCTCCTGGACTCACAACAACCTACGTTATGCACTCTCAATTCTAGTTACGAATTCAACCTCTCCTAAGTACGAAATTTGCAACCTAACATTATTTAAATCATTGGCCATATGAATCAAACACATTAGGCCTAGGGAATTCATAAAATGAAATTAAATCTAATAATTGACAAAATATTCACAGCACGGTTTAAATGAGACTATGTCAATACCTAGATCTAGATTATAAACACAACACAGATAAATGCATAGCTAATCTTCTCAATAAATTCATAAATGTAAGTAGTTTAACGCAATATTACAAATATGAACTTAAAACAAAAGATTAGGGAGATGAAAAAGGTAGAGAAAAGCTTATTGTGAGTTTAGGATCCAGATCTTCAACTTCATGTGCCACCAGTGATGTTTTCATCCTCGATCTTGCATCAAAACGCAATCACTCAATGTTTTCTCGCCAAAATCGCCTCCAATTGCTCCCAAGAATCACCTATTTTCGTTCCCCTTTTTTCCCCCCTCCAAAATGAGCCCTAATTGCTCATTTAACACGTCATATCTGATCGAACACGGTATGTCTAAACACACTAATTGTTGAATGCTGTAGCGCGCTCAATTTCGCGTTGCAGTGGGCATTGGAAAGTGCCTACACCTGCTTCGTATTTTTGCTGAATCTTTCACGTTCGAATTCTGATTGAGGTGATTCAAATAGGTATGGAAATATAAGATGTAGATCTATGACTTTTATGTTTTTAGTTTGTCTAAAATCGGATTATATCATAGTCAAAATTGGATTTGAAGTTACACTATATGCACGCATTTTGTACATTTTCTTGCATTTATTTGTAATCCTACAAAATACAACAAAAACACATTAAACTAACAAAAATGCTTGAAAACACACAAATATTTGAACCTAAAAGTATTTTACTTGTTGGTAAATAAACCACAACTAACCACTCTCGCCGTGTAAAGGAGTTAGACTTCACCGACAAGGGCTGAAACGAAGAAGCAATCATTCTCTCAGGTTAGTGGGAGTTTTGAGCGATGGAAAAAGTCCCACGAGTATGATTCTGAGGAGTGAAAGAGGGCTTTTTCCCTGGAGGTTTATGGAAGGGGCTTTCGGAGTTCGCTCTCTACTTTTGCGTTGGGTTGTTCTGGAAAAGGGCATGAGTAAGGGGGTCATCCATTAGCGTTATCCTTATCCACTAAGACAAAACTTTCTATCATGAACGTGTTGTAAGAAGATTATCTCTCTAGCGGCATGGGGTACGTACGCATTGTTTTTGTAGGAGAACTTGTGAAATCGTCCATCTTGGTGTATAGTAGAAGGATTAGCGTGGCCTTGCCATATCAAGTGATCACGATTCTCGATTCTCGATTCTCCTCATGCTGAAAATGGTGGTCTAGAGATTGAAACATTGTTGGATGAGTTTGGGATGTCTAGTAGAGATTTTATTCCTTTCGCTCTCGGACTTCAGGTGGGAAAGTGTTCAATTCTCCCTATTGCCCCTATAATGTCTGGTGCACCTGTTCAACTAAGTTTCTCACGCTCCAGGGCTTGGAGGAATATGCTGTATAGAGCATCTCCTACCCCTATCATTGATCTCGTGGGCACGCAAAACCATCCCCATATGACACCTCGGATGGAGGTTCCCCCAATACCTTCGCATGGTCCTGAAGTTGGCCCTTAGGGGAGAACCAAGACTTAGATTACATGGTTCCTAGTGCAAATCTCTCTTGTGACCTCTGAGGATTCTGCTTTGGGGAGCCCATAGGTGGCCCTATCTCTTCTACATGGTGTCGTTCTCTCCTGAGATAGAAAGCTCCTACGGACCCATGGGGATAAAGAGCTCGTATGGTAACTAGGGAAGACCTACGCCTCAGTTTTGAACAATTTGATGGAGTTCTTTTACCGTTAGTAGTATCACTCTAGGGTGGAAGATGTTTTTAATGACCAACTAGCCTAGCTAAAGGCAGAGTGCACTTTGTGGGTATCTTGCTATGAACTCATTCAAACTCAGTTGAAGGCCGAGAAAAAAGAACTCCAATGGGTGGAGTTAGAGATGGGTTCAATGGAAATGGGACTAGAGTCTCAGATGGATAATTTGAAGGCTCAGGTGTATTATGTGGATCAAGCCAGGTCCCAACTTCCGCCTTTTGTGAGTGGGTTAAGAAAGAGCTACGAGATGGTCTAGAATAGACTGTTCACACATTATTTATATGACCAGAGAGCATTCTGTAGGAGCGATGTGATGGAGGGTTACTTGTCTAGGGTTTCAAAAGGTCCTCTACCTCCCCTAGGATTTGCCATTCCCCGACAGATTTTTTGAAGGTGCACTGGAGGAGTACCAACAACTCTAAGGGGACTCCGTTACGAATGTTGGTGGGGGTAAGGACCCCCTTGCGGCCCCTGCCAAGGATCCTCCCCATGCATGAAGAAGAACCAGTCTTTGGGGATTTGGAGCAGGTGCTAGAAGAAGTTATCCCAAAGGAGAAGGGTGTTATACCGGTACCGGAGGAGAAAGCTCCGACTCCTGAAAATGCAGAAGTGGAGGAGCCTTGAACCGAAAATTGAATTGTTTTACTTTTCCCTTTTGTTTTTGTAAGCCTTTGTGGAGCTATAACTAGATTTGTTGGAAATGAACGGGAGTGTTTTGTTTTGGACCAAATTAGTTGATAATTCGTACCTTTTTGGCACTATCATGGTACATGCTTCTGTACATGTTTTACCTTCCTGTGCCCTCAATAGTAGGGCATAAATCCATACACTCATCTATGCACATGATTTGTTGACGTCATACCCTTTCACTTTTGTCACTGGGACAGAGATATTGACGTACCCCAAAAATTTTGGAAAAAGAGGAACAAGAGAGCGAGAAGAAAATAAAAACAAATTTTTGTTTCCTCCATTTCTAAATCCTCAAAAATTCATTCGTTTCAGAAAACAATTCTCACGATTTTTCTAGGTGCCAGTTTTGTTAACGTTCTTTAGGCTGAGATTTATTTGAAAAATAGAGTTGCCATCTAGCATTGAGTTAAATGATGTGCTAGGTCACCGGGATTTTTGAAATCATTTTTTATTTTTAAATGGACCAAGTTTTGACTAAAAAAACATTTAGTCTTTACCGGAGATTTCTTTAAAGTTCGGGGATTGGTTATGCTTGGAGAAGGTGTTAGGCATCCCAAAATATCTATTTGAAGATAATACATAGGTCTAAATAGATATTTACATTTAAACAAGTTCAAGTAACTTCATTCGGTTATGGTTAACACAATATTTCCTATTTTTAATATTTTTTTTGTCTTTTTATGTAAGAAAAACAATAAAAGTTTATTTATTTCAAGTAGCAACAGATAAAATAGATTTAATAATAGATAGTAAATAACCCCCTTATAGACTGCCAGTCGATTGTAAAAGAATCGACAAATTTGGCCCCAGAGAAATTTTTATTCGAACACTTAACAATAGTAGTTTATTTATATTTTTTAGTTGACGTCAGAACCTACAAAGGTTGCCTACGTACTTCTGTTTTCACAGGGAATTAGGTCGAAACGTAATTCACCACGAGATGATTTTATTTATTTTCTTATTCTATTTTTTTTAATTTAAGGTAAAGTTTATAAAATTTTAATTTATAAAAAATATTTTACAAAATCAAAGGTTTATTTTAGAGTAAAACACCAGGTATTTTCGTATTGAAAACTCTGATGTGAAAAACTCTCTTTTTATTTTTTTATTTCTTTTTCATTTAATTAATATAAGATAAGAACATAAATGACACCAACGATAAGTGGATATGCACGTTTGATTCTGTCAAGAACACTCCAACCAAACTTATTTGCTTAGGCAAGTTTAATATTAAGGTTTACTTTATTAGTCCAAAAGGAAAGAAAATATATCATATAAGTGCCAGTTCTACTCGTAACTATGAAGACGAAAATGTTTCTAAGAAAGGTGCACACTTATCCCCGAAGGAATAAAAGTTATTTCTTTATTTTAACTTTTAGCCACAAGGGTCTAGATGTAATAATATATATGGTGCCAATCTACAAGCCTGAGACATGAGCCAGGCTGTGATCTAGGGGAGGAAAATAAATTTTAGTTGTTAGTAGTTATTAGTCCATCATTGGTGGTTTATTTTAAGTTCATTAGAATTAGTAGACCAGTATCTTTATTGTTGTTGTTGTTGTTGTTGTTGTTGTTGTTGTTGTTGTTGTTGTTGTTGTTGTTGTTGTTATTATTATTATTATTGTCACGTACTTTCAGGATTTTATATTTTGGAGAATAAGGTAGTTTGAGTCAACCTCAAGGTCTTCATTGAATTATCCCCAATCCAAGATACTTCTCTATTATCGGCTACTATCTAGTAAAGACTCATTGTCTTTTTCTAACTTGATCGTCTTCTCCTTTGAACTGAAATATACATCCTACACTCCCTTCAATTATTTCAAGTAGGTTTCACAAGTTTCCAAAACTTTCATTGATGGATCTGCTATTTCTAGGCTACTTCTTAGTCTATATAATCTTTTCTTAGAAGTCTATATTCCTTTTTTCACCTACCTTGGTTTTTCAAGAATTTTTCTGTTCAGCAAGGTCAGGTCCCAAAATTTTCCTTATCATCATTTTTATCATAAAACTTCTAGATATTTTCTCTTTCTATTTCGATTGAGGATGTCTTCTCCGAATATTTCATGGATCCATAGATAATCCAAGGTTGGAACGTATGTAACGATTCTATATCAGGGCTCTTAGGTTTCCTTATAACTTTCTCAGATGTTTTTTTGTCAATATCTCGCCACCATTTGGTTTGAGCAAGATATTTCTTTTAACATTTTTCTTTGGATGATGATCTAATTTAGTATTGAAATCATATTATCATAATTTTGTTTTTTTGCAGTGTGTGAATTACGACAACCAAATTAAATTATAAAAGTTAGAACATAACGACCTGAGTTGACCTTATAAAATAAGCATGCATTTAGTGATATGTAGATCTAGTACATAGGCATATGAGATGATACCAAATTCATTTGAAAGTACTTAAGAAATTAAGGGAAAGGTAAATATATATATGGTCTTTTTCTCTTTTCTCGGAATAGCGATACTGAGTTCATCCAGTTCACGGCTGGTCAGAGAGAGGCAACACTTCCTTACATCATAGTATTCTTGTAGTTGTTTTGAGTAATTCGAACATAAAGAGTGATTGGGTCCATTTTATTGATCTTGTGAGTGAATCTTGGATGGCTTTTTGCAAAAGTTACCTAAAGCAAATTTTCTTGGATTATTAATTGATTAAAATCCTAGATTTTTGCTAATGAATTTATAAGGGTTTTCACATGCAAATTATCTTTAGTCATGATTGATTCTTGCCTATGCATGAATAAATCTACATGACTGAATGATTATGTTCATATGCCATCCTAGGAAGATGTAGCTCTAGTAGGTAACTTTTGGATAGACCTTGGTTTGGACTTGGTTTCATAGGACCAAGGGTAACTCAAAATTTTGGGAATTTCCTCGACTTGGAAGTTATATTAATCTAGGATTATGGAACGATTGACCTTTTATCCTCCAGATAAACCATTGTGGTAGTCTCTCCCTCTATTTATATAGAAAACGAAAAAACAATACAGAAAACCCTAAACCATATAGGAAACCCTAAATAATACAGGAAAGACAGAAATACCCTTTTAACACTCCCCCTCAAGCTGGAGCATATATATTGTATGCTCCTAACTTGTTACAAATTTATTTTATCTTTGAGCCCCCCCACCGGTTTAGTAAATATATCAGTTATATGATCAACTGAATTTATATGTCAATCTGCTTCTGCAACAATTTTTCTCGAATGAAGTGACAATCAACTTCAATATGTTTTGTTTTCTCATGGAAGACTGGGTTGGAAGCAATGTGAAGTCCTGCTTGATTATCACATACCAGATCCATCGATGAAGAGTGTTCAAACCCAAGTTCTTCCAATAAGTGTTTCAACTAAGTTAACTCACAAGTGGTATGGGCCATTGCCCTGTATTATGATTCTGCAGTTGACCGTGCTACCACAATCTACTTTTTACTCTTCCAAGAGACAAGATTACCACCAACGAACACATAATATCCAATAGTAAACTTTGTTGATCTCAAGATTTTGATAAACAATTAAGTATTGATATTTTGGTGGAACTAATGTTTGATCAAGTGCTGCAGTGATTTAAAGTTCCAATAATGAAGATGTCAAAGTGAATGGATGCTAAATGAATATATCAAGATGATGAAGAAGTATTAAGAGTTTGAAAACATTAGGGAAAACAACCCAGGTAAATATAAACTCTTAATATCCCATTTAGGAACACACACACGGCACAAAATGAATTTTATCTTTTATGTGTGTTTTGGTTGAGTATATTTATTTGCTCTTATGTTAATTAAAAATAAATATTTTTGAATGACTAAAATAGAATATAAGAATATTAGTGGAGTTCATTTGAATATAAATATGGATAAAGGGGCAAAATTATAAAATAAAGTAAGTTAAAAATGAGATCAGAGAAGAGATTCAGGAGAGGGCAGTCGACTGAGGAGTCGACCGGAGAAAGAAGATGAACTCTCTGAATCTGCGAGTCAAGAGAGAGGTCGACCAATAGAAGCTTGGCAAACTCTCTGAATCTGCAAGTCGACGGAGTGGTCGACTGGTGGAAGCTTGGCAAACTCTCTGAATCTACGAGTCGACTGAGGAGTCGACTGATCAAGTGGATGGGCTACTTCCAGTATTTTTCAGTCGAATGGGCAGTCGATTGAACGCGCAGTTTCAGGATATTGGTTGATCTGATTTTAAATACAAAAGTAGCCTTTTGGTTAAGATTTGAGAGAGATTTCAGGGATATTATTAACATTTGAGATATGATTCATATACTAATTAAATCCTTTCAATATAGTTCATTAATTATTAAAGTTTCTCAATTTGGTACTTAAAATGGATTCTATACTTATTTGTTTTGATAGAGAAATACTTTGGAGATTTAATTGAGAGTTTTAAAAGTTGTCATTAAGTGAAATTGAACCTAAATGAAGTCCTCATGTTATGAAGGGTCTATAAGAGTATTTTATTATCATGACACTTGTAAACTAGCCGTTAGGAGGCTGATTACATGTGCCCTTATATAGACCTGTGAATTTTCTAAGAGAGTTAATAATTCTAATCATTCTAAGAGATAAAATCAGTCTATATCTTTTTGAGAGAGCGTTTATAAGAGTTATCATTCAATGATACTATAAGCTATTCTAAGAGAGTGATTATGATAATCAACTGCGATCAATTTGTGCTGATACCAGAATTGAAGCTACATTGTTTTCATCATTAATTTTGTGGATTTCGGGTGAGATCTTTCCATATTAATTATTACTTGTTTATTATTGTTTTTTGGAAATTGATCTTAGAAATTGTTTTTGATTTTTAAAAGAAAAAATTCTTTCAAACAATTTATTGAATCTGATTACGTGCTCCAATTTGCTACGCATATATTGTTAAAATTAGATTTCTATATCTCACATAATTCTATCACTAGTTGAGATATTAATTGAGTTTATATATATCTGGGGTGGTAGAAGCTCCGAGTGAGATTTACTTATGAATTTTTGTATTGATGAGTTGAGATGGGTTAAATATCATTGGGGATATTTAATCAAGGGTAGCTAGGTTTCAGTCTCTTCTTGTAAAGAGATTGAGGTAGTGATTCTTCCTAGATAAGAATTGTGTGTTTGTGAGTATTTCGTAATGGTTCAATCCTTACTAGGTAAAAGGATATTTGGAGTGTTTTGGTGAGGTTTTGATTCTTGAGCCCAAGTGTTAAAAAGAATTAGGTTATTATTTAGCCTGTAAAAAAGTGGAGGGTATTCCTTAACCTTTGAAAAGGAAATTGTAAAGATTTATTCTGAGCCTTTAAAAAAATCGGTGTGTGGGTTTGGTTCCTACCTTTAAAGGAATCTTGGTTTTAGTGGGTGCGACCTCCGTGGAGCTCGGAAGACTGGATTAGCCAAGAGTAGCTTGGTGAACCAGTATAAATCTCTGGTGTGCTGCTTTCTTAATTTATTTATTTTTGCTATTTGTGTGTGCACCTAGTTGATTGATTAATTCCGCTGAGTTATAAAGATAATAATTAATTTAGGATTAAAATTAATTATTTGATTTATTGATTTTTATTCTGATTATTTTTTAAATTACCCAATTCACCCCCTCTCTTGGGTATTCTACTGGGCCAATAGACTTCCTATCCGAGGGCGATCCGGCCCAATCTGCATCCGTGTGGCCCTTTATTTGAGTATGACCGAAGTTTTGATATATCAAACCACAACCAAGAACACATTTCAAATATCGGAGAATACAGATCACTGCATCCCAATGACATTTCATTAGACGATCTAAGAACTGAATGATAACACTAACGGCAAAGGAGATATCTGGTCTGGTAACTGTCAGGTAGTTCAACTTCCCAACTAACCGTCTATATTGTGCTGAATTTGTCAGTGGTACACTTTGATTTGCTAACAGTTTGGTGTTTAGATCCATAGGCGAGTCAATCGATTTAGCTCCTAGCATTCTTGTTTTGCTCAATAGGTCAATGACATATTTTCTCTGAGATAGGTAAATGCCTTGACTTGATCGAGCGACTTCATTTCCCAAGAAGTACTTTAAGTGACCCAAATCTTTCATTTCAAACTTACTATTCAAAAATGTTTTGAGTTCCTGAATACTATCGTGGTCATCCTCAGTAATCACGATGTCATCCATATACACAATCAACAATATTCTCTCGACTTTACTATGCCTATAGAAGAAGGAATGATCGACTCCACATCGACAAAGACCAAACTAAATAACCACTTCAATAAATCTTCCAAACCATGCTCGAGGAGACTACTTGAGGCCATAAATAGATTTTTTCAAGAGACATATCAATCCAGACTCTCCCTAAGCAACAAACCTAGGAGGTTGCACCATAAATGCTTCCTCAGTCAATTGCCATTTAAGAAAGCATTCTTGATATTGAACTGATGTAATGGTCAATGAAATGTGGCAGCCAAAGAGATAAACAAGCAAACAGAAGCGAGCTTGGCAACTGGAGAGAAGGTCTCAGAGTAATCAAGGCCGTATACCTGAGTATAGTCTTTATCAACTAAGCCAGCCTTGAGTCAATCAATGGTGCCATCCAGATGAACTTTGACAGTATACACCCATTTACATCCAACTATTGTTTTGTTAGGCGGAAGCTAGACTAGATCCCAAGTGCCATTCTGATGTAAGGCAAACATTTCTTCTTCCATTGCTTTTACCCAACCAGGGTGAGTGAGGGCCTCTGAAACAGAATTAGGAATATAAACAGATGACATAGAAGCAACAAAAAAAGAGTACGAAGGAGATAGGTGTGCATACAAAACAAAGTTAGAAATAGGATGGGTAGTACATGTGTGTTTACCTTTCCAGATGGCAATGGGCATGTCCAAGTCAAAGATGGATAGGTAGGCTGGAGAAGATTCTAAGGATATAGAGTCGATGGGCGCGACAGCGGGAGGGGCCTTCTGGCAACGAGAGTAGACCTGCAAAGGAGCTAAAGAACGACTAGGCGGGATAAGATCTGGAGTAGAGAAAGATAATGTAGAGTTTAGTACACTTGGAAAGGGAAGTGTAACATCCAGATCATCTTAAGAGGAAGGGGCAGAAAAGTAAGGGGTAGACTCAAAGAATGTAACATCTGCACACACAAATGAGCGACGTAATGATGGACTATAACAACGATAACCCTTTTGTGTGCGAGAATAGCCGAGGAAGACATATTTTAAAGCATAGGGATCTAACTTGTCTCTACCAGGAGTCAATTGATGAACAAAACAAACACACCCAAATATTCGAGGAGGTAAACTAAACAAGGGAGAACGAGAAAAAATAATAGAATGGGGAACCTTGCCATTGAGGGTATAGGACAACATCCTATTAATTAATAAGAAAGTGGTAAGAACTGCATTTCCCTAGAAATGTTTGGGAATGTTCATCGCAAAAAGAAGAGTACGAGCCACTGATAGGTTTAATTTACCTATCTATTTTCAAACTGAACTTGTTAGTTTTCGAGTATGTTTATTACGTATTATTATATTTTAATATATTTTTATTATTTTTATTATAAATCAAGTGTGTGGGGTGAAAAGAGATGAAAACAGATCATAAACGATCAAATCGAATCAAGAACGGAGGAAAAACAAGTATTGATAGGTGTAAATCACCTATCTATTTCCTGGCCAAATTTGTTAGTTTTCGAGTACGATTATAGTTATTTTTATGTGTTTTAATATGTTTTTATTCTTTTTGTATTAAAATAGGTGTGTGGGGGTGAAAAGGAATGAAATCGGATCATAAACGATAAATTCTTATTGAGAACGGTCAGAGAACGGTGGAAAAATGAGCAAGACGGCAAGATTCTGCAAACAAGCTCATCACCGCGGTGTCCAGATCACCACCATGGTGGTGAAGATGCTGAGAAGACACAATTGATTCTAGCGGACCACCGCCTAGGCGAAAATCCAACAGAAAGTCTTCCATAGCCACTGTTGACTCCATCGCCTAGGTGAACCTTAACCGATATACTTCACCGCCGCGGCGGTCAGCCTCTGCGCAGTGTTAGATATTTATTTAGATATTTTGTCTATTTATACCCCTTTTCTCCTTCCTCCTTTGCTCTTTCTGGCCATTAGGGCCTTTCTAGGCTTAGATAAAATAGAGATAGAGTTTTGGAGAGTGCTCATTTAATCCCGATGAGGAAGATGAAGGAGGAGCAATCAGATTATATTTTTAGCGCTAAATCTTTGGATACTGCTAAGTTTTTCCGCTTCTCTCTTTATTTTCTTCGTTTTTGTAGACTGTTGAGCATGTTTAGCTTGGTTTTTGTTGTTTATACGGTTAGGGCCATAAGCTAAACATAGATTGTAAATGGGGATTAATATTTTATTTATGAAAATGTAGTTTTGATTAAGTTTATGTTTTGTTCTTGGTTGTTGTTCGTATGTTGATTGTGTATGCCTTATTGTTTGTTTATCGTGCTTATATTTACATATCAAGAATACGGGGTTCGACTCTCGGAAGAGGTAACCCCAGATTTGGACTAGAATAAAGAAACGCCACAATCCTATAACCCGGTCGAGGTTTCTATTGCGGACAATCGATGACGTTGGGTCAAGACTCATGTGACCTAGAGTTGTTAAGATGTTGAGAGGGACTTCGGCGTTGACACGAAGTCACGTATTCCCTTGTCTTACACTCGGGAGAGGTGATGGGGGAGTTTTAGAATTGAGATTGTCGATAGGGTAAACACAACACGACGATCCAATAACCCGGGAGGGAGTTGGATTGTGTATAATCAATGATGTTGGGGAGAGACTCACGCAGCCTAGAGTTGTTAAGACGTTGAGGGGGACTTTGGCACTGATTCGAAGTTGCGTATTCCCCCGTCTTACACTCGAAAGAGGTGGCGAGGGAGTTTACGAACCGAGATTGTCGGATACGCTGAACACCGTTAATGTTAACTAAAATGAAACTAAACGCATTTAAGTAAATAAAGTCAATCCCTAGGTAATCTACTCCCCTAAACATTCTCAATTTAGTATTTATAGTATAGTTAACTTAATTAGTATTTTAGTTTAGTATTAGTAATAATTAAATTCCATTTTTGGTGCCTATATAAAATCAGGTTATGACAATCGCGATACTCGATAGTAATCTTAACCAATCCATGTGGATACGATACCCGACCTAAAGGTCCACTATACTAAAACTTGATCCGTATGCTTGCGGTGAAAGTGGTAGTGCTTATTTAGCGGCCACCAAGTTTTTGGCGCCGTTGCCGGGGATTGGAAGGAGTGTTATTATCGATATTGTGAGTAAATAACTCGATTTTAATCTAGGCTTATCTTTTGTATATAATTTTCTTTGTAGTTTTGTTTTTGTTTTCCTACAGGATGCTTGAAGATGTTAGATCAATAGGTACTCTGGTGTTCCTTCCATTGAAAAATCTAGCCAGTCTTGAGGGCACGTGTAGGGCCGAGGACATTAAACCAAACGCTTCTTGGAAGGCAACCCAGGGTCACAAATAAGTTAGATACATCTACATCAATTTGAGTCAGAGACGAGATCCTCTCGCCTCCTAGGTACGTGTTTTAAACCCCCGTCTTCAATATCATGCTATATACTGTCATTGGGATCGCTGACAGGTTGTTTTAGACATCACATGTTTTAAGTTGGTGGTGATGTGTTAGTATGTTTTAGTATGTGTTTATGTTTTTAGTTAAATTTTACTGTTTTTATCGTTTGCATGCTTGTTTAGGATTAGATTGTTTAGTTTAGTTGTTGTTTTCTGCTTAGTTTTGACGTCATCTGGGCCTTTACCCGATAATGACTCTGTCCCCTAATTGTTTTGAGGTCAAGAGTAACACTCATTCATGTGTGTTCTGTGTGCTTAACGTATTGTCTTAGTGAAAGTTATTGTAGATCTTAAATGCACAAGAACGTAAACTCAATATAACACTATCTAATTGATTTGAAACCGATTATCTGTCAATCAATTTCATGACAATAGGGATTCTAGAACTTGATTTGGGGGAAATTAGAAGCGAAATCCTAGGCGAGGTTGTTTAGGAGATATGATTTAGGCATTCATTTGAACGCTTGATCCTTTTTAAGCCTACCATGATATATGATTATCCATCGTTACCCTGTCGAAGCCTAAAAGTTGTTTCAATTCTGAACACTTAACAAATACCCTAGCCGATTGATTTTTGTCCAAACCTATATCGCTAAATTAAAGGCACAATTTGAGAGAATCAAGTTAGTAGTTGCAAATGTTACTTAAAGTGAGCAGTTGGGTTTAGGGAGAACTTTATATTGGTTTATTATTCGAGTGCTCACTTGTCGTTTTTGTTCATTTTTCACACACCACTTAAATATTACAAATCAAATGAGTTTGGGGGTGTGTTGTGTATTTGAAAAAAAAAAAATCGTTTCTTTTTGACATGACAAGTGAGTATGACATTCTTAAACGTTTGTTCAGGGTCGTTTCTAATTAAACCAGGGGGTTACGAGTGTGACAGTTCCAAGCGATGTGCCTCAGGTAACATTAAGTTAACCAAGCCCTAATGATCTTCATGAACCTCCAAGCCTACAGTAGTAGATAATAGATCCTGGGTCAGGCGAATGGATTGCCTATACCTTAAAAGTTTTAGTCATGAAATATATTTAGGGATAATCCTATTTAATCAATGGATAGTAGTATATTTGAGTTTAATCACACACACTTAAACATGATCTAGAATGGTTCTTATTATTTTTGAACGTTGAAATTCTAGAACACCACATGGTGTGATTTATGCTTGAACTTGATAGGATTGGGGGCTGATGAGGGAAAAATATTTCGGCCGGTAGATAATAATCAAAACTTACACATTTTCGTTTTTAGCGTTTTCCATTTTTAGTTTTTAATTTCACAATTAGTTTTCATATTTTCTTGTATTGTGTGGGTGTTTTGCTCGAGGACTAGCAAAATTCTGAGTTTGGGGGTATTTGATGGGTGTAAATTACCTATCTATTTTCAAACCAAATTTGTTAGTTTTCGAGTACGTTTATAGTTATTTTTATATGTTTTAATATGTTTTTATTCTTTTTGTATTAAAACAGGTGCGTGGGGTGAAAAGGTATGAAATTGGAGCATAAACGATCAATTCGTATCGGGAACGGTCAGATAACGGTAGAAAAATGAGCAAGACAACAAGATTCTGCACGCAAGCTCATCGCCTTGGCGTCCAGACCATCGCCACGGTGGTGAAGATGCTAAGAAGACACAATTGATGTTGGAGGACCACCGTCTAGGCGGAGAATCCATTGCCTAGGCGAAAATCAAGCAGAAAGTCTTCCACAGCCACCGCTGACTCCAATGCTTAAGCGAACCTTAACTGACATATTTCACCGCCGCTACGGTGAATCCCACCGCTGCAGCGGTCAGCCTCTGCGCAGTGTTAGATATTTATTTAGATATTTTGTCTATTTATACCCCTTTTCTCCTTCCTTCTTTGCTCTCTTTGGCCATTAGGGCCTTCCTAGGGTTAGATAGAATAGAGAGAGAGTTTTGAAGAGTGCTCATTCAATCCCGAGGAAGAAGATGAAGGAGGAGCAATAGGATTACAGTTTTAGCACTAAATCTTTGGATATCGGCTAAGTGTTTTCGCTTATCTCTTTATCTTCTTCATTTTTGGAGATTGTTGAGCATATTTAGCTCGGTTTTTGTTGTTTATATGGTTAGGGCCATGAGCTAAGCATAGATTGTAAATGGGGATTAACATTTTATTTATGAAAATGTAGTTTTGGTTAAGTTTATGTTTCGTTCTAGGTTGTTCTTTGTATGTTGATTGTGTGTGCTTTATTGTTTATTTATGGTGCTTAGTTTACATATCAAGAATACAGGGTTTGACTCTCGGAAGAGGCAACCCCAGATTCGGACTAGAATAAAGAAACGCCACAATCCTATAACCCGGTCGAGGTTTCGATTGTGGACCATCTATGACGTTGGGTCAAGACTCACGTGACCTAGAGTTGTTAAGACGTTGAGGGGGACTTCGGCGTTGACGCGAAGTCATGCATTCCCTCGTCTTACACTCGGGAGAGGTGACAGGGGAGTTTTAGAATTGAGATTATCGATAGGGTAAACACAATACGACGATCCAATAACCTGGGAGAGAGTTGGATTGTGTGCAATCAATGACGTTGGGGTGAGACTCACGCGGTTTAGAGTCGTTAAGATGTTGAGGGGTACTTCGGCGTTAGTTCGAAGTTGCATATTCCCCCGTCTTACACTCGGAAGAGGTAACGAGGGAGTTTACGAACCGAGATTGTCGGATACGCTGAACGCCATTAATGTTAACTAAAACGAAACCAAACGTATTTAAGTAAATAAAGTTAATCCCTAGGAAATCTACACCCCTAAATAGTCTCAATTTAGTATTTATAGTATAGTTAACTTAATTAGTATTTTAGTTTAGTATTAGTAATAATTAAATTCCAATTTTGTCGCCTAGATAAAATCAGGTTATGACAATCGCGGTACTCGATAGTAATCTCAACCAATCCCTATGGATACGATACCCCACTGAGAGTTCCACTATACTAAAACTTGATCCATACGCTTGCGGTGAAAGTGGCAATGCTTATTTAGCGGCCACCAAGTATGAAGGCAATATTATGAAAAGCAGCCCATTGCCGCGATGTCCAGATCACCGCCACTGTGTCCAGACTGCCGCCGAGATGATAAAAATGCGAAGAGGCACCTAAAACTGTTGGAAGCCCACCATCACGGTGGTGAAAGAATAGTAAGGTCCCTGATTCCACCACTGCGGCGAAGACACTGCCTACATGCCCGCCGCTGTGGCGATCATTCTACACTGATTTTAGATATTTATTTAGATATTTTTTGATCCCTATTTCTTCCCCCTCATCTTCCATTCAGCCAAGAGACGTCATAAGATATTATAGGCATATTTTGGGGAGCTCATTCAAATCCGAAGGAGAATAACAGAAAGGAAAGAAGGAGAAGCAATCTCGGAACGATTTTAGCGTCAAATCTTTGGACTGTGGCTAGTTTCTCTTATTCCTTTCTTTGTTTCTTAACTTCGGATTATGATTTGAGCATGTTTAGCTCGTTATTCATTGTATATACGGTTGTGTCCGTTAGCTAAATATGGATTGTCTTAGGGATTAATAATATTTAAGAAAATGTTATTTGTTTGAGTTTGTGTTTCATTAATGGTTGTTCTTTATAAATTTCATTGTATTTATCATTTTTTCATGATTATTATGCTTTTTATGATATAGTGATAAATCACAGTTTGACACTCGGGAGAGGTAACCCCGAATTCGGACTAGGTTAAACACAACGCGACGATCCAATAACCCGAGAGGGAGTTGGAAAGTTTGCAATCAATGACGTTGGGGTGAGACCCATGCAACGTAGTGTTATTAAGATGTTGAGGGGGACTTCTTCATTGACGCGAAGTCTCATTTTCACTCGTCTTACACTCGGGAGAAGTGGCGAGTGAGATTTTCGGACAGGTCGAATGCCGTTATTGTAAACTAAACGAGACCAAACATGTTTGTAAACAAAGTTAATCCCTGGACAATCTTTTCCCTAAACATCTCAATATAATATTAGTATAATTAGATTAATTAACTTAGTATTAGTATTAATTAATTATAAACACATTTACCGCCTAGATAAAATTAGGTTATGATAATCGTAGTACTTGATAATAATCTCAACCTATCTTTGTGGACACGATACCTCTACTCTCCCCATCTATATTAAAACTTGACCCGTATACTTGCGGTGAAAGTGGCATGTGTTAATTACGTGCCACCAAGTTTTTGGTGCCATTGCCGGAGATTGGTTTTTAAATTATTATAGATATTGTGAGTAAATGACCCGATTTTACTTTAGGCATTTCTTTTGTTTATAATTTTTGTTTTGTAGTTTTGTTTTTATTTCTCTTGCAGGGTACTTGGAGATGTTAGATCAACAAGTATTGATGCAATTCTTTCAACAAGATTTCGAGCCATTTTATTGTGCTTGGGAACGTTACTATAAGCTTCTACTTTGGTTTCTAAACCATAGGTTCCCGAGGGAATGTCAACTCTTGAATTTCCTCGATAGGTTACAAACCGTAACCAGAAATTGGGTGGAAGGAGGAAATAATACCTCCTCTTCCGATGACCTAACTGTGGATGAAGCCATTTAGTCATTCGAGGAAATGATAGCCTATGATAATCAGAGTTTGAATTATTCACCAAGTCACCAAAGCTTGGGGGATAGTTTCAACACTACGGCACCATGGATTAATATTTCGGATTAAGATGGGGAGTCTTCCCCTGCCTTAAAAGATGTGTTCGCTACCGTTATGGAAAGACCAAAGATTATTGAGAGAGACGCATGATCGACTCAACAAGCACGAGGATCGTCTTGATAATATCAAAATGGTCTGTGCCGAGATTGATGCGACTATAACGTCTCTACAGACGCAAATCGGTCAGCTTATCTGCTTTGTTGAGGCCGATATAGAGACGGTGGCACTGAGATACGAACAAGCCGAATATAATTGTGAAAGCCACTGGGAGGAATCGGAGACATGCGGGAGGTACTTGGGTGAGATTGAAGACGATCATGAAGATGCAACACCTCAAGTGTGGATTGGGGATGAAGATTCACATATTTATTGTTGTGAGTTTTTACCATTTCAATTCTAGTTGGTGACGCCACCTACGAGCAAAGACGATCGCATTTATGAGGATTTGATGTGGCTCACCAACCCTACCCTGTTTCCAGCTCAATACGTTCAAGTTCCCCAAGCACAAGAGATGAAACTGAATCGAGTAGAAAGCCTGAGCCACGTAATGCCAAATCTCGCCAGTCTTGAGGGCGTAACAAACCAAGACCTGTACGTGGTGTTATTTGACATGTACTATGGGTGAAAGTCACTCTTTGATGAGTACTTCGCATATCACACTGATGACCATAAACCAAGCACTTCTTGGGAGACAGCCTAAGTAAAAAAATAAATTAAATCCGTCACAGCCGACTTGATTCGGAGGCGAGATTCTCTCCCCTCGCAGGTACGTGTCTTAAACCCCCGTCTTCATTATCATGCTATATGCTGTCATTGGGATCATTGAAGGGTCATTTTGGGTATTGCCTATGTTAAGTTGGTGGTGATATGTAGTATATTTATTATATATGTTAGTTATGTTTTATTATTTTACTGTATTGAATGTTTGTTTAGTGTAAAATGTTTTTGTGTTGTTATTGTTGCATGGCGAGTTTTGCGTTCATCTGGGCCGTTACTTGTATGCTGAGCATTTGTTACACGCTTGCGTATTGACTACTCGCAATTATACGAGGTCAAAGTTTTAGTATAATGTGATCTTTAGGATTAGGTATCGTATCCACAGGGATTGGTTGTCGTTATTATCGAGTACTACATTTATCATGACCTAACTTTATCTAGGCTAAAAACAAATGTATTTAATTAATTAATACTAATACTAATATAACCTAAATTAACTACACTAACATAATGAGATGTTTTAGGGGAAAAAATTGTCTAGGGATTAACTCGGTTTACAAATACGTGTTTGATCTCAATTGACTTACATTTATGGTGTTCGATCTATTTGACAATCTTAGTTCGTAAACTCCTCTGTCACCTCTCCCCTGTGTAAGATGAGGGAATACAAAACTTTATGTCAACGAAGAAGTCCCCCTCAATGTCTTAACGACCCTAGGTCACGTGAGTCTCACCCCAATGTTATTGATTGCACACAATCCAACTCCCGACTGGGTTATTAGATCGTCGCGTTGTGTTTACCCTATCGACAATCTCAGTTCGTAAACTCCGCCGCCACCTCTCCCGAGTGTAAGACGAGGGAATACACGACTTCGTGTCAATGAAGAATTTCCCCTCAATGTCTTAACGACCCTAGGTCAAGTGAGTCTTGCCCCAACTTCATCGATTGTACACAATCCAACTCCTTCACAGGTTATTGGATCGTGGCGTTCGTTTACCCTAGTCCGAATCCAGGGTTACCTCTTCCGAGTGTCAAACCCCATATTCTCCGAATATTGTTCTAAGCATAATAAACAAACAATACGGAAAACCCAATCAAATTACGAAGAACAAACATAAACGCAACACCGAAATCATACGAATCACATATTTATAAATATATTGTTAATCCCTATAAAATCCACGTTTAACTAATGGCCATAACCGTATTTATAAGAAAGCACAAGCTAAACATGCTCACAAAATCCTAACTTAAAGAATAAGGGAAGAAATCGAAGAACTTAGCCTCATCCGAAGTTTAGCCGCTAAGAACGTTCAACAATCGCTTTGTCGTCTTCCTCTCCCTCGAGATTTGAGCTCTACCTCTAAAACTCCTCTACCTCACCCTAGATATGTTCTAAGGGTGGTATCATGCTAAAAGAGACCGAAATGAGAGAGGAGAGAGGATTATATAGGCTAAATATCTCAAAAATATCTTAAAAAATATCTAAACTGTGCAGAGGTCACTGCCTAGGTGGTGGGCATGTCGGTTAAGCCACGGCCTAGGCGGTGAAGTCAGTGGTGGAATCAGGGACCATCCTGTTCTTTCACCACCTAGGCGGTGGGATGTCATTAACATTTTGGTCTATCCTTTATATTGACCGCCTAGGCGGTGGTCTGGTTTTTAGAATTATGCCTCTATGCTCGATTTCACATCGTTCTTCCACCTTTCTTGGTCCAATTTGATCGTTTAGGATCCGTTTTCATGCCTTTTTACCCCAAACACCTGATTTATACAAAAAAGAATAAAAACTAATTAAAACGTGACAAAATACTTATAAAAATACTCTAAAACTTAATAAAATCGGTTTGGAAATATATAGGTAGATCACACCTATCAAATACCCCCAAACTTGGAATTTTGCTAGTTCTCGAGCAAAACACTCACACGAAAATGAAAAACACAACTAAATTAAATAACAAACAACCTAAACACAAACAATCTAAACATAACGAAATGTGAGTTTTAAATTCTTCTAACAACCAAGTCATTTTTCCCTCAACAACTGCCAGTCATATCGAGTTCAGGCGGTAAAACACATCATGTGGTTCTAGAATATCGACATGCAATAATGGTGAATGCCATTCTTGATCCTGTAAACGTGTTTGTGCAAGACTCAATAATATAGCTATACAACGACCGAATTGGATTATCCACCAAGGAAACTTATAACTTAGACCGTAAAGGACTAGGATATCTATATGCCTGATTGGGGTCTACTCTCCACTAATGTAGGTTGAGTAGTTCATAGAGATCAGAAGGACTTGGTTCAGTTATGGAATATTTGGCCAAGGGTATTTTAGAATAGAAATCGGGTTAATGTTGTTAACCTAACGTTACCCAAGGCTCAACGCTTGGCACATTCACTCTCGCCTAGGATTTCGCCTCACGTTTCCCCTCAATCAGGTTCTAGAATCCTTAAAGTGTCATGAGTTTAGCTAATCGATAATTAGCCTCTAATAAATTAAATAGAAATATATTGAGTCTATGTGCTCATGCAAATTAGAATCTACAATAACCTTTACCAAAAAGAATGGCCAAGCACACAGAATAGACATGCATGGGTATTACCCTCGACTTTGAAAACAACCAGGGGTAATATCATCATCGGGTAACGGCCTAGATGAATGCAAAACTCAAGATGCACACAACAACAACAGTAAAACATAAACACATTCTAACCTAAACATATATGCACACGGTAAAAACAAAACAAAATAAAATAACAATACTAAATACTACACATCATTTCTTAACTTAATACGAATAATGCTCTCAGCGATCCCAATCATCAATCTCAACATGTGAAATTAAAACATGCTCACGAAGGGGGTTTAGAACACGTACCTGGGAGGCAAGAGAATCTCGCCTCCGAATAAATTCGGTTGTGACAGATTTAATTTATTTTTACTTGGGTTGCCTCCCAAGAAGCACATGGTTTAATGTCCTCGGCCCGACACATTCAGAACGCCCTCAAGCTTAGCGAGATTTTGTTTTGTTCGGCTCGATCTTTCAACGACATGCCTCATCGGCTTATGTGCGTAGCCACGCACAATAAAATGGCTCAGAATCCCGTCGAAAGGAATGCATCAATACCTATTGATCTACCATCTCCAGGTACCCTGCATAAGAAGCAAAAACAAATCTACAAACAAAAATTATATACAAAAGAAATATCTAAAGTAAATCGGGTCATTTACTCACAATATCAATAATAAACGACAAACATAATCCTCGACAACAGCGCCAAAAACTTGGTGGTGATTGCCGGAAACTGCATATGACAAACAACCAATCCCCGGCAACGGCGCCAAAAAAACTTGTACGTTTAGCATTTGTTACACGCTCGTATTTTGACTACTCGCAAGTGTTCGAGGTTAAAGTTTTAGTATAATATGATCTTTAAGATTGAGTATTGTATCCACAGGGATTGATTATCGTTATTATCGAGTACCGCGTTTATCATGACCTAACTTTATCTAGGCTAAAAACAAATGTATTTAATTAATTTATACTAATACTAATATAACCTAAATTAACTATACTAATATAATGAGATGTTTTGGGGAAAGAATTGTCTAGGAATTAACTCAGTTTACAAATTTGTGTTCAATTTCGATTGACTTACATTTATGGTGTTCAACCTATTTGACAATCTCAGTTCGTAAAATCCCCCGCCACCTCTCCCGAGTGTAAGACGAGGGAATACATAACTTTATGTCAACGAAGAATTCCCCCTCAACGTCTTAACGACTCTAGGTCACATAAGTCTCTCCCCAATATCATTGATTGCATACAATCCAACTCCCGACTGGATTATTGGATTGTCGCGTTGTGTTTACCCTATCGACAATCTCATTTCGTAAACTCCCCGGCCACCTCTCCCGAGTGTAAGACGAGGGAATACGTGACTTCATGTCAATGGATAATTCTTCCTCAATGTCTTAACGATCCTAGGTGACGTGAGTCTTGCCCCAACGTCATCGATTTTACATAATCCAACTCCCTCACGGGTTATTGGATCGTGGCATTCGTTTACCCTAGTCCGAATCCGAGGTTACCTCTTCCGAGTGTCAAACCCCATATTCTCCGAATATCATTCTAAGCATAGCAAACAAATAATACGGCAAACACAATCAAACTATGAAGAACAAACATAAATGTAACACCAAAATCATACGAATCACATATTTATAAATATATTGTTAATTCCTATACAATCCACGTTTAACTACCGGCCATAACTGTATTTACAAGAAAGCATGACCTAAACATGCTGACAATATCCTAAGTTGAAGAAATAAGGGAAGAAATCGAAGAACTTAGCCTTATCCGAAGTTTAGCCGCTCAGAATGTTCAACGATCGCTTCGCCGTCTTCCTCTCTCTCGAGATGTGAGATCTCCCTCTAAAACTCATCTACCTCACGCTAGATATATTCTAAGGGTGGTAGCATGGGAAGAGAGACCGAAAATGAGAGAGGAGAGGGGATTATATAGGCTAAATATCTCAAAAATTTCTTAAAAAATATCTAAACTATACAGAGGTCACCGCCTAGGCGGTGGGTATGTCGATTAAGCCACGGCCTAGGCAGTGAAGTCAGCGGTGGAATCTGGGACCATCATGTTCTTTCACCGCCTAGGCAGTGGGATGTCTTTAATATTTTGGTCCATCCTTCATATTGACTGCCTAGGTGGTGGGTTGATTTTTAGAATTATGCCTCTATGCTTGATTTCACATCGTTCTTCCACCGTTCTTGGTCCAATTTGATCATTTAGGATCTGGTTTTATGCCTTTTCACCCCATACACCTGATTTATATAAAAAGAATAAAAACTAATTAAAACATAATAAAATACTTATAAAAAGACTCTAAAACTTATCAAAACCGGTTTGGAAATATATAGAGAGATCACACATATCATTACCCGATGATGATATTGGCCCCTGGTTGTTTTTCGAGGTTAACGGTAATACCCATGCATGTGCGTTCTGTTCGCTTGATAATGCATTTTGGTGAAAGTTATTGTGGATCCTAATTTGCACGAGCACATGAACTCAATATATTTCTATTCAATTTATTTGAGGCCGATTATCGATTAGCCAAACTCATAACAATTGAAGGATTCTGGAACTTGATTAAGGGGAAACTTGAGGCGAAATCCTAGGCGAGGTAGTTCAGGAGACGTGATTTAGGCATTCATTTTGTCGCTCGAGCCTTTTAAGCCTACTATGTTATATGTGTATCCCTCGTCACCCTGTCGAAGCCTAAATGACATTTCAATTCTGGATACATAAACAAATACCTTGTCCAATTGATCTTTTTCCAAACCTTTATCGGTGAATTAAAGGCACAATTTGTGTGAATCAAGTTAGCATTTGTATATGCAACTTAAAGTGAGCAGTTGGGTTTAGGGCGAACTTCTGATTGGTTAGGTATTCTAGTACTCACTTGTCGCTTTGCTTAACCATACCCATGAAATTCTAATAGTTGAATAAGTTTGGGGGTATGGTAAGTTAAAAAAAAACATATGTAAATATCGTTAAATTTCGTTTCTTTTGACAAGTGAGTACGTCGGTCTTAAATGTTTGTTCATGATTATTTCCAATTTATCTATGGGGGTTCGAGAGTAAGTGTGCCAAGCGTTGAGCCTTGGGTAACGTTAAGTTAACGACGTTAACCCATTTTCTATTTCGATATACCCTTGGCCAAATGTTCCAAAACCGAACCAAATCCTTTTGATATTTATGAACTACTCAGCCTACATTAGTGGAAAGTGAAACCCAATCAGGCATATGGATATCCTAGCCCTTTATGGTCTAAGTCGTGAGTTTGTTTGGTGGATAATCCAATCTGGTCTTAGATAGTTATATTATTGAGTCTCGCATATTGAAAGGATCTAGAATGGAATTTACCATTAATGAATGTTGAAATTCTAGAACATCACATGGTGCGTTTTACCACTTGAACTAGATATGATGGGGGGTTGTTGAGGGGAAAATAACTTGGTCGATAGAATAATTCAAAACTCGCATATTGTTATGTTTAGATTGTTTGTGTTTAGGTTGTTCATTTTATTTAATTTATTTGTGTTTTTTAATTTTAGTGTGGGTGTTTTGCTCGAGGACTAGCAAAATTCCAAGTTTGGGGATATTTGATTGGTGTAATTACCTATCTATTTCCAAACCGAACTTGTTAGTTTTCGAATATGTTTATTATGTTTTAATACGTTTTTATTGTTTTTGTTATAAATCAGGTGTGTGGGATAAAAATGGATGAAAACGGATCATAAACTATTAAATCGGATCAAGAACGGTGAAAAAACAAGCATGAAGGCAATATTTTGAAAAGCAGCCCACTGCCACGGCGTCTAGACCACCGCAGCGGCGGTGAATATGTAGAGAGGCACCTAAAATTGTTGGAAGCCCACCACTGTGGCGGTGAAACAATACCAAGGTCCCTGATTCCACCATTGCCTCCACCGCTACAGCGAAGACACTGCTGACATGCCCACTGCCGCGGCGGTCACTCTGCACTGATTTTAGATATTTATTTAGATATTTTTTATCCTTATTTCTTCTCCCTCCTCTTCCATTTGGAAAAGAGACCACATAAGATATTAGAGGAATATTTGAGAGGATTTTGGGGAGCTCATTCAAATCCGAAAGAGAAGAACACAAAGCGAAGAAGGAGAAGCGATCTCGAAACGGTTTTAGCGTCAAATCTTCGGACTATAACTAGTTTCTCTCATTTTTTTGTTATTTCTTAACTTCGGATTATGGTTTGAGCATGTTTATCTTATTATTCATTGTATATACGGTTATGGCCTTTAGCTAAACATGGATTGTCTTATGGATTAATAATATTTATGAAAATGTTGTTTGTTTGAGTTTGTGTTTCGTTAATGGTTGTTCTTTATAAATTCGATTGTGTTTATCGGTTTGTCATGATTATTATGCCTGTTATGATATAGTAAGAAATTAGGGTTTGACACTCAGGAGAGGTACCTCGAATTCGGACTAGGTTAAATACAATGCGACGATCCAATAACCCAGGAGGGAGTTGGAAAGTGTGTAATCAATGACGTTGGGGCGAGACTTATGTGACATAGTGGTAGGGGAACGAAATGACACACCGCTACTTACACTCGCAAGTATACGAGGTCTAAGTTTTAGTATAGTGTGATAGTTAAGATTGGGTTATCGTATCCATAGGGATTGTTGTCGTTACTATCGAATACCGCGTTTATCCTGACCTAAGTTTATCTAGGCGAAAAACAAATGTATTTAATTACTTAAACTAATACTAATATATCCTAAATTAACTACACTATTAGGTTAATATGTTTTAGGGTAAAGAATTGTATAGGGATTAACGTGTTTACAAATACATGTTCGATTCCGATTTACTTGCATTTACGTTGTTCGACCTATTTGACAACCTCGGTACGTAAACTCCACCACCATATCTTCTAAGTGTAAGATGGGAGAATACATGACTTCGATTCAACGGAGAAGTCCCCCTCAACATCTTAACAAACCTAAGTCACATGAGTCTCGCCTAGCGTCATTGATTGCACACAATCCAACTCCCTCCCGGGTTATTGGATCGTCGCGTTGTATTTACCCTATCGACAATTTCCGTTCTAAAACTCCTTCGCCACTTCGCCCGAGTGTAAGACGAGGGATATAACGCAATGTTGAGTCAACGAAAAAGTCCCCCTCAACGTCTTAACGACCCTAGGTAGCGTGTGTCTTGCCCCACGTCATCGATTGCTCATGGTTGAAACCCCGACCGGGTTATAGAATTGTGGCGTTTGTTTACCCTAATCCGAATCCGGGGTTTTGTCAAAACCCTGTATTCCCCATTTATCAATCCAAGCATAATAAACAAACAATATGATAAATACAATTAAACTACGAAGAACAATCACAAACGAAACACCGAAATCAACCAAACTACGTATTTATAAATTATAGGTTAATCCCTACTACAATCCATATTTAACTCGTGGCCATAGCCGTATATACAAGAAAATAATGAGCTAAACATGCTCACATACTCCTAAGATAAAGAAATAAGGAAAAACAATCGAAGAACTTAGCCTCGTCCAAAGATAAACCGCTAAGAACACTCTACGATCGATTCGCCGTCTTCTCCACTTCGGGATGCGAGCTCCACCACTAAAATTCCTAACCCTTGGCTTAAATATAGCCTAAGGGGCTAAAAAATACAAGAGATGGAAGAGAGTTCCCGGCTAAGGGGGAGGAGAGGGGGTATTTATTGCAAAAATATCCTAAAAATATCTCAAGACTGTGCAGGGCAAATCCGCCTAGGCGGTAGAAATTACACCTAGGCGGAGTTAGGTCGGTTTGGTCTAATCACCTAGGCAGTGAAATAGGCGGTGGACTTGGAGAACATTCTATTGGATTTCTACCTAGGTGGTAGAATTTCCGCTTAGGCGAGCGGCTGTCAGTAGCCCATTTGCGTCATTTGCTGGATTTCTGCCTAGGCGATAGAATCTTCGCCTAGGAGGTCGTCCATCAGTAACATTTTTCTCTTCTCTATATTTTCACCACTTAGGCGGTGGTCTGGACGCCTAAGCGGTGGGCCTATTTCATCTTTTAGCCTCCGAGCTTGTTTATCCACCGTAACTTCGAACCGCTTTGGTTCGATCTCATCGTTTTAGCTCCAGTTTCCTATCTTTTTGCCCTACACACCTGAGTTATACAGAAAGTATGAAAACCAATTAAAACATAATAAAAATAACTATAAACATATTCGAAAACTAACAAATTCGGATTGGAAATAGATAGGCTTTTCACACCTATCACATAGTATCGTTAAGATGTTGAGGGGGACTTCTTCGTTGACGTGAAGTCGCATATTCACTCATTTTATACTTGGGCGAGGTGGTGAGCTAGTTTACGATATTGAGATTGTCGGATAGGTAAAATGCCGTTATTTTAAACTAAACGAGACCAAACATATTTTTGTAAACAAAGTTAATCCCTGGGCAATCGTTTCCCTAGACATCTCAATATAATATTAGTATAATTAAATTAATTGACTTAATATTAGTATTAATTAATTATATACACATTTTTACCACCTAGATAAAATTAGGTTATGATAATCGCGGTACTCGATAATAATCTAAACCAATCCCTATGGACACGATACCCCTACTCTCCCCATCTATAGTAAAACTTGACCTATACACTTGCGGTGAAAGTGGCGTGCATTAATTACGCACCACCAGCCACTTCTAGGTGATGTCGATTCTTACGCTCAGCAACTCCATTTTGCTATGGTGTATGAGGACAAGAAGACTGATGCAAGATATTAGAGTATGACATAAAGGAAGTAAATTGCTGAGAAAAGTATTCTCGAGTATTATTGGTAGCGCGTGAATACGCCGCTACTTTTACTCGCAAGTATACGAGGTCAAGTTTTAGTATGGATTGGGAGAGTAAGGGTATCATGTCTATAGGGATTGGTTGTGATTATTATTAAGTACCACGTTTATCATGACCTAACTTTATCTAGGAGAAAATAAATGTGTTCAAAATTAATAATACAAATACTAAGTTAATTGACCTAACTAAATTAACTATACTAATATTACTATGAGATGATTTAGGGAAAATATTTCCTAGGGATTAACTTTTATTAACAAAAACGTGTTTGGTCTCGTTTTATTTTACGTTAACGACGTTCGACTTATCCGATAATCTCAGTTCGTAAACTTCCGCGCCACCTCTCCCGAGTGTTAGATAGGAGTATACATGACTTCGTGTCAAGGAAGAAGTCCCCCTCAATATCTTAACGACCCTAGGTCATGTGAGTCTCGCCCCAATATCATTGATTGCACACAATCCAACCCCTAACCGGGTCATTAGATCGTCGCGTTGTGTTTACCCTATCGACAATCTCAGTTCTAAAACTCCACCGCAACCTCTCCCGAGTGTAAGAAAGGGGAATACATGATTTCTAGTTAACTAAGAAGTCTCCCTCAACGTATAAACAACCCTAGGTCACGTGCGTCTTACCCTAATGTCATCGATTGTATACAATCCAACTCCCTCACAGGTTATTAGATCATGGCGTTCGTTTATTCTAGTCCGAATCCGAGATTTGTCAAAGTAACATCATTTTAAGCATGATAAACAAACAATATGGCATACACAATCAAAATAACGAAGATCATTTGCAAAGGAAACACAAACTCAACAAAACAACATTTTTATAAATTATATTAATCCCTAGACAAAAACCCATTTAGCTCATGGCCATCGCCGGTATACAATGAAAACTAAGCTAAACATTCTCAAACAACAATACTAAGTTAAGAAATAAAAGAAGGAACAAGATAAATTTAGCCTAGTCCAAAGATTTATCGCTAAAAACGTTTCGAGATCGCTCTCCTTTCTTGGCAACGTGATCTTCTCCTTAGGATTTGAATGAGCACTCCCAAAACCTCTCTCTAAAATATACTAAGTCTATTTGAGATATCATGGCCGGAGGTGAGAAGAGGAAGGGGATATTTATAAGGAAAATATCTAAACAAAATATCTAAACTATGTAGAGGAGACAGCCTAGGCGGTGGGTATATCGGTTGGGTGATCGTCTCGGCGGCGAAGTCGGCGGTGGCCTTGGTTGACATTCTATAGTTTCACCTCTGTGGCAGTGGACATTCAGTAAGATAATGCCACTCTTTACATTCTGACGGCCTAGGTGATGGTTTCTACGCCTAGGTGGTGAAATTGTAGTGAGTTTAGGATTGGCTCTGTACTTTGATCGCCGCGGCGATGGCTGCAGGTTCTGAATTTCAGCGTCTTTGCCCTTTTTCCACTGTTCTTCCACTGTCTTTGTTCCGATGTGATCGTTTTTTATCCGTTTTCATCGCATTTCACCTCAAACACCTGATTTAGTTCAAAAAGAATAAAAACACATCAAAATATATTAAAATGTATTAAACATACTCGAAAACTAACAATGTTTGGATTGGAAATAGATAGGTAATTCACACCTATCAAGTACCCCTAAACTTGGAATTTTGTTAGTTCCCGAGGAAAACACCCACGCAGTAAAAGAAAATATAAAAACTAAGTACTAAAAATGAAAAACACGAAAAACAAATATGTGGATGTTTTAAGTATCATCTATCGGCCAAACGAACTATCCCTCATCGGCCCCCAATCCTATCGAGTTCAGGCATAAAAACACACCATATAGTGTAATAGAATTTCAACATTTATAATAGTAAGCGCTGTTATAGTTCCTACTAAAGTGTGTGTGTGTTTAAAACTCAAATATATAACTGTCCGTTAATCGGATTGAATTATCCACCATATAAGCGCATGACAGAAAAAACCCGAACGTATAGGAAATCCATAGGCTTGACCCAGGATCTATTCTCCACTAATATAGGTTTAGAAGTTCAAAAATATCAATAGGTCTAGGTTTGGTTTAGGACAAATGGCCAAGGGTAATTTTGAAAGAGAAAATGGGTTAATGTCGTTAACTTGACATTACCCAAGGCACATCGCTTGGCACTATCATACTTGAAACCCCACAGTTAAATTGAAACAACCCTAAACAATCTATTAAGACCATCCTACTCACTTGTAAAAAATAAACGAAAAATAAAAACCGTATGTACACTTGATTCTTTTTTTTTTTTTTTTTGTTTTTCTTTTCAATGAACACATCCCCAAACTTATTCGATTGTTACAATTGATGGAGTGTGTGAAATACAAATGGAAAATAACAAGTGAGTACTCAAATACTGAACCAATATAAAGTTCTCCCTAACCCAACCGCTCACTTCAAGTAGCATTGCAATCTACTAGCTTGATTCTCGCTGATTGTGCCTTTCGTTTAGAGATGTAGGTTTGGAAATAAGTTTTATCGGTTAAATGCTGTTAGTTAAGTGTTCTGAATTGAAACAATGATTTGGCTTCGATAGAGTAACTAGGGATAATGATATATCAGGGTAAGCTTCAAAGGCTCAAGCGACAAAATGACTGCCTAAATCATATCTCCTGAACAACCTTGTCTAGGATTTCGCCTCAAATTTCCCCCAAATCAAGTTCCAGAAACCCTAATGTCATGAATTTAGGTGACAGATAATCCTTTTCAAATCAAATAAATGGTTATATAATGAGATTTCGTGCTCGTGCAAGTAGGATCTATAATAACTTTTATTAAAACATAACGTTGAGCGCACAGAACATACATGCATGAGTTTTACGCTCGACCTCAATAAACTACCAGGGGACAAACTTATCATTGGGTAATGGCCTAGGTAACATTAAAACTCAGCACGTAATAGAAAAACTATCCATAACAGACATGTACACGTAGAAACAATAAAACATACTAACTAAAACATAAATAAACATACTACACATCGCACTCGACTCAAACAGGAAATGCCCATAATAACCTAGTCAGTGATCCCAATGACATAATAAATAATTATAATGAAGACTAGGGTTTAGAACACAAGGCGAGAGAATCTTGCCTCCAAATCAAATCGGTTGTGACGTATCTAACTTATTTTTTCCATAGGTTACCTCCCAAGAAGCGCTTGGTTTATGATTGTCAGTCTGACATGCCGACGTGCTCATCAAAGAGCGGCTTCCCCCCATAGTAAGTGTCATACAACACCACATACAGGTCTTGATTGTCAACTAGTAGCTCGTAAATACGCCGCTTCTTTCACTCGCAAGTATACGAGGTCAAGTTTTAGTGTAGATTGGGAGGTAGGGGTATCGTGTCCACTGGGATTGGTTGTGATTATTATTGATTACCGCGTTTATCATGACCTAACTTTATCTAGGCAAAAATAATTGTGAATAAAATTTATATTAAACTAAACTAATTAACTAAATTATCTATACTAATATAATGAGATATTTTCGGGAAAAGAATTGTCTAGGGATTAACGTTGTTTAGAAATAGGTGTTCGATCTCTTTTTAGTTTATGTTAATGGTACTCGGGTATCCTACAATCTTGATTCATAAACTCACTCGCCACCTCTTCCGAGTATAAGACGAGTGAATAGATGACTTCGTGTCAACGAAGATGTCCCCCTCAACATCATAACGACACTAGGTCAGGTGAGTCTCTCCCCAACATCATTGATTGCACACTTTCTAATACCCTCCCGGGTCGTTAGATTGTCGTGTTGTATTTACCCTATACCGAATCTGGGGTTACCTCTCCCGAGTGTCAAACCCCATATTCTCTAATTATCTAAACAAGCATAATAGCATGACAACATGGCAAACACAATCGAAAAAACCTATGGAAAGATAAGAGAAATATATAAAACTTAAATGTTTTGAGTTGTTCCAAAATATGATTTCATCATAGTTCAAAATAGCCTTGAAGTTACAGCAACTGTACCGGCTTTGCACATTTTCATCATTTTTCCACCGTTCTTGATCCGATTTGATCGTTTTTGATCCGTTTACATTCCTTTTCACCCCAAACACCTAATTTAGACAAAAAAATATTAAAAACATATTAAAACGTACTAAACATACTCGAAAACTAACAATGTTCGGATTGGAAATAGATAGATAATTTACACCTATCATCAACGCCCTCAAGCTTGGCGAGCTGTGACAATGTATAGCTCGAGCTTTCAACAGGATGCTCCACCAGTTTATGTACTTGGTGGGTATAAAAGAATATTGCTAACAACAGTGAGGGACAAGTGAGCCATATCGGATCCTCGTAGATGTGATCGTCTGGGATCGATGGCGGCATCACTATTTGGATCTCCAATGGTGAGGAATCATTCGGATAAACATAGTTGAACTCTCCCAAGCTCATTCCTCTCATTTTTGACTCCTCATGGTGGCTTTCACAATAAGATTTGACTTGTTCGCCTCTCAGTGCCACCGCTCCTACCTCGAACTCAACAAAGCAAAGAAGATGACCGATTTGCGTCTGCAAATACGTTACGGTGTTATTGATATCAGCACAGACTGTCTCGATATGATTAAGACGATCCTAATGCTCGTTGATCCGGTCATGCATCTCCCTCACCAATCTCTGAGTCTCTCCCATAATGGTTGCGAGTCTTCCAGATTGGGGAAAACTCCTCGTCGTGATCCGGAATGTCAATCCATGGCATCGTGGTGTTGGAAAAGCCCCCCAAGTTTTGTTAACTTGGTGAATAATTCCAACTCTGAAAATCATAGGCCGCCATTTCCTCCAACGACCAAATGGCTTCGTCCGCGGTTAGGTAGTACAAAGAGGGGGATCCATTTCCTCTTTCCACTCATATTCAGGTTGCGGCTTGTAACCCGTCGAGGAATTGAGGAGTTGACTCTCTATTGGGAAATGATGGTTTGAAAACTGGACTAGCAAATGTTTGTATCGATCCCAAGCATAGTAAAATAGCTCAGAATCTCGTTGAAAGAACTGCAAGAGTACCTGTTGATCTACTATCTACAAGTATACCATGGAAAAACAAAAACAAAAACTACAAACGAAAAAATTATACACAAATGAAATGCCTAAAGTAAAATTCAGTAATTTACTCACAATATCATTAATAACCAAAAACACAATCCCCGGGTCATTGGATCGTCGCGTTGTGTTTACCCTATCAACAATGTTAGTTCTAAAACTCCACCACCACCTTTCCTGAATGTAAGAAGCGGGAATACATGACTTCGAGTCAACGAAGAAATCCCCCTCAACATTTTAACAACCCTAGGTCATGTGAGTCTTGCCCCAACGTCATCGATTGTGCATAATCCAACTCCCTCATGGGTTATTGGATCATGGCGTTCGTTGATTCTAGTCTGAATCCAGGATTTGTTAAACCCCGTATTCTCATAACATCATTATAAGCATGATAAACAAACAATACGGCATACATAATCAAAATAACGAATAACATTCACAAACGAAACACAAACTCAACAAAACAACATTTTCATAAATTACATCAATCCTTAGACAAAAACCTGTTTAGCTCATGGCCATAGCCGGTTATACAATGAAAATTAAGCTAAACATGCTCAAAAAAGAATCCTAAGTTAAGAAATAAAAGAAGAAACAAGATAAACTTAGCTTAGTCCGAAGATTTATCGCTAAAAACATTTCAAGATTGCTCCCCCTTCTTGGCAATGTGATCTTCTCCTTAGGATTTGAATGAGCACTTCCAAAACCTCTCTAAAATATACTAAGTCTATTTGAGCTCTCATGGCCGGAGGTGAGGAGTGGAAGGGGATATTTATAAGGAAAATATCTAAACAAAATATCTAAACTATGCAGAGGTGACCGCCTAGGCAGTGGGATTCACCACCTGGGCGGTGGGTATATCGGTTGGGTGATCGCCTCGGCGGTGGCCTTGGTTGACATTTTGCAGTTTCAACGCCGCAGTATTGGATCTCACTGTCGCAGCGATGGATGTTCAACAATATAATGCCACTTTATGTATTCTGATGGCCTAGGCAGTGGTTTCTCCGCCTAGGTGGTGAAATTGCAGTGAGTTTAGGCTTAACTCTGTACTTTGACTGCCACGACGGTGGCTAGAGGTTCTAAATTTCAGCTTCTTTGTCCTTTTTCCACCGTCTTTGATCCGATGTGATCATTTTTTATTCATTTTTATCCCGTTTCACCTCAAACATCTAATTTAGTACAAAAAGAATAAAAACACATCAAAATATATTAAAACGTACTAAACATACTCGAAAACAAACATTGTTCGGATTGGAAACAGATAGGTAATTTACACCTATCAAATACCCCCAAACTCGAAATTTTGGTAGTCCTCAAGCAAAACACCTACGCAATAAAAGAAAATATAAAAACTAAGTACTAAAAATGAAAACCACGAAAAACAAATATGTGTAAGTTTTAAGTATCATCTACCGGCCAAACGAACTATCCCTCACCGGCCCCCAATCCTATCGAGTTCAGGTATAAAAACATACCATGTAATGTTCTAGAAATTTGAAATTTATAATCGTAAGCATTGTTATAGATCCTGCTAAAGTGTGTATGTGTTTAAATCTGAAATATATAACTGTCCATTAATCGGATTGGATTATCCACCGTACAAGCGCATGACAGAAAAAACCGGAAGGTATAGGGAATCCATAGGCTTGATTCAGGATCTATTCTCCACTAATGTAGCCTCAGAAGTTCGAAAAGATCAATAGGTCTTGGTTTGGTTTAGGGAAAATGTCCAAGGGTAATTTTGAAAGAGAAAACGGGTTAACGTTGTTAACTTGACGTTACCCAAGGCACATCGCTTGGCACTCTCACACTCAAAACCACACAGTTAAATTGAAACATCCCTAAACAATCTATTAAGACCGTCGTACTCACTTGTCAAAAAGAAACAGAAAATAAAAACCGTATGTACACTTGATTCTTTTTTTTTTTTCCTATGTTTATTCTTTTTTTTTCAATGAACACATCCCCAAACTTATTCGATTGTTACAATTGAAGGGGTGTATGAAATACAAACAAAAAACGACAAGTGAGTACTCGAATACCGAACCAATATAAAGTTCGCCCTAACCCAACCGCTCACTTCAAGTAGCATTTGCATTCTACTAGCTTGATTCTATCAGATTGTGCCTTCAGTTTAGCAATGTAGGTTTGGAAAGAAGTTTTATCGGTCAAATGGTATTAGTTAAGTGTTAGGTATTGAAATGGCTGTTAGGCTTCGATAGGGTAACAAGGGATAATGATATATTAGGGTAAGCTTAAAAGGCTCAAGCGACAAAATGACTACCTAAATCATTTCTCCTAAACAACCTCACCTAGGATGTCGCATCGAATTTCCCCCAAATCAAGTTCCAGAAACTCTAATGTCATGAATTTAGGTGATAGATAATCGTTTTCAAATCAAATAGACGGTTATATAATGAGTTTTCATGCTCGTGCAAGTAGGGTCTATAATAACTATTACTAAAACATAACATTGAGCACACAGAACATTCATGCATGAGTTTTACGTTCGATCTCAATAAACAACTAGGGGGCAGACTCATCATCGGGTAATGACCCAGATGGCGTCAAAACTCAGCATATAACACAAAAACTATCCTAAATAGACATGCACACATAGAAATAATAAAACATACTAACTAAAACATAAATAAACATACTATATATCACACTCAACTCAAACAGGAAATGCCCATAATAACCTAGTCAACGGTCCTAATGACATGATAAAGAATTATAATGAAGACTAGGATTTAGAACATATACCTGGGAGGCGAGAGAATCTCGCCTCTGAATTAAATCGGTTGCGGTGGATCTAACTTACTTTTTCCTTGGGTTGTCTCCCAAGAAGCGCTTGGTTTATGGTTGTCAGCCTAACACGCCGAAGTGCTTGTTAAAGAGCAGTTTCCGTCCGTAGTAAGTGTTATACAACACTATATATGGGTCTTGATTATCAACGCCCTCAAGCTTGGCGAGATGTGGTAATGTATAGCTTGAGCTTTCAACAGGATGCTCTACTGGTTCATGTACTTGGTGGGTATGAAAGAATGTTACTAACAGCGGTGTAGGATAAGTGAGCCATATCGGATCTTCGTAGATGTGATCGTCTGTGATCGATGGCGGCATCACTATCTGAATCTCCAATGGTGACGAATCACAATTATCGATCCATTCTTGGGTTCCCATCTCATTCGGATAAACAAAGCTGAACTCTCCCAAGCTACTTCCACTCGTTTCTGTCTCCTCACGGTGGCTTTCACAATCAGATTTGACTTGTTCGCCTCTAAGTTTCACTGCTCTTGCCTCAGACTCAATAAAGCAAAGAAGATGACCGATTTGTATCTGTAAAGATGTTACGGTCTCATTGATATCGGTACAGACCGTCTCGATATGTTTAGGATGATCCTCGTGCTCGTTGATTCAGTCATGCATCTCCCTTAACAATCTCTGAGTCTGTCCCATAACGGTTGCGAGTGTTTCTTCCAAATTGGGGGAAGACTCATCATCGTGATCCGAAATGTCAATCCATGGTGTCGTGGTGTTTGAAAAATCTCCCAAGTTTTGGTGACTTGGTGAATAATTCAAACTCTAAAAATCATAGGCCACTATTTCCTCCAACGACCAAATTGTTTCATCCGCGGTTAGGTCGTAGAGAGAGGTGGAACTATTTCCTCCTTCAACCCATATTCTAGTTGAGGCTTGTAACCCGTCGAGGAAATTGAGGAGTTGACTCTCCGTTGGGAAATGATGGTTCAAAAACTTGAGTAGAAAATAGTTGTATCAATCCCAATCACAGTAAAATGGCTCGGAATCGCGTTGAAAGAACTGCAAGAGTACTTGTTGATCTACCATCTTCAAGCACCCTGCAAAAAAACAAAAACAAAAACTACAAACGAAAAAATTATACACGAAAGAAATGTCTAAAGTAAAATTTAGTCATTTACTCATAATATCAATAATAACAAAAAAGACAATCCCAGGCAACGGCGCCAAAAACTTGGAAGCGCGTGAATACGCCGCTACTTTCACTCGCAAGTATACAAGATCAGGTTTTAGTATAGATCAGCAGAGTACGGGTATCATGTCCACAGGGATTGGTTGTGATTATTATTGTGTACCACGTTTATCATGACCTAACTTTATCTAGGCAGAAATAAATATGATTAAAATTAGTAATACTAATGCTAAGTTAATTATTCTAACTAAATTAACTATACTAATATTACTATGAGGTGATTTAGGGAAAGTATTGCCTAGAGATTAACTTTTTCGTACAAAAACGTGTTTAGTCTCGTTTTAGTTTATGTTAACGGTATTTGACTTATCCGATAATCTCAGCTCGTAAACTCCCTCGCCACCTCTCCCGAGTGTAAGATGGGAGAATACGCGACTTCATGTCAATGAAGAATTCCCCATCAATGTCGTAACGACCTAGGTCATGTGAGTCTCGCCCCAACATCATTGATGGCATACAATCCAACTCCAGACCGGGTCATTGGATCGTCGCGTAGTGTTTACCCTATCGACAATCTCAGTTCTAAAACTCCACCGCCACCTCTCTTGAGTGTAAGACGGGGGAATACATAACTTCGCATCAACGAAAAAGTCCCCCTCAATGTCTTAACGACCCTAGGTCACGTGAGTCTTGCCCTAACGTCATCGATTGTACACAATCCAACTCCCTCACGGGTTATTGGATCATGGCGTTCGTTTATTCTAGTCGGAATCTGGAATTTTTCAAACCCCATATTCTCATAACATCATTCTAAGAATGATAAACAAATAATAAAGCATACACAATCAAAATAACGAAGAACATCCACAATCGAAACACAAACTCAACAAAACAACATTTTCATAAATTACATTAATCCCTAGACAAAAACCCATTTAGCTCATGGCCATAGCTGGTTATATAATGCAAACTAAGCTAAACATGCTCAAACAACAATCCTAAGTTAAGAAATAAATGAAGGAACAAGAGAAACTTAGCCTAGTCCAAAGATTTATCGCTAAAAATGTTTCGAGATCACTCCCCCTTTTTGGCAACGTGATCTTCTCCTTAGGATTTGAATGAACACTCCCAAAACCTCTCTCTAAAATATACTAAGTCTATTTGAGCTCTCATGGCTGGAGGTGAGGAGGAAGGGGATATTTATAGAGAAAATATCTAAACAAAATATCTAAACTGTGCAGAGGTGACCGCCTAAGCGGTGGGATTCACCTTCTAGGTAGTGGGTATTTCGGTTGGGTGATCGCCTCGACGATGAAGTCAGTGGTGGCCATGGTTGACATTTTGTAGTTCACCGCCGTGACAGTAGATCTCACTACCGCGGTGGTGGATGTTCAGCAAGATAATGCTACTCTCTGCATTCTGACGGCCTAGGCAGTGGTTTCTCCGCCTAGGCGGTGAAACTGTAGTGAGTTTAGGCTTGGCTCTGTACTTTGACTGCTGTGGCGGTGGCTACAAGTTCTGAATTTTAGTTTCTTTGCTCTTTTTCCACTGTTCTTGCACCGTCTTTGATCCGATGTGATCGTTTTTTATCCGTTTTCATCCTGTTTCACCTCAAACACCTAATTTAGTTCAAAAAGAATAAAAACACATCAAAATATATTAAAACGTACTAAACATACTCAAAAACTAACAATGTTCGGATAGGAAATAGATAGGTAATTTACACCTATCAATTATCACTTCGAAGAATATGAACTGGTACATTAAATTGAGTTTTAATTTCAGCACAAAATGTACGAAAAATATAGAATAATTATGAATGATCTTTCATTAAATAAATCCAAGTAACTCTGGAAAAATTATCCATAAATTTCACAAAATAATGAAAACCTAATGTAGAAGTAATGCGAGAAGGACCCTAAACATCTGAAAGAACTAAATTAAACGGACTCGATGCTCGAACATGAGTTGGGGAAACAAATGAAATATGATGATGCTTACCCAATTGACAAGACTCATATTCTAACGAAGACAAATGACACAAATGACACAAATTTGGAACAAGTAACTTGAGATTGCCAAGGCAGGGATGACCAAGGTGACAATGGATATGGTAAGCAGAGGAAACAACAGGGCAAGCAGTAGGTTGGATAGCACGACTCTTGTCATGGTCATCAAAGTAATGTTGGTGTACAACGGTGTTTTTACACGCTCACGTATTGACTACTCGCAAGTGTACGATGTCAAAGTTTTAGTATAATAAAATTTAAGATCGGGTATCGTATCCACAGGGATTGGTTGTCGTTATTATCGAGTACCGTAATTGTCCTGACCTAATTTAATCTATACTAATTATACTAATATTGATGGTTAGGGGATGGATTATATGTGGATTAACTTTATTTACTTAAACGTCTTTGATTTCGTTTAGTTAACAATAATGGTGTTCGACCTATTTGACAATCTTAGTTCGTAAACTCCCTCGCCACTTGTCTCGAGTGTAAGATGAGGGAATACGCGACTTCGTATCAATGAAGAAGTCCCCCTCAACGTATTAACGACCTTAGGTCACGTGAGTCTCACCCCAACGTTATTGATTGCACACAATCTAACTCCCTCCTGGGTTATTGGATCAACGTGTTGTGTTTACCCTATCAATAATCTCAGTTCGTAAACTCCCCTGCCACCTCTCCTGAGTGTAAGACGAGGGAATACACAACTTTGTGTCAACGAAGAAGTCCCCCTCAATGTCTTAATGACCCTAAGTCACATGAGTCTTGCCCCAACGTCATCGATTCCCTACAATCCAACTTCCTCATTGGTTATGGGATCATCGCGTTGTGTTTACCCTAGTCCGAATCTGGGGTTACCTCTTCCAAGTGTTAAACCCCAAATTCTCAATATATCTATCTAAGCATAATAAACAAACAATACCACAAACACAATCCACATAGCAAAGAACAATCATTAAAGAAACACAACTCAAACAAAATTACGTTTTTATAAATATTATTAATCCCATATATAATCCACATTTAACTTATGGTCAAAACCGTTTATACTTTAAAATCAAGCTAAAGATGGTTAAACAATTATCGAAGTTAAGAAATAAAAGGAAAACTGGATGAACTTAGCCGATATCCGAAGATTATCAGAATCACTTTTAGAATAGCTCGCAATGAATTAGAATTATAACTCTTACAAAAGCTCTCTCAAAATGATATACAGTGATTATCTCTCTTCGAATGATTAGCTCTCTTAGAAAATTCATAGGTCTATATAAAGGCACATGTAATCAGCCTCCTAACAACTAGTTTACATGTGTCATAACAATTAAATTCTCTTATAGACCCCTTATACCATTAGGACTTCATTTAGGTTCAATTTCACTTAATAACAACATTTAAAACTCTCAATTAAATCCCCAAAGTATTTCTCAATCAAAATAAATAAATGTAGAGTCCATTTTAATTGCTAAATTGAGAAACATTAATATTTAATGAACCATATTGAAAGGATTTAATTAGTATATGAACCATATCTTAAATATTAAGAATATCCCTTAAATCTCTCTCAAATCCTAACCAAAAAAACGATTACTTTTGGATTTAAAATCGAATCAAACAATATCCTGAACCAGCACATTTAGTCGACTACCCAGTCGACTGCCCAATGCCGCTTGCAGCTAAACAATCGCCGCAGCAATCATAGATCGACCGCTTGGTCGACTTGCAGATTCAGAGAGTTGGTCTTGCTTTCGCCAGTCGACCGCTTGATCGACTCACAGATTTAGAGAGTTTAGATGTTTTCATAGGTTGACTGGTCGGTCGTCTTTTTAATTCAGGATATTTTATCGTCCTTCTCCGGTCGACTTCTCAATCAACTGCCTCCTTCTGAATCACTTCTCTGATCTTGTTTTTAACCTACTTTCTTTTATGATTTCATCCATTTATCCATTTTTATATTTAAATAAGCTCCACTAATATTCTTATATTTCATTTTAGTCATTCAAAAATATTTCTTTTTAATTCACATAGGAGCAAATAAATTTACTTAACAAAAATACACATAAATGATAAGATTCATTTTGTGCCATGTGTGTGTTCCTAAATGGGATATTAAGAGTTAATATTTACCTGGGTTGTTTTCCCTAATTTCTTCAAACTTTTAATACTTCATCATCATCTTGATATCTTCATTAAGTATCCATTCCATTTGACATCTTCATTACTGGAACTTTAAATCACTGAAACACTTGATCAAACATTAGTTCCACCAAAACATCAATACTTAATTGTTCATCAAAATTTTGGGATCAACACAAAAGACTTCCTACTTATGACAGGTAATCAAAATAATTTCTTGAATTACTTAATCAAGAGATAAAATATATGAGATTAATATACATATTCTTAATATATCAGATTAGTTTGTTCAATTGCGAGAAGTGGAGGATCCAAATCAAGAGGCGCGGTGAGATTGTTGTTTAGTATAGCCCTAGCCCCGTTGTTGTTCTTCGCATTTGCTAGATCTGAATTTTGTTCCTACATACATCGTTTATTTATTATTTTCCTTTTTCATTCACAAATTGCATTGGTAATTTTGATTAGAACATTTTTTTTATTATTTACCTACGTCGTTCATTGCTCCATTTTTCTTTTTCATTCACATATCTATTTTCCTCTTATTGTTTCTCTCTCAGCTAAGTTTCCCTCTCACAAGGTTCGATTTATTGCATTCTAATCTTCGACAACAAAATAATTGCATATTCTATATATTTCTACTTCATATTTGCATTCAGATTCAACATTTGTTAGATTTTCATGTTAGATTCAGTTTTACATTTTGTTGCTCTGAAATTTGATTTCATTCTTCATTTTGATTCAAATTTGTCTGTATGCAAAGAAACAACTTAGAATAAAGAGGTTGTTTGACAGGTTGTATTCCTATAAATTTAGGAGATTTGATGATTCATTTTAGGTAAGAAAATATATTTGTTTTTAATTTTTGTCCCAGTTTTTTTCAATTACAATTTGGAACCGTATGCGAAATATGATAATATAATTAGAAATGAGAAAATAAATTTGTTGTGTTTCCAGAAAATTTACTTAAAAATTCTGTTATTTGAAAATACAAGTGTTTGTGTTCTTTATAGATTTTAGCACAAAATAGGTAGGGTATGGAATAAAATTGATTCTCTTTTATACCCATTTTCTATTTTTTTAGTTCATTAGTTGAACTTATTCAGCTGCTGGTATTTTTTTTTTGTTTTTTTAACTTCTTTAGATGGCATTTGTTTGGAACACAAGTACAAATGTGGGAATAACTTTATTGTGCTTCTAGAAAATTAAGTTGAAAAATTCGAAAGAAAAACAGAAAAACATATATTTGTGGCTTTATTTTTCTTGGAACAGGGTCTTGGTTTCTATTCCCCTTTATATGTTTCAATACTTTGATTCTATATCCAACTAGTACTGTTTGCTTTCCTTATAGGTTTAAACTCGAGTGAAGATGACAAGAAGGTCTAAACTTGTGTTTCAAATGAAACTGTTAATGTTGATGCTTTATCTACCTTTCTTTTTGTTTTTGTTTTTCATATATATATATTTGTGTTGTTAGTTCATTAGTTATATTTATGTGTTTGAATTATTTCATTGGTCGTAGTTGTTTTCTCTCTCTCTCTGGCTCTCTTCAACACCGTAAAATACATACTCCATCGGACACTACTTTTTGTTTCTAATTTAGACGCATCTAAGTTTAGGTTGGCGCAATCTAACATTGATTTTGTTGGATCTGGCTTCGAAGTGACAATTATTTGTCAAGAGATCTTCCTAATATTTTATTTTTGTTTATTTATTTTTCCTTTATTCCTTTTAATTTGTGATTGAATGAGCTTAAATGCATCATTCTTTAATTTCTATTTTTCATTCGGTCAGTCATTTGTCAAAATTTCCCCCTTTTTTTTTGTGTGTTTTTGTTTTTTGTTTTGTTTATCTATTTATATTTTATTCCTTTTAAATTTTAATTTGTGATTTTTTGTCATGCTTTTAAGATTCTAAATTTCATGTATATTTTAGTTTTTTCCATTTGATTTTTTTTTTTTGTATGCAGGTTTTATTGAAGATAGATAATGAAAACTCACCCTTAAGCCTTGCTCTTTTCATTGTTCATAGATTATAAGGTACGTTTGTCAAGTATTTCTTTTCCCATATTTACGTTTCTATTTCTTGAAATTTGAGAACGACTACAAAAATATGTGAATGATTTTGTTTCATTCCTTGATATTTGTTCAAACAACCTATGACAAGAACATAAACATTTTTTTTTCTATACTTCTGTTTTAATTCTCATATTTCTGGAAAGAGAAACAAAACATTCAGAACAGAAACACTAAAAAAAAAGGCCTTTGTTAGCATTTTTGTAATTTGTTTTAAATCCTTACTCAAATTAGTTGTTTTGTAGAAATAAGACCAGGTAATTATTTATTTAGCATTTTTCTTCCCTTATTTCTGTTCATTTGGTGTTTTTGTTCCCATATTTAAGATGTTTAGGGCAAATTATTGTGAACATAACATAAAAAATAAATAAAAAATGTCCCCATATTTTTGTTTATGTTTCAATTTATTTTTGCCCTTGTTTCAGTTTTCTCATTTTTAGGATAAAAAATAGAAAATTTTGAGCCAAAACACTAAACAAACGCCATTATTGTCCATTTCTAAATTGCAATTTTTATGATTTTTGCATATTGCATTCATCATAGATTCAGAATCAAGTGCAAAACATAGTATTGAAGTAATAAGGTTCGAATTGGTGGTAAATATTTTTTCTCCCTTGGTGGTAAAGTTTTGAGTTGGTGATTGTTTTGTTGCATGTGTAAAACGTAATATTGAAGTAATAAGGTTCAAATTGGTGGTAAATATATTTTTCTCTTTAATTTTGTTTCATGGTGCTTAAATCATGTTATTATTTAATAGTTTCATATCGCCATCATTAGATATTTATAATATACATTGTTTGTCGATGGTGTTAAATTGTTTATTATAATTAACGTTCAAATAAAATAAGTGCAAAATGTTGTATAAATAGAGTAGATTGTGTTAAAAAATAATTCAAAGATATTATTATCATAACCATAAGTTGTATCTTATGAGTTACTATATTTTAGAGTTATTCAAGATATTTTCAGTTCACATCTAAATTTATTTATTTATTTATTTATTTTATTATTATTATTATTATTATTATTATTATTATTATTATTATTATATTTTTAACTTTTTTTAGGGTGTAGATGAAATAGAAAACAAAATCTATTGGAAGCTATATGTAAGTATATAAATACTGTCTATTTGTAAAGAATGTATAATCTTTCTTTTCTTATTGGGAATTGATAATATGGATGAAATGGTGCTTATTTTCTCATGATTTACAATACAATTAATTGAGTTCTTTTTTATTTTGACCATGTTTTTCACCATTACAGACACTGGAGTCGTCATGCCACCGAGGGTATTACAGTTGAAGCTAAATGGAATGCTAAGTTCACCGAATATGAGAAGCACAAGGAGGAAGCTGTAGTGTTGAAGTATATCATTAATGGTGAATTATATTTTGGTGGGGAAAAAACACTTCCTGTGAGTAGTTCTTGCAACATTGTGGCTGAGTTTTTGGTCCGTGATTGTGAGAATCGTAAAATAGCTGAGTTATTGGTCTTCAAAATCTGAAAAAATCGTATCTTGAGTTGTTAACCAAAGACGCTCTTTATACATTGTAAACCTCTGACACTATTTGGTAATATTTTCTAAAATATTATTTTTCTTTTAAGCAAAAAGTGTGTTAATTTTAAAATTAGCGATTATTTTGCATAAAACCTCTTCACCCAATATCTTTAAATCATCTATGATTTTTTTAAAAAAAACAAATGAAGAGATGAATCTATACGGAGAATAATAAGTCATATTTCTACATTATGGAACATACTTTTGATATGTTGCTTTTGTTTTTTAAAGTAAATGTAGTGTTATATACAACATTTTAGAAGTTCATTGACTTTCAGTTCCTTAGGCATACACTAAGGAGAGCCCAAGCGATGTCGCTCGAAACCTCTTCCAAAAATGCCTAAACGCCCTCACTAAAGTCGTTCTAGCCTCCGGTAGTGTCGATCTTGCATTCTTCAACATAACCCTCAAGACATTTTGTGACATCTGAAAGACTACTCTTGAAGAACGGAATCTATCTTTTGGTGTTCGGGAACACGGAATGGGATCGATCTGCAATGGGATTGCCCTCCATAGCTTGACCCTCATCGCTTACTGCGCCACCTTCTTCATTTTCACCAACTACATGAGAGCCACTATGACAATCTCTACCCTGTTCAAAGTTGGCATTATTTGCGTTATGACCCATGTTTCCATTGATCTCGGCGAAGACGAACACACCCATTAATCAATCAAACACCTGGAGAGTTTCCAAGTCATGTCGAATATCTTGATGCTGCAGTCGGCGGACGACAATGAGAGTTTCAGAGCTTACAAAGTCTTTGTTGAGAATCGAGAGAGATTGTCCGTCCTCACCCTTTCCCAGCAAAAGTTGTTGCATCTTGCTTGAGCTTCTATTGAGGGAGTTGAGAAAGGCAGATAGTATCCGACAAATTTTCCAACAACAAACCCGATGATATTTTGATTGGGACGGGTTCATAATTGGAGATTGCGGCAAAAGCTAGGTATGAATTGATAATTTGATAAGGTTATATAAATAAATGGAATTATATCAATTTTTTGTTTTTGCTAAATTATGTTATTTTTTGTAATTCAAAAATTAGAACCTGTGCCTTCAGGCATGGGTTATACTCTAGGCAACACCAATGTTACACAAGTGCATCAAATGCTAACACCAATGTTAGCATTGGTGGTAATACTAAAAATTAGAACCTTGGAGGTCCATCTATGAAAAATATGACTGGAATTAGAAGTGGCATGAGTTCGAATAAAGATTCATTTGGTTTGTTGTTTGATTTTGGATCAAAACTTAGTAGGTGTCAATTCAAGAACTACAACCTATTTGGGATATGGATAATTTCAAAATTTTAGAATGCTTCAAAATCAAGTTGATCATCAATTAAAAATGTGAACATCAAAAGTACAAAGTGTTCTAGTTGGTCATAAAAATGTTTTGGTTTTTCTTTTTTGTACAATTTTTAAACTCAACATTGTATTAGTCCTAAGGGTTGTTTGGTTTGAAATTTTATTTCCAAAGTACTTGGAGTTTAATATATTATATTAATAGGGAAATTTTAAATATATTATATTAATCAATTTTAAATGTAAAAAAAAATTAAAACTTGTGACTTCAGGCACGAGTTATACCTAATATATATATATATATATATATATATATATATATAAGGTGCCAGTCTACTAGTCTAAAGACTTAGTGTTAGACTATGATCTTGACGTTTAACATAAAGTAAATTGATTATTAGAATTTATATGGTTAGATTATCAGTTAGTATGAATTCGGTTTGAAGCTTTCATAAAAGAATCGTAGAGACTATGCACAACTCATAGTGTGATAGATGTTTTGTTTGGATCCTCACATGTTCTTAAAATGTTCATCGATGATTTGGGTCCTCACGTGTTTTTGGATGTTCTTTATGTTCTTGAGATGATTTTGTATGATATGGACATGGTTTGATGATTATAACAAAAATTAAACATTTTTGAGTTGATTATGGATTATATGTGTTATATACATGAAATTATAGCATGGATACTACATGATTATCATATGTACAATCCATATATATGACTTTAATATGATATTGAATGATATTAAAGAAACACACCTTGTTTAGGGGAGTGGTCTTTCCCTAAAAATACCTTCTTATCGTTCTTGATTTTCTTGGCTTGAACTCAATCGGTTGCCATCAACTTCTTGAGTTCTTGATCCAAGAACCTCAAGAACACCCTCTGAGATTGAATTTTAGTAGAATAATGAGGTGTTATTGAAGAGAAATAGTTGGAAAGTCTAGCACCTAAGAGTGAGAAAAGCTAGGGTTCCAAGACTTGAAAAATGAGAAACCAACACTGTGTATTTATAGGCCGGGGAACTGCGTATTCATCCATGTGTAGGACATTCTAGTCTCTTCCTTAGGGCCTGTTTGGACTAGGGGAAATTTCCTCTTGTCTTGTCTTGATCTTGATTTGTTTTGGATGAATTTAGTTGATTGTGGAAGATTCTCTAAGATTTGGTAATGATTACCAAATATTTCCTAGCTTCTTGTAATGATTGGAAATTATTACACTATCTTGAACATGATTGGTTGCACATGGGTGCATTAATGGCATTAAGTGACACTTTCGATTTAGTTTAGGGGTAAGTACCGGTTAGTTTCACTATTTCAGTTTGGTTGCCATTAATGTTTCAAAGGTGCATTGAGCATGGTCTTGATGAGTCATATTTCATTTAATGTTTTATGATGACTCATAATGTAATGGACTTCAATTTGGTTGGATTTGAATTGAATTGCGTTGGTTTGCCTTGTGATCGACAATTAGATTTCAAGGTTTCTAGTTAACCCTAAGATATTTTGGTGAAAATATGTTGATATCTTGAGTCCACCCATTCCATGTAATCCCAAGAAATAAATGGTTTATGACATTGGAATTTAATGATCATTCAATTCCTTGTCTAGGTGGTGAACTGGATTGGTTTGGTCTTGATAACTAGTAGTCACATTTCAATGATTTCGATTAAACCTAAGATATTTTGATGAAACTATCTACCTCCCTTGAATGTGTCCTATCCATGTCATTTGAAGAATTTAACTCTTGATGGTATTGGCATTTAATGCACATTAAATGCCTTGCTTAGGTGGCGAATCAAATTGGTTTAGTTTAAAAAATGGTTAGTTACCTCCTAAGTGATTTGGGTTCTTCCTTAGATATTTTGTATAGAGAATATTTGGAGGATTCTTTGTCATTTCAATGATAATTTTTTATCCATTTAATGATGTGTTGGGCCTTCGATTCGTTGGGCCTTGATGGTTATGTCAAAACAACTTTGGTTTGTTTAATTCCAAACCAAATCCAAAAAACTTAATCACTTTGCTAATTTAGAATTTTTCATGACATTTACATGCCTTTATCATGGTATTTTGGGTTGTTTCTAGATGGTACTTGAATATAAAATACACAATTGAAGCAATATTTTTGGTGTTAAACAGACAAAACTAGTAATAATAAATGTTTCAGGGTCAAAGTAGGTAGCCGAGGTAAATTGGTGAAATATCCTATAATTCAAAGGTAGTGGCCAATTTTTATTCCTAATGAAGGTGATTTAATGAAAACAAACCTTTAATAATGTAATTTTAGACCCCCTTAAACTGTAAGATTATAGAGGTTGACCCAAAATTTTTACGTAGCTGAATTTAGTTAAATTTGATATTTTTTGTGTTTTCTTATCTTTTTTGGTGTTTTTATGTATTATATAGTGTGATCCAAAGTAGAAATTCATTCCCTTTAAACATAAGTTTAAATTTGATCTAAACTTGTACTTGATTTAACACTGATTGGGCTAGACAAAATGTAATGTCTACCGTTGCCCCTATTTGTCATGCGAGTTTACTTATAATGGCAAAGGATGCACAAACATTTTGTTTTTCTAGACATGAAATACAAAGACATGTATTTAAATAAACTAAGAAAAGTCAGGAGTATTTGACATTGCTGTCTATACCCCATGAGAGCGGTAAAGGGTTTCCTAATGGACAACGATATGCCTAAGCCTTAATGATTATGGTTAGGATGATTTTCTAACGCACCCCAAATTGTTATAGTAGAAGAAGTAGAGAATTGAAAATAGGATGAAAACAAGTTTCATCCCTTCCTCTTTAAATCGTCAAAATTCGTTCATTTTGAAAACGGTTTTTCACGGGATTTTGTAGGCGTCAATTTTGAAAAACTTCTTGGGCCGGGATTTTACGTAAAAAACAAAGTCTCCATCTAGCATGGGGTTAAATGGTGTGCTAGGTCACAGGAATTTTGGAAATTCAGTTTTCCATTTAAACCCGTGTTTTGACTTCCATAGGTCTATGTACCAAAGATATTCTTTAAGCTCGGGAGTCGGTTATGCTTGGGGAAGGTTTTACGTACCCCAAGACACCCGTCCGTAAACAATACCTTGGTCTAAATAGATATTCACTGTTAAACATATCCAAATAGTTTTCCTTGATTACTTAAACAAAAATAATTCCCTTTTTAAAGGCTTTTCCTCTTTTTATGTATTTTAACATGATGTAATGATAAACAAGTAAATACTATAGCTAATACTATTCAGTGACACCCAATAATAGTTTATAGGCAGAAATATAAATATGCAAGCCATATGAAATGCAAACTAAGACTAAATTGTTTGAATATACGACCGAATCGCACGTAGGTTGCCTACATATCTCGAATTAATAAGAATTAGGTCTTCATGTCGTTCGTTTGTGTTAGGTTAAATGATATAGTTTATGTTATTAAAGGTGTAACCAAACTCTTATATGTTGCCTACGTACTTTGGGTGGTTATTAAAGGTCAGGTCAAACGTAATTCATTCTGGTAAAGGTAAAACCTAATTTTTATTGTTTAAGGTAACCCGACCCGTATCATGGGTTACCTACGTACTTTGGGTGGTTACCAAAGATCAGGTCAAACATAGTTCATTCTAATTAAGTTGAAAGTTGGGTTGGTTTTAGTTAGTTTTAGTTGATTGTTAGTAGGTTTTTGTTGTGAATGACCGAAATCACAACCTTAACTAGTTATTATTAATTGTTTTTAAAATTGTGAACAACTTGAATCACAACATGACATGTATATAACCTCTTTGATTTTGTCAAGAACACCTTGACTGAACTCTTCTGTTTTGGTTAGTTAGTATTAGTATGTGAGTTGTTAGTTTAAGAAATGAAAAGAAATACCATATATTTATGTCAGTCCTACTCGTAACTAAGGAAAATGGGAAGGCATCAGAAGAAGAATCACACATATCCCCAAAGGAATAAACACCCTCCCTTTTATCTCGAGTTCTTAGCCACTAGGTTCTTTTGGTGATACATATATATATATGTATGTATGTATATATATATGTATGTATGTATGTATATATATGGGTGCTAGTCCACAAGACAACCTGGCTGTGATCTTGATGTTTAGTAGAAAGTAAATCTGGTTATTATTAGTTATATAGTTAATATTAACAGTTAGTAAAGAGTCGATGTAAAGTTCTTGAGAGAATCATATAGAGTATGTACAACTCATGGTACAATTGAACTTTTGTTTGAATCCTCACATGTTTTTAACATGTTCTCGGATGATTTGGGTCCTCACATGTTATTAACATGTTCTCAGATGTTCTTGAAATGCTTGGAATGATTTTGCATGATTTGAACATAGTTTGGTTATTATAGTGACGATTAAGAGTTTTCTTGGTTGTTAGGACAAAATCAAGTGTTTGTTTGGTTGTTTATGGGTTTTATGTGTTATGCACATGAAAATAAAGTGTGTTAACTACATGATTATACTGTCTACAAGAAACATACACATATTTAAACAAAGATCAAAGGGGTTTTTGAAGAAACATACATACTTAGGGGATGTTGTCTTCCCTGAGTGATTACCTCATTTTCCTCTTTGATCTTCTCGGTTGAAAGTTGATTGGTGATTGTTGATCTCTTGAGTTCTTGGTCCAAGAACACCCTACTTAGGGGATGTGGTCATCCCTAAGTAGCTATTTCCCTTCCTCATTGATCCTCTTAGCTTGGTGTTGATCAGTGACCATCGATCTCTCAAGTTCTTGCTACAAGAACGTCAAGAACATCCTTTGGGACTGGATTTTAGCATAATAATGGTGTGTTATTTGATAAATTTTCTTGAAAAACCTATCACTTGAGAGAGTTTCTCAAGTTTAGAAAGAGAAGGTAAGCATTTAAGGTTTAAAAAAATGAGAACCAAGTACCCCTAATATAGGCTGGGGAGCTTGTGCATTGGTCAATGCGCAGGCCAATCCATCCTCTTCCTTGAGGGGTGTTTGGCATATGTTGTCTTGCTTTGATCTTGTTTAGCTTTGAAACAATTTAGGGTGGAAGGCAAGATCTTAATGATTTGGTAATCATTACTAAATATTTTCAAAGATTTGGTAATAATCGGCAATCATTACTAATGATTGGTAATCATTACCAATCATTACCTCTCCTCAAATCATATTCCTTGCACATGAGTGCATTAATGGCTCGATGTGACACATTCGGTTCGATTTATGGGTTATGTACCGGTTAATTTCAAAATTTTGGTTTAGTTGTCGTTAATGCTTTCCAAATGCATTGAACCTAGTCTAGTCATATCACCATTGAATTTAATGCTGGATGACGAGTCATGAACTGGAGTCCACATATTCAGTTGGTTTTGGATGGATGTGGGTTACCTTACCTTGTAATCGATGTTTGGTTTTCAAGTTCCTAGTTAATCATAAGATATTTTGGTGAAAATATCTACATATTTTGAACCTATCCATTCCATGTAATACTAATCATTTATTTATTGATGGTATGTGCATTTAATTCATTGGCTAGGTGGAAAACTGATAGGTGTAAATTACCTATCTATTTCCAAACCGAAATTGTTAGTTTTCGAGTACGTTTAGTATGTTTTTAGTACGTTTAATATATTTTTATTTTTTTTTGCATTAAAAAAGGTGTATGGGTGAAAAGGTATGAAATTAGAGCATAAACGATCAATTCAGACAAAAAACGGTCGGAGAACAGTGAAAAAACAAGCAAGGAGGCAATATTCTAGAAGAAGCCCACCGCCGCGGCGTCCAGACCACCACCACGGTGGTGAAAATGCAGAGAAGGGATATTAATGCTATAAACTCACAGCCTAGGTAGTGGGAGTCACCACCTAGGCAGTGAAATTGCAGGATGACCCTAAAATCCACCGTCTTCTCCACCGCCGCGGCGAACATTAAACTGATATACCCACCACCTAGGAGGTCAGCTCTGCACAGTTTAGATATTTTATTAGATATTCTTATCCCTATTTAAACCCTCTCCTCTCCTCTCTTTTGCAAACATCGGCCATAGGAGACCCCTTAGGGTTCCTATGATATTAGAGAGTGTTTTAGGAGAGCTCAAGCAAATCCTAAGGGGAAGAACACAAAGCAACAAAGGAGAAGCAATCTTGAAATGCTCTTAGTAACAAATCTTTGGATTATGGCTAGTTTCCCTTGTTTCTCTCTTCATCTCTTATCTTTGGATTAATGTTTTAGCATGTTTAGCTTGTTTTATATTGTATAAATGGTTAGGGCCATGAGCTAAACATGGATTGTAATAGGTATTAACATATTATTTATAAAAATGTAGTTTTGGTTGAATTAAACATGGATTGTAATAGGGATTAACGTATTATTTATAAAAATATAGTTTTGGTTGAATTTGTGTTTCATTTATGGTTGTTCTTTATAATTTCAATTGTGTTCCCATGTTTTCTATGATTATATGCTAGTTTATATGAATTGAGAATACGGAGTCTGACACTCGGGAGAGGTAACCCCGGATTTGGACTAGGGTAAACACAAGACGACAATCTAATGATCCGAAAGGGCATTAGAAAGTGTGCATCGATGATGGTGGGGTGAGACTCACGTGACCTAGAGTCGTTAATACATTGAGGGGGACTTCGGTGTTGACACAAAGTCATGTATTCCCCCGTCTTACACTTAGTAGATGTGGCGAAGGAGTTTACGAATCTAGATTGTCGGATACGCCGAATGCCGTTAATGTTAAATAAAACGAAATCAAATGCATTTAAGTAAATAAAGTTAATCCCTAGGAAACATACTCCCCTAAACAATCTTAATATAGTATTTTATAGTATAGTTAATTTAATTAGTATTTTAGTTTAGTATTAGTATTAATTAAACACATTTTTAGCCACCTACATAAAGTTAGGTTATGACAATCGCAGTTTCGATAGTAATCTCAACCAATCCCTGTGGATACGATACCTGACTGAAAGGTCCATTATACTAAAACTTGTTCCGTATGCTTTTGGTGAAAGTGACAACGCTTAAATTGCAGCCACCACAAACCAATTCGATTTGGTTTTGGTAATTGGTAGTCACGATTCAAGATTTTTGGTTGCACCTAAGATATTTTGCTCAAACGTTTATATATACCTTGAATGTGGCCTATCCATGTCATCCCAAAAATTTTATTCTTAGTGGGATGGGAATTTAATGAACATTAAATGCCTAACTTAGGTGGCAAACTAAATTGGTTTAGTTTCGATACCGATTGGTTGAACCCTAAATGTCTTGGTTCCCTTCCTTAGGCATTTGGTAGGAAACCTCTAGAAAGGTTCCTTGGTCGCGTCAAGGCCTATTTTTTGGGGCTTTAGTGATGGGTAGGCCCTTAATCTATTGGTCCTAGGATGGTTTGTTAAGACAACCGTAATTTGGTATTATTCTAAATCAAGCTCTACTCCTTAATCACCCTTGTGATTTAGGGCTTGTCAGCACCTTTTCAAGCCTTAATTAAGCTCTGTTGAATTGTTTAATAGTGGTATGTGATGTAATATGCATAAATTAAATAAATATTTTTGGTGTTAAACTGACAAAAATTAGTGAAAGCAAATGTTTCATGGTCAGGGTGGGTAACCAAGTTAATTGTTTGAAATATCCTATAATTTATGGGTAGTGGCTAATTTTTATATATAATAAATATGATTGAATGATTTTATTTTTTATTTTTTATTTTTTAATAAAGTCATTTTAGAACCCCTTATATTATGGGAATTTCGAGGGTGGCCTGAAACTTTTACTTAACTACATTTTGTCAAATTTAACAGTTTTTGTGTTTTGTTGTGGTTTTTGGTATTTTTCTATATTAGACAGTGTAATCTTAGGTAGAAATTCATTCCCTCTAAACCCAAGTTTAAAGTTTATCTGAACTTGTACTTGATCCGACACTAATTGGGCGTGACAAAATGCAATGTCTACAACTACCCCTCTTCGTCAAGTGAGTTTACATTTTGTTCCCCTAGACATGAAATATAAATGACAGGTATTCAAATCTATCCTAAAGGATGGATATATACCTGATCCTTGAGGATTCAACGCGGATAATAATTTTATTGCTTCTACCATTGCATACTTCAAAGGATGACGAACAATCAACCTCGAAAGATTACTACTGGAAGGATGGTGACACATCTGATTCCTTGTTTATCTGCATTCATGAAGGATGGAGATACACCTAATCCTATAGGGTACGGGGAGGATGACGATCTAGTACAATCCCTCCTAATAACTATATATTATACTACTATACAATACCTTAGAGTGGCGAATTACTTGGCCTTAAAGGTCATGGAAAGGACGGCGGTCTAGTACAAGCCTCCTCGATCAAATACTACACTATACTACAACTATTACTATAATATACCTTAGAGAGGTGAAATACCTAGCCCAAAAGGTCTTGTTAAGGATGATGGTCTAGTACAAGCCCCCCTAATCAAATACTACTCTATACTATAACTATACCTTAAAGTGGTGAAATACTTGGCCCTTAAAGTCTTGGTTAGGATGACAGTCTAGTACAAGTCCTCCTGATCGAATACTACTACTATACTATTACTACACCTTAGAGCGACGAAATACTTGGCCCTAAAGGTCTTGGAGAGGATAACGGTTTAGTATAAGCCCTTCTCGATCAAATACTATAGTACAATATTCCTAAAAGATGACACGCGGTCTATCTTAATAGATTATGGAGAAGATGACACTCAGTTAATCGACTCCTCGTTGTGACCATACCCAAAGGGTTCCCCTACATATCTCAAATTAATGAGAATTAGGTCACATGTAGTTCTAGCATGGAAAGTAAATCTACAGTATATTACAGTATACTATACCTTAAAATGGAAAAATAATAGGCTCTAAGGTCTTGGTAAGGACAATGATCTAGTACTAGCCCTCCCGATCAAATACGAAACTAAGATATTATTACTGTACTTTAAAGTGGTTAAATACCTAACTCTAAAGGTCTTCGTGTAGACAATGGTCTTGTACAAGCCCTCCCCCAATCAAATTTTACACTATACTATTACTATACCTTAGAGTAGCGAAATACCTAGCCCTAAAGGTATTGGTGAGGATGACGGTCTAATACAAGCCACCTCGATCAAATACTACACTGTAAAATTACTATATTATTATATTCCTAAAAGATAACATGTGGTCTATCATATAGGATGTGGAGAAGATGACCCTGGGTCAATTAACTCCTGGTTATGGCCGTACCCAAAGAGTTCTTCTACATATCTCAAATTAATAAGAATCATGTCACATGTAGTTCTACATGTAAAATAAATTAATATTTGGTAGAATGGTTTTAGGTTAGATAAACGAATTCCAGGGTGTCTAGTTAGTCTGATACCGAGGTCGACGTTGATATTCGTGAGTTGACATGACTAAACCTCATAAGGGCACCTACATATCTCAAACTTAATTGAGAATTAGGTTAAATGTAGTTTGGACACGTGAAGTGCATCAATATATGGTGGAATAGGTTCTTAGTTAGCAAAATTGATTCATTTGTCATCATATCAATACATGATTGAAAATGGCTGAGAGAATTCACAACGGGCTAAAATCCTCGGGGAAACTGAACACCTAGTAGAGTTTCTTGGCCACATCCCACCTGGGATTGCCTGATGAAGATTAGGAAACCTCCTGGGGGAAGTTTAACCTCGGATAAAGTGTGCCCCAGTTGTAAACTGGGGCTCTATGACGCTTGTTGCAATAAATTATGGGTTATGAATTACTTGCAAGTGCACGAGGTCAACAAGTAATAAAGTGATCAAAAGATCAAGTATCATCCACTGTGATTTATCGTTAGAACAAGCTAAGTACTAAAATTAGAATAACTGAATGTTATCTTAACGATTAAAGATTTGAAAGGTGTTTGAGATATGAAAACAAATTAAACTACAATACTTGGAATAAATTTTGTAGGAATGGATTATCTAGGGATTAACTTCGTTCACTCATACGTGCTTGATTTATTCTAGTTTACACTTACAATCATCAACCTATTCAATAATCTAGGTTTCTAAAACTCACTCACAACCTCTCCCCAGTGTAATGGGATTGAATATGAAACCATGTCAAAATTGATATCCCTATGAAGAGTTTAAGCTATTACATGTGTATTTCCCCAACCTTATGGATTGCACACGTTCTAATAATCTCTCGAAACATTAGAACATGTGTTGTGTTTAAACCTAGTCCGAATCCGGGGTTACCTCTCTCGAGTGTCAAACTTTATATTCTTAGATCAACCACAATATCATAAACAAGCATATAATAGAAGTGATAAAATGGTAAACGTAATTGAATAGGGATGAACAACTGTTAACAAAACATAGATTTACTCAAACACAATACTTGTGAACTACATTAATCCCTAGACAATAAATATTTAGCTACACATGACCATAACCAAATTTCCAAAAACAAATGATATGTACATCATCAAAACAACCAACCAAAAGTTTAAAATGAGAAAATGAAATAGAAGATAGCCAAATCTGAAGAGTGGATGATTCCACTTCCGCAAAGTCCGCTCCAAGTCGTTTCTTCTTCTCTAATGGTGATCTCTTGGCTTTGGTCTGATTCTAGGGTTCTAAAACATCCCCAACAAAGAATTCATCAAGGGGTATAAATAGATTTCTCAAAAAAACTCTAAAAAATCTTGAAAATATGTGGCTAATTAGTGTAACGGCGCTGTAGCGTGCAAGGAGCGGGCTGTAGTGCGTAAACAATAGAGAGGGTGCCAAACTGGTGTGCGCTGTAATGTGCAGGACTGCGCTAAAGGCTAATGGCCATTTGGGTGGCGCGCTGCAGCACGCCCAGTATAGAATGCCATTTCAGCCTTTTTCACTCGTTTCATTACTGACGTCTGGTAGCTGGTAATTAAGCACTGCCACTTTCACCGCAAGCGTACAGATCAAGTTTTAGTATAATGGACCTTTCGGTCGGGTATTGTATCCACATGGATTAGTGTCGTTACTATCGAGTACCGTGATTGTCATAATCCGACTTTATCTAGGCGACAAAAATAGAATTTAATTATGAATTACTAATACTAAAATACTAATTAAACTATACTAATACTATATCGAGATAGTTTTGAGAGAATAGGTTGTATAGGGATTAGTTTCATTGCACACAACGTCCTTTATTGCACACAATCCAACTCCCGACCTGGTCATTAGATCATGCGTTGTGTTTACCCTACCGACAATCTACGTTCAAAAACTCTCTCGCCACCTCTCCCAAGTGTAAGACGAGGGAATACATGACTTCGCATCAATGTCGAAGTCCCCCTCAACATATTAACGACTTTAGATCACGTGAGTCTTGCCCCAACGTCACCGATTGTCCACAATCTAAACCCCGACCAAGTTATAGGATTGTGGCGTTTATTTATTCTAGTCCGAATCTGGGATTTGTCAAACCCCGTATTCTCGATATGTAAATCTAAGAAATATAAACAAAAAATACGGCACACACAATGAACATAACAAAGAACAATCGCAAACAAAACACAACTCAACTAAACAATGTTTTCATAAATTATATTAATGATCCCTATACAACCTATGTTTAGCGAATGGCCATAACCACGTATACAATGTAAAATAGTATAAAAATGCTCAACAACTACCAAAATCAAGAAAACAAAGAGAAGAAATGAGCGACTTAGCTAATATCTGAAGAATAATCGCTAGAACTGTCGAACGATCTCTTCCCTCTTCATCCTCCACCTCGGGTTGATAGCTCTCTCTCAAAAATCCCTTATCCTACCCCTAAAATATGGCCTAAGGCCTTAGGGGCCGAAGATATCTAAAGAGAGAAAGAGAGAAGGGTATTTACAAAATATCTAAACTGTGCAGAGGCTCTCCACCTAGGCGAAGGGATTTTCCGCCTAGGCGAAGGTATGTCGGTTAAGGGTTCGCCTAGGCAGTGGACTAGAAAAATAATCTGTTGGATTTCTGCCTAGGCGGTGGGCTGTCAGTAGCCAATTGTTGTTTTCTCTACATTTTCACCACCTAGGCGGTAGGCCTCTTTTCAGAATCTTGTTGTCTTGCTCATTTTTCCACCATTCTCTGACCGTTCTCGATACGAATTGATTATTTATGCTCCGATTTCATACCTTTTCACCCCACGCACCTATTTTAATACAAAAAGAATAAAAATATATTAAAACATATAAAAATAACTATAAATGTACTCGAAAACTAACAAATTTGGTTTGAAAATAGATAGGTAATTTACACCTATCAACATCCTACCGACGTGCATGATTTACAACCGTTTTCACCCAAAACACCTTATTTACATAAAAATGAATGAAAACACTAATAGAACACTAAAAAACTGCTAAATTTGGAAATAAAATATATAGATAAAATTAATCTATCAACGCTTATTCATTTTTCTGGGATTATATATTTCAGTTGGTTATTGGTGCAAGTCTTACATCAGGAAACTCTCCACGGATAAAGCCTGATATAATATGCCCCAACCCTAGCTGGTGTGACTCCTTATCACAAAATCTCAACGGCGAAAATGGATATGATATGCCCTAGCTCTAGCTGGGGCGGGACTATCTCCTGAGCATTTAAAGGATACACTAGAGCCCACATGGGTTGTCTTTATGTCCTGAACTAAGCGTGCGATTATAATGTTTGTGTTAGTCTATAAACCCTATTGGGTTTTTTATGTATTATTAGTATTACTATTTTAGATGATGATCATTGGATAACCGAAATCGACTTGGGTTACCTACAGACACTGAGTTCCTAGGTATGGAATCTAGTCGAAATGTAGTTCATCCCTAGTGGTGCTATCTTAGATTATCAACTATACCCACAAGGGTTTCCTATATACCTTAGTAATCTACCAAGCATCAGGTTGACACGTAGTTCGAGCACAAGTATCCCTTGTTGTTTACTTAACAAAAGGATTGGAAATCTGCATTCTAAAGGAAGTCAAGGGACTTCTTGGGAGATGCGCCCTGATGCAAGGTTGAGATAATGCCATAATGCGGATGGTAGTCCGTATATATGTTGCTACTTTTACCACAAGTGTACGTGTCAAGTAGTTTTAGTAAAGTGAAAAGAGTAAGGATTGTCATATCTATAGGGATTGGTTTAGACGGTCGTTGAGTACCATGATTATCATAACCTAACTTTATTTAGGCGATAAAAATATTTTTGTTTATAAATGTAAATACTAAACTAAAATACTAATTAATTAAATTACACTATTTATACTATATTGAGACGTTTAGGAGAATGGATTATCTAGGGATTAACTTCATTTACTTAAACATGTTTGGTTTTGTTTAGTTAATAAAAATGATATTCGACTAATCCAACAATCTCAGTATCGTAAACTCATTAACTTCCTCTTCTGAGTGTAAAATGAATGAATATGTGACTTCGCGTTAACACCGAAGTCCCCCTCTAGCATTTTTTAGAACACATAGTCACATGAATCGCACCCCAATGTCATGGATTGCACACTTTCTAACATCCTCCTGGGTCATTAGATCGTCGCATTGTGTTTAAACTCTAGTTTGAATCCGGGGTTACCTTTCCCGAGTGTCAAACCCCGATTTCATAATATGTCTAAATAAGCATATAATGGAAATACAAGAATGGTAAACACAATTGAATAGAGAAAAACAATAGTTAAAGAAACACAATTCAAACAAATGATATTTTCATAAATTATGTTAATCACATAGATAATCCATGTTTAGCCAATGGACATAACCATATATACAATGACAAACGAGTTAAACATGCTCAAACAAACTACTAAAGTTAAGAAATAAAGAAAGAAACAAAGGAACTTAGCCGTTATCCGAAGATCCGACTCTAAAACCACTTTGAGAGCATTTCTCCTTTTTCGCTTTACGATCTTCTTTTTCGGGGTTTGAATGAGCTCCCCAAAAACTCTCAAAAATATCTTATGTTATCTCTCCTTAGGTGTCATGGCCGAAAAAATGAGAGGACGGGAGTATATGGGAACAAAAATATCTTAAAATATCTAACAAATAATAATTTATAGGTGGAGGGTTTATCGCTGCAGCGGTGGGTATGTCAGCAGTGGTAGCCGCTACAGTAGTGGCTTGATCACTGTAGCGGTGATTTATCATTCAGCACTCTATTGTTTCACCGCTGTAGTGGTGGACTCACCGTTACTGTGGTGGATAGTCAGAGTGAAATTGAGCTGTCTATTGTTTCACTGCTGCAATGGTGGACGACTTGGCATTTTTCATTATTTTTTTATCGTTCTTCAACCGATTAGCTTGATTTTCAACTGTTTTAGCTAATTTTCGTCTCCAACACCTGATTTATACAAAAACAAACACAAGCTAATTAAAACAAATTAAAACACGATAAAAATACTCAAAACTACCAAATTCGGTTTGGAAATAAATGGATAAATTACCCCTATCAGTGGACATCTCTTTGACTTTATCGGACCCACTTGGGTCTCTTAAGTACCTTAGTGATCTACCAAGGACAGGTCGAAGCAGAGTCTGCTAAGGATGGAGGAATTTTGTTTAAGGTGACTACCAAACCTATAATGCTTTCACATACCCTAGTGTTTACCAGGACTTGGGTCGACACCTAATTCTTCCTTGGTTGATTAAAATATATATGGTTAAATATTGATTGGTGGGTCATTGATTATTATTGAGTGAATCTATGTGGATTTTTAAATATTTGATAATCATAATTAGATCCCAATTGGTGAGGAGTTTTCGTTAATGGCGACCAAACCCTTATTATGGGTTACCTACGTATCCTAGATGACTAAGAATTAGGTTAGAACATAGTTCATTACACATGGTGAGTTTAAGTTTGTCAACCAAACATGCGAGGGTTTTCTTACGTATCCCGGATGTTGTTGGGAATTTGGTTAACACGTAGTTCAACATCTTAAAATTGTCAACCGAACCCATGAGGGTTTCCTACGTATTCCAAACTTTGCCGAGAATTTGGTTTACCCATAGTTCCTACATCTTAAAATTATCAACCGAACCCAATAGGGTTTCCTATGTATCTCAGACTTTGCCGAGAATTAGGTTGACGCATAGTTCATGTCATTGGTTTAATGACATTAATTAAGTTTATTTTCATTTGGGCATTTCATTTCACATCATGAGATGAAATTAACATTATTTCCATCAAGAAAATATGGATTGAATAAAATGTGCCCTATTCATAGACCGAGGCAGTGCCGATGCCAATTGATTGGGCGATGAATCAGAGTTCGTTTTCGAGGGCAGACCGTTCCCTTGAGAAAGACATCCTTGGCTGAGACAGAGAGACTCCTGGGTAGGATACCAATAGAGGTGAGGACCAGGGCACATATACAATAAAGTCATTTAGTGTACAACTTGGTCTTCATACTCCCAGGTCTATAGTACTTGGTGGTGAAGAATCAACGCTACCATGTCCTACTACTTTAGTTTTTGGCTGGGACCTTTATGGATTCTTTGAGTTCCACCATTGTTTTTGACTTTGTGAGGACTCTGAGTAATTTGACTGGCTTGGTAGAGCTTGATTGAGGTAGCTTCATCTTCGTAGCCTTCCTGGTGAGAATGCATTCTGGCATTTCATCTCGAGTTGGTAGCATTATGGGGTTCTTGCACCTCGTACCCGTGAGTTCATTTTAAATCTTTTATCTTTCCTTTATATTCTTTTTTTCTATTACTTATATTCTTTTATTCTCTCATTTTTTCTTGTAGTATTGGGCATATGAGTACCTTCCCAAATGTCGACCCCATTCTACTGCCGGGGATTACTTTTCCTACTAGGCGAAGTGGCAGCACTCAGTCCTAGATGAGGGGTCCTTTTTTCGAGATCAAGTGATGGCCTGTACTCAGCTAGATTTTCCAGTGCACAGATACATCATCTACAAGATATATAATCATGACGCTTCTTGGGTGGGCATGTTTCCCAAGAGGATACTGTCAATTCAATATCGCGTCTTCAGAGGTCTATCTTCCTGGGGGTTGTACATAGGTGATAGAGCGACTTCTCAGGTTTCTGACATACTGTGTTAGCCTCCTACTCCTCTGATGATGTGGTTAGAACCCTATGCAGATGTTGACCCCGAATCCTAAATCCAACAGTTTCCATAGACGTGCTTGTTATTCCCTTAGTTTTTGAGGATGAGTATCTTCAGTGGTTTTACGTTTATCGGTTGAACCTAAGATAGACATAGCATACCTAGTGGGCAGTACCTTATTGAGTCATTAGGTAATAACCTTCTAGGCTAGTTGCAGCGAGAAAGAGGTAGTTTTGGCTTCAAAACTTGCTGTTATAAGAGCCGACAGGGATGCTCTTAGAGAGGAGTACGATCAGCGTTGTCGATACGGTGAGGACTTGGAGTGAGAGATCCATAGACTTCGCAGGTTACCATTAGGTCTCCAGACTCTAGATCCTCCTTCTAAGGCTGGTACAACTACTCCAAGTACAGTAGAGTTCATGGCTGACCTATAGATTTCTATCCCATTTTCTATACCGACCCCAAAAACTGGGGGTTCCAGTAAGGGTATGGACTGATCCATGTCAGACCCTCGACGGACACAGATTTTCTCACTTTTTCGATTGGATTGTACTTTAGTATATTTTGAAGAAATGTATTATATTAGATAGATTTTGTACATATATTATTATAGGATAAGTATTATAGTTAACGTATCATTTTTTTTTTGGGTATGTGATAGGTGTAATTTAGCTATTCATTCCCAAATTGGTTTTGTTAGTTCTCGAGTATTTTTATAGCGTTTTATTGTGTTTTAATAAGTTTTTATTTATTTTGTATTAATTTTGTATTTGGAGTGAAAAGAGACTAAAACGGTCCTTAAACAATCAAAGCGGTGGAAAAACGTTGGAAAATTGAGCAAAAAAGCCAAACCTGCAATTGTAGCCCATCGCTGCATTGGTGAAACTACTGGGAGTGTAGAAAGGTTAGGCCACTGGTGTAGTGGTGAAACAATAGGATGCTAACTAATGAACCACCACTGCAACGATCCAAGCACCGCTGTAGCAGTGACCAGCGCCGATATACCCACCGCTGCATTGGTGACCCCTACACCTGTAAAGTGCATTTGTTTTAGATATTTTTAGATATTTTTGAGTCCATATCTTCTCTCCTCTTCCTTTGTTTGGTGATTAGACCTCATTACAGAGAGGTTAGAGATTTGAGAGTTTTGGGGAGAGCTCATCGAAACCCGAAGAGCAAGATCACGTTGCGAAGAAGGAGAAACACTCTTGTAGTGGTTTTAGCGTCGGATCTTTAGATAATGGCTAAGTTCCTTCGTTTCTTTCTTTATTTCTTAACTTTGATAGTTTGTTTGAGCATGTTTAGCTCATTCAGTGTTGTATATATGGTTATGACCATTGGCTAAACATAAATTATCTTTGGGATTAATATAGTTTATGAAAATATCATTTGTTTGAATTATGTTTATTTAATGGTTGTTCTTCGCTATTCGATTGTGTTTACCTTTCTTGTATTTCCATTTTATGCTTGTTTAGATATATTGGGAAATCGGGGTTTGACACTCGGGAGAGGTAACCCTGGATTCGGATTAGGGTTTAAACACAACGCAACGATCTAATAACCCGAGAAAGAGTTAGAAAGTGTGCAATCCATGAAGTTGGGGCAAGATTCATGTGACTATGTGTTCTAAAAAATGCTAGAGGGGGACTTCGGCATTAACGCAAAGTCACATATTTATTCACTTTATACTTGGGAGCAGAAGTGAACGAGTTTACGATACTAAGATTGTCAGATAGGTCGAATACTATTATTGTTAACTAAACGAAACTAAATACGTTTAAGTAAATGAAATTAATCCCTAGATAATCCATTACCCTAAACGTCTCAATATAGTATAAATATTGTAATTAGATTAATTACTATTTTAGTTTAGTATTTATATTTATAAACAAAACCTATTTTTATCGCCTAACTAAAGTTAGGTTATGATAATTGTGGTACTCAACCACTGTCCCAACCGATCCCTGTGGATAGAACAACCGTAACTGTTCCAAACTATACTAAAACTTGACCCATAGACCTGCAGTGAAAGTAGAGACATATTCACGCACTACCAAGTTTTTGAAGACGTTGTCGGGGATTGGTTTTTAGATTGTTGTTGATATTGTGAGTAAATAACTTGATTTTAATTTAGGCATTTATTTTGTTTATAATTTTTGTTTTGTAGTTTTTGTTTTTCGCGTAGGGTCCTTGAAGATGTTAGATCAACAGGTACTTTTGTGTTTCTTTCAATGGTATTCCGAGCCATTTTATTGTGCTTGGGACTGTTACAAAGAATTGCTATTCTGGTTTCCAAATCATCATTTCTCGAGGGGGTGTCAACTACTGAAGTTCCTTGACGAGTTATTAGACGCAGCCAGTTTGTGAGTTGAAAGAGGAAACGATACTACTTCTTTCGACTAACTAACCGCGGATGAAGCTAGTTATTAAAAGACATAGCCGAGTTCAATTTTTAGTATTGGAATTATTCACTAAGTTACCAAAACTTGGGGGATAGTGTCACCGCTTTGGAGCCATGGATTGACACCCCAGACCAACATATGGAGTCTTTCCCCATATTGGAAACCATGTTCCCTGAATTTATGGGGGCAACTCAGGCGTTTTGGAGGGAAACGAATGATAGGATCAATAAGCATGAGGATCGTCTCAACAATATTGAGACGGTCTGTGCCAAAATTAATGTGACCGTAACATCTCTTCAGACGCAAATCGGTCAGCTAATCTGTTTTATTGAGGCTGAGTTAGAAGTGGTAGCATTGAGAGACACAAATGGCACATGCAGTGAAAGCCACCACGAGGAACCGAAAATGAGCGGAAGGAGCTTGTGAGCGTTCAAAGATGATTATTTGAATGAGACGGGAACCCAAGCATGGATCGACGATTGTGATTCGTCACCATTGGAGATCCATATTGTGATGCCACCACCGATCCAAGACGATCACATCTACAAGGATCTGATGTGGCTCAGTTGTCATTCGCCACCATTAGCAATGTTCTTTCATGCACACCAAGTTCATGAGTTGGTAGAGAATCTTGTTGAAAGTTCCAGCCGATCAGAGCCAAATCTTGCCAAGCTTGAGGGCGTATAAAATCAAGACCCATATGTGGTGTTGTACAACACTTACTATGGGCGGAAACCACTCTTTAATAAGTCGTTCTCTATGTCAGGCCGAGGACAATAAACCACGTGCTTCTTGGGAGGTAACCCATGTAAAAATAAGTTAAATCCATCAGCACCGACTTAATTCGGAGGTGAGATTCTCTTGCCTCCCAGGTACATGTTCTAAACCCCCATGTTCATTATAATGCTTTATGCTTTCATTGGGATCGTTTATGGGTCATTGTGGAGATTGTCCATTTTATGTTTGCAGGTGATGTGTAGTATGCTTATATGTTTAAATGTTTTTTAGTTTATTGTGAACATGTTTGTTTAGTGTCGAATGTGTTTATGTTTGTTGTTGTTGCATGCTGAATTTTGCGTTCATCTGGGCTATTACCCGATGATGAAATTATCCCCTGGTTGTTTTTTGAGGTCAAGGATAATGCCCATTCATATGTATTCTATCTGCTTGACAAGGCGTTTTGGTAAAAGTTATTGTGGATCGTAATTTGCACGAGCACATAGACTCAATGTATAACTATTCAAATGATTTGAGGACAATTATCCATTATCCAAACTCATGAAAATTTAAGGATTCTAGAACCTAATTGTGGGGAAACTTGAGGTGAAATTCTAGGCGAAGTAGTTCAGGAGACGTGATTTAGGCATTCATTTTGTCGCTTGAGCCTTTGAAGCTTACCTTATAAAATGTTTATCCCTCGTAACCCTATCGAAGCCCATAATGACGTTTCACTTCTGAACACATAACAAATACCCTGGCCAATTGAATTCTTTCCAAACCTATATCGTTGAGCCGAAGGCACAATTTGAGTGAACCAAGTTAGCATTCATTATGTTACTTGAAGTGAGCAGTTGGGTTTAGGGCAAACTTTTTATTGGTTTAGTGTTCGAGTACTCATTTGTCATTTTTCTTTTCTTTTAACCACACTCGTGAAATTCTAATAATCGAATAATTTTAGGGGTATGGTTGTACGTTAAAAAAAAATGTAAATATTGTTAAATTCAGTTTCTTTTGACAAGTGAGTACGTCGGTCTTAAATGATTGTTCGAGGTTGTTTCGAATTTATCTATGGGGGTTCAAGAGTGATTACGTGCCAAGAATTGTGCCTTGGGTATCGTTAACTTAACAACACTAACTCTTTTTATATTCCCGATATACCCTTGGCCAAATGTTCCAAACCGAATCAAGTCCTTATGATATTTATGAATTGCTGAGCCTACATTAGTGGAGAGTGGAACCCAGTTAGGCATATGGATATCCTAATCCTTAATCTTATAAGTCATGAGTTTTGTTGGTGGATAATCCAATTCGGTTGTTGGATAGTTGTATAATTGAGTTTTCACACACACACGTTGAAAGGATCTAGAATGTCATTTAGCATTATTGAATATTGAAATTCTAGAACATCACATGGTGTATTTCACCACCTGAACTTCATATGATTGGGGGTTGTTGAGGGAAAATGTTTTGGTCGATAGGTGAATTCAAAACTCGCATATCGTTATGTTTAGATTGTTTGTGTTTAGGTTGTTTGTGCTAGTTAATTTAGTTATGTTTATCATTTTAGTGTAAGTGTTTTTCTCAAGGACTAGAAAAATTCTAAGTTTGGGGGTATTCGATAGGTGTAATTTATTTATTTATTCCCAAGCCGGTTTTATTAGTTTTCAAGTATTTTTGTTGCGTTTTATTGTGTTTGAATATATATATATTTTTTTTCTTAATTAGGTATTTGGGGTAAAAATAGACTAAAACGGTCCTTAAACGATCAAAGCGGTGGAAGAACGGTGGAAAATTGAGCAAAAAGGCCAAATCTACAATTGCAGCCTACAGTTGCAGCGGTAAAACTATTGGGAGTGCAGAAAGGTTAGGCCACTACTGCAGCGGTGAAATAACTGGATGCTTACTGATGAACCACCACTGCAGTGATCAAACCACCGCTACAGCGGTGACCACTGCCGACATACCCACCATTGCATCAGTGAACCCTGCACCTATAAAGTGTATTTTTTAGATATTTTCATTTATTTTTGAGCCCATATCTTTTCTTCTCCTCATTTGTTCAGAGATTAGACCTCATTAGAGAAAGGTTAGAGATTTGAGAGTTTTGGGGAGAACTCATCCAAATTCGAAGAAGAAGATCACTTTGCGAAGAAGGAGAAACGCTCTCGGCATGGTTTTAGCATCAGATCTTCGGATAACGGTTAAGTTCTTTCATTTCTTTCTTTATTTCATAATTTTGGTAGTTTGTTTGAGCATGTTTAGCTCATTTAGCATTATATATACAGTTATGGCCATTGACTGAACAAGGATTATCTATGGGAATAATATAGTTTATGAAAATGACGTTTGTTTGAATTGTGTTTCTTTAACGGTTGTTCTTTACTTTTTGATTGTGTTTACTGTTCTTGAATTTCCATTATATGCTTGTTTAGATATATTGAGAAATTAGGGTTTGACATTCGGGAGAGGTAACCTCGAATTCGGACTAGGGTTTAAACACAACGCAACGATCTAATAACCCGCGAAGGAGTTAGAAAGTGTGCGATCTATAACGTTGGGGCAAGACTCATGTGATTATGTGTTCTAAAAAATAATAGAGAGGGACTTCGGTGTTAACACGAAGACACATATTCATTCACTTTACACTCGCGAGGGAGTGAATGAGTTTATAATACTGAGATTGTCGGATAGTTCGAATACTATTATTGTTAACTAAACGAAACCAAACACGTTTAAGTAAATGAAGTTAATCCCTAGATAATCCATTCCCCTAAACATCTCAATATAGTATAGATATTGTAATTAGATTAATTAGTATTTTAGTTTAGTACTTATATTTATAAATAAAACATATTTTTATTGCCTAAGTAAAGTTAGGTTATGATAATTGATGTACTCAACAACTATCTAATCCAATCCCTGTGGATACGACAATCCTAACTCTTTCAAACTATACTAAAACTTGACTCACACAGTTGCAGTAAAAATAGTGACTTATTCAGGCGCTACCAGTATGTATTATGGTGGTTATGGTTGTATATGTATCGGGGTGGATGTATATGTACTTTTCTTTGATGTATACTTCTGCCTTTTTTTATTGTACTTATACATGGAATATATATATATATATATATATATATATATATATGATAGTTTTATTATCAATATGATGGCATATTGGTAGTATACATAGTTAAAACTTCTCTTCAATTATTATCATATATTTCTTCGAACATCTTATACTAACGTTTTCCTAAAACATAAATAAACCCTAATTATGATAACAAATTTTATGCATGAATTTTATTAATTATATCAGGATATTATGTTCGGTTGCTTTGGATGTTATTCCTCTTCCTGGGCGAAAGAGAAGAGTTCAACCTACATTTCTACTTGAAATGGTCGATCGCTCGATCATACTGTCTCTTCCCCGGAGGTGGAGAGACCTAGTGATGTCATAGCTCAATTTAGACATCAAGGATAAATTCAATTTTTCATGCAATAGTTAAATGTAACATACCTTGTTTGTTTATGTAAATGATATTTCATTTAAATGAAGTGTTTTCCTCAGGGCGGCTACTCCAGAGTTATTCGTCTTAGTTACTCATTTCATTAGATGACCACTTTCCTATATTTGATTGGGTAGAGTCATTAACCTCGAATAAGTCAGTAATTCTACATTTTATACTCAGATACATGAAAGTGCTTTGTCAAGTGACTATGAATGGGCCATTTGTTAAGAGTTTCGTATGACTTTGGGTACCAATATCTTCATGCTTCTGTTTTGGGATGACCGAGCTAACTCCAAGTCTATAAGAGGTATCATTTCCGCTCGGACTTCCTTTGAGAGGAGAGATTCCTCATCTTCCCTTACCATCATCGAATAATCAGTTGTCATAGGTTCTAGGAGTGAAGCGGAAACACCTACTGTTCCGTCAAAACTTCGATGAGGATTCCCGTGTGTTTGACATGCTCTAGAGGTGTTTTTCAGGTGTCCATGGTTATCAAGGATATGAGGGCATGTGGAGCAGGTACGCAGACTGACGTAGGTGTGCGATGATCATATTAGTTGCTCTATTGCTGCAGGAGACACTGTTCCCTAGTAAGAGAAGTGATCTCATAGGCCAGACGATCTTCCGGGCATAGAGGATGCTTACTAATTCATTTTACCTAGTAGTATATCTTGTATTGGCAGAGTTGTAACGGTTGGTAACTACTTATCGGGCGGGTGACCACTACTTTGGGAGTTGTGTATTATTACAAATATGGATCATCTCTTATTTGATCAGACTACCCATGGAGGCCTGGTGCTTGGAGGATTTGATAGTAGACTAGTTATAATTTCATATCACACAGCGTCTCGGTTATCCACTAGATTGGGAGTCACTTTTGGGTAAAGATGGTTAGCTCCGAAGTAGTATGGACTACGAAGAGTATGATGTCAACTGATATTTATTTGGATTGCAAGGACTTGCCTCTCATCCCTCTATTAGGATTCTGAGTCTGTGTCCCCTACATTCCCAGTCGAGTACTCCCTCAATTCGGCAGGGCTCAGTATATTCCACTGGTCGATGGCACAATTACTGCTCGTTATACTTTCGAGTTCGGGGACGAGGCTAGAGATACGGTAGCTTGTGCTTATTAGGAGCATCGTTGCTTGACATCTGATAAGATTCCTTTCTTAGCACATCCATTGGCGACGACACAGTATATGATATGAATAGACCCTCACTGTCGTCTCGCGGTTTCACAGTCTATTGAGATATCTATGGCCGAGGCTCCTTCTTTGTTGGCGGAAGATGCTCCATCTACCTTAGACTAGCCTTTAGCTTTTACAGAAGAGGAGTTTGCCTGGATTTGCTCTTGCGTAAAGGCACTGAACTACGTGCGATTCCTGCTCTTGTCCCTTACTCTTTGATAGTATGGTACCAACTTCTTGTGATTGGTTTGTTTGTATTTAGCTTTGTATTGTACTCAAAACATTTGTAGTTTTATCTAGAACTTGGTGTGTGAAGCTTTATTCTTTTTGTTTTTTTATCTTATGTTTTTCTTATGTAAAAGTTCTAGATGGTAATCTTTATCTAGGAAATATTGGATTATTATTGTATATATATGAATTATCATTATCTTTTGTGATTCTAATTTCTTAAAAAAATATTAGATACCTTTTTTTCCTTTAGCTATCTTAAAGTAACTTCTGCTATGAAACAAATGGAAGAAAGGTCATGACGTGTACTTGGTATTTATTCCGGGCTTAATAATCTTGATAATGGGGACACCTATTTTCCTTTGGATGACATAAACTTGGCTTCCTTATTACGCTTTTTCTTCTTCTAGTACTTGGTGACATAAACTTGATTTCTATCTTTTTCTCTAATCTAGATTCCTTCAAGTGAAAAAATTCTGGTGTCTTGACTTATAGTCCTTATCATGCCTTTGTATATATCCTTATTTATCTTTTACAAGATTATTTAATTAAGGTATGTTTTTAATTTCCATATTCTGGTATTCAAAAGTTGATCTGTTATCTTAATCTCTTACACTGATTTTTTTTTTTGAATATGGTAAGTAAAGTTTTAACATGAATTTGGAATAAACACCTTAGTAGTTTGTTGTCCAGAATTATCCAATCCAATTTCATCAGGTTTCAATATTTGAAAATTATCTAAGGTTGTTATTTGGATTACCTAGGCCCTGAATGTTACCTGAGGTTTCTTCCATGACTCTGCTTCTTTTCTTCTATCTTGGACTGAGGGTAGATGGAATGGGCCTTCCCGAGATGACTCAGAAGAGGGAGAACAGAAGTCACGGAGAAACAAGTGTTAGTTACTGACGACTAACAAATGTTATTTTGTCCTGTTAGTATTAAGAGAATTATTTTTATTCTATTTTCTTTCACTATAGCAAGTAGGGCATCATACTTTCTATATAATCCATGTAGCAAGCTTAGGGTAGTGATCCTAGCCCAGTTGGCCCAAGTCACTAGGTATTGAGACACCCTTAAGACTTAATACTCGGATCATATATAGAGCGTAATTCGCCTAATAGCTTTCGTGTGACCACTTAGTGTTTAAAACCTTTCTGAGACCGGTCTTTATTATTTCTCTGAACACTTATTTTCAAGATTTTTACATTTCTAGAGGTTTATGGTAATTTGAGTCAATCTAGAGGCCTTAGTTATTTTCTCCCTTATCCTTACTACTTTTCCCATTATCTGGTATTATATTATTAATATCTCATTGTCTTCTTCCGGTCTTAAATATCTTCAAATGTGCGAGGTTCCTTTTATTTTTATTTTTAAGTAGGTTTTCATTATGTCACTGAATTAGTTGTGTCTAAATAAAGTGTTAGCTTATATTAGTCAATCTTCCATTGTTCACCTACCTGATCTTTCAAGAACTTTTCTCGGATGGGCTTAGGCTCTAAGATTTTATCTATCATTCTTCATATCGCAAATCTTTCGGATATTTCTCCCTTTATTCCAGTTCAGGAGGTCTTCTATACTTCTTCAAGGTTAATTGGATACTTCCAAGTTGGAATATGTGTAACGATTCCACATCAAAGTTCCTAGGATTTTTTCTAATGCTTTCTGATTTTTTGTCAATATCTCACCATCGTTTGGTTGAAGTAAGACCCTTCCTTTTAACTTACACTTTGAATTATGTTCCATTTTAATGTTGAAATTATCCTTAACATAAGCCTTAGTTTTTCTATAGTGTATAAGTTATGATAGACATGTTAACTATTGAAGGCTAGAAATAGACATTGAAGTCAAACTTTAAATAGATAATATTGTACTTTATAATAGTAGGGTTATTTCCTTAGTCACTTATGGATATCATCTAAACACCAAAATTCCCTACTTAAGGCAAGCTAGGAAAAAGCAAAAGATAGATAGATACCAAAATACAATATAGCCTACTTCGACTTAACCCTAGCCTAGTTCATGATTTCGTCAAAGTTGATTGCTCTATACTGAATGAGGTCCTTGATATGATTTGGAAGGGCAAAGCACTGATCGGTGAGATGACCCATTCCTCCGGAATGATACTCGCAGAAGGCATTCGAGTTGAACTATAGAGAATGGGGGTTAGGTCGGTGAGATGGAAGAGATGTAAGCACGTTATCTATGCGGAATTGGTGGTATATCTGAGAGGCAGAGCGGGTAGTGTAGTGAAACTTCTACACTCCCAAGAGGCTCGAGTGTTAGCAAGGTGAGGTGTAGGGGTAAAAGCTCGATGTGTAGTGTATGTCCCTTTTTCAATAGAGGTCGGGTACAGATTTTCGTTCCTTGCTTGGCTTTTAGGCATAGATAACATATTCCACAATGGTCTAACCCAGGTTGCCGATCTGATCCTACAACTTGGCTATCTCTTTGTGGACTAAGTTATGTGTAGGGATTTCTTCCTCAGGTTGTTGAGGTACTGGCATTTCAGTCCTTGGCACCATATTAGATGTCCTATCATTTCTAAAGTCTTTTTCACTATCGGTGTTATCCTCATACTCTTCTTCTCACTTGATGACAGTGTTGTTCACTTGGTTCATCGACTCTGAATAGGTTATCCTTTAGGCTTTCTCGCAGTTTTTCGAGGAGATCCATTCTCCCTATAGGTATTTCGGGTTCTTTCTCAAGACTCCTAGGTTACCAAATTTATTCACGGGTGTCATTTCATCTATAAATCTAGAAGACTCGTCGTTGTATGTCCTAGATGGGGATACGGTTCTTGCTTAATTTTGCCGAGAAGCGGCGCCAAGTTCTTTTCGCTTGTAGATTTCTTTAGGCAGCTACTATGATAGATAGATTTTATCTACATATTTTTAATTCGAATTTGGTAGTTTTGAAGTGTTTTATAAGTTTTTTAATTCATTTTTATTTATTTTTATTCAAATCAGGTGTTATAGGAGAAACGGTACAAAATACGTCAAAGTGTTGTAATGTTATGGCTATTCTTGACCATGATGTGATCCGAATTTGGAATATCACAAAACATGTAAGTTGTATATATACATATTATAGTTTCATAGGTTTTTGAATCATCGCAATTGGAGTTCAGACTTGAAAGTTATGATAAAAATACAAATCAGGCATCAGCACTGTCCATAGCTCACTGCAACGAGAATTTGCACGTTGTAGTGCCCTCTCATTAGAGAGTTTATGCCCCCTTATCACTGCAGCACCGAAACACCAGTTGACCACATGTTTTCTAGATATTTTTAGGATATTTTTGTATTCAATTTGTATCCACTCATTCCTACATGGCCTAGAACGTTTTTGGGAGCCCTACAATCATCCAAGCAAGAGGAGATCATCAATTGAAGAAGAGGAAACAAGATCGGAGTGGAATTTATATATGTGGAATCATTTACTCTTCAGATTTGGCTATTCCCCTTTGTTTCTCTATTCCTTTCCAAACTTTTGTTGGTTGTTTGATTGTGTATATCTCATTTTTAGTTGAATATTTGGTTATAGCCATGTGTAGGTAAATGTTTATTATCTAGGGATTGATGTAGTTTATGAAAATACATGTTTGAGTAAATCTTTGTTTCGCTAATTGTTGTTCATTCCTATTCGATTGGGTTTACCGTTTTAATTACTTCAATAGTATGCTTGTAATGATATTGTGGTTGGTTTGAGAATATGGGGTTTGACACTTGAGAGAGGTAACCCCGGATTCGGACTAGGGTTAACACCCAACCCAAAGTTCTAATGTTTCATGAGATTAATAGAACATGTGCCATCCATGAGGTTGGGGCAAGACATATGTAATCGTTTAGACACTTGAGAGGGATATCGGTGTTGACGTGATTACATATTCACTCACTTTACACTCGGGAGAGGTAGTGAGTAAGTTTTAGATACCTAGATTATTGAATAGGTTGATGACCGTTAGTGTAAACTAGACTAAATCAAGCACGTATAAGTGAACAAAGTTAATCCCTAGATAATCCATTTCTATAGAATTTATTCCAAGTATTTTTGTTTAATTTTATATTTTTACAAAAAACCCAAAATTAGAATGTCTAAATAAAGTTCGGTTGTGATAATCGCGGTACTTAGCGATAATTTAAACCAATCCCTGTGGATACAAAAACCCCTCACTTACTATACTATTAAAACTTGACCGCGTGCACTTGCGAGTAATTCAAAGCGTATAAAATATCACCATATGTTTTTGGCACCGATGCCTGGGATTGGCTTTTAGATTGTAGTTAATATTGTAAATAAGTCACTTGATTTTAATTTCGGCAGTTATTTTATTTTTAATTTTTGTTTTTAGTTTGGTTTGTTTTGCGAGGTACTTGGACATGGCTCATCAACAAGTCCTCATGAGTTTTTCTCAATGAGATTCTAAGTCATTTTATTGTGCTTGGGAAAGATATAAAGAGTTTCTCATTCGGTTCCCAAATCATGGTTTCCCGAAAGAGTGCCAATTACTGAATTTCCTTCATGGGGTACAAGCCTCAACAAGAAATTTGGTAGAAGGTGGAAATGGTACCACCTTTTTTTACGACCTAAACGCGGATGATGCCTGTTTGTCATTAGAAGACATGGCCGATTTTGACTATCGGAGTTGGAATTATTTAACATGCCACCAAAGCATGGGAGATTGTTCTAACATTTTGGCGCCATGGATTGACACCCCACACGAACTTGTGGAGTCTTCTCCTAACCTAGAAGATAAGTTCAATGCATTCATAATGGAAACTCAAAACATTATGAGGAAAATGGGAGACACACAAGGCTCATCTATATGTGGAAATGACCATAAAGAACCTAATACAAGTGGGAGGACTTTAGAGGTGCCTTATAAATATGATTCGAAAGAGGATGAGGCTCAAGAATTGTTCATTGATGACAAATCAGAAGATAATTTTGAGTCTTTACCTCTTGAAATCCAATTATTGTTTCCACCGCCGATCATTGAAAGCCACCGTGAGGAACTTCTCACAAGTGGGAGAAACTTGGGTACATGCGATGATGGTAATTCTAATGAGGAAGAAACCCAAGAGTTGATCGATGATGAAAAATCAACCTTTTGAGATCTATGTTGTGATACTAACACCGATCAAATAAAAACACATATATGAGGATCCGATGTGGCTCATCTGTCATCCTCCACTTTTAACACCGTTCATTCAGGCTAACCAATCACATGAGATGGGGCAAGTCACGTTGAGAGTATGTGCTGATTAATGCCACATTTTGCCAAGCTTAAGGGCATTTTGAACCAAGACCATGTTGTGTTATATGACACATATTATGGTTGGAAGCTTCTCTTTGATGAGACCTTCTCCATGTTAAGACGAGGATATTAAACCAAGTGCTTCTTGGGAGGAAACCCAAGATTTCAAATAATGAGGCCTATGGATGCACGGTATGGGAGAAAAGCCTCATACCGGTCACCTTGCTCGGAGCATCACCGCTAGCCGAAGTAGGAGGTGAGACTTCAATGTCTCACCTCCCAGGTACATGTTCAAAACCACCTTTGTCACCGTACTATATTCCATATGTTGAGATTGATGTTGCGTTACTGTAAACACTGCCCATTCTAAGTTTAAGAGGGATATTTTGTTTGTTTTCTTGTTTGATGTCTTTTTATTGGTTAAGTAGTTAAGTTTAATTGTTTTTAATTGTTGTGTTAGTTTAAGTTTAAAGTTGTTTAGTTAATTTCATGCATGATTGCTTAGTTTAGTATAAGTATGTTTGTGTTTGTAACTGTTGTTTTTTGTGCTAAGTTTTGTGGTTCTTCTTGACCATTACCCGATGATGATACTATCCCATAGTTGTTTATCTAGGTAAAGCGTAATGCCCATTCATGTGTGTTTTGTGTTCTTGACATCTCGTTTAGGTAAAAGTCATTGTGGATTATAATTTGCATGAGCATGTAGACTGAGTGTACTAGATATCCAATTGATTTGACTCCAATTATCTAGTAGCCAAGTTTATTATTAATTTAAGGGAATTCAGAAACTGATTGGGGGAAATTCAAGGCGAAATCCTAGGCGAGGTAGTTGGTGGCGTGTAATTAACGCAAGCCACTTTCACCGCAAGTGTACGGGTCAAGTTTTAGTATAAATGGGGAGAGTAGGGGTATCGTGTCCACAAGGATTAGTTGAGATTATTATCGAGTACTGTGATTATCATAACCTAATTTTATCTAGGCAATAAAAATGTAGTTTATAATTAATAAATATTAATACTAAGTTAATTAATCTAATTATACTAATATACTATGTTGAGATGTTTAGGGAAAAAAGATTGCCTAGGGATTAACTTGTTTAAAAAAATGTGTTTGGTCTTGTTTAGTTTACAATAATGGCATTCGACCTATCCGACAATCTCTGTATCGTAAACTCACTCGCCATCTCTCCCGAGTGTAAGACGAGTGAATATGTAACTTTGCGTCAACGAAAAAATCCCCCTCAACATCTTAACGACACTATGTCACATGTGTCACGCCCCAACGTCATTGATTGCATACTCTCTAACTCCCTCCTAGGTTATCAGATCATCGCGTTGTGTTTACCCTTGTCTGAATTCGGAGTTACCTCTCCCAAGTGTCAAACCTTGTATTCTCTTATTATCTAAAGAAGAATAATATCAAAAAATAATGGTAAATACAATCGAAATAACGAATAAGAACCATTAACGAAACACAAACTCAAACAAACAACGGTTTTATAAAATATATTAATCCCTAAACAAAATCCATTTAGCTCATGGACATAACCATTTATACAATGTAAAATGAGCTAAACATGCTCAAAAACCTACCGAAGTTAATAAAAGAAAGACGAAACGAAAGAAACTTAGCCGTAGTCTGAAGATTTGTCGCTAAAAACGCTTCAGGATCACTTCTCCTTTGGAATTGGTTGAACACTCCGAAAAACTCTCTCAACTCTATTCTAAGCCCTAAGGGGTCTCATATGGTCGGAGGAGATGAGAGGAGAAGAAATTGGGAACAAAAAATATCTAAAAAAAATAATCCTAAATCTAGTACAGAGTAACCACCGCGCGACGGTGGGCTCACCACCATCGCGGTGGGTATATTGGTTTGATCTTCATCGTAGCGGTGGAGGCCGATGGTGGACGCATGGACCTTTCTACAGTTTCACTGCCATGACGATGATGTCACTGCCTCGGCAGTGGGCTTCTAGCAACAAAATGGCCTTCTCTACATATTAACCACCACAATTGTGGTCTGGACGCTGCGATGGTGGGCTGTTATTCTAAATTATTCCCTTATACTTGTTTTCCCACCATTCTTGATCTGATTTGATCGTTATTGATCTGTTTTCATCCATTTTTGCCCCCACACACTTGATTTATACAAAAAGAATATAAACATATTAAAATGTAATAAACATACTCAAAAACTAATGAGTTTAGTTTGAAAATAGATAGGTAAATTTCACCTATAAGTAGTTCAGGAGATATGATTTAGGTATTTATTTTGATCGCTTGAGCCATTGAAACCTTCTATCCAAAATGATTTACCCCTCGTTACTCTGTCAAAGCCTTTTAGCTGTTTCAATTCTGAACACGCATCAAATACCCTAGCCAATTAAATTTTTTCCAAGCCATTGTCGCTATACCTAAGGCACGAGTCTAGTTTGTATCAATTTAGCATTTGTTTATGCTATTAAAGAGAGTGATTGGGTTTTGGACAAACTTTTGATTGGTTCGGTATTCAAGTACTCACTTGTTATTTTTCTATCATAATTCCCCACCCGTGAAATTATACAAATCAAAAAAGTTTGGGGGTATGGTTAAAAAAAACATGTGTAAATATGGTTTTGTTTTTGTTTGTCTAGACAAGTGAGTACTACGTTTCAAAAAAATAAGTTCGAGTTATTTTGGATTTGTCTTTGTGGGTATAAGTGTGATTGAGTGTCAAGCGTAGTGTCTTGGATATCGTTGATCTAAAGACGTTATCTTGTTTTATATTTTCGTTTTACCCTTGGCCAATTGTTAAAAACCGAACCAAGTTCTTCTGATCTTTTAGAATTGCTTAGCCTATATTAGTAGAGAGTGGAACTTAATCTAGCTTATGGAAATCCTATACCACTTTGGTTTAAGTCATTAACTTTATTGGTGGACAATCCAATCCAGTCTTTGGCTAGCTGTGCAATGAGAGTCTTCGCACATGATAGGTGGAATTTATCTATATTTTTCCATACAAATTTTGGTAGTTTTCGAGTGTTCTTGTTATATTTTAATATGTTTTAATTCTTTTTTATTTGTTTTTCTGTAAATCAGGTGTTAGGGGTGAAAATGGTTGAAAATCGAGTAAGTCGGTAGGACATCGATGGAAAAATGGTTGAAAAGTGAGCAAAAAGGCCAAAGAGAATCAAAGGGCCACTGGCCCTCCATCGCTACAGCAGTGAGCCCCACCGCTGTAGCGATCAAACAACAAAAACATTTTGTCCAACCACCATTGTAGCGGTCAAATATTAGTGGCTTACTGACTTCTCACCGTTGCAGCGATACTTCCCACCGCTGCAGCGGTCTGACACCACTTGGCAAAGATATTTTGGGATATTTTGAGATATTGTTTATCCCTTAATTTATCACCCCTTTTTTCCTCATACTATGCACATTTTTTTGGGGACATTTTTGGAGCTCCAAGATTAGCTAAGCAAGAGGAGAACACAATCTAGAGAAAGGGAAACAAGATCGGAGTGGTTTTTATGGATGTGGAAGTGTCGATTCTTCAGATTTGGTTACTCTCCCTTGTTTCTCTCTTTATTTCTTAGCATTGGTTGGTTAGTTTGATGATGCTTAGTTCATTTGTAGTTGAATATGTTGTTATGGCTATGAGCTAAACATATATTATTTAGGGGTTGATGTAGTTCATGAAAACATTGTTTGAATAAATCGATGTTTTGTTAACGATTGTTTATTTGTATCCAATTGTGTCTACCATTTTATTACTTCCATTATATACTTATTATGATATATTGGTTGGTTTCAGAAATTGGGGTTTAACACTCGAGATAGGTAACCCCGAATTCGGGCTAGAGTTTAAACACAACATGGCAATTTAATGACTCGGGAGAGTATTTGAAATTATGCAATCCATGAGGTTGGGCAAGAATCATGTGATCAGTGTCGTTTAGATGCTAGATAGGGATATCGACATTAACGCGAAGCTTCATATTTATTCACTTTACACTCGGGAGAGGTAATGAGTGAGTTTTCGATATCTAGATTGTCGGATAGTTTGAATACCGTTAATGTCAACTAGAATAAAATGAACATGTTTAAGTGAATGAAGTCAATCCCTAGATCATATATTCCCATAACATCATATTAGTACTATAGTTTAATTAGTAATTATTTTAGTTTAGTTTATTATTACAAAACCCTAAAATTGGACAGCCTAGATAAAATTCGATTATGATAATCACGGTACTTAACGACAATTTAATCCAATCCCTGTGGATACGACAACCCTTACTCTTCCCAATATATTAAAACTTGACCCGTACACTTGCGGTAAAAGTAGTGACGTAATATTTCGCTACCAAGTTTTTGGCGTCGTTGCTAGGGATTGGTTTTCAGATTATTATTGATATTGTGAGTAAGTAACTTGATTTTAATTTAGGCATTTATTTTATTTATAATTTTTATTTTTAGTTTTGTTTTTCATGTAGGATACTTGAAGATGTCTCTTCAACAAGTCTTATTCTATTTCTTTCAACGAGATTCTGAGCCATTTTATTGTGCTTGGGATAGATACAAGGAGTTGCTATTTTGGTTCCCTAGTCATGGTTTCCTAAGAGAGTGTCAACTACTTAACTTCCTCGCCGAGTTACTAGCCACAACAAGAACTTGGGTGGAAGGAGGAAATGGTACCACCTCTTTTGACCAACTAACAGCGGACAAAGCCTATTGGCTGTTGGAAGACATAGCGGAGTTTGATTTTCATAGTTAGAATTATTCAACAAGCTACCCAAGCTTAGGGGATAGTTTCACCATTTCGGCACCATGGATTGACACCCCAGGCCAACATCTGGAGTCTTCTTCCACCCTGGATGAAATGTTCGCTGAATTTATGGGAGAGACTTAGGCTTTCTAGAGGGAGACAAATGATCATCTCAATGAGTATGAGGATCGTCTTGATAATATTGAGATGACCTGCATTGAAATTAATGAGACCATAAAGTCCATCGAGACTCAAATCAATGAGCTTATTTGCTTCATTGAGGTAGAGTCAGAAGTGATGGCACTGAGAGAACTTTGGTGAGTTCAATGGCGATGATTCAAATGAGACGAAAACCCAAACATGGATCGACGATTGTAATTCTTTACCATTTAAGATCCACATTGTGATGCCACCACTAATCCATGATGATCACATCTACAAGGATCCGATGTGTCTCACTTGTTCTTCGCTGCCTTTAGCACCATTCTTTCATGCCCATCAAACACATGATATGGAAACGAGTTATGTTGAGAGTTCTAGCCGAACAGTGCCAAATCTCACCAAGCTTGAGGGCATTTATCTGTATATTTCCAAATCAATTTTGGTAGTTTTCAAGTTTTCTTGTTATGTTTTAATATGTTTCAACTCGTTTTTATTTGTTTTTATATAAATCATGTGTTAGGGGTAAAAATGGTTGAAAATCGAGCAAATCAATCCATTGGCCCTCCATCGCTACAATGGTGAGCCCCACCGCTGCAGCGATCAAATAATAGAAACATTTTTCCCAACCACCGTTGCAGTGATGGCCTCCACCATTGCAGCGGTCAAATGTCAGTGGCCTACTGACTTCTCACTGCTGTAGCAGTCCGATACCACCTGGCAAAGATATTTTGGGATATTTTGAGATATTTTTATCCCTTAATTTATCACCCCCTTTCTCTCTTATAGCATGCACGTTTTTTTTTTTGGGACATTTTGAGATCAACCAAGCAAGAGGATAACACAATTTAGAGAAGAGAAAACAAGATCAGAGTTGTTCTTATGGACGTGGAAGCATCGATTCTTTATATTTGGCTACTCTCTCTTGTTTTTCTCTTTTTTTTTCCTAGCTTTAGATGGTTGTTTTGATGATGTTTAGTTCATTTGTAGTTGAATATGTAGTTATGTCCATGAGATAAACAAATATTATTTAGGGGTTGATGTAGTTCATGAAAACGTTGTTTGAATAAATCGATGTTTTGTTAATAGTTGTCCATTTGTATCCGATTGTGTCTATCGTTTTATTACTTCTATTATATTCTTGTTATGATATATTAGTTGGTTTGAGAAATCAGGGTTTGACACTCGGGAGAGGTAACCCCGAATTTGGACTAGGGTTTAAACGCAACGTGAGGATCTAATAACTCGGGAGAGTATTAGAGGGTGTGCAACCTGTGTGGTTGGGGCAAGAATCTTGTGATCAATGTCATTTAGATGCTAGATAGGGATATCTAAATTGATGAGAAGTCACATATTCATTCACTTTACACCTGGGAGAGGTAGTGAGTGAGTTTTCAATACCTAGATTGTCGGATAATTTGAATACCGTTAATGTAAACTAGACTAAAAAGAACATGTTTAAGTGAACGAAGTCAATCCTTAGATAATATATTCCCATAAATTTCATATTAGTACTATAGTTTAATTAGTAATTATTTTAGTTTAGTTTATTATTACAAAAACCCTAAAATTGGACCGCCTAGACAAAATTCGGTTATGACAATCGCGGTACTTAACGACAATTGAATACAATCTTTGTGGATACCATAACTCTTATTCTTCCCACTATATTAAAACTTGACCTGTACACTTGCTGTAAAAGTAGTGATGTAATATTTTGCAACCAGCACATACACTTTGAAAGAATCTAGAATGGCGTTTTATGTTATTGAATGTTGAAATTCTAGAACACCACATGGTGCGGTTTTATTCTTGAACTCGATATGATTGGGGGCCATTGAGGGAATTGTTTTTGGTCTATTAGTTGATATTCAAAACTCACACGTAATTGTTTTTAGTTTGTTTGTGTTTATCTTCTTTGGTATTTGTGTTCGTTAATTCGTTGTGGTATTTTGTTTTCTTGTGTGAGTGTTTTTACTCAAGGACTAACAAGATTCTAAGTTTGGGGGCATTTGATAGATAGATTTTATTTATATATTTTCAATTTGAATTTGATAGTTTTATAAGTGTTTTAATTCATTTTTAGTTGTTTTTATTCAAATCAGGTGTTGTGGGAGAAACGATGCAAAATATGTGAAAGTAGTATAACTTCAAGGCCATTTTGCACCATGATTTGATCTGAATTTAGAAAATCTAAAATCATGGAAACTGTAGATATATTTCTTAGCTTTCCATAGGCTTTTAAATCACTTAAATTGAAGTTGGGACGAGAAAGTTATGATAAACATACAAATCTAGCATCGGCACTATCCATATCTCGCTGCAGCGCCCTCATGTCAGAGAGTTTATGCCCTCTGCTCACTGCAGCGCTGAAACACCAATCGGCCACACGTTTTCTAGACATTTTTAGGATATTTTGGTATTCTATTTGTATCCACTCATTCCTACATGACCTAGAACATTTTTGGGAGCCCTTCGATCATCCAAGCTAGAGGAGATCATCAATTGGAGAAGAGGAAATAAGATCGGAGCAAACTTTATGGACGTGGAATCATTCACTCTTAAGATTTGGCTATTCTCCGTTGTTTTTCTCTTTCATTCCAAACTTTTGTTAGTTGTTTCATTGTGTATATCTCATTTTTAGTGGAATATTTGGTAATAGCCATATGTAGATAAATGTTTATTATCTAGGGATTGATGTAGTTCATGAATATACATGTTTGAGTAAATATTTGTTTCGTTAACGGTTGTTCATTCCTATTCGACTGTGTTTACCCTTTTAATTACTTCCATAATATGTTTTGTTATGATATTGTGGTTGGTTTGAGAATACAGGGTTTGACACTCAGAAGAGGTAACCCCGGATTTGGACTAGCGTTAAAACACAACATAAAGTTCAAATATTTTGGGAGATTATTAGAATGTGTGCAATCCATGAAGTTTGAGCAAGACGCATGTAATCGTTTAGATACTTGATAGGGATATCAGTGTTGACGTGGTTGCATATTCACTCACTTTACACTCTAGAGCGGTAGTGAGTGAGTTTTAGATATTTACATTTTAATAGGATGATGACCGTTACTGTAAACTAGATTAAATCAAGCATGTATAAGTGAACAAAGTTAATCCTTAGATAATTCATTTCTATAGAATTTATTCCAAGTATTTTAGTTTAGTTTTATATTTTTGCAAAAAACCCAAAATTGGAATGCCTAAATAAAGTTCGGTTATGATAATTGCGGTACTTAGCGACAATTTAAACCAATCCCTATGGTTGCGACAACCTCTTACTTCCTATACAATTAAAACTTGACCTTGTGCATTTGCGAGTAATTCAAAGCACATAAAATATCACCGTATACTGTCTCTTTCGTCTTCTTGTGATGACACAACGCCGATCCCATCTTAATGTCTCTAGCGTATAAGCTGTAGGATAACTATTTGGCAAGGGGTATTTTTAGATGTTTATTCTGAGGGCCTTTTTTTTTTTTTTTTTTTTTTTTAAGGAAAGATACTGATGATTTTATTAAGTGAATTTTAAGTGAATTATTATGTATGAAATGGTCATTATTATTTTAATGGTTTATTGGGTTAAGTCAAATAAGAATTCTTGTTCTTACTTGAAACTTGCTCCATATTAAAAAAATTTAAAATGTTTTCCAATGCCGAGAAAGCTAGCAATACAATGGATAGAACAATAACTCTTTTATGGATTATTATGCCCATATTTGTCTTAGAAGTTTACTCTACATACCTAGTACAACAATAATGTAAACAACTCTACAAAAATTTAAAAAATGACATCTGTCTCGAAGATAAGTGTGCTATGTAGAACAGAGTTTTGGTTATCCTATATTCCAGGCTCACTATATATGGTTTTGGCTTTTCTTCTAGTGCATCATAAAAAAGATTTGTTCCTAGACCTTCAAACCTCTAGTGTCCTCCCCGGGAAAACATCCATCTTGGGTTGGTAGTCCGAGCTAGAAAAGGTTCATAGCCAGATCTCGAGGGAGGAACCCTCTAGCCTTGCTTCTACTAACTTCTCTTACCAACTTAAGGGTTTTCATGACTTAGATTGGCGTTATGACCTCGCCAACTTTAGCCCCTATTTCCAGCCTCTCCATCCCTAAGAGGTTTATGGCTTGAGTTTTCCATCAATGGTATGCAATGCAAATTGAGTGCTCGTGTGTTGGAGAGAGTACAGTAATATAAATTCAGAAATGTAAAGATAGTATTTAAATGCAGTATTTAAAGATAGTAAATGTAAATATAGTAAATACAGATAGTAAATATGCATGCATGTTGATATATACACATGAATTATTATTATTATTATTATTATTATTATTATTATTATTATTATTATTATTATTATATTTTGGTAGGGAATTATTTATGCTTGAAATCAAAGACAAAATGCTTGGATGTTATTAAATAGTAAATATACATTTAGACTTCAACTAGGACAGACTCTCTTACAATCTGTAGTGAAGTTACCAGCTGATGCACCTAGGATTTTTATAGTGGAAGAAGTAGAGAATCGGGAAGAGGATGAAAACAAGTTTCATCCCTTCCTCTATAAATCACCCAAATCCATTCATTTTCAAAATTGTTTTTCAAAGGCTTTTCTATGCTTCGGTTTTGAAAAACTTTTTCGCTCAGAATTTTATGCTAAAAATAGAGTCGCCACCTAGTATAGGGTTAAATGGTATGCTAGGTCACCAGGATTTTGGAAATTTATTTTTTCTTTTAAAATAACCCGTGTTTTGACTTCCACAAGTCTATGTACCAGAGATATTCTTTAAGTTTTAGAGTCGGTTATGCTTGGGGAAGGTTTTACACACCCCAAGACACTCATCTGTAAACGATACCTTGGTCTAAGTAGATATTCACTATTAAATATATCCAAGTAGTTTTCTTTGATTACTTAAACAAGAATAATTACCTTTTAAAAAGCTTTTCCTCTTTTTATGTCTTTTAATATGATGTAATGATAAACAAGTAAATACTACAGCTAATACTAGTCAGCAACACCTAATAATAATTTATATAGACAAAAATATAAATATGCAAGCTATATGAAATGCAAACTAAAACTAAATTATTTGAATATACGACCAAACTAGAATGTAGGTTGCCTACGTATCTCGGATTAATGAGAATCAGGTCTTCACATAGTTTGTTCGTGTTATGTTAAAGGATATGGTTTGTGTTATTAAAGGTATGATCGAATCCTTATGGGTGGTTTACGTACTTTAGGTGGTTAATAAAGATCATGTCAAATGTAGTTCATTTATATTAAGGTAAAAACCAATTTCTATTGTTTAAGGTGACCGAACCCATATCATGGGTTGCCTATGTTCTTTAGGTAACCAATGATCAAGTCAAACATAGTTCGTTTTGATTAGGTTGAAAGGTAGGTTGGTTTCAGTTGATTATTAGTTGGTTTTAATTGTGAACAACCCGAATGACAACCTTAGCTAGTAATTATTAAATGTTTTTTAAAGATGTAAACAACCTGAATCACAACATGTCATGTACATAACCTCTTTGATTTTGTCAAGAACACCTTGACTGCTGATAGGTGTAAAATACCTATCTAATTCTAAATCGAATTTTCTAGTTTTCGAGTATTTTATTGGAGTTTGAATACCTTTTTAGCTATTTTTATTAGTCAGGAGAAGGGACCTAAACAATCGGCAAACCGAGCGAAATGGTGCAGAAAATGGTAGCCAAAAAGATGAAAAAAATAGGTTTCAAAGAACAACACAATTTTGCCTAGGCGAAGTATCCACCGCCTAGGCAGAAATTCATTCGAAGGTTGCAAATGCTGAAGAGTTGAAATCCACCTGGGCGAAGTTTCCACCGCCTAGGCGAAAATTCATCAGAAGGTTGCAAGAGCTGAAGTATCGAAATCCGCCTAGACGAAGTTTCCACTACCTAGGCAAAAATCCATCAGAACGTTGGAAGTGCTGAACTGCTGGAAGAGCTGTACTGCTGTAAATCTGCCTAGGCGAAGTAGCTACCACCTAGGCCGAATTCCGTCAGAAAGAAAGGGGCCCAAGAAGTTAGTCCTCCACCTAGGCGAAGAAACCATCGCCTAGGAAGAATTCTAACCGACTTAAACTCCGCCTAGGCGAAGATTCTACCGCTTAGGCAGAATTCGCAGAACAACCCAAAATATCTGTTTAGATATTTTTGAACCCCTAGGCCTATATGTACCTCTTTCCCACGTATAAAATCAATTGTTGAAGAACCCTAACCCTAGTAGAGAGCTCTTAAGCTATATTTTGAAGATTAAGAAGGAGGTTCATCATTCGTACAAAGAAGGATCACTTGTGGATCGATCATTAGCGACAGTGAACCGTTTCACTTCCAGATTTTATCATTTCCCTTTTGTTTTTATCTTTGTAATCACTTTTTCATATCTAAGAATGTTTAATCCCCCTTATTTTGTATGGTATATGGCTAAGATCTTATATTATTAGTTAAATGTTACTTAGGTGTAGTTGAAATCATGTAATTGTTAAGTTGAATGAATTAATGTTACTTTAATGTGTTGTTTGTCGAAATTCGATTATGTTTACCATTATTCTTGATATTAGTTTGTATTGATAAACCGAGAATATGGGGTTTGATACTCGGGAGAGGTAACCCTGGATTCGGATTAGGGTAAATACAACGTGACGTTCTAATGACCCGGGAGGGCGTTAGAACGTATGTAATCCTTGACGTTGGCTAAAGACTCACGTGACCTAGGGTCTTAAAGGCATTGAAGGGGACTTCTTCGTTGACACGCAGTCGTGTAATCCCCCGTCTTACACTTGGGAGAGGTAGCGGAGGAGTTATTGATACAGAGATTATCGAAATAGATAGAAAACCATTATAGCTAACTTAATGACTTCGATTATGCATTATGTGAAAGAAATCAATACCTAAGTAATTAGTGTAATTAGAACTAACTTCATAGTTGTCGTTTATCTTAGTATATTAAATAGAAAACAAACAAAATTTGATTAGTCGAGATAATATGAAACTATTGAAATCGCAATACTCAACCGAATTACTTGCCAGTCCCAGTGGAATGATATCCGATCTTACAAGATCCATTATATTAAAATTAAACCTCGTGTACTTACGGGTAGTCCAATTACCGATAGGACGATGGTTGTGAATCCTCACGCGTACAACTGAACTCTTTTGTTTTGGTTAGTTAGTGTTAGTGTGTGAGTTTTTATTTTAAAAATTGAAACGAAATACCTTGTATTTATACCAGTCCTACTCATAACTTAGGAAAACGGGAAAGTTTCAGAAGAAGAATCACATATATTCCCAAAGGAATCAAGGCCCTCATTTATCTCGAGTTCTTAGCCACAAGGGTTTGTCGGTGTAGTATGTGTGTATATATATATTTGTGTGCGTTTGTGTGTGCGCTAGTCCACAAGCCAACATAGCTGTGATCTTGATGTTTAGAAAATAGTAATTCCCATTATTAGTGGTTATATAGTTAATATTAAAAGTTAGTAAAGAGTCGGTGTAAAGTTCTTGAGAGAATCATAGAGAGAGTACGTACAACTTATGGTGCGATTGAAGTTTTGTCTGAATCCTCACATGTTCTTAACATGCTCCTAGATGAATTGGATCCTCACATGTTTTTAACATGTTCTCGGACGTTCTTGAGATGCTTGGAATGGTTTTGCATGATTTGAACATAGTTTGGTTATTATAGTGATGATTAAGTATTTGTTTGGTTGTTTATGGGTTTTATGTGTTGTACATGAAAATAAAGTATGTTAACTACATGATTATTTTATCTACAAGTAACATACACTACTTTATACAATGATCAAAGGGGTTTTTGAAGAAACATACCTACTTGGGGGATATCATCTTCCCTAAGTGATTACCTCCTTTTACTCCTTGTTCTTCTTTGTTGGAAGTTGATCGGTGATCTTCGATCTCTTGAGTTCTTGCTCCCAAAACCTCAAGAACATCCTACTTAAGGTATGTGTTCGTCCTTAAGTAGCTATCTCATTTCTTCCTTGATCCTCTTAGCTTGGTGTTGATCGGTGACCGTCGATCTCTCGAGTTCTTGCTCCAAGAACTTCAAGAATACCCTCAATGGAGTGTATTTTAGAAATTTTCTTGAAAATCCTAGCACCCAAGATAGTTTCTCTAGTTTGGAGAGAGAATCTAGGCACTTAAGTCTTGAAAAAAAATGAGAACCAAGCATCCCTATATATAGGATAGGGGCCTGCACATTGGTTAATGCACAGGCCAAGCCAGTCTCTTCCTTTTGAGGTGTTTGTCCTAAGGGACATGTCTTGGTTTGATCTTGTTTAGCTTTGAACGAATTTAGGGTGGAAGGCAAGATTTTCAAAGATTTAGTAATCATTACCAAATATTTTAAAAGATTTTGTAATTATTGGCAATCATTACTAATGATCTGGTAATCATTATCGATCATTACCTTCCCTCCAATCATATTCCTTGCACATGGGTACATTAATGGCTCGATGTGACACATCCGGTTCGGTTTAGGGGCGAAGTACCAATTACTTTTACTATTTTAGTTTAGTTAACATTAATCATTTCCAAATGCGTTGAACCTAGTCTAGACATGTCACCATTTCATTTAATGCTATGTGATGAGTCATGACATGGAGCCCACACGTTCGATTGATTTTGGATGGAATCGGGTTAACTTATCTTACAACCAATGGTTGGTTTTCAAGTTCTTTTTAACCCTAAGATATTTTGGTGAAAATATCTACATCATTTGAACCTATTAATTCCATGTAATCCCAATAATTTATTTCTCAATGGGATGTTCATTTAACGCATAGGCTAGGTGGCGAACCAATTCGATTTGGTTTCGTAACGGGTAATCACGATTCAAGGTTTTTGGTTACACCAAAAGTATTTTGCTCAAAATATCTAGATTCCTTGAATATGGTATATCCATGTCATCCCAATAATTTAATTCTTTATAGTATGGGCATTTAATGCACATTAAATGCCTAACTTAGGTGGCAAACTGAATCGGTTTAGTTTCGATAACAGTTGGTTGCACCCTAAGTGTCATGGTTCCTTTCCTTTACCATTTGGTAGGCATCTTGTAGGAATGTTCCTTGGTCATTTCAAGAACTCTTTTTTTTTTTTTTTTCCTCTAATGATGGCTAGGCCTTTAAGCCATTGGGCCTAGGTTGGTTTGTCAAGACATCTTGAATTTAGAGTTATTCTAAATCAAGCCCAGTTCCTTAATCACCCTTGTGATTTAGGGCTTTTAATAGCCTATAAAATCCTTTGTTGAGGTCTCTTAGATTTTTTCTTTGTGGTATGTGAAGTAATATTCATAAATGAAATAAATGTTTTTGGTGTTAAATCAACAAAATTCCACGAAAGTAAATGTTTCATGGTCAGGGTAGGTGGCTGAGTTAATTGTTTGTAATATCCTACAATGTAACGATAGTGGGATTTTTTTTATCTATATTATAGATGATTTAATGAAAAAAACAAACTTTAATAAATTCATTTTAGACCCCCCTTAAATTTTGGGAATTTTGAGGGTGATCTGAAACTTTTAATTAGCTGCATTTTATCAAATTTACAAGTTTTTGTGTTTTCTTGTGTTGTTAGGTATTTTGGTATATTATACAGTGTGGTCTCATGGTAGAAATCCATTCCCTTTAAACCCAAGTTTAAGTTTTTTTTGAACTTGTACTTCTTCTGACATTGATTGGGCGGCATAAGATGCAATGCCTACACGATCGATCACTCCTATCATTCTATAATCTTACAGGATGATGAATGATCAACCTTGGATTGTTTATATTGGGAGGACAACAAGAGTTTATGATGATAACTATCTATCTTCCTAGAGGGTGACGAATGACTAATCCTAGAGGACTTGGTAAGGATGATGAATAATCAATACCTCCATGACATTGATACCTATAGGATGACGAATGGTTAACCCTATAGGTATTGATAAAGATGAAAAATGATCAACCCTATCATGACATTAAATACCTATTAGATGACGAACGATCAACCCTATTGATCTTTGTGAGGCTGACGAATGATCAATCCCACTGTGACATCGAATTACCTATAGGATGATGAACGATCAATCCTATAGATCTTGGTAAGGTTGATGAACGATCAACCTCCCTTGACTTGTATACCTATAGGATGACAAACGATCAATCCTATAGATCTTGGTGAAGTTGATGAACGATCATCCTCCCGTGACTAGTATACCTATAGTATGACAAACGATTAATACTATAGATCTTGGTGAGGTTGAGGAACGATCAACCTACCATGACTTGGATACCTATGAAATGACGTTAATGTCTAGTTTTGTAGGTCTTGGTATGGATGACGAATGATGAATCCTTACTATGACTATGGATTCCTATAGAATGACAAAAAATAAATTCTATAGAATCACGCCACAGCATGTGGAGAATGAAGACTCATCGATATCTCTATAGTGTCTTAGGTAGGAGGGGATATACACCCCACCGTATCACCCATAGGATTGACTACATTCCTTCTACATAAGTAAGGAATCTTCTCTAAAGAGGGCCAAATGGCCAATTCTAGAGGATTACGCTAAGTAAGGACAATGAACAATCAATCCTACTTGCGTTGGGTTCCTAAAGGATGAAAAATGATCAATAAATCCTATAAATCTTGGTGAGGTTAACGAACGATCAACCTCCCCTAACTCGGATACCTATAAAATAATGTGACTGCCTGGTTTAATAGGTCTTGGTAAGTATGATGAACAATCAACCTTACCATTACTCTATTATTATATTCATAAATGATAACAAATGATCAATTCTATTGGATTTAGAGAAGATGATGAACAATCATTAACTCCAAGTTGTGACAATACCTAAAGGGTTGTCCTACATATCTCAAATTAATGAGCATCAGGCTACATGTAGTTCTAACAGATATATTAAATAAAGATTGGGTGGAATGGGTTTGGGTTTTAGAAATCAATTTCGAGGTGTCTAGTCAGTCTGAGACTGAGGTTGACGTTGATTTTTATGAGTAGGCTTGACCAAACCTTATTAGGGCACTTGCATATCTCAGACTTAACTGAGAATCAGGTCAAGTGTAGTTTAGACACATGATTTATTTATTTGGTGGAGGTTCTTGGCTAGAGAAACCGATTCCTAGGTCGTCATGTCAATACATGATTAAAGATGATTAAGAAAATTCACACGGGCAAAAACTCTCCAGGAAACTCGGCACCTAGTGGAGTTTCTTGGCCACATCCTACCTGGACAGCTTAACAATCACTAGAAAATTTCTTGGGAGAAATTTAACCTTGAATAAAATGTGCCCAAGTCATAGACTGGGGCTCTATGATACTTATTTACTTCTAGGGATAATGGATTTCAGTTTTTGAATTTTGAACTTTGCATTAGTTGTGATTGGTGTGAGTCACTGTTAAGAAAATCTACCAAGAAATATGATATAATATGCCCCAGCTCTAGCTGGAGAGACTCATATCACAGAATCTCAATTGAGAAACCAGATATAATGTGGCCAAGCTTTAGTTGGGGGCAAGTTCTATCATAGAATCTAAATAGAAAAAATGGATATAGTGTGCCACAGCTTTAGCTGGGGCATAAGACTATCTCTTGAGCATTCAGGAGAATGTAACAGAGCTTACATGAGTTGCCCGTATATCCTAAATTGAGATTGAGATTTTAATATTTTGATTTGGTCGGGAAACCCTGTTCGATTATTTATGTATATTGATATTGTTGTTTTTTGGATAATGATCGTCGAATGACCAATACTCACATGGGTTACCTAAATACACTTATCTCCTAGGTTAGGAATCTAGTTGAAATGTAGTTCAACCATCACTATGCTATTACAGATTGTCAATCGCACCTGCAAGGGGTTTCTATATACCTTGGTAATCTACCAAGAATCAAATCGATGAGTAACTGGTATATTTTGTTGTTTACGAAAGGATTAAAATTGGCTTCTTAAGGAAGTCAAGGGACTTCTCAAGAGATACGTACTGATGCAAGGCTGAGAGAACATTGTAAGGCTGACCCCTCTCTGACTTCAACCGCCTACTTGGGTTTCTTTTGTACCTTTGGGATGTACCAAGGACTGGTCAAATTGTAGTCTGTTGGGGATAAATATATTTCGTTTAAGGTGATGACCGAACCTATAAAGGTTTCATGTATCCTAGTATTTACCAATATTTAGGTCGACATCTAGTTCATCCTTGGTTGAGGGATTGATTTTGAAGTCGACATGATTAAATCTCGATTGATGGGTGATTTTGAAGTTAACATTAATCAATCTTAATTTATTAGGGATTTTTAAGTTTGATAATGATTCAATCCCGATTGATGGGATATGTTATATTTGATGATTCATTCCCAATTGATGGAGGATGTTAAAGTTTGATATGATTCAATCCTGATTGATAGGGAATTTTTATTTAATGGCGACCGAACCCGTATTATGGACTGCCTACGTATCTCAGATAACCGAAAATCATGTCGGCACGTAGTTCAACCTTTATTGAATGAAGGACTTTTAATATTGAACACCGTACCTTAAAAATGTTGCCTACGTATCCTTGACTTTGTCGAGAATCAGGTCGAAATGTAGGTCATCGCTTTTAGGTTGTGAACCAAACCCACAAAGGTTTCCTACGTATCCGAGCTTTTCTAGAAATCAGGTTAACACGTAGTTCCGAGTCTTTAAGTTGTAAACTGAACGCACGAGGGTTTCCTATGTATTCTCGAGTTTGTCAGGGATCAGGTTGACATGTAGTTCATGGTCGATTGAACGAAATATGCTAAAGTTGACGACTGAATCTTGTAAAGGTTGCCTACGTTTCCCTATTTTTACAGGGAATTAGGTCGAGACGTAGTTTATCCCTTTTTGATTATTAACCGGACCCACAAGGGTTTTCTACATATCTCGGACTTCGTCAGGAATCAAGTTGATGTGTATTTCCTTCTTGATTGATGAATTTAATTAAGTTTATTATTATTCAGGCATCTCAATTTATGTCGTGAGACAAAATGAATAGTGTTTCCAAAAGGAAAATATGAATAGGATGAAATGTACCCCAATTGTGGACTAGGGCAGTGATTAGATTTGTTATGGAATCTAATCTGACACTTACTATCATGCAATTCATGATTGACAGTGTAAAACATTCCCTAGCCTGCGGGCTAAGGGGGAGACTGATTAGCTACATGAATTGAGATTCTAAATCAGTTTGTCTCGATGTTCGTCAAAGGTTATGAAAAATGAATTCGGAATTTTATTGATTCAAATATTCGAATACACATACCTACGTGTTCATTTTTTATAAGAATGTACTTTTAAAGAATTAATCTCATGATTTTGCTTGTTGCTGCAACACCCAGGGCCATTAATTTGTAAGATACCGACAAATATTTCATATATTAAATTCAACTATCAAATTTACTTTATCGTAAAATGATTTGGTTTGATTTTGATTTGACCTTTTTTGATTTGATACTAGAAGATTTGACGTTAGTTACTATTTGATGCCTATTTTTCATACCTTTATAACGACATGACTTGAGGTATCATAACAATGTCTTAAATGTTAGTTCATGCACGCCTTCGATACTCCACGCGTCTCGAGGTAAGTTTAGGCTATTGAATTAACCTGTTAAATGGTTGAAAAGTAAAATTTTAAAAATCGAAAAGATTTTATTTTTCGCAAAATGGGGGCCAAAGGGCAATTTTTGTATCCCTGCGCATTGCTCCATGTGCAAGGAAGGCTATAAATGGACAGACAAACCGGTGGCCTGTCTAGTATCGGAAAAAAATAGATGAAAAGAAGTGACAGAAACTAAACAGTTATGGTAGCCAAAGCACTTGAATTTCTCACTTCGTTTTCAAGTTTCTTTAATTTTTCATCCGTTAAAAGCTAAGTTCATGCTATTTAGATCATTTCCCACTTATATTTCTTTTTTTTAGAAAAATAGATGCGTTCTAAACCCTATAGTTAGGGATTTCTCATTTTTGAAAAACCCGTTAAAAAAAACAATCATGCATTCTTTTATCATTTTGAGTTTGTATATCTCATGAAATATATGATTTTTAGTTCATTTAATGGTTTAGACTAGAAATGGGTGATGTTCTTTGATAGGTGTAAATTACCTATATATTTTCAAACCGAATTTGTTAGTTTTCGAGTACGTTTATTACGTTTTCATACATTTTAATGTGTTTTTATTCTTTTTGTATTGAAATAGGTGTGTGGGGTGAAAAGGTATGAAATCATATCGAGAACGGTCGGAGAACGGTGGAAAAATAAGCAAGGAGACAAGATTTTGAAAACAGCAACCCACCGCCTAGGCGTCCAAACCACCACCTAGGTGGTGAAAATGCAGAATGCACAAATTCTTACTGAACATCCATCGGTGCGGTGGTGATAATGCAGGATGTCACTAACTCCACCACCTTCTCCACCGCCTAGGCAAACATTAAACCGACATACTCACCGCCGCGGTGGTGAATCCCACCGTTGTAGTGGTAAACTCTGCACCAAAATAGACATTTTTTAAGATATTTTGCTTATTTAATCCCCTCTCTTTTCCTCTCATCTTCCTGCTCCCAGCCATAGGAGACCCCTTAGGGTTCCTATGATATTAGAGAGTGTTTTGAGGGAGCTCAAGCAAATCCTAAGGGGAAGAACACATAGCAATGAAGGAGAAGCGATCTTGGAACGCTCTTAGTGATAAATCTTCGAATTACGGTTTGTTTCTCTTGTTTTTCTCTTCATCTATTATCTTAGGATTATTGTTTGAGCATATTTAGCTCGTTTTACATTTTATAAATGGTTAGGGTCATGAACTAAACATGGATTGTCTTAGAGATTAACATATTATTTATAAAAATGTGTTTTGGTGGAGTTTATGTTTCGTTTATGGTTTTTCCTTATAATTTTGTTTGTGTTACCGTGTTTTCTACGATTATATGCTAGTTTAGATATATTGAAAATACGGGGTTTGACACTCGGGAAAGGTAACCCTGGATTCGGACTAGGGTAAACACAACATGACAATCTAACGACCCGGAAGGGCATTAGAAAGTGTGCAATCGATGACGTTGGGGTGAGACTCATGTGACCTAGAGTCGTTAAGACTTTGAGGGGGACTTTGGCATTGACATGAAGTCACGTATTCTCCCGTCTTACAGTCGGGAGAAGTGGCGAGGGAGTTTATGAACCGAGATTGTCGGATACGCCGAATGCCATTAATGTTAACTAAAACGAAATCAAACGTATTTAAGTATAAAGTTAATCCCTAGGCAATCTACTCCCCTAAAAAATTTCAATATAGTATTTATAGTATAGTTAATTTAATTAGTATTTTACTTTAGTATTAGTAATAATAATTAAATTCCATTTTTAGCGCCTAGATAAAGTTAGGTTATGACAATCGCAGTACTCGATAGTAATCTCAACCAATTCCTGTGGACACGATACCCAATCGAAAGGTCTATTATAATAAAGTTTGATCCATATGCTTATGGTGAAAGTGGGAACACTTAAATTGCAGCCACCAAGTTTTTGGCGCCAATGCCGGGGATTGGTAGTTCGTCAAATTCAGTTTTTGGCGATTGCCACCATGTTTTTGGTAACGATTTCTGGGGATTGGTTTGATTAGGTTATTGTTGATATTGTGAGTAAATAACTTGATTTTAATTTAGGTATTTTTTAGTGTTTATAGTTTTTCTTTGTAGTTGTTCATGTTTTCCTGAAGGGTGCTTGAAGATGTTAGATTGACAAGTACACTTGCATTTATTTCATTGTAACATCTCGCCAGTCTTGAGGGCATGTGTCGGGTTGAAGACAATAAACCACGCGCTTCTTGGGAGGCAACCCAAGGTCACAAAAAAAAATAAAAATAGATCCATCTCTGTCGACTTGAGTCAGAGGCGAGATTCTCTCGCTTCCCAGGTATGTGTCTAAACCTCTGTCTTCATTATCATGCTATAAATTGTCATTGGGATCGCTGATAGGGTTGTTGTGTTCATTGACTATTTAAGTTGAGTGTGATGTGTTAGTATAGTATTATATGTTTAGTTGTAGTTTATATTTTGTTTTATGTGTGCATGCTTGTTTAGTTTAGTTGTTGTTTTGTGCTGAGTTTTGACGTTATTTGGGCCTTTACTCGATGATGAGTCTATCCCTGATTGTTTATTGAGGTTGAGCGTAAAGCTTATTCATGTGTGTTCTGTGTGCTTAACGTATCGTCTTAGTAAAAGTTATTGTAGATCCTAAATGCACGAGCACGTAAACTCAATATAGCACTATCTAATTAACTTGAAACCAATTATCTGTCAATCAATTTCATGACAATAGGGATTCTAAAACTTAATTTGGGGGAAATTCTAGCCAAAATCCTAGGCGAGGTTGTTTAGGAGATACAATTTAGGCATTCATTTGATCTCTTGAGCCTTTTGAAGCCTACCATGCAATATCATTATCCCTCGTTACCCTGTCGAAGCCAAAATTCCAATTCAATTTCTGAACATTTATCAAATACCCTAGCCGATTGAACTTTTTCCAAACCTTTATCGCTAAACCGAAGGCACAACGTGAGTGAATCAAGTTAGCATTTCGCTACTTGATGCAAGTGGTTGGGTTTAGGGTGAACTTCTAAATTGGTTCGGTATTCGAGTACTCACTTGTCGTATGTCGTTCATATTTTTGCACACTCCTAAAATTGTAGAAATTCAAATGAGTTTGGGGGGGGGGGGGGTGTTACTTAATCTTTTTTGCACATTCCTAAAATTTAAATATTTGAACGAGTTTAGGGGGGGTGTTATGTGAAAAACAAAATTACGTTTCTTTTAGACATGACGAGTGAGTATGACGGTCTTAAACATATGTTCAGGGTTGTTTCTAATTAAACTATGGGGTTTTGAGTACGAGTGTGCCAGCGATATGCCTTGGGTAACGTTAAGTTAACGACGTTAACCCATTTTCTATTCAAATTTACCCTTGGCCATTTTCCCAAAACCGATCCAAGCCCTATTGATCTTTTTGAACCTCCGAGCCTATATTAGTGGAGAATAGATCCTGGGTCAGGCGTATGGATTCCCTATACCTTAAAGGTTTTAGTCATGAACTATATTGAGGGATAATCCCATATAATCAATGGATAGTTTTATATTTGAGTTTAACCACACACACAATTAAACATGATCTAGAATGGCGCTTACTATTTTTGAATGTTAAAATTCTAGAACACCACATAGTGTGATTTATGCTTGAACTTGATAAGATTGGGGGTCGATGAAGGAAAAATATTTCGGCCGATAGATGATAATCAAAACTTACACATTTTTGTTTTTAGTGTTTTTCGTTTTTAGTTTTCAATTTCGTAATTAGTTTTTATATTTTCTTGTATTGTGTGGGTGTTTTTCTCTAGGATTAGCAAAATTCTGAGTTTGGGGTATTGTTCTTCCCTACCCCAAATGAAGTGGCATTTTTTGATCTGTTAGGGTGCTTTAATGTTGTTTTTTCTTTGTTCCCATGCATGAATATTATGTTTGATCATGTTTAGAATGTAAATTATGGATTAATTGTATTTGTAATGTATTTATGTATATACATCAATATTCTTGTGTATTTGGCCCAAATTTATTTTAAATTTGTATTTTTGGTGAATGATTTAGGAATTAGTTTGACATGAATTGTGTTGATCACTTTATTATGTGAAAAAAATATTTAGTATACGATATTTTCATTGTTTAGAGAGGAATTTTGATTTCATGTAAAGTATAGTGTAACGATTTATTTCACTGGATTGATAGTGTAATTTAATTAGTTTATCTCTTGAAATATCATTTTTTTTCTTTGGAGTATATTTATTTTAATATTTTCATGTTTCTCTAAAGTGAGATGGGTTTGCAAATGTCACGTACTTAAACTAGTGATGGTAGAATCGCAACCGTTGTTCTCAAAGGGATGAACTATTTTCCTTACCCCTAGTGTTCGGCTAATGATAGATCATTAGAGCTTAGTTATGGTCATTCCTGATTGTTTCTTTATATTAATGGCAATGGTGAGTTCGATATGTCTTCTAAAAGTCACGTAATAAACCTAAAAATTCTAACTTATACCCTTAAGTCAAAACCCTAGTAATAGAACCTTAACTTTTCTTTTCCTTTTCTAGATGACACAATGTCATTTGTGGGTTCTTTGGGTGATGGTGGCTGTCGTACTTCCTATTCTCATGGGAAGAGCAAACAACCAGAGACACCAATCAGACAGAATGCTTCAAAGTGCTCCTAAGGTTGGCCCAAGGCGTCGACAATTAGGATTTCTCATGATATGCCTATCCCTTCTAATTGCACTGTTAATGAGACCTTTAGAGAGTCTTGAGATGATAACGCAATGATGGTTGGCTCAACGGGTGCTCCTATGGGTCAGGAGTCTGTTGGCCTCTCCGATTTAACTGAGATGGTGGCAGATCCAGACTACGTCCCTCTAGATGATGGGATACTTGACTGAGGCATTCCGGATAATTTCCCAAGAAATAACTTTGAACCTAGTAATCCTATTCCTAGACCATTCCATGATAGAGCCCTTAACTTTGATGCGACGTGGCTTCAGTCCATAGTGATTGGGGATTAGTCCATACTAGAAGATCGTCATGACCATCCTTCTATTTACCTTCATTCTTCTCAAGTTTACTACTAAAACCTTTCATAATTTTCCTTTTTTTCTAAAAGAATAATGTCTTATTACTTCACAGGTTGATTTTGTATAGGTTGACCCCCGCTGTAATGGGTATTTCAGGGGGTCATGGTTGACTTTTTATACCTTGTACTCGAGGAGGATGCACATGACTGTCTCTTATTCCTCTAGGGATGCGGCTTTAGTAATTTTCTTACCATTTAGGCCACCTGTATGGATCAAGGGTATCCTAATGCCCTGATTGAGTATTGGTTATTGATGAAGAATTCTCCACATCTGGTCTGCGGAGAGTTGGTACCGATGTCCTTTGACTGGGCACTGATCATCGGAGTTAGGTTTCGAGAGTGAGCTATTCCTTTGAGGAAGATATCATGGGCAGAGGGAGAGATGCTCCTGGGTGCTATACCAGTAGAGGCAATGAGCAGAAAGCACATTTGACATAATCGCTTGCTCTTATTTTTCGATGGGACTTTCATGGCTTATTATAGTTCCACCATCCCTCTTCACTTCGTGGGGACTCTGAGAAAGTTAGACGACATAGCAAAGCTTGACTGGGGAAGGTTCACATTTGCAGCCTTCTTCGCAGGGATGCGCTTTTATGTATTGACTCGAGCTGGTGGCGTTACGGGTTTCTGGCAGTTTCTACCCGTAAGTTCATTTTAAATCTTTTAAGTTCTTCTTTATGTAATTATTTTCTATTTTTTAGTTGCGTTTGTTTCTTTCATTTTTTCCTTCCAGTATTGAGCATATAAGTACCTTCCTTCATGTCGCCCCTATTCTACTGTAGATGATTGTTTTCCTTGTAGGGGCAAAGTCGCATCGCTCCGTCCTGGATGAGGGTTTCTCTTTTCGAGGGCATGTGGTGGCTTGGCTTACATTCAACTAGAGTTTCTAGTACGTATAGATATTATCTAGTAGCCATATCGTTGAGACACCCATTGGGTGTAGATACTTCCTGAGAAGATATTATCGACTCAATGCCGTATCTTTAGAGGTCCATCTTCTTGGGAGCTATTCATGGGTAAAAGAGCTACACCTCAGATGTTTGGTAGGTTATGTTAGCCTCATGATCTTTCGGTCGTGCAATTTGGACCCTATATTGACATTGTTGATCCCGAAAAAATTGATCCAGCGATTCCCATAGATGTGCAAGTTACTCCTCCGATTTCTAAGGATGCGTACCTTCAGTTGTCTTCACGTCTATCGATTTGACCTTAGATGAACGTAGCACACCTGGTGGTTGGTACCTTGCCAAGGAACAGAGTGTTGACCTTCTAGGCTAGTCATAGTAATGAAGAGGTGGTTCCGGCCTCTGAGCTTAATACTATTAGAGCTGAGGGAAACACTCTTAGATAGGAGTACGAGTAGCGTCGTTGGCATGGTGAGGATTTGCAACGAGAGATCATTAGTATTCGCACGTTATTATCAGATCACCAAACTTCAATTCCTCTACTTGAGGCTCATACAGCTACTCTTGGTACAATTGAGTTTATGGCTGACCAAGTGGCTTCTATCCCTTTTTCTATGTCGATCTTACTTACGAAGGGTTCAAGAGGGGGTATGGATTGACCCATGTCAGACCCTCGACAGGCACAAATATTATTTTCTTTTTGTGGTACATTTATATTATTTTAGATATGTATTGTAGTGGATATAGTTGTACATGTATCATTTTTGGATATATAAATTATGGTGGATATAGTTGTAAATGTATCAGGATGGATGTACATATATATTTTTCTTTCTTGATGTATTCTTTTCCTCTTTATTATTGTACCTATGCATGGGATGTATACGTATTATTTTAGTTCTTTATATTCATTATCAATGGTGGAATATTGGTAGTGTAGATACTTATCAGATTGAAATGATTTTTTTCACTTATTAGATTATTAGAATGTATTTATTTAAACATCTTTGGCTAACATCTTTCCTAAAACATAAATAAACCGAACTATCATATAAAAAATAAAAAAATAAAAATTATGCGTGAATTTTCTCTATCATATCAGGATATAATGTTGAGTTGTTTTGGATGATGACCCTGTTCTCGAGAAAAGGGGAAGCGATTGGCTTGACTTTGTAAAAAGGGTCAATTGTAGATCATATTATCTCTTCCTTAGAGGTGGGGAGACCTGGAAGCATTACAACTCAGTCTGGACAAGTAGGACCATTTTGAATTAATTATGCAAGTTTTTAAATGGAATTTAAAATATACTTGACATAACTCTCTTTTTTGGCATATGTGTAGATGATATTTTATTTGAGTGAACTTTTTCTAGGGCAGTTCCTTCAGAGCTATTCGTCTCAGTAGAGCCACTTTCATTTGTCTTGATGGGTAGAGTCATTGACCTTGGCTAAGTCGGCACTTCTATGGTCCACTCTTGGACACATCACATAGCTTTACCAGGTTACTATAGATGGGCCATTCGTCAAGAGTTTGGTACGCCTCTAGGTACCAGCTTCTTTATGCATCCATTTTGGGGTAACTGAGTTGACTCTATGTCTCGAGGAGGTATCCTTTTTGCTTGGACTTCTTATATCAGGAGAGATTCCTCCTTTCCTACTGTCATCATTGAAGACTCGGTTGTCACAAGTTTTGGGCGTGAGGCGAAAATACCTACTGCTTCGCCATAATGATGGTGAGGATTTATTGGGGTTTGATACGCTTTAGAGGTGGTTCTTAGATATTTATGGATATCAGGGCTATGGGGACATGTGGAGAAGTTACGAGGACTGGCGTGGGCACTAGATGATCGTATTGGTTTCTCTATTGCTGCTAGAGACATTCTTCCTTTGGAAGGGAAGTGATCTCTCAGGTTAGACGATCATCCTAGCAGAGATTATGCTCTTTGATTCGTCATGCCTGATAGTCCATCTCATACTGGTAGAGTTGTACCGGTTGTTGACTGCTTGTCAGGATGGTGATGACAACTTCTTTGGGAGTTATGAACTATTGTAGATATGGCTGACTTCCCATCTGATTAGATTACCTGTAGCAGCTTAGTGCTTAGAGGATTTGATAGTTGGTTAACTATCTTCTCAGTTCCCTACGATTACGTAGTACCTTAGCTATCCACCAAACTGAGAGTCTCTTTTTGTAGATATGGTTAGTTCAGGCATCGTACGGACTACGAGACGCACAATGTCGAGCAACATTTTCTTATATTGAGTGGACTCTCTCTTCATTCTGCTTTTGGGATTCTGAGGTTGCGTTCCCTATATTCCTAGGCAAGTGCTTTGTTAGTTTTGTAGGACTCAACATAATTTGTTGGTTAACGGCACGATTATAGATCATTATACTTTCGAGTTTGGAGACAAGGCTCAAGATACCGCGGCTTATGCTTAGTAGGAGAATCGTTGCTTGAATTCTAATGGGATTATTTTTTTGACACATCCATCTGCTACCACAGACTATATGATCTGGATGGACCATCACTATAATACCGTGGTCTCACAATTTGTTGAGATATCTATGGCTGAGGCTCTCTCTTCGTCAGCGGAAAATGTTCCACCTATCTCAAATTATATCTCTACTTTCATGGAGAAGAAGTTCGCTTGGATCTTCTTCTGCCTAGAGGCTCTAGATTATGTGCAATCTCTATGTTCATCCATTACTCTCTGATTGTCTAAGACCAGATGCTTTCGATCGGTTTGATTGTATTTTTCTTTTTGTTGTACTTGAAACATTACTACTTCTACCTAGTATTTAGTGTATAAAGTTTTTTTAGCATTGCTTAGTTATTTAAATTTGTCTTATTCATCTTATTTAAATGCTTAGATGGTAGTTAATGTCTATTATTGTTGATGTCAAATTTTTGTTGACTCCAATGGTATGGTTAGGTCAACCTTAGATGAGTTAGAGAGGTCTGGAGTGGAGATCTTTGATCCATATAGCTTCAAATCTGTGGATAGGTCTCTAGCCGTGAAGGGGAGGGTCTGTATTGGAAAGAACCCAAAAACCTCTTGGGCCAAGAAATGGAAGACCAGAATGCCTTGTGATCCTTGGAAAGATGAACTAACATTTGAAATTGAGTTGTTTGGGGGAGATGAGCACCTAGAAACCTGCACAAATAACTTGCCGGGATGGTTCCGACATGTCCCTTCCGGCGTGAGAATCAACATACGGGGAAAGATTTTATCAAGTAATTGTTGAGAAGAGTGACCAAAGTTATCTACCTTTGGGTAATTATATGCCCTACTTTTTATAGGCAAGGAGTGGATTTGTTTAGGGGCTTAAGCACGGATTAGTGTTCTCCTCAAAATCACATCGATGTCTTAACTTGGGTTGTAGCCAATGGGAGGATGCCAAGAGGCTATTTTCTTGACCATATTGGGGGATGTTTAATGATATTTTTGGTTAGGGAATAGAGCCATAATGATGTTTGAGGATATTTTCGGATATTTAAGAGATATTTTAGGATATTTAGGAGATATTTGTTGATAGGGAATTGAGCCAACTTATAAACTGAAGAAGACACAACCCTGTCGTGGCCTTGATGAAGAGCCTGATCTATGCCCTTCTTGGATAACCGGGGATGGGAAGGGGAAGTATATGGAGCTTTCCACTATGCCATTCTCTGATTGCTGGAGACAGGAAGGGGAGCTTTGCTTGTAGAGCTACAAGGGGTAGATTTACGAGATGAGTGACACTGCAACGGAGAACTTCGAGATGGGAAATTCTTTCCCATCCCAGGGATGGATTGTCGACTCTTCCTGGAGAGTGTTGAGGCTTTTAAGGGATCATTGAAGTGAATGGGGATATTTTCCTACTCGGTGTAATTTCTATACTTAGTCTCCAGGGTGATTTGACCTTCGTGGGGAATTGTGGACACTTGGTGATTTTTAATTGGTTGTGTTGGAGTGACCATTTTTACACTCAACAGTTGTCCCTCAATCTCTAGTGTTGAGAAAAAAAACTTGAAAGATTGGCGACCCAATCATGAACCTTTTCCAAAGTTTTGCTGCTTTAAACAAAGCTTTTTGAGGTATTAGTGACATATTTTGGCCTTTAAGGGGTGTTTTAAGAGGGTCAACCCTTCTTTCCGAGAAGGGGATGCATGATTCCGGGATGGGAATAGTCAGCCCAAGGATGGGAAGGAAGGCCTAGGAATATAAATGAGTAGCCCAAGAAGAGCAACAAATGACCCACCCTAGATTAACGATAAAACTGGGAACAGTCACGCATGTATCCCATCGTGTCTGTGCCCCTTCCTTGGTGCCTCTTTAATGTGCCTAGATATACTGCCTGCCCAACCATCGGGAAGAGGACGCGTGGCTGCACGGCCTCTAAATGAGGCACCATTCCCAGGTTCCTTTATGGTATCGTCAGGCATGATGATTGGAGTGGACAAGCTCCCTCTGATATAAAGGAGGCCCCTTGAACCCGTTTTTCACATTTTCATGGCTCTTGGAGCACCACTATTCTTGGCAGGTAACCTCGTCATCTTCAAAATGTCTTCTTCTCCTTCTTCTGTGTCGGCGTCAAGGTATGCCACCTCTGGGAAGGCCCTAACTATCTCTCATATTCCATAGATAGATCATCGCTTAGCCTTTCCTCTCTGCCTAGAGGAACATGCAGGGTCTTAAGGCAGTGCGGAGCCCTCCGAATGTCCTGATGGAAGCGATGGTGTTGGGTCTAACAGTGCCCCTACCATGGAGGCGACTCCATGCCTGGAGGTTAAGGCCGAATCATGGGATGAGGCCATTCCGTGAGAGAATCCCATCTGCCGGATTATAACAATGATGATGAAAAAGAAAATTCGGGACGCCCGATGCAAATATTCCATCCCAGAAGGGGTAGAGACTCATTTCCCTCGTCCTGAGAATAGGGATTTCACCTCTCCGGAGGATTTCATTAGGGTATACATGGAGCATTTACATGGAGGTCTCCGATTTTAGATCCATCCTTGGGTTCGGACCTAATGCGCGGCGTATAAGATATGTCCATCACAACTTGCTCCCAATTGTATTTGGGCCTTTATGGCTTCGTTTATTATTTTCAAGGCTGAGGGACTAGAGCCATGCTTAGATTTGTTTAAGTCTCTCTTTTTCCCAAATCCATGCCCTCCAAGAAGGGGTGGTGTTATGTTGCTTCTCGAAGGCAGTTTATCTCTAGTATTAAGGAATCAGTGAAGAACTAGAAGCCCTAATATTTCTTTTTGGGAGGAACAGGATGGGAGTTCGGTCCTAATGACAAATGAGTAAACCTCATTCCAAAGGAATGGGGTACTATAGGTGATAATGTCTTCATTTGTGGGTGATTGGTGGCGTGTAATTAACGCACACCATGTTTACTGCAAGTGTACTGGTTAAGTTTTATTATATATAAGAAGAGTTGGGGTATCGTGTCCATAAGGATTGGTTGAGATTAATATCGAGTACCGCGATTATCATAACTTAATTTTATCTAGGCAGTACAAATGTGTTTATAATTAAATAATACTAATACTAAGTTAATTAATCTAATTAAACTATAATACTATATTGAGATGTTTAGGGAAAAGATTGCCTAGGGATTAAATTTGTTTACAAAAATGTGTTTTGTCTTGTTTTGTTTACAATAACGGCGTTCGACCTATCCGACAATCTCTGTATCGTAAACTCACTAGCCACCTCTCCCGAGTGTAAGACGAGTGAATATGCAACTTCGCGTCAACACATAAGTCCCCTTCAACATCTTAACGAATCTAGGTCACATGAGTCTCGCCCCAACATCATTGACTGCACACTTTCCAACTCTCTCCCGGGTTATTGGATCCTGGCGTTCTGTTTACCCTAGTCCGAATTCGGGGTTACCTCTCTCAAATGTCAAACCTAGATTTCTCACTATATCTAAACAAGCATATAATCATAACAAACCGATAAACACAATCAAAATAGCGAAGAACAATTATTAACGAAACACAAACTCAAACAAACGACATTTTCATAAATTATATTAATCCCTCGACAAAATCCGTTTAGCTCATGACCATAACCGTTTATCCAATGTAAAATGAGATAAATATTCTCAACAACCTACCAAAGTTAATAAAATAAATAAGAAACAAAAGAATCATACCCATAGTCCAAAGATTTGCCTCTAAAAACTCTTCGAGATCGCTTCTCCTTCTTCGCAACGTGTTCTTCTCCTTCGAAATTGATGAGCACTCCCCAAAACCTCTCAACCTAAGCTATCTAATGTATAAATAGAGTTATTACCAAATTAAGAGAATAGGAGAAGAAATAGGGAACAAAAAAATATCTAAAAAATATCCTAAATCTGGTGCAAAGTGACCGCCGTGGCGATAGGTATGTCGGTTTGATCTTCGCCACAACAATGGAAGCAGCGGTGGAAACAGAGACCTCTTTGTTGTTTTACCATCGTGATGGTGGATCTCACCACTACCGCAGTGGTCTATCAACAACAAAATACCTTCTCTGCATATTGACCACCGCAGCAGTGGTCTAGACGCCGTGGCGGTGGGCTGCTTTTTAAAATATTGCCTCTATGCTTGGTTTTCCACCGTTCTTCCATTGTTCTTAATCCGTTTTGATCATTTATGAACCATTTTCATGCCTTTTCACCCAATGCACCTGATTTATACAAAAATACATAAAAATGTAATAAAACGTAATAAACGTACTTGAAAACTAACAACGTTTAGTTCGAAAATAGATAAGTAGATCACACCCATTAGTGATTCACTGATTGCGCAATCCTTTTTTAATATTTTGACTATTTTTTTCCTTTCTTTCTATTTTGTTTCTTGGAACAGTCCCAAAAAAGGTGAGTGGAAAGAGGGTTTGAGCAAGTGCGTTGATTAAACAACAAAGAAGAGTTGTGTGAGAGACGGAATATAAAAATACCAATGAGCTACTAGATTCGACATAGTATTTTTGTTGCTTCTACGGAGCTCTGGGTCTACCAGTACCAAATATCTAAAAGAACACTAAGAACGGTAAGGTTCCACCTTTGCCGGAGTTGTCGATTTTTTTAATCTTTTATCACTTTCCTCGCTTTCGACTCAATCAACTTTCTCTGCTTTCTTGGAAAATATGGACAAGATAGTGTTAAACAGGCTATTAAGGGAGAGGGCTACAAAGGTCGCGATCGAGAAGAGAAAACCCTCTCATCCTCAGGCAAAAGTTCTCCAGGTGGGAACTGCCAAGAAAAGAAAAGAAACTGATAATATCAGCTTTGTTGGAAAGGCCCCTGTAGGGGCAGAGAACGTACCAAGAAGAATAACCAGGAGAGAGTAGCAATGGCGAAAGGTCGAAGCTGGCGCTGAGAAGGAGACACTGCTGCAACCTAAACAGGCCCCTACACCCTCTTCCAAGAAGGGCAGTGCTAGACCGAGTCAGGAGAGAGGAAATATGAAAGTCGGGCAGTTAGTAGCTGAAGGAACAAAGAAGGTAAGGGTTGAGGAGGCTTCTAGAGCCCCCTAGTCAAGCAAAGTCCTAACTTCAGAACCATCTTCGGTCCCAGAGACAAGCCTTTTTCTTGAGCAAGGAGCCCTTGAGCACCCAAAGATGTTGTCCACCTATATTAGCCACATCATTCCTCCTAGAAACAAAGAATAAATAAATGTCGAGACAAACGCCGAGACCCTCGCCAAGCTGTAGAGAGACACAATGTTGGTAAGATTAATACCAAGAGTTATTTGGACCTTTTAGCCCAATTTGTTCTTAGGTAGCGTGTACGATGAGCGTTTGTTACACGCTCGCGTATTGACTACTTACAATTGTATGAGGTCAAAGTTTTAGTATAATGTGATCTTTAAGATTGGGTATCGTATCCACAGGGATTAGTTGTCGTTATTATCAAGTACCGTAATTATCATGACCTAACTTTATCTAGGCTAAAAAGAATGATTTTAAATTAATTAATACTAATACTAATTTAATCTATACTAATTATACTAATACGCGATGGTTAGGAGATGGATTATCTAGGGATTAACATTATTTACTTAAACGCGTTTGATTTTGTTTAGTTTACAATAATGGTGTTCGACCTATTCGACAATCTCAATTCGTAAACTCTCTCGCCACCTCTCCTGATTGTAAGACAATGGAATACATGAATTTGTGTCAATGAAGAAGTCCCCCTCAACATCTTAACTACCCTAGGTCACGTGAGTCTCTCCCCAACGTCGTTGATTGCACACAATCCAACTCCCTCTTGGGTTATTGGACCGTTGCGTTGTGTTTACCCTATCGACAATCTCAGTTCGTAAACTTTCCCGCCACCTCTCCCGAGTTAAAGATGGGGGAATATGTGACTTCATGTCAATGAAGAAGTCCCCCTGAATGTATTAACGACCTTAGGTCACATGAGTCTTTTCCCAACGTCATCGATTGCCCACAATCCAACTCCCTCCCGGGTTATTGGATCATCGCGTTGTGTTTACCCTAGTCTGAATCCGGGGTTACCTATTCCAAGTGTCAAACTGCAAATTCTCAATATATCTATCGAAGCATAATAAATAAACAATACTATAAACACAATCAAAATAGCTAAGAACAATCATTAAAGGAACACAACTCAAACAAAACTACGTTTTTATAAATAATTTTAATCCCATAGATAATCCATGTTTAACTCATGGTTATAACCGTTTATACATTGAAATTTAGCTAAACATGCTTAAACAAATATAGAAGTTAAGAAATAAAAGGAAAAAATGATGAACTTAGTCGTAGTCCGAAGATTAGCTGCTAAAATCGTCCACCGATCGCTTCTCCTTCTCTGTGTGCTAATCTTCTCCTTTGGATTTATTTGAGTACTCCCCATACTTTATCTCTATTCTAAACTAAGCTCTAAGGGCTCTAATGGCCAGAGAGAGGAATAGGAAAGGAGAGGGGTTTAAATAGGCAAAATATCTAAAAAAATATCTAAATCTGTGCAGAGGTCACCGCCGCGGCGGTAGAGTATGTCGGTTAAGTGATCGCCGTAGCGGTGGAGACAGCAGTGGAGTTAGTGACCATCTTGTAGTTTCACCACCACGGCGGTGGATGTCCAACAAGAATTGGCCCTCTCCGCATTTTCATCGCCGCGACGGAGGTCTGACGCCACGATAGTGGGCTTCTTTTCAGAATATTGCCTCCTTACTCGTTTTTTCCACCATTCTTCGACCGTTCTTGGTTCGATCTAATCATTTTATACTCCGTTTTCTTACTTTTTCATGTCATACACCTGATTTATACAAAAAGAATAAAAACTAATTAAAACGTAATAAAATACTATAAAAAAAATATTCTAAAACTAACAAAATCGGTTTGAAAATATATAGGTAGATCATACCTATCACAGAGACATAACCCATTTGTCTTTCTTATGCCCCGCATGTGCTATCCAGGAATTTCTCCTTGTTTGGATGCCTCACTACTGCTTTTGAGAGGGAGTAGAAACTCGAAAAAAAATGTATAATCCTCAAAGAAGAACATAGATAGCATGTGAACTGAGCAAAACAATTCCACGAGATGAGCAAAATAATGATGGCCAATGAGAAAAACGGAAAGGAGGAGTTGAAGAAGGTAACCGAGAAGAATGCACAACCAACTGTGGAGAAGGCAAAGTGGTATGAGGAGAAAATAACCATCGAATCCTATTATAGTTGGCTCGTGGCCGACCGCACTGTCGTTAGGGAGAGAATGGAGGAAATACAGAAGGAGCACGATGTCGACATTGAAAAATCTAAGGAAAGTACTATAGAATAATGGAAGAAATCCTCTACCTTTACCGACATCAAGATGCTTATCGCTGCAGAGATGGTGGAAAGTGGACACAGGTACACGATCCGTAATTTTCATCGCCAATATCTAGACTTCTTGATGGATGCCATTGGTATGGATTATTCTAATGCTGAAGAAGGTGTTGGCCCCGAGACGGGGAATGTTGTAATTAGAGAAGAAAGTGGAGATGCCGTGATGGAAAAAGTTGATACCGAAATTGGAGATACCGGAGCTGACCAGGAAAATGTTGAAATCGAGATAGAGGCAGTAAACACCAGCCTAAACAAAATAGAATACCATACCATGGAACATTGAGGCCGAGCATGATGAACCCCAACTGGTGAAGGCAAAGTTGATCCATCCCCTATCGGCAAGGAACAAACTTCAATCCCAACCCCTTTATCTTGAATCAACCAAAAACTTTAACGTGTCTTTTTTTTTTTTTTGAATGCATTTTGGCGCCCTAGCCTCCCTTGCCTTGAAAAGGGCCTTTTTTGTTATGGGCTTTCGGATCCCTTGGGGATTAATAGATGGAAATAACTTATCTACTTTTAAACTGAATTTGTTTGTTTTTTAGCGTATTAGTTATATTTAATTTCGTTTTAGTTTGTTTTAGTGTAAAACAGGTGAAATGACGAAAAGAAGTGATAAACGGTGGAGAAACGGTGAACAAAACGTGAAGAACAAGGTTTTAGTGCATAAAGACCACTGCCTAGGCGGAGAAGCAACAGAGTGTTGGATTGTTGAACTACCACCTAGGCAAAGAAACCATCGCCTAGGCGAAAATCAGTCAGAACCTTAACCGACTGAACCACTGCCTAGGCGGTGACACTTTGTGAGAAATATCTAATTTTAGATATTTTGAAGATATTTTTCAAACCTTTACTTTAACCCCTTTCTTCCCCATTTTTGTCTTATGCCCTATTATGTTTGGAGAGCCATTTTCACCTTAGATAGGATTAGATAATTTAGGAGTAGAAGAGATTAGTATTAGGAAGTGATTTTTGGCTAATTCTTGAAGAGCTAAAAGAGAAAGTTCATCAATGCAGAAGAGGAAGCTAGAGAGGATTGTTCTTTGGCGAACGTGGACTACTCCACTTTAAGATTTAGCTTTTCTTTCCTTGTTTCCATCTTTATACTTAATGTTTCTTATTGGTGATGATGATCTCCTCTTGGTTTAATATTATAATGGCTAAGATCATGTTAGATTAAGTCAATTTTAGCTAGGGTTAGATGTAATTCATGTAAATATCTTTTTGGTTGAATATAAGTTCTTTTAATGGTTTGTTATCCAATTCCAATTGTGTTTACCATTATTTCACGTTTATTATGCTTGTTACGATAAGCTGAAAATACGGGGTTTGACACTCGGGAGAGGTAACGCCGGATTCGGACTAGGGTTAAACACAATGCGATGATCCAATAACCCGAGAGGGAGTTGGATAGTGTTCAATCCATGAGGTGGGGTCAAGACTCACGTGGCTATGTGTTCGGAAAGGCGTTCGAATGGGACTTCGGCGTGAACGCAAAATCATGTATTTGCTCGCTTTTCACTCGGAAGAGGGAGCGAGTGAGTTATAGATACCAAGATTGTTGGATATGATAATAACCATTATTGATAACTAAACTAATCCAAATAGGTACTAAGTGAATAAAATTGATCCCTAGTTAATTAGTGCAATTAGACTTAATCCTTAGGAGTAGTTTTAATTAGTTTAATTCAAATATTAATTGAATCATCCGGATAATATGAGACTATGTAAATTGCGGTAATCAATTATTCACACTTTTCCTGTGGGAACGATGTTCGATCTTCAAAGATCCACTATATTAAAAATTAGACATCATATACTTGAGAGAGTAAGTAGCAGCGTATTTCACGCGCTGCCAGGGATGTAATGAATATTGAATGAATGAATGACTATTTCCTTACTTCTTCCCAGAAGATTATGAACACGTGTGATTTTTTCCATAATCTTCCTTACTGCTTTTGAATTTAGGAATGCATGCCTTTGAATTTCTTGTTCTTGTGTATCCTTCGAGAGTTACTTACTTAGAAGTAGAAATGGTTCCTTTTCACGGTGGTACAGTTTTACTCCCATTCTTATCATGTAAACACCGAGATGAAGAGATACCTGAACTTAGGAAATTATTAGCATATGGGGCCCCCTTCTAAGCCAATTGGGCATCTTTTTGACTATCTTCCTGATCTTAGAAACACCCAGCACTAGGCGGATAATCCGTAATACTTGTGTAATTTTTGCTTGAAAAAATTCAAGTCTCTGCCACTTGGTTATATGCCTCTTCTCGGATGAGAGATCGAGAAGAAACCATGTCCCCCTTCTCGAACTAAATTACCGAGAGGAGATTATGCCTCCCCTTCTTTAAAAAAGCACTTTTTCATGTTGTTTCACCATATCCATACCTTTCGTGCCCCCACCCTAGCATCCGAGCGAAGCTCGGGTGGTAGGTTACAAGCCTAGGGGTGGTACCTGTATGGAATTTGGCCCTCGCAGTCTTTAGGAGGATGGCCTTAGGTCGGCCCCCTATGGTCAGTTACAAGTGGGTTCTCCTTATTGGGGCTTATCCCTGAGCCTATTCAGGTTATCCCAAAAATAAATTCTTGGGGCATCCTTCCTTTGTGGATTAGATTGACTGTCAGGGGTGAGATGCTTACTTGTAGATCCTCTGACCTGATCAGTGCAACATCGTTAGAGGATGATAGCTATCAGTCCCTAGGACAACACTATCGACCTGTGGAGAGTGTCTAGTTACACCCCTGACATAGTGCGTCGGGATGGGTTTCTTTATAAAGATTATCCATAACGTAGAGCATCACGATACCGTGCATTGTTAACAAGGAGCTGGGGGCGGCACATCCTCGTCTAAGAAGGGACAGAGGGTCGTTTATCCCGACATATACGTAGTTTGGAGATTTGTAGGGAGGGTCGCACATCCCAATTCGAGATGGGATGAGGTCTGCACTTCACTACCATCGAAAATTTTTTAAGAATGGAGTAATGGTGGACCAAAAGTTTGTTTCCATTCAATAATAAGTTCTTTACATGCTTCAAAAAGTAAAAAACTTTACAAGTCCACCAAAGCATCCTCCCCTAGGTAATTGCATTTCAAATGCTCTACATTCCAAGGGTGCCTTAGGGGGACACATTTTTTTGTTTCCAATTCATAAGTGCCTTGATGGGCAACACAGGTGACACGATATTATCCTTCCCATGAGGGGGAAAATTTTTCTATGTTTGAATCCTTGGTAGCTAGGGTTACTTTCCGGAGGACAAGTTCTCCAACGTCGAATGATCTATTACGGACCCTTCGATTGTAATACCTGGCTATGGTTTGTTGGTAAGCTGCTTGTTGAACATGGGAATATTCCCATTTTACTTCTAGAAGATCAAGATTAAGGGCTAAGGAGGCATCATTTGCATCTAAGATGAAGATCATTATCGTCTGGGAAGAGGACACGCTGATCTATCAGGGATCACTGCTTCGAATCTGAAAGTTATTACAAAAGGGGTTTCCCTTGTGGGGGTCCTTGCGGTAGTATGGTATGGCTAGAGAACGGGGAAAATGTTTTCAACCCATCTTCCTTTTGATTTGTCTAATCTGGTCTTGAGTCCATGAAGAATTGTGCGGTTGATAACTTCCTCTTCGGCCTTGGCTTGACGATGCCGTGGAGATACGAATTGCGTTTAAATCCCTAACCCAATACAGAATTCTGTGAAGAAATCATTGCACAAATTGTTTCGCATTATAGGAGACGATGACCCTAGGTATTCCAAAGCGGTACACAACATTTACCCATACAAAATCCCTGATTCTTTCCTTGGTGATTCACACAAGTGGCTTAGCTTCTACCCATTTCATGAAATAGTTAATTGTGACAACGAGAAATCTTTTTTGCCTAGTCCCTTAAGGAAATAGTCTGATAGGATCAATGACCCATTGAGAAAAAGGCCAAGGACTTGTCATGGGGACAATGATAGTTGGAGGTAGTTGGGGATGGATGGTAAACCTCTAACATTTATCACACTTTTTGACGAATTGCATGCAATCCTTGTACATGTGCAGCATGAAGTATCCATGGCTAATAAGCTTGTGAACCTTAGACATTCCTCTTGAGTGGTTGCCACACATCCCTTCATGGATTTCGCTCATCACATAGTTAGACTCTTTCGGTCTCAAACAACAGGAGTATGGGCCCGAGGAAGATTATCAATAGAATACCCCATCAATGATGGTATACCTTAATTCCCTATAGTATATTCTCCTGGCATCTGGTCGGTGAGAGGGTAGTATTTCATTTAAGATGTACTCTCTTATCGGGTCTATCCAAGTTGGTGCATTGGAGAGAGTGCACATGGTGGTTACCTGATCAGAAATTGTTGTGCTTGGATCCTCCAAATATTTAATGGGAACACTCCTCTTTATGGTGAATTCTACAACGGAGGCCAAGTTGGCTTAAGCATCGGCGTGTTGATTATCTTCTCGGGGGATTTGCCGAACTTGTATTTTTTTTAAGTTTTCCATAAGCGCCTTTACCCTTCCATGGTAAGCGGTCATACTTGGGTCCTTAGCCACGTATTAACCGTTTACTTGGTTTACGAAAAGTTGAGAATCACAAAAAACTTGTAGACTTTGGACATTGAATTCTCTTGCCAACATGAGGCCGGTAAAGAGGGCTTTGTATTCTACTTCGTTGTTGGTGGCCCTAAATCTAATCTGAGCACGTATTCAATTTCTTCTCAGTCCGGAGCTACCAGGACCATTCCATCCCTACATCCTCCTATATTAGAGGGATTGTCTATAAACAACTTCCATTTGTCTAAACTAAGATCGTCACTTGCTTTGATATGGGAAGGGGGCCCTTCTGGGACCGATGCCTCTATAAGACCGAGATGGGTGTTGTGCCGGGCAGGGTCATGCTCTTCCTGGATGGGCTCTTCTTGGAAGGTCATCTCAGCGATAAAGTTGGTCAAGACCTACCCTTTAATGGCTGTCCTAGGCCGATATTCAATGTGGAACTGGCCAAGCTCAAGGTTGTACTTCATGAGCCGGCCAAAAATGTCAGGTAAGTAAAAAATCTTCCACAAAGGTTGATTAGCCAATATGATGATCACATGGGCTTTGAAATATTGCCTCAATTTTCTTGATGCGATAAAAATGGCATAATCCAACTTCTCAAATCTTTGATATCTCGTCTCGGCATCGATTAACACTCGACTAGCATAATACACGGGTATCTATATCCTAACCTGTTCTCATATCAGTGTTGTGCTGACTGCAGTATCTGAGGCAACAATGTATATGAATAATTCTTCTCCGTTCTTGGGGGTACTTAGCAGCTACGCCGAGCAAAGGTACGTCTTAAGCCCTTGGAAGGCGGCCTCATACTCTACTGTCCACTCGAATGTCTTGTTGCCCCTCAAAACCTTGAAGAAGGGGATGCATTTTTCAGAAGATCTTGAGATGAAGCGGTTCAAGGCGGCCAGCCTCCCACTAAGCATTTGAATTTTCTTCTTCATCCGTAGAAAGACCATTCTGAGAATGGAAATAAGTTGATTCGGATTGGCATCAATACCCCGCCAGGACACCATGTAGCCTAAAAACTTTCCTGCTAAAACCCGAAGATACTCTTGGTGGGGTTTAAATTCATGCGATGAATTTGTAGCTTGTTGAAATAATTTTGGAGATGGCCAATGTGATCACGTGTTTTGGCACTCTTTACCATCATGTCATCAATGTAAACTTCCTTTGTCGAGTCAATATCTTCCCTGAACATCTTGTTGACGAGCCTTTGGTAGGTAGCCCCAGCGTTGCGCACACCGAAGGGCATAACCTTATAACAGTAGGTGCCTTTGTCCATGATAAACGAGGTCTTTCCTTTGTTGGGAGGAAACATGGGAATTTGATTGTATTCAGCGTAAGCATCTAGGAAATTCAAGAGTTCGTGCCCCGTCGTAGCATCTATAACCAAGTCTATTCGTGGTAAAGGGAAGAAATCTTTGGGGCATGCCTTATTAAGGTCCTTAAAGTCCACGGAATAATTCCATTTATTTCTGGCCTTAGGCACGAGGACGACATTAGATAGCGAATCAGGGAATTCCCCCTCTTCCACCATGATAGATTTCACTAACTTATTTATTTCTTATTCAATGAGCTTTTGGCGCACTGGGTGGAATTTCTTTTTCTATTGCCTCACAGGGGGATGGTGAGTATTAGTATGGATATGGTACATGGAGACACTTGGATCGATCCCAGGGAGGTCGTTGTGGGACCAAGCAAACACATCGTAATTTTTTCTAAGAAGATCGATTAACTCTCCTTGTTGCGCCGTGCTGAGTTTGGCACCAATTCGGACAGTTCTCTCCCCAATAGTGGGGTGAATGGGTTGTTCTATAAGGTCTTTATGAGACCGTGGACAGGGTTCCTCATCTCAGGGATCATCAATAGGCACGATTTCGGGATTAGACAAGGTCATGAGTTTAACTTCATTATTCCTGGTCCCGGTCGTTAACTACTATTTCTTTTTCTTGAGTGCCCGTCTTGCACAAGACCTAGCGGATTCTTAGTCCCCCCCTCACCTCCTCCACCTTCTTTCTATTAGAAACTTCATAGATTGATGGTAATGGGAAGATACGACTTTTAATGCTGCCAAGGTAGGTCACCTAACGATTGCATTGTAAGGAGAAGGTCGGTCCACGACAAGGAATTTAACCCAAACCGTGGCCGAGGTGGGCACAATACCAACAATGAAAGAAAGGGAGGCCCAACCCATGGAATTCACCACCTTCTTACCAAATCTGACAATTAGGGAGGTAGTAGTTCTCTCAGAGCTTGAACTCACATTCATTTTTTCGAAAGCATACTTGAAGACGATATCTATGGAATTTTCTCCATCAATCAGAATTCGCCTAACTTTATAGTGGTTGATTAGGGCTGAGATCACCAAGGCATCGTCATGAAGGTTATGAACCCTTCAGAGGTAAATTTCATTGAAGGAGATGATGTTGTGCGAGGAAACATCAATTGTACTCACCTCGTACACGTCCTTGTGAGCTTTTCTCTTTGCTTTACTCTAGTATCTCTTCTGGGAAAAGAAAGTCTCCCCTCCAACATTGAGGCCACATCAATCACATGGATTTCACCATCTATACACATCTCATCATCAAATTCCTCAATTTCTCATCTCAGTGGGGGCTGGCCACAGTTTTTCCTTCTCGGCTGATCCCTGTGTTCAACTCGGCGACTGCCCTCTCCGAGGCTTGTATTCTCTTTACGGACGTAGTGACCAGGGTATCTCATTTTTATGAGAGCCTCGACCTCTTTTCAGAGCTAGAATCATTCATCGGTCGAGTGTCCATGGTCACGGTAGAACTCACAATATTTGGAAACAACCTTCCCCACAGGCCTTCCTTTAGGTGAAGGAGCTGGTGGGAAAAATCCTCTTCCTGAATTTTAGGCAAAAATTGTTGTTATGGATACAGTAAGAGGTGTTAGCCCTGGGTACTTCCTTGGGGTGGAGGAATTCTCCGATCCTCGGGACGAGGTCCTAATCGTCCCTCTGCCTGCAGCCTTCGTGACCCTTGTACCTAGTTTGATCCTTCCTCTGCTTAGCCCTTTTGTTATTCATTCCTTTCGCGTTCTTGCTTCATAGCATCTTTGAGGTCGGCTTCATAGAAACTTGTTCCCCAAGCAAAGGCAACAACTAGATTTGGTGCGGGATAGGAGCATAGATTGTAAGACAATCTCCAATGCCTCAGTTTATCAATAAAGGCATTCAGAGCCACAACATCCAGAATGTTACCATAGCTAAAACTTTCCCTGTGGCATCCAGCAACAAAATCATTCAAAGTTTCGACGATCTCTTGTTAGAGAGAAAGAAGGTGAGTTGTTGTTTTGGGTCTTCTCCGAGAATAGTCGAATTGAGCCAAGAAAAGTTGTTCTAATTGGGTGAACGTGGAGATTGAAGCTAGTTGCAACTTACAAAACCAGGTGCTAGCCATCCCAGTGAGTGTGAGAGGAAATGATATGTACCGTACTACCATGGAAGCTGTATGTATATCCATGAATGCAATGAAAATAGAGAGGTGATCGATGGGGTCGGTAGTCCCATCGTAGGGGGATATTTTTGGACTAGGGAATCAGTAGGGGACCACCTCAAATACTATATCATCAACAAAAGGGGATCTCACACTTAAAGGGAGTCCAGCAGGCCCCTAGGGACCCGTATTTGCATAAGTGTTGCCTCTATCTACGCGACGCGTCTCTCCAATGCTGTTTCTCCCCAGGGCGGTATTTCCATGTGGCTTGAAGATGCTCTTGATCCCTACCTTTCGACGAGAGGGGAGTGAGAGTTAACTTCCTAAGCAAGGCGAAATCTACGATAAGAACGGGTGACATGGCTATGAGTTCTTTCTGGTTGGTGATCACGGTGACCCTCCGTCTAGCGAGCCCATAAAGGCAAAGATGTAGAATCAGAAATAACTGGCGGGTTTAGATTCTGTTCCCTAACTGGTTTTTCACACGGGCGGGGTTATTCTCTCGAGAGGTGTTATTTAGAATGGATGACGTGGTCTGATTCCTGGTGTGGATCCTCACCCCCTGTATACCAGGGAATCGGTCCCCCTTGGTTATGGGCTGGTGGCAAGTGGTGTTCGTCTCACCCTTTATTCAGGAGAATTGGTCCTTGCTAAGCCAGGGCCGACAACAAGTGAGAGAGAATGATGTCGAGACAAGTTCTGAAATAATTGATGTTCAAAGTTATCAAGTCGTACCATATCCACAATTCCTGTAGTTGATCCAATGTTGACTCCTGCTGGTAGAGCTGACGAGCCTACTTAGTTAATGAAAGTGTAAACCCTTATTCTTCCGAGATAGGGATAATAATCCTCGCATCCAGCTTGGGGGTCCTTGACATATCTCTAGTCAGGTTGCTTGCTATCCATCGTGCTGTTAGGGTCTCTTGGTCACAAAGACTGACCAGACCTTGTAATCATCTATCCCTTAGCTAAGACGGGAGCAGATGATCGGATGGAGGCTTTTAGTAGCGTTTCCCACAGACGGTGCCAAACTATTGATGTCAAATTTTATTTACTCCAACAGTATGGTTCGATCAGCCTAAGATGAATTAGAGAGGTCTGGAGTGCAGATCTTTAATTCGTGTAGCTTCAAATATGTGGAGAGGTCTCTAGCCAGGAAGAGGAGGGTCTGTATTGGAAAGAACCCAAAAAACTCATGGGCTTCGAAAGGGAGGACCAAAACACGTTGTGATCCTTGGAAAGATGAACCAGCGCTTGAAATTAAGTAGTTTTGGGAAGATTAGCACCTAGAAACCTACGAAAAAGGCTTACTAGGATGGTCTCAACGTGTCCCCTCCGGTATGAGAATCAGCGTACGGGGGAAAACATTTATAGAGTAATTGCCGAGAAGAGTGAGCAAAGTTCATCTATCTTTGGGCAATTGTTTGCCCTCCCTTTTATAGGCAAGGAGTGGATTTGTTTAGGGGCTTTAGCATGGATTAGTGTCTCCTCAAAATCATATCAATCTGTCAACTTAGCTTGTAGCCAATGGGAGGATGCCAAAAGGCTCTTGTCTTGACCATATTGGCAGATGTGTAGTGATATTTTCAACTGGGAAAGAGAGCCATGATGATGTTTGGAGATATTTTGGGATATTTAGGAGATATTTGTAAATGGGAAATTGAGTAAAACTATAAACTGAGGAAGACACAACTCTTCCGTTGCCTGGATGAAGAGCCTTATCTCCAATCGTCCCGGATAACTGGGGACGGGAAGGGGAAGTATATGGAGCTTTCTACCTTACCATTCTCAGATAGATGGAGACAGGAAGGGGGGCTTTTCCTGAAGAGATATAAGGGATGGATTTACGAGGTGAGTGACGCTGCGACAGAGAACTCCGAGATGAGGAAGGGTTCCCCATCCCAGTTATGGATGGTTGGCTCTTCTTGGAGAGTGTTGAGGCTTTTAGGGACGGTTGGAGTGAGTGGGGATATTTCTTTGCTTGGTGAAATTTCCTTACTTAGTCTTCGAGGTGATTTAACCTTTGTGAGGAGTTGTGGACACGTAACAATTTTTAATTTGTTGCATTAGAGTGACCATCTTTACAGTCATCAATTATGTATTTTTTTTATTCAAATTTTTTTCGAGTTAGGTTAAATATCCTTTGGCGTTAGCCATCCTAAAATAGCTTCCACTATATCGAAAAAGTGGGGAAAATGGTCACTGGCATTTGCTTGGGCTTTCTTCCGGGCTCAAGAATCTTCATAATGGGAACGCCTATCTTTTTTCAGATAACATAAATTTTGCTTCCTTATTATGCTTTCCTCCTTCTAGTACTTGTGCCTTAATTTATCCAGTTTTTCCAATCCTAGTGGTAGCAAATAATATTAAGTTGATTTCTATGCCTTTTTTTTTTCCTAGATTCCCTTAAGTTTAAATTTTAGTGTCTCATATTACTGTCCTTATCTCTCCCTTATATATCCCTCTTTATCCCTTACAGGATTATTTAACTAAAGTATGTTTTACTCTCTCTATTCTGGCATTCAAAAATTGTTTTGATATCATAACCTTTTACACCGGAAGTTTTTTGGAATATGGTAAGTATAATTTTAACAGGAATTTGGAACAATCACCATAAAAGTTTGTTATCCAGAATTGCCTAGTCCAAATAGCCTAGTCCAATTCCATCTAGTTTCAATATTTAAATTTACTAAGACTGTTATTTGGATTACCTAGGCCTTGTATGCTACATGAGGTTTTTTCAACAACTCTACTTCAGTTCTTTTGTCTTACACTAGGAGCAGACAGAATGGGCCTTCTCGAGATGACTCAAAAGAGGGAGAAAAGAAGTGATGGAGTAACAAGTAATAGTTAATGGCGACTAAAAAATGTTATTTTATCTTGGTAGGATTGAGAAAATTTGTATTTATTTTCTTCACACTAGCAAGTAGGGAGTCATACTTTCTTTATAATCCATGTAGCGAGCTTTGGGTAGTGATCCTGGTCCAATTGTCCCAAGTCAATAGGCGTTAAAACACCCCTACGACTTAATACTCGGTTGTATAGAGAGCGTGATTCACCCGACTACTTTCATGTGACCGCTAGTGTTTACAAACTTTTTGAGACCAGTGTTTATTTATTATTTTTCTTTCTATTAACATATACTTTCAAGATTTTACATTTTAGAGAATTAAAGTAATTTGAGTTAATCTTGAGGTCATCGTTGATTTTGCCTACTTAAGGAAAGCTAAAGAATGTGGGTTAGTTTATGATTCCGTTGAAGTTGATCATCTCATTCTAAATGAGATCTTCGATATGGTTCTGAAGAGAGTAGCACTAATCGGTATGATGGCCCATTCCTCTGTAATGATACTCGCAGAAGGCTTTCGGGTTGAACTGTGGAAAATGTGGGTTAGGTTAGTGGGCAGAAAAAGGTGTAAGTAGGTTATCTGTGAGGCATCGGTGGTATATTTGAGAGAGCGGAGTGGGAAGGGTAGTGAAGTTACCATGTTCCTGAGAGGCTAGATTATTGGTGAAGTGAGATGCAGGGGTAAAAAATCGACACTTGTGGTATGTGTCATACCCCACCCCGGATACCCGTCATGTGGGGCCAACATGACATAGACATGACACCGCCTAACTAACTAGCCAACCTCAATACGTCAATAACAAAATTGTAAATCTATACAACACATATAATAGTCCCATCTGATAGGGATACACTGTCCCGAATATAAATACAATCAAACAAATCCCCTGAACCTTATTTAGATTTCATTTCTGATATCTCGTCTCCAAAATTTTCCTCAAATGACTCCTTTGCGTGACCCTCATAACTCTATCTAGCGCCAGTAAGGGACCGACCGACTCCTCGCTATTTTACCTGCGAGTGTACTGCCTTCTTAGTAAAAATATTTTTAAAATAATAATTCATTCTAGAACATTTAAATGGATCAAGCGTGAGTATAGAAACAGTACCTAACTAGTAAAATTCTCCATAATATAAGCAGTGAAAATAAAGCAATAAATATAAGTTCCATTCCAACCCATCTAGTAAAATAATACCAATCACCATAATAAATAATAAATCACCCAATATAAGTAAAACATCACATCTCAAACCACCACTCCACCACAACACACACTGGCTAGCCATAGTGATCATTTTAACCTCACGATCGGGAGTTGCAGCGGTACCGTAACATCTGTAGGAATGCCTTCCTATGAAATATCCACACCCCTGTTGGGGAGAAATATAATACACACCCCTTACGGGGAGAACTATCCACATCCCATGGGAAGAATCCACACCCCTTATGGGGAGAAATATAATCCACACCCCTTTCGGGGAGAAACCACACCTCTTTCGAGAAGAACAACCATGGCATCGTCAAAATCAAATACAGCATCATCGAATCACAACTCAATAACTATTGTCTACTCAACATCGTCAAATCACCACGTCTATCTCTTTTCCTCAAAACCAACTTTTAAATCCAAAATCATATTTCACACTTTCTTTTAAAAAAAAGGCCTGATTTTATCAAAACCACTTTTTCACCCTTTATTTTTAGAAAACCAGGCATTTTTTGAAAAATAAATGTTTTCTATTCTCTTTTAAAAACACCATCTAATTTCACCAAATCCAACAAAAATTCATTTTCAACTTCTTTTCGAAAACTATCAAAATCTTCTGAAAATCCAGTTTACCAACTCACTCAAATCCTGCTTGATCCATGTCATTTATAAATTCATACAGTTTAAATAATCACATATTTCATCATATATATACATAGAAAAATAGTTTGGAAAGAAGACAGTACACTCACCTGGTTATCCGCATAGGGCCTAAATTAATATTTTATATAAAATATCCTAATCATGCAATGAAAGCCCTAAGTTTCGTAATTTCCCATCCCCACATTTTATCATGAAAAATTATTATTCGATTAATTTCGCTCTGTTAATCTTCATTGTACCGGTTATTAAGATTAACGATTATAAAAAAATTATTATGACAACAACAATTATTATTATGAATGCGAAAAATCTTAATGCTTAACAATTTAATTTAATCGATACTAATATCCGATGAAAATGTTACCTGTTCCGAATCGTTCACAAGCCGCTAGATAGATTTTGGGTTTGTATCAAGGTTGTTTGTGCAATTTTTCCTTGACTTCATTTTTCTTTCTTTTCTTTCTGTTTCTGGTTCAGTTTGCTCCCAGCCGCCGACGACCGATGATAACACACACTCCCTCACCACCAATCATCCTCTTCCGATCACACCCACACCCACAAAAGCGACATGCACACACACTCTCTCACCGAAGACACACCCCCCCACGGTCTGACCAAAAGAGAAATACCCATCACCTTCGCCGACGACACCCTCTCTCTCACTTGCTCTCATTCACCGCCGGCCAAACTAACCGACGGCAACACACACATACTAACCGGACGATTAGAACACACACACACACACACGTTTCGATCAAACCCACACACGCACAACAACACACACTATCAGCAAAAACAAAACACATACACACACCGCTGAACACACACACCCTCTTTCCTGATGAACGACCGACCACCGAACGGCACAACACCCACGATCCTCACACACACACACACACACCCAATCACAGACCCACAACTACACACACACATACCCACTGACGACCGTCGAAGGGACGACCAAAGAGACACACCCACTGTTGACAAAACAAAGTACCTATGATCGTCCACCTGTACAGACCACACGAATAGCACACACACATACACACTGCCAGCAAAATTCCTACACACGTATTCTCGCCAGATAAAATGGGAGAACACACATACAAGCAATAACCGAAACACACACACACACGTACACACAACCGAATGGCAACACTTACCATCGGTGACTCACGCTGATCACACCCACACAACTAATCACAGAAACCATACTCCGATCATGCACCCTTAAAATCGCCAAATCCACCGCACGCTGAAGAACCCACCTCCGATTCTCTCTCTCTCTCTAGATTTTCTAGATTTTTCTCTTCTAATATTTTTTTTTTTTTGAATTTCTTCTTTTTGAGATGCTTGATCACGATTTGCATGAGTGTATGTATGCATGAAAATGGTGGTTTAGGAATTGATCTCATCTTGCCACGTCGCCATTCCGCTTTCTCTCTGTTTCGGTTGAGTTCCCGGCAGACACACACAGATAAACATATATATATATATATATATATATATATATATATATATATATATGTTTAAAAAAAATCATTTGTTTTATTTACTCTTTCCTCCCCCAACTTCCTTTAAATTTGTACTTTAATCCAATTCATCTTTTAAGAGTTCCTAAAATTATAATTTCACCCCAAAAAGTTTTAATTCAAAAGTTAAATGCAAATTTTAGATTGAATGTTTTCTAATTTTGTAAATTGGCCCCACAAATTTTTAATTTGACCTTTAATTAACAAAATTTCACGCCGTAATTGTTTTTTAAATGCTTTAAAATGCAACTAAATTGACGTACGTATGAAATCAGGATCTTACACTATGCCCATTTTTTTAGTATTCCTCGACTGGCTTCTAGGCATAGACTGTCATGTTTCCTTAATGGTTTAACCTAGGCTGTTGATTTTATCCCACATTTTGGATAGTTATCCTTGGACTATGTCTTGTTTAGGGACTTCTTCTTTGGACTATTGATAAGCTAGTACTTTAGTCATCGGTTCCATGTTAGAGGTCCACTCATTTCCTAAGTCTTTTTTATTATTGGCGTTGCCGTTATCTTCATACTCTTCTTCCCCTTTGACGGCAGATTTCTCAACTTACTTCAATGGCTCCGAATAGGTTACCCAATAATATTTTTCACAGTTCCCCAACGTGATCCATTCTCCATGTGGGGGTTTAGGGTCATTACTCCAAACTCCTAGGTTACCAAAGTTAGTACAAGGCATCATTTCCTGCTATAAAGCCAGAGGATTTGTCTTCGTAGGTCCTTGGCAGAGATACAAGTTTTTGCTTAATTTTTTTTTAAAGCGGTATCGGGTTCTTATCATTGGAAGATAGTAATAGAATATTATGTTGCTACTTTTACTACAAGTGTACGGGTTAAGTTTTATAGAATAGTGAATAAGTAGGGTTGTTGTATCCACAGGGATTAGATTAAATTGTCATTAAGTACCGTGATTGTCATAACCGAATTTTATCTAGGCGACTCAAATTTAGATTTTTGTTTAAAGAAATAATACTAAGCTAAACTAATTAAACTAAAATACTAATAGTGACGTTAATGGGAATATAATGTCTAGGGATTAACTTTGTTCACTGAAACATGTTCGTTTCAATCACGTTCACATTAACGTTATTTAAACTATCCGACAATCTAGGTATCGAAAACTCACTCACTACCTCCCCTAAGTGTAAAGTGAATGAATATGTGACTTTGTGTCAATGCCAATGTCCCAATCTAGCATCTAACGACACTGATCAAATGAGTCTCGCCCCAACCTCACAGATTGCACACTTTCTAATACTCCCTCGAGTCAATAGATCATCACGTTGTGTATAAACCCTAGTACAAATTCGGGGTCACCTCTCCCGAGTGTTAAACCTCGATTTGTCAAACCAACCAATATATCATAACAAGAAAACATTGGAACTAATAATACAGTAAACACAATCGGATAAAAATAAACAACCATTAACAAAATATCGATTTATTCAAACAACGTTTTCATGGACTACATCAAACCCTAGACAGTATATGTTTAGCTACACATGGCCATAACCCTATATTCAACTATAAACAGGCTAAATAACATCAAATACCAACAAGCATTTAAGAAATAAAGATATAAACAAAGGAGAATAGCCATTATCTGAAGAATTAATGGTTCTACATTCAAGATTTCCACTTCAACTTGATTTCTCATCTACAAATAGATGATATATCCTTATTGGTATGCCTTAGAGCACTCAAGTGAGTCCTATAAATGTGCTTGGTGTGTTGGGGCAAGAGGGAATATGAAGAGGGATCGAAAAATATTTTAAAATATGCCAAAATATATTTACCAGGTGGTGTCGGACCTTTAGAGTGGTGGGATGTCGGTAGGCCACTGATCATTGACCGCTGCAGTGGTAGGAAGCAACGCTACAGTGGTAGAGATCATTGCTATAGTGGTAAAGCTCACCGTTGCAATGGTGGAGATCATAACTGCAGCGGTGAGGCTGAATTTTTGAAACTTAGCCTTTTTCATCTTTTCAATCGTTTCTCCATCCATGTCCTACCAATTTACTCGATTTTGGTTTGTTTTCACCCTCAAACACCTGATTTACATAAAAACAAGTAAAAACGAATTAAAACATATTAAAACAAAATAAGAACACTCGAAAACTATCAAAATTATCTTAGAAATAGATAGATAAAATCAACCTATCAAATATCCCCAAACTTAGAATTTTGGTAGTCCTCGAGCAAAATACCCATACAATAAATTAAACTACCACAACTAATTAATGAATTTAAATACTAAAAATGAAAAACACTGACGAACTAAAAATAACAACAATGTATGAGTTTTGAATTTCATCTATACGGCCAAAATATTTCCCTCATCGGCCCCCAATCATATCGATTTCAAGAGTAAAATGCACCATGTGGTGTTCTAGAATTTTAACATTCAATAATAGTAAGTGCCCTTCTAGATCTTGCTCAAGTGTGTGTGCGAAAACTCAATCATACAACCATCCACAGACCAGATTGAATGATTGGTAGGGGCATTTTTCGCACACCTACTTACGCTCGCAAGTATATGAGGTCTAAAGTTTTAATATAGTGGATCTTTGAATATCGGATATCGTTCCCACAGAGAAAAGTGTGAATAATTGAATTGAATACCGCAATTGACGTAGTCTCGTGTTATCCTGACGATGGAAAGCGTGAATTGAAATTAAACTAAGCTAAATTACAATTAGTGGGTTAATTCTAACTAGGTTGATTAATTAGGGATTGATTTCGTTTACTTAATACACAATTGATTTAGTTCGGTTAACAATAACGGAGTTTAGGTATCCGACAATCTCGGTTCAAAAACTCCTCTGCCACCTTTTCTGAGTGTAAGACGGGGGAATACGCGACTTCGTGTTGACAAAGAGGTCCCCCTAAATGTATTAACGACTCTAGGTCGCGTGAGTCATGACCCAACGTCATCGACTGCACACTAACTAATGCCCTCCCGAGTCGTTAAGTTGTAACGATGCGTTTACCCTAATCCAAATCCAGGGTTACCTCTCCCGAGTGTCAAACCCTAGATTCTCAAGTCCAATCCTAATACCGTTACAAGTATATTAAGATTGTCATCAAATGATAAACACAATCGAACTTAAAACAACAACCGTTAAAGAAACGTATATTAAACCAAATGAGTATTTACACAACTACACATTTCCCTAACTAATCTCTAAATTACACTAGCATGTTCTTAGCCAATACAACATAAATCAAGAGGAGATCATCATTACCAACTATAAATATTTAAATACAAAGATGAAAACAAGGGAAGAAAAGCCAAATCTCAAAGTGGAGTAGTCCACTTTCGCCAAAGAACGATCCTCCCAAGCTTCATCTTTTCCGTTGATGAACTTCCTCTTTTGGCCCTTCAAGGATTGGCTAAGAACACTCTTTACAACTAATCTAATCTACTTCCTAAACTAATCTAATCTAACTAAGGTGGAGGAGATCTCCTAAGAACAACCAAGCCCTCTCCCACGTCTAAGGAGTGTCTAAGGTGTAAGGTCCCCTTTTTGGTTTGGTGGAGAAAAAGGTTAAAAGAAGGGATTTGGAAAATATCTTCAAAATATCTAAAAATTGATATTTATGTGCATAGTGTCACCGCCTAAGCGGTGGTTCACCGCTTAGGCGGTGGACTTAAGTCGGTTAAGTTCTGTCGGTTACTTCGCCTAAGCGGTGGTTTTTACGCTTAAGCGGTGACTGCTGGCAAGATATTCTGTTATTTTCTCGCCTAGGCGGTGGTTTTATCGCCTAGGCGGTCGTTCAGCCCTTCAGTACTCCAACATTCTGCCTCTTTTCCGCCTAAGCAGTGGAACTTCCGCTTAGGCGGTGGTCTTCATTCACCGAAATCCTGTTTTGCACATTTTGTTCACCGTTTCTCCACCGTTTTCACTTGTTTCTCGCCCTTTGAGGTCCTTTCTCTGTTCTACACTAAAACACAATTAAATATAACTAAAATGCTTGAGAACTAACAAATCCGGTTTAGAAATAGATAGGTTTTTCACACCTATCAATGATCCACCAACAAACTTCATGACTTAAACCATAAAGGTGTAGGAAATCCAAACGCCTAATTGGGTTCTACTCTCCACTAATATAGGCTTGGAAATTCAAAAAGATCAATAGGACTTGGTTCAGTTTTTCGTCAAATGGCGAAGGGTATATCAGGAATATAAAATAGGTTAACGTTATTAACTTAACGATACCCGAGGCACAACGCTTTGGCTCAATCACAATTGTAACCCTAAAGACCAATTTGAAATAACCCTAAACTAACACTTGAAAACATAGTACACACTTGTCTAAACAAACAAATGCTAACTTGATTTCACTCAAATTGTGCCTTAGGTTTAGCGACAATGGTTTAGAAAATATTCAATTAGCAAGGGTATTTGTTACGTGCTTAGAATTAAAACGGCTTATCGGCTTTGACAAGGTAACGAGGGATAAAACATATTACATGGTAGGCTTCAAAGACTCAAGTGATCAAAATAAATGCCTAAATCATATCTCCTGAACTACCTTGCCTAGAATTTTGCCTCGAATTTTCCCCAAATCAGGTTCTAGAATCCCCATTGTCATGAACTTGGCTAATGGATAATCGGCATCAAATCAATTGGATAGCTAGTACATTGAGTATAAGTGCCCGTGCAAGTTAGGATCGACAATAACTTTTACTAAAACGAGATATCAAGCACACAGAATACACATGAATGGGTATTACGCTCGACCTCAATAAACAACTAGGGGATAGACTCATCATTGGGTAATGGCCCAAATGAACTACAAAACTCAACACACAACAATAACAACTAAAAACATAAACATAATTATACTAAACTAAAGAATCAAGCATACAGTTAAATTAAACAACATTTAAACTTAAACTACATAACTAATCAAAAAGAAAAGATACTAACATTCTACACATCACCCCCAAACTTAAAACGGGCAGTGTCCACAGCGACCCAACATCGATCTCAACAATTGAAATAAAGCATGACGACGAAGGGGATTTAGAACATGTACATGGGAGGAGAGACAAACTCGCCTCCGAATGAAGTCGGCGGTGATGGATTAATTTATTGGAAAACTTGGGTTGCCTCCCAAGAAGCGCTTGGTTGAGTGTCCTCGTCCTGACACGAATAAGGACTCGTCAATGAGTGGCTTCTGCCTGTAGTATGTGTCATACAACATAATATATGGGTCTTGGTTTATAACGCCCTCAAGATTGACCAGATGTGGCAATAATTGACCCGTATTTTCAACTCGATTCTGCTCCATCTCATGTGTTTGGTTGGCTTAATAGAATGGTGCTGGAACTGAGGGAGGACAGGTGAGCCACATCGGATCCTCATAGATGTAATTGTCTTCGACCGATGGTGGCATCATAATGTGGATCTCAAATGGTGAAGAATCAGAGTCGTCGATCCATGCTTGCATTTTCTCGTCAGTAGAATCATCATCATAAAATGCACCCAAGTTTTTTCCGTTCGCATTCGGTTTCTCACAGTGGTTTTCACATTTGGATGTGACATATGTGTTTCTTAATGCCACCATTTCTGACTCGGCATCAATGAACCAAATAAGCTGATTGATTTGAGTCTCAAGAGACTTTGCGGTCTCATCAATTTCAGTATAGGTTGTTTCAATATTGTCAAGATGAACCTCATGCTCATTGAGACAGTCATTCATCTCTCTCCAGAAAGCATATAAGTCTCCCCCATAAATTCAGCAAACATTTCCTCCAGGGTGGGGAAGACTCCACATGTCAGTCTGAGGTGTCAATCTACAGTGCCGAAACGGTGGAACTATCCCCAAAGCTTTGGTAGCTCGTTGAATAATTCCAACTCTGAAAATCAAACTCCTCCATGTCTTCCAACAACCAATACGCTTCATCCGCAGTCAATTAGTCGAAAGAGGTAGTACCGTTTCCTCCTTCAACCCAAGTTCTTGTTGCGGCTAGAACTCGTAGAGGAAGTTCAGTAGCTGACACTCCCTTGGGAAACCATGACTGGGGAACCAAAATAGCAACTCCTTGTATGGATCCCAAGCATAATAAAATGGCTCGAAATCTCGTTAAAAGAAATGTAACAGTACTTGTTAATCTAACATCTTCCAGTACCTAGCAAGACAAAACAAACTAAAAAAATATTATCAACAAAATAAATGCCAAAATTAAAATCAAGTTACTTACTCACAATATCAACAACAATCTAAAAGCCAATCCCTGGCAATGGCACCAAAAACTTGTTAGCGGAATAGTGCGTCGCTACTTTTACCTCAAGTATATAGGTTAAGTTTTATAGAATAGTGAATAAGTAGGATTGTCATATCCACAGGGATTGGATTAAATTATCGTTAAGTACCGTGACTGTCATAACCGAATTTTATCTAGGAGACTCAAATTTAGATTTTTTTCTAAAGAAATAAAACTAAACTAAACTAATTAAATTAAAATACTAATAGTGACATTAAAAGGAATATATTGTCTAGGGATTAACTCTCACTTAAACGTGTTCATTTCAATATCGTTTACATTAACAGTATTTAAACTATCCGACAATCTAGGTATCGAAAACTCACTCACTACCTCTCTCGAGTGTAAAGTGAACGAATATGGGACTTCATGTCAACGTCGTTGTCCCCATCTAGCATCTAACGACACTGATCACATGAGTCTCGCCCCAACCTCATGGATTGTATACTTTCTAATACTCTCTCAAGTCAATAGATCATCGCGTTATGTTTAAACCCTAGTTCGAATCCGGGGTTACCTTTCCCGAGTGTCAAACCTCGATTTCTCAAACCAACCAATATATCATAACAAGCAAGCATTGGAAGTAATAAAATGGTAAACACAATCAGATAAAAATAAACAACCGCTAAAAAAACATCAATTTATTCAACAACGATTTCATAGGCTACATCAAATCCTAGCAAAATATATGTTTAGCTACATATGGCCATAGCCCAATATTCAACTATAAACAAGCTAAACATTATTAAATAACAACAAGGGTTTAAGAAATAAATAGAGAAACAAAGGAGAATTGTTGTTATCTGAAGAATTGACAGTTCCGTGTCCGTGATTTCCACTCCGATTTTGATTTCTCCTCTCCAAATGAACGATCTCTCCTTGTTAGTATGCCTTGGAGCTCTCAAGGGAGTCCCAAAAACGTGCTTTGTGTGTTGGGGAAAGAGGGAATATGAAAAGGGATAAAAAAAATATCTCAAAATATCCCAAATTATCTTTGCCAGGGGGTGTCAGACAGCTGCAGCGGTAGGATGTCGATAGGTTAATGATCATTGACCGCTGCAGCGGTAGAGGCCATGGCTATGGCTGTTAAGTTCACCATTGTAGCGGTGATTAAGTAAACACATTCTGCTTGTTTCACTATTGCAGCGGTGGGGATCACCGCTGCAGCAATGAGGCTGGATTTTCTAAACTTGGCCTTTTTCATCTTTTCAACCATTTCTCTACCAACATCATACGGATTTGCTCGATTTTGGTTTGTTTTCACCCCAAACACCTGATTTACATAAAAAAAAAACATGTAAAAATGAATTAAAACATATTAAAACATAATAAGAACACTCGAAAACTGTCAAAATCAACTTGGAAATAGATAGATAAAATTAACCTATCAGCAGATTTCTTCAAGGTAGCAACTGTCTTTTGTATCTTGGTGTGGTAACGTGATGTTGATCCCATCTTAATATCTATAGCGTACAAGCTTTTGGAGAGTAGTTCGGCAAAGGCTATTTTTAGATATTTATCTGAAGTAGATTTTTTGTTTATTTAAAGGCCAAGGTAATGATGATTTTATTAGAGTAGGTTTGAAGTGGATTATTACGGATGAAATGGGCATTTATAATTTGGTGTTTGTATTTGATGGTCTATTGTATTAAGTAACATAAGTATTCTTGTTCATTCTGGAACGATGCTAAGTAAGCTAGCAAAGCGTAGGATAAAACAAGAATTCTTCTGTCGATTATTACGCCCCTACTTGTGCTAGAAGTTTTGTTTTGTCTACCGAATATAACAATTATTTAAATTACTGTACAAATGATAAAAACAAAATCTCTCTCCAAGATAAGTGTTCTAAGTAGAACAGGGTTTTTATTATTACTCTATCCTAGGCTTTCTATATGTGGCTATGGCTTTTCTTCGAACTCATCCTAAAAAGATTTAGTTTCGAGACTGTCAAACCTCTAGTGTCCTCCCCAGGGAACATCTATCCTTGCTTGGTGGTCCGAGCGAGGTAAATTTCGTAGCCGGATCCCAGGGGAGAAACCGACTCGGCCTTGCTTCTACTAACTTCTCTTTCGATCCTAAGGGTTTTGGAGCTTAGATCGATATGATGAAATCACCGACTTCAGCCCCTACTGTCGGTCTCTCCATCCCTAAGAGATTTACGACTTGGGTTTTTCATCACGATATACAATGCAATAGTGAGTGCTCGTGCATTGAACAGAGTACACATAAATGAAATGCGGGAATTCAAAGACAATAATTGAAATACAATATTAAAAGACAGAAATATAAAGGATAGTAAATAAAGATAGTAGATGTATGCATGCTAGTATAAACAAGATATGTAAAAATAAATTTTAACATAATTTTTTATTTTATTTTATTATTATTATTATTATCATCATCAACATTATTATTATTATTATTATTATTATTATTATTATTATTATTTATTTATTTATTTATTTTATTTATTTTATTTTTTACATTATTTTTTATTTATTTTATTATTCATTATCATTATTATTTATTATTATTTATTATATTTGGTAGGGAATTATTTATGTCTAAAACTAAAAGATGTATTTCTCGAGTTTTATTTAACGGTAAATATAAATTTAGACTCCAACTAGGCTCCACCCTGTAAGATCCCCAAAGGACTCGCCAGCTGATGCACCTCAGATTTTGATAGCGGAAGAAATAGAGATGGAGAAGAAGAGGAAACAAGTTTCATTCATTCCTCTCGAAATCCTCTAAATCCGTTTATTTTGAAAATAATTTTTCAAGGGCTTTTCTACGTGTCAGTTTTGAAAAACTTCTTGGGCCAGGATTTTGGGTTTAAAAAAATGAGTCACCACTCGTCCATTAACGGTACCTTGGTCTAAATGAATATTCACTGTTAAACAACATCCGTGTAATTTTCTTTGGTTTACTTAACAAAACAATTCCCTTTTTAAATGTTTTCTCTTTTTTTATGTATTGTTGACATGATTAAAGCAGTAAAGGCTTAACTATCTATTATGTAACAACAAATAAAGTGGATTGAAAATGATTTTTTATTTTTATTTTTTTATGCAACGAAAACAAATAAACTACACTAATCTAGGTAGCGACAACCCAATAGTAGTGTATAAGGTATAGAAATATAAACGATTGAATCTTATAAAAACTTCCTACGTATCCCTGTTAAATAGGGAATCAGGTCGACATATAGTTCTAACATGTAATCTACATGAAAAAAGTTGTTTTCGTATTTTTTAAGAGACCAAACCTTATAAAGGTTAACTATATATCTGTTGGGCCAGTAGAATACCCAAGAGGGGGCGCGAATTGGGTAATTAAAAATATTATCGAAATATACTTGAATAAAATCAAATAATTAATTTTATACCTAAATTAATTATTATCTTTATATCACAGCGGAATTAAAATTAATCTAAGTACACACCCAAATAACAAAAATAAACAAATTAAGAAAGCAGCACACTAAAGATTTATACTGGTTTACTAAGTTACTCTTGGCTAATCTAGTCCTCTGACCTCCACGGAGGTCGCACATACTAAAACCAAGACTCCTTTAAAGGTAGGAACCAAACCCGCACATCGATTCTTTTACAGGCTCAAAATCAACCTTTACAATTTTCTTTTCTTAAGTTAAGGAAGAACCTCTACTTTTTACAGGCTAAAGGATAACCTAATTCTTTTTAACACTTAGGCTCAAGAATCAAAACCTTACCAAAAGACTCCAAATATCCTTTTACCTAGTAAGGATTGAACCGTTACAAAATCACTCAAAACAAAAATGCAATTCTTATCCAGGAAGAATCACTACCTTATTCTCTTTACAGGAAGAAACTAAAACCCTGCCACCCTTATTTAAATATCCCCAATGATATTTAATCCGTCACAACTCACCAATACAAAAATTGATAAGTAAATCTCACTCAGAGCTTCTACCACTCCAGATAAATAAAAACTCAATCAATATCCCAACTAGTGATAGAAATATGTGAGATGCAAAAATCTGATTTTAACAAGATATGAGTGGCAAATTAGAGCACGTAATCAAATTCAAGAAATTGTTTAAAAAAATATTTTCTTCAAAAATGAAAAAATAATTTCTAAGATTAATTTCGAAATATAAAATAATAAACAACCAATAATCAGTATGGAAAGATCTCACCCGGAATCCACAGTATTAATGATTAGAACAATGTAGCTTTAATTCTGGTATCAACAAAAATTGATCGCAGTTAATTATCAGAATCACTCTTAGAATAGCTCACAATGACTTAGAATGATAATTCTTATAAAAGCTCTCTCAAAATGATATAAAGTGATTATCTCTCTTAGAATAATTTTCTTTACTTAGAAAATTCGCAGGTCTATATAAAGGCATATGTAATCAGCCTCCTAACGGCTAGTTTACAAGTGTCATGACAATAAAATACTCTTATAGACCCCTTATAACATAAGAATTTCATTTAGGTTCAATTTCACTTAATAACAACTTTTGAAACTCTCAATTAAATTCCCAAAGTATTTCTCAATCAAAAAAAAAAAGTGTAGAATCCATTTTAATTACCAAATTGAGAAACATTAATATTTAATGAATCATATTGAAATGATTTAATTACTATATGAACCATATCTTAAATATAGAGAATATCCCTTAAATCTTTCTCAAATCCTAACAAAAAACGGCTACTTTTGGATTTAAAATTGGATCAAACAATATCTTGAACCAGCACATTCAGTCAACTGCCCAATGCTGCTTGAAGCCAAACCATCGCTGCAGTAATCATAGGTTGACCGCTTGTTCGACTCGCAGATTCAGAGAGTTTAGCATGCTTTCACCAGTCGACTGCTAGATCGACTCGTAAATTTAGAGAGTTCCAATGTTTTCACAGGTCTACCGGTCGGTCGACTCTTTAATTCGGGATGTTTCATCTTCCTTCTCCGGTCGACTCCTCAGTCGATTGCTTCCTTTTGAATCACTTCCCTAATCTCGTTTTTAACCTACTTTCTTTTACGATTTTGCCCATTTATCCATTATAAGCTCCACTAATATTCTCATATTCCATTTTAGTCATTTAAAAATATTTCTTTTTAATTCACATAGGAGCAAATAAATATACTTAACAAAAATACACATAAAAGATAAGATTCATTTTGTGCCATGTGTGTGTTTCTAAATGGGATATTAAGAGTTAAAATTTACCTGGGTTGTTTTTCCTAATTTCTTTAAATCTTAAATACTTCTTCATCATCTTGATATCTTCATTAAGCATCTATTCAATTTGACATCTTCATTTAGCATTCATTCAGTTTTACATCTTCATTACTAGAACTTTAAATCACTGAAATATTTGATAAAACATTAGTTCCACTAAAATATCAATGTTTAATTGTTCATCAAAATCTCGGGATCAATAATCTCCCATTTTTTTATGATGACAATTAACTTTGATGTTTTCATTAAAATAAACTAAAACCACACTCCCCTGAATCCAAGAACGAGTTCTTTAACTCGTTAAAGCGTCACAATAAAGATTTCAATAATGCACAATTTAAAAAATACTCAATAAAGCACAATTTTTAAATTGCTCCCTTTTTATGAAAACTTATTAAAACACAATTTTAGAATACTCCCCCTAAATAAAACATCACTTATTTCTCCGCCTTTGTCATCTTCAAAAAAATATTTAGGTAGGAAAGGAGAAAACAAAGAACATGTAGCTCACACTAAGCAAACATCATTATGCCTAGCCATACCCAAACCGCGAATGATTTTCATAAACTGATCTTCCGCTAGTAGTTTGGTAAAAACATCACAAGCTGGTTAGAGGTATCAATATACTCAATAATAATATCCCTTTTCTAAATATGATCACGAATAAAATAATGTTTAATCTCTATGTGCTTAGTTCGTAAGTGCTGTGCAGGATTCTTACTTAGACATATAGCATTTTTATTATCACAAAAGATCGGGACCTCTTCCATACAAACTCCAAAATCATTTAACTATTGCTTAATATATAAATTTTGAGCACAAAAATTAGCAGCTTCCATGTATTCAGCCTCAATAGTAGACAAGGCTATCGAATTTTGTTTCTTGCTTGACTAAGAAACCAAAGCATGTCCTAACAAATGTCATGATCCGCCTGTGATTTTTCGCTCAATTTTGCAACTAGCAAAGTCAACGGTAGAGTAACTTACCAATTTAAAATCACTCCCCCTAGCATACTATAATCCTAGGTCAGTCGTCCCCTTTAAATAACGAAAAATTCGCTTAATCACAATCAAGTGTGATTCTTTATGACAAGACTGAAATCTAGCACAAAGACAAACACTATACATAATGTCAGGTCTACTAGCAGTTAAATACAACAAGCTACCAATCATAGCTCGATACATCTTTTCATTAACACTTTTGCCCGTATCGTCTTTTTTAATTTTTGTAGTCGTTGCCATGGGAGTTTTGTACTCTTTAGCTCCTTCCAAGCCATATTTCTTTAACGACTCCTTGGTGTATTTAGCTTGGTTTATAAATATCCCTTATTTGGTTTGCTTAATTTGCAATCCAAGAAAGAAATTCATCTCTCCCATCATACTCATTTCAAATTCAACCTGCATTATCTTAGCAAACTCTTGGCAAAGATCCTCATTAGTAGATCAAAAAATGATATCATCAACATATACTTATACTAATAGGATATCAAAATCAGTTTGCTTTACAAATAGTGTTATATCACAAATACCCATTCGAAAACTATTTTCGATCAAATATCGGCTAAGTCTCTCATACTGAGCTCTCAGAGCTTGTTTGAGTCCATACAAAGCCTTGCGAAGTTTAAATACATGATCAGGAAATTTGTCACTTTCAAATCCTGGGGGTTGTTCCACATAAACTTCTTCAGCTAGAAAGCCATTTAGAAATGCACTTTTACATCCATTTGATATAGCTTAAAATTACGTGAACATGTAAAGGTGAGTAGTGATAGGTGTACAATATCTATCTAATTCTAAACCAAATTTGTCAGTTTTCGAGTATTTTATTGAAGTTTGAATATCTTTTTAGCTGTTTTTATTAGTCAGGAGTAGGGACGTAAACAATCGGCAGACTGAGCAAAATGGTGGGGAAAATGATAGCCAAAAAGATGAAAAAATGAGATTTCAAAGAACAGCGCAATTCTGCCTAAGCGAAGTTTCTACCTCCTAAGCGGAAATTCATCAGAAAGTTGCAAATGCTGAAAAGTTGAAATCCGCCTAGGCGAAGTTTCCACTGCCTAGGCGAAAATCCATCAGAAGGTTGCAAAGGCTAAAGTATTGAAATTCGCCTAGGCGAAAATCCGTCAGAACGCTGGAACACTCGGACCACCAATCAAAGATAGAAGTTCTCTCGAGGAGGACGCCAGAGGTTTGAAGGTTTGGAAACCAATATGGATTTAGGATATGCTAGAAGAAAATCCGAAACCACATATAGTTAACCTAAGATAGTAGATAACCAAAACCCTATTCTACTTAGGACAATTATTTTTGGAGAGAGATGTCATTTTTTTAATTTATGTATAGTTATTTATGTACTAGTGAACAAAGGCGTTAGAACAAAACTTTTAAGACAAGTAGGGGTATAATAATCTATGTGAGAATTCTTGTTCTATCCCACGCATTGCTAGCTTGCTCAGCACCAAAAAACGTCTGTAAAAACTTGAAAATGGACCAAGCTACAGGAAATACCAAGAATATTCAATTTACTTAACCCAATAAACCATCAAACATAAAGCATCAAATTGACAATACCCATCACCTCCATAATAATTGACTTAAAAATACCTTAACAAAATCATCAATGTATTCACTTTTAAAAAAACAAAAACAAATCATCAAAAAAAAAAAAAATTCAAAAAAAGGAAAAGATCAAAATAAAAAAAAAAAAAAAAAAAAAAAAAATCCACCTTAGAATAAACATCTGAAAATACCTTTCCTAGAATAGTTATCCTAAAGCTCATTCCGTTAGAGACATTAAGATGGGATCAACATCACATCATCGCAACAAGATAAAAGAGACAGTAGTTTCCTTGAAGAAATTCACAAGCAAAAAGAACTCGGTACCGCTTCTCGGGAAAATCAAGTAGGAATCCATATTCCCACCTAGGACATACCACGATGAGTCTCCCGGCTTTATAGTAGAAATAACACCCATGAATAACTTCGGTAATCTAGGAGTCTGGGAAAGCGACCCTAAAACCCCCCACACGGAGAATGGATCGCCTTAGGAAACTACAAGAAAGTCTACTAGGTAGCATATTCTGAGCCAATCATACTAGTTGACAACATTGCCATCAAGTGGGAAGATAAATATATATATAATATGTGGATAATAGAAAAGACTTAAGAAATAATTGGGCCTCTTACACAAGACAAACAACTGAAATGCAGTGCTATAGAAACCTGAGGAAGAAATCACTGCACAGGAACCAATCTCGGGAAAGATATCCAAATGTGGGACCAAATCAATAATATGGGTCAAACCCTTAAGGAGCTAGGATAGTGTATGGTTAGGATTTAGTCAAGGAGAAGAAATTTGTACCCAACCACTATTAAAAATGTTCATATCCTAAAAAATTAGCTTTTACCCCCGCACCTCATCTTGACAAACCTCAAGCTTCTCAGCAGTGTAGAAGATTCACTCCACTTCTCACTCCACTCTCTTAGATATACCACCAATGCCTCGTGGATAACTTGCTTACACCTCTTCCGCCCCACTAACCTAATCAGCATTCCCTACAGTTCAACCCAAACGCCTTTTGCAAGTATCATTCCGGAGAAGTAGGTCATCATACCAATCAAGGTCACACTCTTTTGAACCACATTAAGGATTGCATTTAGTATGGAGAAATCAACTTCAATGGAATCATAAACTAAGCCAGGGTAGGGGTGTAGTATGCCCTAACATATTTTTCTATCTATATACCTTTTGCTTTTGCTAGCACACCTGAAGTAGGAAATTTCGGTGTTTAGATAATGTCCACAAGTGACTAAGGAATAACCCTACTGATGTTGCCAAAAAATTCCCAGTGTGTGTTACAACTCCTAACACGTCGTAAACTTCCGTAACCTACAATCGGACCTGCAAAACCAATTAATTCTATAGGGAGGACACCAATATGGTGTTGGCCAAAGAACCTCCAACGTGAGAATATGATCATATTTATCTATGAGATAATGAAAGCTTTAGATAGTATAATGAGTGTATTATTGAGAAAGTTTTGGTACCTATCTTTCCAATATATATTTGTGCCAATTTTCCTTGCAATCATTTTTTCCATGATCCTCTCCACATTCCATACTTAGCTATCATAAATTTTGCTTATGTGCCCATTATGGGATGATGCATTAATCACGTCTGTGCTTGGAGAGGAAGGTAGGTGACGCAACGGTTATTGGTGACCTACCATCTTTGGGTTTGATACCCAGGCCCCCGTTAAGGGGCTTCGTTTTGTACTGGGTTAGCTCGTAGATGTTGTTAAGCCTGATCAGTAGACCAGGTGCCTCATATTATGGGCCACTAGAGCTTTTGGTCAATGGCCAACCATTAGATCACAAATCCATTATTATCAGGTCGTGTTCTATCCACTGATCCAACCCAATTCCTTAACATCGATTTTATAATTCACACGTGGGAAATTTTCCCACACTATTTTCTTGTCTAACTTCCATGGTGATTCTTCAAAGTAAGACCAAAGATCACTTTTCTTCTGTTTCAGTTCCTTGGTATGCATTTTTTTGAGGTTGTAATCCTAGCCTTATCCTAGACCTTTTGGCCAAGTCAAATTTGGCAAAAATTTGAGCTGGATACCATGGTCGATGTGGTGTGGGCCTAGCTGAGATGATAGCAAAGACATTAGTAACCGCACGCAGAACTCTTGGGCACTTTGGTTGGGCCCAACATACTCCTGATTAGGCTCGGCCCAATCTTGACCAACTTTAGTTTTGTGTTGGACGAGGTCATCTCAATTCTGACTAGATTTTCTCCCTACCCAGTGGGTTAGTATTAGTGTCCACTAAGCTCCGTGTCACACTTCTGCCAAATAGTACAAATCAGTTGGGCACTATTTGGTTAATTAGTCGTCCTTTCCACTCTTAGTCTTATCAATTTTATAATAATGACACTCGCTAATTATGACTTGCCTTAAGCACCTGTCGTACTTGATCTGGGAAATCATATCTTTTCTCTCGATACTTATTGTCACCGTTTTGCCTCATACATCATAAATAACTCGACGATTAAGTTTTACCTTTCCTGTCATTTCATAATCATCGATTTGTCTAATTAAAGCGAAACCTCATCAAGGATTCTTCACATTTTTTATTTTTGGTTCTTCTTTTTTTTCTACTTCCCTTTTTCTCCTTTGATCTTAGTACAAATATGGCTTCATCATCATCTGCTTTTGATATTTTCGACGTCGTTCAGGCCGAACAGAAGAAGAAAGTTAAACTAGGGTATCGCTTTTGCATACTCATGATGATGTCAAAGACCTTTAATGTGGGGAATCCTAGGCTTCAAGCCATCAAGGATGCCAGTGTCTTCTATGATTCCCTCAATGCTTCCCATTTTTGTGCGATATCCCAAGTACACCTCCATAAAACCCACAACGGTGTACTGAAGGCAGAGACAGAGAAGCTTCTAGACAAGAACGAGGAGAATAAGGAGAAGATATGATCCCTGGTTCTAACGCTAAGCCTGTATGAAGTGGGCGACTCCTACTGCTCAAGTTTGGACTTCGAAGACTTTGCTCTTTTCCTTCACCTAGGTCGGAGTAGTTTTATTTTTTTTTTTTTTTTTTTTTTTTTTTTTTTTTTTTGTGTGTGTGTGTGTGTTCTTTTTTTTAAATAAAAAAGGCTCAAGACTACTTTTTGAATAGTACGGGCTTATTAGTCACCAAATAAGCCACTACATGTGTAACTTTTTTTCTAGTCCAAACTCTATGGTAAGAAGTGATAAGTTCAAGACTAGAAAAGAACAATATCTTGAGTAGGATTATTGTACTAGTAAAATGTAGTTATACCCATTTTGTATTAATCTCGTAGTAAGAAGTGATAAGTTCATGATTTTTTTATATTTTGGATTATAATGAGAAACTGTTGAATTTCATGTACCATGTCTTGAATGATTTTCCATCATAGCACTTGTGTTGTACTACTTATGTTCAACTATCATCCACACATAAAGTATGGGTTCTCAACCATCACGTTTTAAGAATAATTAACGTTTAGGTAAGTGGGAGTAAGTTTTCCAGCCATAACTCCTAATGAGGGTAAGAAGTGATTAGGGAAGAATAAGAAGTGTATTCCCATGCCAACAAGAAATGTATTTTTATTCTTCCATTCTTTGCTCTCCTAATAAACATGGTACGGACCGTATGAGTCTCGGTAGGCTAATAGAAATAATGTAGTTACTGACCTGAAATTTGATAATTTGTAACATGTCTACTCATGAATAAATCGCCCTGAGTGGCTCAGCGTCGTAGTCGAGGCAACGTAAACTACTATTAATCACGATGTTGATCAAAGTAGATGGGTTTTTGCACCGATCTGAACTCAGCGATTTGGCAAATTGGTAGTCGATGTACTGGTGTAGGCAGCCCAGTTGGCTCATGGGCTAAACTTGGTGGCTCAAATTAAGGATGGATATTTGTTGACAGGATGTTCTTGGCAGCTCGACAAGTAGATGAACGGTGCTAGGCAGTTCAGCCGGTTGAAGAGCTAATAATGAAGGATCATTTTATCGTTGAACTGAGCTAGGTAGTTCAACAAGTTGAGGAGTTGATATTGGCAGCTCATTTTATTGTGGAACAGAGCTATGCAGTTCAGCTAGTTGAGGATCTCGCATTAGTAGCTCGTTTTCTCAGTAAACTGAGCTAGGTGGTTCAGCTGATTGAGGAGCTTGCAATGGTAGCTCATTTTATCAATGAACTGAACTAGGCAGTTCATCCAGTTGATGAGTTCGCATTGGTAGCTCATTTTATCGATGAACTGAGTTAGGTAGTTTAGCCAGCTAAGAAGCTTGCATTAGCAACTCGTTTTATCAGCGAACTGAGCTAGGCAATTCAGAGATTTGATAAGCTGAACTTAGCAGCTTAGTTAGTGGATAAACTGACCTTGACAACTCACTTTCAAACCATTTTATATCCTAAGTGTAGGGGTGGTCTTTGTTGAAACCTTTGGTAAATATATGTAGTTTTGACTACACATAAAAAAGTTTACAATCAAAATAGTAAACAATTTTTTCTTCAAATCTAAATATGATAAATAAAAAGGAACGCACACAAAGTATTTTCATAAATGTGCAATGTTCCATGGCCGAGGGATTGGAACTCTATCCAGATCTTCTAACCAGTACGTCTCAAGTCTATTCACCTTGACCACCATGTATGGCCCTTTCGAGGTGAGGGCTAGCTTTCCAAATCATGCCTCTGGGCGGTGTGACATTACCCTCTGAAGAACTAGCTCTCCTACCATGAAATGTCTTGGGAGAATTGCATGGTTGAATGCCCTTGCCGTCTTTGATTCGTAGGCTTCTATCCTCAACGCTGCCTAGTCCCGTTTGACCACTAATTGGTCTAGTTCTTGTCGTATTGCTTTCTCGTTTTCCACGAGGTTGACTGTGTTATCCCACCTCACAGGTAAACCAATCTCCACTAGGACTGCTACTTCTGTCCCATACATCATGGAGTAAGTTTCTCCCGTAGTTATTCTCGAAGTGGTACGATAGGCCCACAAGATTGCTGGCAGTTCTTTCACCTATTTTCCTTTGGCATCGTCCAACCATTTTTTGAGATCTTCTTTGATTAACCTATTTGTTACTTCTACTTACCCATTTTCTTGTGGATAAGCTGGGATTGATGTCTGATGTATTTTTTATTCGTTTTACGTCCAAGTAACCTTTCCCCCAGTGAAGGAGGTCTTGTTATCCGATATCAACACTGTTGGAATACCAAAGTAGAAGATTACTTGCTTTTAGAGCAAATTCTTTACCTAATTCTCGCCCACAGTCACAATCGCATTAGCATCCACCCATTTAGGGAAGTAATCGATCACCTCTAGTAAGTACTTCTTGTTCCCAAGTGTCTCGATGTGAATGGCCCTAGGATATCCTTTCCCCATTGATCAAAAGGTCGTGGACTATGGATGGGTGTTTGTATTTGAGAGAGAACCCGAACGTCATTCGGGAACCGTTGGCATTTATCGCACTTCTTAACGTAATCGTTGCACATAGTTAGCCAATAATAATTGATTGTGAGGTCCTTCTGTGCCAACGTTCTTCCTCCCTGATGGTTCCCAGAAATTTCTTCATAAATTTCTTGTATCATATAGGTAGATTCCTTTGGCCTCAAGTAGAGAAACAAAGGTTGTGTGAATGATCTTTAATATAACTCATCGTCCATTATGATGTATCTCGATACATTGTATAAGATTTTTTCCGCTATCTCCTTGTTTTCTAGTAACGTTCTCTCACTTACGTAGCGCACCAAAGGAGTTTTGCAATATTCATCTTGTTCCAACTCTCCAATGCTTGCACAAGATTTAGTTTGGGTCGGTACGGACGATTACTCTGAATAATCCACTACCTTGGGTTACTGATCTAAACCGAAGGATGATGCTAGTATTGACAGTGCATCATTTTTCTCAATCTCAGTCCTTAAAATAGCTTCAATTTTGTAACTGTCAAAGGTCTTTGTTAGCTTCTTCACTTTATCAACGTAGAGGCCCAACCTCCCTTCGTTGACCATGTAAGCTCCATTTATTTGATTGAGTACGAGTTTTGAATCTGATTTGGCCTCCATATAATGGGCCCCTAGTTCATTCACTAAGGTTAGGCTCATGATTATGGCCTTGTATTCTGTCTCATTGTTGGATGCCCTGAATCCTAGCTGTACAGCCTTGTTGAATTGATCATCCTCTGGTGTTTCCAGAATTATGCCAACTCTACATTCTCATGAGTTTGATGCTTCGTCAACCTTTAATTTCCAAGGTCTCACTGAACTTATTGAACATTCTCTGTCCTCCATGGTCACCCCTTCTAGTGGTGTTAGCTCAGCAATGAAATAGGCTAGTACTTGGCCTTTGATTGTTGTCCTCAGTTTGAAAGTTACGTAGAATTCTCCCATCTCTGGTGCAAACTTTTTGAGGTGGCCTAAAGTCTCTAGCCTACACATTACTGCTTTGAGCGGGTATGAAGTTAACATGTTGATTGCATGCACATGAAATTAATGTCGCAGCTTTCGAGCTGGGTAATCTTGGCTAATGTGAGCTTCTCGAGTTCGGTGTAGTGAATTTCTGTCGGTACCAATGATTTTCTTACATAGAATATTGGCCTCTACCCTCCTGGGAATTCCTTTACCAATATTGCACTGACCGCAATGGTGGTAACTGCTAAGTACAGGTATAAATCATCTCCAGGATCGACCTTAGCTAAAGTTTCAACAGAGCCCAGATAATCCTTGATGGACTTCCATGCATGATCACTTTTTTCATCCCAATGAAAATGCTTGCTCCCCCTCAAGATTTTGAAGAAAGGAGCGCATCTTTCTGTAAATTTGGAGATGAACCTGTTTAGGGCCGCCAATCTTCCTGCCAGTACCTAGAGCTTACGTATCATTGTGGGGGACTTCATCGTTCTAACAGATTCTATCTGTCCAGTATCAATCGTGATTCCTTCCTTGTTCACCATGAAACCTAGGAATTTGCCCTACGTTACATCGTAGGCACATTCCACAGGGTTCAACTTCATATTATATATTTGTAATATTACGAAAGCTTCTTCCAATGCTCCAAGTGATCTTCCTTCTTACCACTCTTGATTAACATATATCCATACAAACCTCCATAATTGTTTCAATATTTTCTTTAAACATCTTATTCACCATATGTTGATATGTTGCCCTGGCGTTTCTTAGATTGAAAGGAATCACTCTATAGAAAATCTCTAGGGGTGATGAAAGTCGTTGCATCCTCATCTGGATAGTTCATCCATATCTGATTGTGTCCTGAATAAGAATCCATCATCGACAATAACTCCTTCCAACAGTTGCGTCCACCCTTTGGTCGATCTTGGGCATTGGGTAATACTCCTCGAGGCACGCTTGATTAAGGTCAGTGAAGTCCATGCACATCCTCTATTTTATATTCTTCTTCTTGACAAGCACTGGGTTAGCTAGCCAGTTTGGGTAGACAACCTCCCTTATGTGCCCTATTCTGAGTAATCTTCATACTTCACACTCTATTACCTATTTTGTTTTCCGAAACTGAACATTTTTCTCTTCTATTTTACTGGAAGGTAAGACCTCGAGATATCGAGTCAATGCACCATCACCTCAGGGTCAATCCCTTTCACTTCCTTAGGTGCCCAAGCAAACATGTCTAGATTCCTTTATAACATCTGCATGAGTGTTTCCCCCTCCCCCCCCCCATGTTTGCTCAGCAATATGCTAATCAAGAAATTTTTGGTTCCTTGATGGAAAGTCACTTCTTTAACTTGTTCAGCGAGTTTAAGAACCCTGGGATGTTCCCTGAAATCATCAATCTCTTGTGCTGAGTTGTTGACCCGAGTAAGTTCGTCAATATGGGTTCTAATGATCCCCTACTCGTGAGAGGGGTTATTGATCTGAGCTCTAATGGGCCTTTGTTGTTGAGATGGATCATTGATCAGAGACTTTCTATGTCACTGAGCTGGGCTGTTGAACTTATTACCATGGGGCCTTTACTATTGAGCTGGATCGTTGATCTAAGACCCACTCTATTGCTGAGCTGGGCTGCTGATCTGATCTCCATTGGGTATTTACTATACACCTGGGCCATTAATCTGAGATTTGATGGACCTCCGCTCTCGGGCTAAACTGTTGATCTGAGCTTCGATGGGTTTTTGCTCCCATTGTTGCTTTATAGTCCTCTGCCTCTTTTTACTCATCGCCAAACAGTGTTTGGACTTAGCCCAGTCCCCTCAGATCGTGACCACCTCACTATCCTTCATGTACCAAACACATTAATAAAATGTTAACACTACGCCTCCCATTGTATGGAGCTAGGGTCATCCCATAATAGTATTATATAGGGTCGTGGAGTCCATTATGGTAAACTCCATAGCTTTGGTTAGCCCATCCCCATGTTCACTGGTTGCGATGGGCAATGTGATCCTTCCCGTTGGGGAGATCAGGTCTCCATTAAATCCTGCCATCAACATTTGGGTTGAGACAACGCTGGAATTGGGGACACCTATTTAGCTGAGTATTTCTGCAAAAATGATATTGGCTAAACTGTCTATATCGACCAAAATCCTTCGTACCTTGAAATTGGAAATCCAGAGTGTTACGACTAAAGTGTCATCATAGGGATGGACCACATCCATGATGTCCTTGTTGTCAAATGTTATCACTGGTCCAGCTCGACTCGTCGATGCCATCACTCCTCTTCTGTCTGGCTCTTGTCTAGCCTCATAGTACTTTCTCTTCTATCAACGGTATATTTTTCCAATAAAGAGGTAAATCGTATTTATTCTAAAACCGACCCTAGGAGTGTCGTTGGGGCTATCGTTTTGCATGTTGAAGAGAGTAGTGGCATAGATTACACTTAGAACCTCCATACGTGTTCTTTTATCCATAGAGAGTGGGATCTCCTCTCCCTGGTCCAAATATGCTGCTCTTAACTGCGACTACCTTATCTTGTCAGCAAACTTCTTTTTATTCAGTTTCCCACAGACGGAGCCAAATGATATTTCCAAAAAATCCCCGGTGCGTGTTACAGCTCCTCATACGCTGAGAACCTCTGCAAGCCATAATCCGACCTACAAAACTAGTTAGTTCTATAGAAGAGGGACACTAGTGTGGTGTTGGTAAAAGAACCTCCAGCGTGAGAATAAGATCAAATTGCTTTAAGAGATAATGAAAGCTTTAGATAGTATATTGAGTGTAATATTGAGAGAGTTTTGGCACCTATCTTTCCCATATATATTTGTGCCGATTTCCCTTGCAACCATTCTTGCCATGATCCTCTCCATATTCTTTACTTATTTTCTTTGAATTTTGCTTGTGTGCCCATTATCGTTGACCTACTATCTTTGGGCTGGATACCCAAGCCCTTTGTTAAGGGGCTTCGTTTTGTACTGGGTCAGCCCTTACATGCGACTAGGCCTCATCAATAGACCAATCACTTCATCTCATAAGCGACTAGAGATATCAGTCCATGATCAACCATTAGATCGTAATTCAATTCCTATCAGGTTAGGTTCTATCCACTAACCTAACCTGATTCCTTAACACTAGTTTCATAATTCACCTGTGGGAAATTTTCCCACAACACCTACTATTAGGAAGTGATGAGTGGTTTATTTACCAATAAATCAAGTACTTTTAAGTTCAAGTATTTGTTTGTTTTCAAGTATTTTTGTTAGTTTAATGTCTTTTTGTGTTGTTTGGTAGGAATACAAATAAATCGGAGAAATGATGTAAAATGCGTACAGGTGCAGTAACTTCATGGCATGTTTTGACCATGATTCAATTTAATTTTGGAAAAACTCAAAACACAGAATTTCTATATCTAAATTTTATTTTGCCATAGATTTTTGAATCACCTCAATCAAAATTCGGACGACGAAGTTAAGGCTAAAACACAAGCAAGTGTCAGATCTACGCCTTTTGGCCCTGTAGCACGAAATAATTTGGGTTGTAGTGCCTTTTGGCACTGGAATGCCAAAATAATGGCACTGTAGTACCAAACTTTTGAACCCTAATTTGCTAAAAACGGCGCTGCAACGCGAAAACGCGTGCTCCAGTGCCAACATTATAACTTTTTCCCTCTTTAAGGCCATTTTGGCTCATTTTGAAGGGAGAGGAAGAAGAGAGATCAGAGGCGAGCGAAAACAGACAAGCAAGAAGGTGTGAGATTAAAGATTGGATGAAAAACGTCTCCACAAATCAGATTTAGATTTCCCTTCTCCCTAATATTACTTGAATTTTGTATTTGGGATTGTATTGAACACATGTTTTCATTTATGAAATTCTTGATAATATTAGTTATGGATTTGTATATGTTGAGCTAATATCTATATCTAGGGCTTGATCTAGTCTTGTTTCACACCATGTTTAGATTATTTTGTTGATTGTTAGTTTTAATTCCATCTTATGCATCTCCTAGGCTTAATGTGTTTGATTCATGTTGTTAATGAGTTTGACGATTTTAGGTTGTGAATTTTATACTTAGGAGAGGTTGAATTCATAACCAAAATTAGAAGTGTATAATTTAGGTTGTTGTGAGTCCAAGAGGAAATCAACACCTAAGTAATCTAATTGAGAATTTAGGATTTTGTGAAATTGGGAGGTGATCAAGTTCTAGATTTACCAACTAGGTTTTTCATTCAATTGTGTTTGCCTTCTTAATGCTTTCAAAATATTCTCCCACATGATGTTTAGGTCGAATTGAGAACTTGGGATTTGACACTCAGGAGAGGTAATCTCGGGTTCGGACTTAAGTTAAACACAACGTAAGCTTTAATAAATCGGGAGATATTTAGAGCTTGCATAATCTATAAGGTCGGGTTTAACGAATGTTTTCACCTAAATACTAGATAGGGATATTAGTATTGAAGTATTTACGTATTCTTTCACTTGACACTTGGGAGAAGTGGCGAGAGAGTAATAGCATGGGGACCTATATTATTGAATGAACGAAATTAACTAATAATTACTTAATAGGAAAATATGGGAATAACGAGATGAAATCAAGCCCCTAGAACATTTATGCATAGAAAATCCATATTTTATATTATTTATATTATTTTTGTATTTATATTTGTTTTAGTTATTTTGGTTTAAAAAAAGCAAAAATTGATCGCCTAAATAAAGTTAAGTTACGATAATCACAGTACTTAATGCCAATTTAAACCAATCCCTATGGATAAGACAACCCTTACTCTTCTTATACTATTAAAACTTGACTCGTATACTTTTAGTATCGTAGCAACGAAATAATTTGTTACCAAAAGTACAGTGCTATCTACTTAAATTTTGACTCCAATCTCCATTTCCAATTTTCAACAGTTGACATATCTATCATAACTTAAACACAGCAAAAAAAAAACTAAGGCTACGCTAAAAATAATATTAACATCTAACTGGAATATAAGCCAAAGTATAAGTTAAAAAGAGGAGTATTATTTCAACCAAAGGATGGTGAGGTATTGATAATAAAATCTGAAAAGTTAGGAGGAAAACCTAGGAACCCTGATTAAGGAATCGCTACACATATTCGAACCTGGGAATGTCCAAGTAACCTTGAAGAAATACAAAAGACTTTCTCAAACTGGAACAAAGAAAGGAGAATCTGAAATACTTACGACACAAAAAATGCTAGATAAAGTCTTAGAGCCCAACCTGTCCGCAAAAATTCTTGAAAAATTGGGTAGCTGAACAAAATGAAAAATAACTAACATAAACTAAGACTCTATCTAGACATTAACCAATTCCAAGATTCCATGAAAAACCTCCTCAAAAAAAAAAAACAAGAAGAACCTTGCATAACTGAAGATATTCAAGACTACAAGAGAACGACGAGCCATATCGGACAAAGGAACAAAGTAGTCAGGATAAATGCGGAACCAACAAAGACCTCGAGACTAAATCAAATTACCTTAATCCTCTTAAATGTAAAATTTTGAAAGTGAGTGTTAAGGGAAATAAGAAAAATTGGTCTCAGAAAGTTTCTAAACACTGAGTGGTCACACGAAAGCCTTTAGGTAAATAACGCTCTCTATATGATCTATGATCACACAGCATTTGTGCAATTTTATAGCCCTAAACTTAGGTTTGTTAATCATTCAAATAGTGTAAAATATTATAAATAAAGTTATTTTTGTTATTTTTGTAAGTTTATGAAAATAGAGTAAAACGACGTTAATATGGGGCAAAACGAACAAAATGACGTTGATTTGGAGTGAATCGGATAAAAAACAAGGAAACCATGGAAAGCCGAACCAGCCGAAATAGTAGACAAGACAACAAGCCGCGACTCGGACGGCTCGGACCAACCGCTACAGTTAGAAGAGCCAAGCCGACGGTGCGGCATCCGTCTTTTCGAAGCTTGGCTTTGCCACTTGGCCACTTGAGGCCCTCCAACTTTGACCAACTGATATTTTTAACCCCCGACGTTTACCAGATTATTTTGAATATCACTTTCACCCCACTTGGTTCCCGTTTTTTTTCCATTTAACCCCCCAAGGCTTATTTTTGATGCCTATAAATATGACTTGACGTTGGACACAATTGGATACACATTTCTTAGTCCATTTTCAAGCTATTTTGGATATCAACTAGTCTTGGAGAGGATTTCAATTTCCAATAAGGTTTTGCTTTCTTTTTCTATGTATTTCTAATTTTTCTTATACTAAGATTGAGGATGAAATCATGTACAATTAATTAAGTTGTTGTATTGTTTTGATTCCAAACAATTTGTAATGAAATGTTTAACGTTTTTATTTCAATTAAATACACAATTTCATCTTTAATATTATGTATTATTGATTGTCATGAATTATTTAATGCTTGGATTTTTATTCTAAAACAAGTAATATCTTTTGATTATATGTTTTCCATTAAATTGTATACATATAATATTTAAGAATTACAATTTTTAAAGTAAAGAAAAACCAACTTGAGATTTACGTCGGGCTTAATTTCTATAACTATGACTAAAAATTTGGAGTCAAAACAATAATAAGAACTAATTAATTATATATTGGTGGATTCTGAAATCTTTGTATCTCTCTATCTTCAATCAAGTTAAACTAGTTATTTCACCGTTTATTTAGTTTTCCATTTCTTAAATCACAAAACAAAATCATCTTGAACTAGATTATAATTAAATTAAATTGGATTGATTGAGTTTTTCTATAAAAAAAATAAATAAATTAAAAAAAATCCTCATGGGATCGACCTCGCTTCCGTTAATCTTTGCTACATCTGATTTGTGCACTTGCAAGTAAATATAAATTTTAAAACAAGACAGAACACAGTTTCTGTCACAACAAGGTTTTGGCACCGTTGCCGGGGATTGCGACAGAAAAGCCTTGGAATCCAAGTTAATTTAATTCTTCTACTACTTTTATTATTATTATTAGTAGTAGTAGTAGTAGTAGTAGTAGTAGTAGTAGTAGTACTACTACTACTTTTATTTTTATTTCTGTTGAATAGGAGGCTAAGCCACTTACTCTTTATTTTATTGTCTTTATTTTCTATTGAGAATCGGCAGGCTAAGCCACCTCTCTCTTTTATTTTGTTTTGTATTTATTTTCTGTTGAGAATCGGTAGGCTGAGCCACCTACCTCTTTTATTTTTCATATATATATATATATATATATATATATATATATATATATATATATATTATTTTGAATAAAAAAATTATTTAATTTAAAAAATTATTATAAAATTTGTTGCAGGTTGTTTATGCATACTTGGGAGCGAGATTCAAATAATCGTTTGGTTAGGAGAAGACTATATTTAAATGGAATTGCACGTGAAACTTTAATAAAAATGGAAGAACATATTGACAACCTAGAAAGACCTACAAATCCACTAGCACTAGAGAAAACTCTTCTTGAATACTTTCTCCCATTTCAGCCAACTCTCCCTCTTGTATAGTTTTACCACAAACAACTAATTCCCACTTTGAGCTCAAACTATCCATCATCCAACTTTTGCCATCTTTTTATGGGTTAGAAAGAGAAAATCCATACATACATGTTAAGGAATTTCTCGAGATATGCTCCACATTCCGATTCCAAAATTTATCTGATGAATCTGTCTGACTCAGACTTTTTCCATTCTCTTTAAAAGATAAAGCAAAATCTTGGTTGACACTCTTCCCCTGAGAACAATTACCAGTTGGGACCAACTTGTTAACAAATTTCTATCTAAATTCTTCCCCATGTCAAAAACTGATCACCTTAGGAGAGAAATATCTTAATTTTACCAAAAAGAGGGTGAAGAATTTATGAATGTTGGCAAATATTTAATGATATAACTTTAAAGTGCACCCAACACGGTTTTGAAATTTGGAGGCTTCTGAAGTATTTTTATGAAGGTTTGACCCCATTAAATCGTCAAATGATACAATCTATGGATGGTGAAATTTTTTTGCAGTTACGTGGGCAGGAAACTTGGGAATCTCTTGAAACACTGTCTGTCAACTCTCAATAATGGAACTGTCTAGATTCTAGAGTCAAACCCAATACACTGAATAGAGAAAGAATTTATGAGATGAGAGATAATAATGATGTAAAAACTAGTCTAGCCAATTTGACTAGGAAAGTTGATGCATTAGTCTTGATCCAAAGCATAAAATATAAAACTAAGGTATGTGCCTTATGTCAAAATCGATCCCACACCGCTCAGTCATGTCCATCATTGCTAACTTTACAAGAAGCCTATTCTGAACAGGCCAATGTACTCCATTCTTATGGAAAATCATCTGATAGCCCATTTGTTTCCACATATAATCGAAATTGGAGAAACCATCTAATTTTTTCATGGAGACAGAATCAATCTACAATAAACCAATTAGGGCCTCAAGTTAACACCCACAACCAAAACTTTCACCATTCCAATCTGTCATACCTTCCAAGAAAACCATCTTTAGAGGAAACCTTACAATAGTTCATGCAGTCAACGCAACAATCTATCTCTAAAATTGAAATGCAATTGGGTCAACTAGCAACTGATGTAGGAGAGAGAGAAAAAGAAAAGTTTCCAAGTCAACCCATCTCAAATCCAAAAGGTCAATATGAGGTAGGATCATCGAACCCTAATAAGAAAGTTAAATCCATTACTACTCTTAGGTCGGGAAAACTTATTGTCAAACCTGATTACCTACCTGAACATGAGAAAGAGAAACCTAAGAGTCAACCTGAAAATTCTAAATCCAATGACTCAATTGAAAATCAATCATTGCCTTACCTTCCAAAAGCTCTATTTCTACAAAGACTTGTTACAAAAGAGAAAGGTACAAAATATATAATGACATTTTAGAGGTGTTTAAGCAAGTGCACATTAACATCCCCTTTCTTGATGCTATAAAACAAGTGTCTGCCTATTCAAAATTCTTGAAAGATCTTTATACTATGAAAAGGAAAACCAATGTTACAAAAAAGGCATTCTTGATTGAACAAGTAAGCTCCATAATCCAACACAAAACTCTTGTCAAATACAAAGATCCTGGTTGTCTAACAATATCTTGTGTAATTGGCGATCAAAAGATTAGTCGATCTTTACGTGATTTGGGTGCAAGTGTGAATTTGTGGCCATATTCAGTTTATGTGCAACTCAGTCTAGGAGAGTTGAAATCCAAATCTATGACACTCCAATTAGCTGATAGGTTTGTGAAAGCTCCGAGAGGTGTCATAGAAGATGCTTTAATCAAGGTTGATAAATTTTATTTTCCTATGGATTTCGTTGTTCTTGATACCCAACCTATTGAAAACTTGAATACTCAGATTCCTGTTAGCCTGGGTAGACCATTCTTAGCTACTTCTAATGCAATCATCAATTGTTGTAATGGTGTCTTGAAGTTATCATTTAGAAATATGATTGTTGAATTAAATGTATTTAATGTTCCTAATAAAAGTGTGGATCTGGATGATTTATGTGAAGTGAATATGATTGAGACTGCAACCCATGATTTATTCCTGCAAATAAATAAAAATGACTCTTTTGAAAAATATTTGAAACAGTGTAACATGAACATAGATGTTGAAAGTTCAATTAATGATGTAAATTCTTTGTTAGAATCTACACCATTAATGGATACTGATGAATGGAAAGACAACATTGAACATGTTAAACCCACTAAGTCTATCAATTCAAATTCTGAGTCACCACAGTTGGACCTTAAGCTCCTACCCGATACCCCAAAATATGTGATCTTAGGACCATCAAAAACCTTGCCTGTTATCATAGCATCCGACTTAGATAACGAACAAGAAGATAAATTGATCAATGTCCTCAAAGATCATAAAAAATCCATAGGGTGGATAATTGGAGACATTAAGGGTATTAGTCCATCAGTGTGCATGCATAGAATTCATTTAGAAGATAATGCCAGGCATAGTCGTGAGTTCCAAAGACGATTAAATCCTAACATGAAAGAGGTTATTAGAACTGAAGTAATTAAACTTTTAGATGAGGGTATCATTTACCCTATTTATGATAATTTGTGGGTTAGCCATGTTTAGGTAATTCCTAAGAAATCTGGTATAACAGTATTCAAAAATGATGAAAATGAATTAGTCCCTACCCGAGTGCAAACTGGGTGGCGTGTTTGTATTGACTACAGGAAACTGAATACTGTCACCAGAAAATATTACTTTCCACTTCCCTTCATTGATCAAATACTTGAGCGGTTGGCAAGTCATTCCTACTACTGTTTTGTTGATGGTTATTCCGGTTATAACCAAATTTCTATTGCCCCTGAAGACCAAGAAAAAACCACTTTCACTTGTCTGTTCGGAAACTTTGCCTACCGACGTATGCACTTTGGCTTATGTAATGCTCCAGGTACTTTTCAAAGATGCATGATGAGTATTTTCACTAATATGGTAGAGCGTTTTCTCAAAATTTTCATGGATGATTTTTCCATGTTTGGGTCTAGTTTTGATGAGTGTTTGCACCATTTGAAATTATTGTTAGTTAGATGCAAAGAGAAAAATCTTGTGTTAAATTGGGAAAAATGTCATTTCATGGATAAGAAAGGGATTTTTCCAGGTCATGTTGTTTCAAAAGATGGAATTGAGGTTGATACAACCAAAATTGATTTAATTTCTAATCTTCCACCTACACGAACAGTAAACGAAATTCGATCATTTTTAGGTCATGTTGGGTTTTATAGTAGGTTCATCAAAGATTTCAGTAAGGTTTCTCGACCTTTGTGTAGTTTTCTTGCAAAAGACACCACTTTTTTATTTGATGATTCCTATTTTCATGCATTTGAAAAACTGAAACACTTGTTGACTTCTGATCCGATCATTCGACCTCCCGATTGGAATCTTCCTTTTTGAAATCATGTGTGATGCATTTGATTATGCTATAGGTGTTGTTTTGAGCCAACATGTAAATATGTTTCCGCATGTGATCTATTATGCCAGTAAAATTCTCATTGATGCACAGTTGAATTACTCCACCACTGAAAAAGAATTACTTGTTGTTGTGTTTGCTCTAGACATGTTTCGATCCTACTTGATTGGTTCTAAAATCATTGTCTATTCTGATCATGTTGCATTAAAATACCTTCTTTCCAAGAAGGATTCTAAAGCTCGTTTGATTAGGTGGATTTTATTGTTACAAGAATTTCATTTAGAAATTAGTGATAAGAAATTGTTGGCCTAGTAGAATACCCAAGAGGGGAGGATAAATTGGGTAATTAAAAAATAATCAGAATAAAATTTGAATAAATCAAATAATTAATTTTAAGCCTAAATTAATTATTATCTTTATAACACAGCGGAATAATATAATTAATCTAAGTGCACACCAAACAACAAAAATAACAAAGTAGTAATGCAGCACACAAAAGATTTATACTGGTTCACCAAGCTATTCTTCGCTAATCCAGTCCCCCGAGCTCCACAGAGGTCGTACCCACTAAAACCAAGCCCTTTAAAGGTAAGAACCAAACCCGTACACCGATTCTTTTACAGGCTCAGAATCAACCTTTACAATTTCTTTTTCTCAGGCTAAGGAAGAGCCTCTACTTTTTACAAGTTAAAGAATAACCTAATTCTTTTTAACACTAAGGCATAAGAATCAAAACCTCACAAAACACTCCAACTATCATTTTCACAGGTAAAGAGAGAATCTTTACAAAACACTCACACTAATTCTATTCAGGTAGAATTAATACCTCAATCTCTTTACAAGAAGAGACTGAAACCCAGCTACCATTGATTAAATATCCCCAATGATATTTAATCTACCACAACTCACCAATACAAAAATTAATAAGTAGTAAATCTCACTCGGAGCTTCTACCACCCCAGATAAATAACAACTCAAGTAATATCTCAACTAGTGATAGAAATATATGATACAGAAATCTGATTTTAACAAGAATATGGGTAGCAAATTAGAGCATGTAATCAGATTCAAGAAATTGTTTGAAAGAATATTTTCTTCAAAAATCAAAAACAATTTCTAAGAACAATTTCCAAAATATAAAATAATAAACAATAAGCAATATGGAAATATCTCACCCAGAATCCACAGAAATAATGATTAGAATAGTATAGCTTCAAATTCGGTATCAGCAAGAATAGAACACAATTGATTATCAGAATCACTCTTAGAATAGCTCACAATAAAGTAGAATACTAACTCTTATAAAAGCTCTCTCACAATGATATAGAATGATTAACTTTCTTAGAATGATTCCATTCTCTAATAAAATTCACAGGTCTATTTAAAGGAACATGTAATCAGCCTTCTAATGGCTAGTTTACAAGTGTTATGACAATAAAAAGCTCTTATACATCCCTTATAACATAAGGACTTTATTTAGGTTCAATTTCACTTAATAACAACTTTCAAAAAACTCAATTAAACCCCAAAGTATTCCTTAATCAAAATAAATAAGTATAGAATCCATTTTAAGTATCAAAATTGAGAAACATTAATATTTAATGAACCATATTGAAAGAATTTAATTAGTATATGAATCATATCTTAAATATAGAGAATATCCCCAAAATCTCTCTCAAATCCTAACAAAAAACGACTACTTTTGGATTTAAACTCGGATCAAACAGTATCCTGAAACTACGCGTTCAGTCAATTGCCCAGTCGATTGAAAGATACTGGAAGTAGCCCATGCAGTTCATTGGTCGACTGCTCGATCGACTGTTCGATTTAGAGAGTTTGTCATGTTTTTATCGGCCGACCTATCAGTCGACTCTTCAATTCAGAGAGTTCAGTTGTTTTCACTAGTCGACCTGTCAGTTGACTCTTCGATTCAGAGAGTTCAGCCACCATTGACCGGTCGACTCCTTAGTCGACTGCTCCCTTCTAGATCTTTTCTCTAATCTCGTTTTTTACTCACTTTCTTTTACGATTTCGCCCATTTATCTATTTTCTCTCTTAAATAAGCTCCACTAGTATTCTTGTATTTCATTTTAGTCATTCAAGATTATTTCTTTTCAATTCACATAGGAGAAAATAATTACACTTAACCAAAACATACATAAAAGGTAAAATTCATTTTGTGCCATGTGTGTCTTCCTAAATGGGATATTAAGAGTTAAGATTTACCTAAGTTGTTTTTCCTAATTTATTCAAACTCTTAATTCCTCTTCATCATTTTGATAGCTGCATTTAGTATCAATTCAATTTGACAACTTCATTACTGGAACTTTAAATTTCTAAAACACTCAATTAAACATTAGTTCCACCAAAACATCAATACTTATTTGGTCATCAAAATCTTAGGATCAACAGAAAGGATTTGAAAATATTGTTGTTGATCACTTGTCTAGGTTAGTAGTAGAATCTGATGATGAAAATTTGCCAATCAAAGAAACTTTTCCTGATGAAATGCTCATGTCTATATCCCAATTGCCTTAGTTTGTTGATATAGTTAATTATCTTGTCACTGGTCATATGCCTAATCATTGGAGTCACCAAGATAAAACTAAATTTTTTACTGAGGTAAAGAAATTCTTTTGGGATGATCCTTATCTGTTTAAATATTGCCCTGATCATATCATTAAGAGATGTATTCCTAAAAGCGAATGACAAAGTATTATTTCATTTTGCCACGATCATGCATGTGGAGGTAATTTTTCCTCAAAGAAACCTACTGCAAAAATTCTACAAAGTAGATTTTATTGGCCCACTCTTTTCAAAGACACTCATGTGTACTGTCGCTCCTGTGATCGATGTTAAATATTAGGAAGTATTTCTCATAGGAATATGATTCCCTTGAATCCAATTCTTATTATTGAGTTATTTGATGTTTGGGGTATCGATTTCATGGGTCCGGTTTCTAACTCTTTTGGTAACCTGTACATTCTTGTTGTTGTTGTTGACTATGTGTCAAAGTGGGTAGAAGTCATTGCTTGTAAAACAAATGATCATAAAGTTGTGGTGAAAATTTTAAAAGAAAATATTTTTTCTCGATTTGGTACACGGTGTGCTATCATCAGTGATAGAGGGAAATATTTTTGTAACAGGAATTTCTAAAATTTGGTAAAGAAATATGGTATTACACATAAAGTTTCTACTCCTTATATCCTTAAACAAGTGGTCAAGTGGAAATTTCAAATAGGGAAATTAAGCACATTCTTGAAAAAATGGTTAACCCTATAAGAAAATATTGGTCTTTAAAACTACCTAATGCATTGTGGGCTTACCAAACTATTTTTAAAACCCCTATTGGAATGTCACCTTATCGACTTTTTTATGGTAAAGCATATGACTTACCTGTTGAGTTAGAGTATAGAGCATATTGGGCTATCAAACAGTTAAATTTTTCTCTAAACCAAGCAGGTATTCAGAGGAAACTCCAATAAAATGATTTATAGGAGATTAGGAGTTATGCATAAAATTTTGTAAAATGATATAAGGATCAAATTAAAAAAATTCATGACAAAAATATTTTGAGAAAATCTTTCTTTCTAGGTCAAAAGGTCCTTCTGTACAATTCTCGTCTACATCTATTCCCTGGTAAGTTGCGTTCTCGATGGTCTGGTCCACATGTTGTTCATACTGTTTTCCCCCATGGAGCTGTCGAAATTTAAAATTCAAAAAATGGTGATGTTTTCAAAGTTAATGGACAAAGTTAAAACAGTTTTTGCAGTTAAAAACTCCAGAAGTGGAGGAAACAGTCCTCGAAGATCCCATTTATCAAGATTAGTCCTTCTCTTGATAAAATGTCTGGCTGAAGAAGTTAAACTTAGCGTTGAGTGGGAGGCGACCTACTATTGTTTAAAAAATAATTATTATAGTTTTCACTTTTATTTTGCTAAGTTTCCATGAGTTTTGTAAGCAAACAGGTACAAGCATTCAGACCATACACTTTAGTTACATCAGGTAGTATCTTTCCTTGCCAATTAAATTTTGTACCTTTCTCATTGAGGATAATGCGAGATTTAGGTTTGGGGGGGATAAATGCTTGTATTCCTTCTGTAATTTTATTTCGTACTTAATTTTATCAAACGATCCTATGATAACATATATGTCGAATAAAATTTTGATTTACTAAATAATTATTGGAGCATAGCACTGATTTTTTTAAAAAATAAAAAATAAAAATTAATTTTTTCGACTCTTGCATAAATACTCTCTTATTCAAAATTTAGTACGTGAACTGATTTGCTAAATTTTGATATGATAATAACATATCCCTAAAGTTTAAACAAAGAAATGAAAAAATGAAATTAATAAAATAAATAAATTTAAAAAAAAAAATGTTTTTGCATTAAAAAAAAAAATCAATCTTAATAATGAACTTTCGCTAAGTAACTGGGCCTCTTGTCTCAGTAAGCTTTGAGTGTTTGCGTCAAAAGTGGGAAGTAAATTATTAAGTCAATAAGTGGCCCGTTAACTTCGAAGCCTAAGTTGTTTGAGTTATTAAGTCTGAATGAAACCTTAAGACCTAATGCCCCGAGCCAACTAGATTGGGATCATTGGCCCAATGCTCGCTATGTTACCCCTAGTGGACGGGTACAGTCACGTGAGGGTTTATAGAGATGTTATCCACAAATATCCAAATTTTGGTAATTTCTATTCCTTTCAAAAATTTATCAATCCTATCAAATGTGAACATATTAAGTTGAGATCATACAAGAGTTACCGAAATAATTATTGATTTCATATCACATGATTTTTAACAATATCTACTTTTTAACCCACAACATATATCTAACTCTCTTTTATAATGAATTTAGTACAAGTAACTAGTCAGCTAATTTTAAACAATCAAATAATGTTTTCCCCGAAATAAAAATATTTTCAATATATTTTGTTTTCTTAAAAATCATGTGATATGAAATCAATAATTATTTCGGTAACTCTTGTATGATCTCAACTTAATATGTTAACATTTGACAGGATTGATAAATTTTTGAAAGGAATAGAAATTACCAAAATTTGGATGTTTGTGGATAACATCTCTATAAACCCTCACGTGACTATACCCGTCCACTAGGGGTAACATAGGGGTTTAAAAGATTGTTGAATTTTTTAAATGCAATCATGTTCCCTATGAAAGTGCCTTTTTTTATTTAATTATTATATTAGTTTTGCTCGAGGACCAGCAAAAGTTAAGTTTGGCAGTGTGATGGCACCGCATTTGTGCTATTTTATAGCCCTAAACTTAGGTTTGTTAATCATTCAAATAGTGTAAAATATTATAAATAAAGTTATTTTATTTATTTTTGTATGTTTATGAAAATGGAGCAAAACGGCGTTAATATGGGGCAAATCGGATTAAAAACGAGTAATCCATAGCAATCCGAACAAAAGCTGAACAAAACCCAAATAAACTAGAATGAATTGTTCGATCCCTTAACAATAAAAAGAAATTAAATTATTTTATATGGTTTTACATATTTTTGAAAAGCGAATAAAATAACATTGATTTGGAGTAAATCGGATAAAAAACAGGCAAACCACGGTAAGCCGAACAAAAACCAAAGCATCCGGAACAGCAGACAAGCCAATGAGTCGAGGCTCGGACGGCTCGGACCATCCGCTACAGTGAGAAGAGCCAAGCCGGTGGCGCGGCTTCCGCCTTTCGGAAGCTTGGCTTTGCCAATTGGCTACTTGAGTCCCTCCAACTTTGACTAGCTGACATTTTTGACCCCCAACTTTTACCAGCTTGTTTTGAATATCGCTTTCACCCTACTTGGTTCCGGTTTTTTACCATTTTACCCCCCAAGGCTTCTTTTTGATGCCTATAAATAGGACTTGAGGTTGGACACAATTGGATACACATTTCTTAGTCAATTTTCAAGCTATTTTGGATATTAACTAGTCTTGGAGAGGATGTCAATTTCTAATAAGGTTTTGAGGATGAAATCATGTATAATTAATTAAGTTGTTATATTGTTTTGATTCCAAATATTTTTTAATGAAATGTTTAAGGTTTTTATTTCAATTAAATAAACAATTTCATCTTTACTATTATGTATTATTGGTTGTCATGAATTATTTAATGCTTAGATTTGTATGGTGAAACAAGTAATATCTTTTGATTATATGTTTTCCATTAAATTGTATGCATATAATACTTAAGAATTACAATTTTCAAAGCAAAGAAAAACCAACTTGAGATTTACGTCAGGCTTAATTTCTAAAACTAACACTAAAAATTTAGAGTCAAAACAATAATAAGAACTAATTAATTATATATTGGTGGATTTTGAAATCTTAGTATCTCTCCATCTTCAATCAAGTTAAACTAGTTATTTCAATATTTATTTAGTTTTCCATTTCTTAAATCATAAAATAAATTCATCTTGAACTAGATTATAATTAAATTAAATTGGATTGATTGAGTGTTTCCATAAAAAAAATAAAAAAAATCCTCGTAGGATCGACCTCGCTTCCGTTAATCTTTGCTACATCTGATTCATGCACTTACGAGTAAATATAAATTTTAAAATGAGGCAAAACACAGTTTCTGTTATAACAATCTGAGTATTAAGTCTTAGGGGTTTCTTAACACCTAGTGACTTGAACCAACTGAACCGGGATCTCCACCCAAAGATCACTACATGGATTGTATAGGAAGTATGAGTCCCAACTAGCTAGAGTGAAAGAAAATAGAATGAAAAATTCTCTCAAAACTACCTGGATATAATAACATTTGTTAGTTTTTATTCAATAACACTTGTTACTCCATCACTTCTATTCTCCCTCCTCTGTATCATCTTGCGAAAGCCCAATCCTCCTACCCTCAGTCCATAACAGAAGAAATAAAGAAGAATCATTGAAGAAATCTTGGATAGCATTCAAGACCTAGGTAATCCAAATAACAATCTTAGATAAATATCGAAACATGATGATATTGGAATAGATAATGCCAGATAACAAACTACTCGGGTGAGTGTTCCAAATTCCTATTAAAACTACTCTTACCATATCCCAAATCTTTTATGATGTAAGAGATTATGATGATAGACCAACTTTTGAACACTAGAATATGAAAATCAAAAAGCTTATTTTAACTAAATAATCATGTAAGAGATAAAGAAGAATATATGCAAAGGCGGGACAAGGACTATAAGGAAAAACACCAAAATTTCAAACTAAAGTTAATTTATGCAAGAAAAAAGGATAGAAATCAATCTAGGGTGATCTACTACCCCCATCATCAAAGAACCAGACAAAGAGGGACAAAGAGCACTAGAAGAAGAAAGTGTAATGATGAAGCCAAGTTTATGTCATTCAAAAGAAGATAGGCCTTCCCATTACCAATATACTTGAGCCTGGGGAAAATTCCAAGTAAACTTCATTGACATTTCTCTCATCTATCTTACGACGCAGGTTACTTTAAGATAGATAAAGGCAAATGATACCTAATCTTTCTCTAAAAGCAGAATCACAAAAGATAGTAATACCCATACAAAGATTACCAATCTCAAATTTTACATAAGACAAAAAAAATAAACACGTCCATACCAAGTACAAGTCAAAACTATTAGTGCAAAACAAAGCTAGAAGCGAATAGACTGATCAAAACTAGTCGATGTCATGTAATTAGAGAGAGAGATGAGTGCAAGAATCGCACGTAATTCGAAGACTCTACGCAAGAGCAGATCCAGGCAAACTCTTCCTTTGTGAAAGCGGAGGGATAGCCTGAGGCAGGTAGAGTGTCTTTCGCCAACGAAGAAGGAGCCTCATCCATAAATATCTCAACGGACGATGAGACCATGGAACGATAGTGAGAGTCCATCCAAATTATATACTCTGTTACTACTGATGGATATTCTAAGAAGGAAATCCTATCAAATGCCAAGTAACGACGCTTCCACTGAGCATAAGGCATCGTGTCTCTATCCATATCCCCAATCTCAAAAATGAAACGAGCAGCAATCGTCCCATCAACTAGAAGAATGTACATAATCCTGCGAAGGTGACGAATTACACGACTAGGAATATAGGGGACGCAGCCTCGGAATCCCAACAAAGGGATGAGAGGTAGGTAGGTCCATGTAATTTAGGTACATACTGGTCGACATCGTATGACTCGTATTCTATATCAACTCAAAGCTAACCATCTGTACCAAGAGTGACGCCTAGTCTGGTGGGTAACTAAGACGCTGCATGATCTTAGGGAACTAAGAGCATAACTGGTCTACTATCGAATCTTCTATGCACCAAGCCGCCATAGGTAGCCTGATTAGATTAGAGATGATTCATATATAGAGTGGTGCACAACTCCCAAGGAAATAGTGGTCACCTTCCCGACAAGTAATCAACCACCGGTACAACTTTGCCAATACGAGAGGAATTATCTGGCAAAACGAATCAACAAGCATCCTCTCTGCCAGGAGGATCATTCGACCAGGGAGATCACTCACCCTCCTCGGGAATAATGTCTCCTGCAACAACAAATTACTTAAGACGATCATCTGATGCCTACGCCAGTCTACGTAGCTGCTCCACATGTCCCCATATCCCTAATAGCCATAGACATCTGAAAATCACCTTTAGAGCATGTCAAACTCCTAGGAATCCTCACTGACGTTCTAACAAAATGGTAAGTTCTTGCACTTCCTTCCCAAAATCCGTGAAAGTCGATTCTTTGACAAAGATAACGGAAGATGAGGGTGGTGGCAGAATATTACATCACCACTTTTACCGCAAGTGTACGGGTCAAATTTTAGTATAGATGGGGAGAGTAGGGGTATCGTGTCTACAGGGATTGGTTGAGATTATTATCGAGTACCGTAATTGTCATAGCCTAATTTTATCTAGGCAATAAAAATGTGTTTAATTAATAAATACTAATACTAAGTTAATTAATCTAATTATACTAATATTACTATGACATGATTAAGGAAAGTACATTTCCTAGGGATTAATTTCATTTACTTAATTGCGTTTGATTTCATTTTAGATTACGTTAACGACATTCGACTTATCCGATAATTTTGGTTCGTAAACTCACTCGCCACCTCTCCCAAATATAAGACGACTGAATATGCGACTTCGCGTCAATGAAGAAGTCCCCCTCAACATATTAATGATGATAAGTCTCATGAGTCTCGCCCTAACGTCATTGATCACACACCTTCTAGCTCTCTCCCAGGTTATTGAATCGTCGCGTTGTGTTTACCCTAGTCCGAATTCAGGGTTACCTATCCCAAGTGTTAAATCCCAATTTCTCACTATATCATAACAAGCATAATAATCATGATAAATCGATAAACACATCCAAATTTATAAAGAACAACCATTAACGAAACATAAACTCAACCAAGCAATATTTTCATAAATATTATTAATCCTTAAGATAATCCATGTTTAGCTAACAGCCATTACCGTATATACAATGAAAAACGAGCTAAACATGCTCAAAAACCTACCAAAGTTAAGAACATAAAGAAGAAACAAAAGAAACTTAGTCATAGTCCGAAGATTTACTGCTAAAAATGCTTCGAGATCGCTTCTCCTTCTTCGAAACGTGTTCTACTCATTCGGAATTGATGAGCACTCCCCAAAACCTCTCAACCTAAGCTCTCTAATGTCTAAGGAGAGTTATATCCGAATGAAGAGGAGAGAAGAAGAAACAGGTAACAAAAAAATATCTAAAAAATATCCTAAATCTAGTGCAGAGTGACAGCCGTGGTGGTGGGCATGCCGGTAGTGTCTTCGCCGCAGCGGTGGAGACAACTATAGAATTAGGGACCTTACTATTATTTCACCACCGTAGCGATGAGGTCACCACCTCGATGGTACGCTTCCAGCAGTTTTAGGCACCTCTCTGCATATTCACCGCCACGGCGATGGGCTGCTTTTCAAAATATTGCCTTAATGCTTGTTCTCCCACTGTTCTTCCACTGTTTTTTATCTGATTTGATAGTTTATGATCCGCTTACATTCGTTTTCACCCCCACACACCTAATTTAATACAAAAAGAATAAAAACATATTAAAATGTATTAAAATACTATAATAACACTCGAAAACTAACAAGTTCGATTTTGAAATAAATAGGTAAATTACATCTATCAAATACCCCCAAACTTGGAATTTTGCTAGTCCTCGAGCAAAACACTCATACTAAAATGAAAAACACTACTAAATTAAATAACATGAACAATGTAAACACAAACATTCTAAACATAACGATATAGGAGTTTTAAATTCTTCTCTCGAACAAGTCATTTTTTCCTCAACAACCCCCAATCATATCGAGTTTAGGTGGTAAAATGCACCATGTGGTGTTCCAGAATTTCGTCATTCAATAGTGGTAAATGCCATTCTAGATCCTGTCAACGTGTTTTTGTGAGACTCAATAATATAGCTATCCAAGATTGGATTGGATTATCCACCAATGAAACTCGCGACTTACACCGTAAAGGACTAGGATATCCATATGCCTGATTGGGGTTCACTCTCCACTAATGTAGGCTTGGAAGTTCATAAAGATCAGAAGAACTTGGTTCGGTTTTGGAAAATTTGGCCGAGGGTATTTTGGAATAGAAAATGGGTTAACGTTGTTAACTTAACGTTAACCAAGGCTCAACGCTTGGAAGACTCACTCTCGAACCCCCATAGATAAATTGAAAATAATTCGAAACATACATTTAAGGCCGACATACTCACTTGTCAAAAGAAACATAAATTTAACGATATTTACATATGTTTTTTTTTAAGAACCACACCCCCAAACTTATTCGACTATTATTGTTTCACGGGTGTGGTTTAAACAGAAAAAAAAAATGATAAGTAAGTACTCGAATACCGAGCCAATTTGAAGTTCGCTCTAAACCCAACCACTCACATCAAGCAGCATATACGAATGCTAACTTGAATCACTTAAATTACACCTTTAATTTAGCGATATAGGTTTGGGAAAAGATCAATTGGCTAGGGAATTTGCTTATGTGTTTAGAAGTGAAATGGCATTTAGGATTCAACAGGGTAACGAGGGATAAACGAATAATATGGTAAGTTTAAAAGGCTCAAGCGACAAAATGAATGCCTAAATCACGTCTCCTGAACAACCTCGCCTAAGATTTCGCCCCAAGCTTCCCCTCAATCCAGTTCTAGAATCCTTCAATTATCATGAGTTTGGCTAATCGATAATCGGCCTTAAATCGATTGAATAGAAATACATTCAGTCTATGTGCTCATGCAAATTAGGATCCACAACAATTGTCACCAAAACACATTGTCAAGCACACAGAACACATATGCATGGGTATTACCCTTGACCTCGAAAAACAACCAGGGGGTAATATCATCATCGGGTAATGGTCTAGATGAATGCAAAACTCAGTATGCAACAACAACAACACAAAAACATTCTACACTAAACAAACATGCAATACATTAAAATATTAAAACATACTAACATCCTACACATCACTCCCAAACTTAAAACGGACACTATCCTCAGTGACCCAATCATCAATCTCAACATTTGAAAGTAAAGCATGCTGATGAAGGGGGTTTAGAACACGTATATGAGAGGTGAGAGACTCTCTTATCCGAATTAAATCAGTTGTGATGGATTTAACTCTTTTTTTTCCTTGGGTTGGCTCCCAAGAAGCGCTTGGTTTATGGTCGTCAGCCTGACACGCCGAAGTGCTTGTCAAAGAGAGGCTTCCACCCGTAGTACATTTCAAGTAATACCATATACAGGTCTTGGTTTAATACGCCCTCATGATTGGTGAGATATTGCTCTACTCAGCTCAAGCTTTCAACAGCATTCCTCACCAACTCATGTACTTGGTGAGCATGAAAAGACATTACTAAAGGTGGAAAATAATAAGTGAGCCAAATCGGATCCTTGTAGATTTGATCGTCTTGGATCGACTGTGGCTATCACATTATATGACCTGTGTACCTCCCAGGGCCACCACATCTAACTTGGCCTCAATCCAGCAGATGAACTGATTGATTTGCGTCTACAAAGATGTTACAGTTGCATCGATGTCAGTGCAGACCGTCTCAATATAATCAAGACAATCCTCGTGCTCATTGATCCAGTCATGTGTCTCCCTCAAGAATCTTTGAGTTTCCTCCATAACTGTAAGGAACACGTCTACTAAGGTAGGGGAAAACTCTTCATCTTGATCCATAATGTCAATCCATGGCACTGTAGTATTGAAACTATCCCCCAAGCTTTGGTGACTTGGTGAATAATTCCAACTCTGATAATCATAGGCTGCCATTTCCTTCAACGACCAAATGGTTTTGTCTGCGGTTAGGTCGTAGAAAGAGGTGCTAGCATTTTCTCCTACCACCCAATTTCTGGTTGCGGCTTGTAACCCGTCAAGGAAATTCAGAAGTTGACATTCCCTCAAGAAATCTTGGTTCAGAAACCAAAGCTGCATTTCCTTGTATCGATCCCAAGTACTATAAAATAGCTCGAAATCCCATTGAAAGAAATGCATCAATACTTGTCGATTTAACTTCTTCAAGTACCCTGCATAAGAAATAAAAATAAAACAACAAAACAAATATTTTAAACAAAAGAAATACCCAAAGTAAAATCGGGTCATTTACTCACAATATCTATAATAATCTAAAAACCAATCCTCGACAATAGCACCAAAAACTTTGTGGCGGAATATTATGTCACCACTTTCACCGCAAGTGTACGGATCAAGTTTTACTATAGATGGGGAGAGTAGAGGTATCATGTCCAAATGGATTGGTTAAGATTATTATCGAGTACCGTAATTGTCATAGCCTAATTTTATCTTGGAGATAAAAATGTGTTTAATTAATAAATACTAATACTAAGTTAATTAATCCAATTGTACTAATATTACTATGAGATGATTAAGGGAAGTAGATTGCCTAGGGATTAATTTTATTTACTTAAAAGCATTTGATTTTGTTTTAGTTTACGTTAACGGTATTCGACTTATCCGATAATCTCGGTTCGTAAACTCACCCGCCACCTCTCCTGTGTGTAAGACGAGTAAATATGCAACTTCGTGTCAATGAAGAATTCTCCCTCAACGTCTTAACGATGTAAGGTCACATTAGTTTCGCCCTAATATCATTGATTGCACACTTTCCAACTCCCTCCCGGGTTATTGGATCATCGCGTTGTGTTTACCCTAGTCCGAATTTGGGGTTACCTCTCCCGAGTGTCAAACCCTGATTTCTCACTATATTATAACAAGGATAATAATCATGAAAACCCTATAAACACAATAAAATTTATAAATAACAACCATTAACAAAACACAAACTCAAACAAACAATATTTTCAAAAATATTATTAATCCCTAAGACAATCCATGTTTGGCGAATGTCTATAACCATATATACACTAAAAAACAAGGTAAACATGCTCAACAACCTACCAAAGTTATGAAAATAAAGAAGAAATGAAAGAAACTTAGTTGTAGTCCGAAGATTTGCCTCTAAAAACGCTTTGGGATAGCTTCTCCTTCTTTACAACGTGTTGTTCTCCTTTAGAATTGATGAGCACGCCGCAAAACCTCTCAACCTGTGCTCTCTAATGTCTAAGGAGAGTTATGTCCGAATGAAGATGAGAGAATAAGAAATAGGGAACAAAAAAATATCTAAAAAACATCCTAAATTTTGTGCAAAGTGACCGCCGCGGTGGTGGGCATGTCGGCAGTGTCTTCGCCGCACCAGTGGAGGCAACGGTTAAATTAAGGACCTTGCTATTGTTTCCCACCACGGCGGTGGGCTTCCTACAATTTTAGGTACCTCTCTGCAAATTCATCATCGCGGCGGTGATCTGGACGCTGCGGCGATGGGCTTCCCGCAATTTTAGGTGCTTCTCTACAAATTCATCTCCACGATGGTGATCCTAACACCGCGGTGGTGGGCTACGTTTCAGAATATTGCCTTCATGCTTATTTTCCCACCATTCTTCCACTGTTTTTTATCTAATTTTATCGTTTATGATCTGTTTACATCATTTTTCACCCCACACACCTGATTTAATACAAAAAATATAAAAACATATTAAAATTTATTAAAATACTATAATAATACTCAAAAACTAACAAGTTCGGTTTGGAAATGGATAGGTAAATTACACCTATCAGAGTGATCTCTCTTGTCAAATGAAGTCTTAGCAAAAACGATATCTCCTCAAGATAAGGAGTCAGCTTGGTCACTGAAATCAGACACATGAAGAGACCAATACCCAGAGTTACACCTAACTCTTGATAAATAGATAGTCCACAGTAACCTGATGAAGTTACATAATGTGTTCGAGTATGGACCGCAGAAGTGCCGACGCATATGAAGTCAATGAATCAACCTAGTCAGATAAAAAAAAATAGCTCGATTGATGAAATGAATACTTGAGGCTAGCTACTCTAGACTAGCCACCATGAAAAAATGAGTACAATAACAAAAAAATGTAATTTATATGCCAAAGAAAAAATATATACTACATGTATATGTTGCATGAGAAAAATTAAAGTGATCCTACTTGTCCAGACTGAGCTACGCTATCGCTAGGGCTCCCTACCTCCAGGGAAGAGACAGTATGATCGAGCGATCAGCCCTTTCGAGTAGAAAAGTAGGTTGATCTCTTCCTATTTACCTAGGAAGAAGAGCGACATGCAAAGCAACCAGACATGCTATCCTGATATGATAAAGAAAGTTTGTGTATAAAGTTTGTTATATGATTAGGTGTATGTTAGCATGATATGTTTGAAGAAATACATACGAATGACTGAAGATTAGTTCTACCTATCCATGCTATCGGTATTCCATCCCACTAATAATGAATGCCCAAGTACAATAATAAAAGGGAGGAAGTGCACAGCAAAAAGAGAAGTACATATAAATCCATCAGAATACATAACACAATTGTACCAGTCATGATACATATGTCAATAAATAATACTTCCGTTTTTGATACATCTCTGATAATAATACATGTACAAAATATGTCCACTACAATACATCTCTCCAAAAAAGATACAACTACACAATCTAAATCGAAAAAGGAAAAGGGATGGAAGCCTCTACGTCAGCCATGAACTCTGTTGTGCCCGGAGTAGCTGTATGAGCCTCAGAAGGAAGAATTGGAGACTAGAAACCAACAAATATCCTATGAAGTCTATGGATCTCTTACTACAAGTCCTCGTCGTGCTAACTACGCTGATCGTACTCCTTCTAGGAGAAGCTCTCTCGGCTCTAATGGCAATAAGCTCAAAGGCCGGAACTACCTCCTTCTTGCTACAACTGTCCTAGAAAGATATCACCCTGTGACCTAAGAAGGTACCACCCACTAGGTGTGCTACATCCTTCTAAGGGCCAATCGATAGACATGAGAACCACTGGAGGTACTCCTCTTCAGAAATCGTGGGAATAACCAGTATGTCCCCTAGAATTGCAGGGTCAAGAATGTCAAGATTAACATCAATATAGGGTTGAAAATGCACAGCTGGAGGGGCAAAAGGCCGATACAAGATACAAAAAACTGAGGCGTCGCTCTCTCACCCATATACAGCTCCCAGAAAGTCAGACCTCTGAAGACACGATGTTAAGTCGACAATATCCTCTCGGGGAACATGTCTGCACATGTCTGCCCAATGAGTATCATAATGGTATGGTTGCCAAATATTGTCTCTACAAGCTAGGAACTCTAGCTAAGTTCGAGCTACCAGGCAATCTCAGAAAAGCGACCCCTCTTCTAGCACAGAACGATGCCACTTCACCCTTCAGGAGAAACAGTCCCCAGTAGTAAAATAGGGATGGCATGAAGGAAGATACTCATATGCCCAGTACTGCAAGAGAAATAAGAGAGGAAAATAAGCTAAGTAATAGAGTCGAAGAATACAAATAAGGATAAAAGATTTGAAATAAACTCACATGAATGAACAGTCAGAACGTCGTAACACTACAAAGTCAAGCTGATACACGAGACCGCATCCTTGCCAGAAAGGCTGCGAATGTAAAGTTACCCCAATCAAGCTCTATCAAGTTGTTCAAGTCCCTCAGAGTCATTACGAAGGTCGGGAAGGATGGTGGAACTAGACGAAGCCAAAAAAAATCCACCAAGGAATTGGAACATTAAAATACGATAATGCCAAGCTCTCACCACCGGGCTCTCTAGAGATGGGACGATGAAAATTGACTCATGTACTAAGCCGCTCTAATGTATACATGCTCCAATCCTCGCCTCTACCGGTATCCTACCCAGGAGCCTCTCCGCCTTAGTCCAGGATGTCTCCCTCCGCAGAACTAGCTGTCCTCAAAAGCGAACTCTAGTGATCATCGCCCAACCAAGGGGCGTTTGCACCATCTCTTCACAAACAAAGTGAAGAGAGTTCGTCGTCAGGAACCAACAATCAATTAAGGCGTTAGGATACCCGTGATCTATACGAGACACATGATGTTAAGGAAATCCCCAAAACCGTACCCCTAGAGTAACATACGGTAGTTAGGGTGCATCCTCCTAGCATATAGGGTGTAGAAAGTTAACCACGACCCCCCGAAGTTCTTGTTGCAATAGGGGTTGACCTATAAAATTTACCCACAAAAAATATAAGAATTTTTTCTTTAAGAAAGATGGGTGAATTAGGAAAGGTTTCAACGACAAACTTGAGCCGAATGGAGAAAAATAGAAGGTTGGTCATGAAGATTCATAGGGTGTAGAAATACACCGCTACTTACACTCACAACTATACGAGGTCTAATTTTTAATATAGTGTGATCGTTAAGATTGGGTTATCGTATCCACAGGGATTGGGGTCGTTACTATCGAATACCGCGTTTGTCGTGACCTAACTTTATCTAGGCGAAAAACAAATGTATTTAATTAATTAAAACAATACTAATATATCATAAATTAATTACACTAATATACTAATATGTTTTAGGGTTAAGAATTGCCTAGGGATTAACGTGTTTATAAACACATGTTCAATTTCGATTTACTCACGTTTACGGTGCTCGACCTATTTGACAATCTTAGTATGTAAACTCCACCGCCACCTCTCCCGAGTGTAAGACGGGGGAATACATGACTTCGAGTCAATGAAGAAGTCCCCCTCACCATCTTAATTGCCCTAGGTCATGTGAGTCTCGCCCAGCGTCATTGATTGCACACAATCCAACTCCCAATCGGGTAATTGGATCGTGTGTTGTATTTCCCTTATCGACAATCTCCGTTCTAAAAGTCCCTCGCCACCTCTCCTGAGTGTAATATGAGGGATATAACACTATTTTGAGTCAACGAATAAGTCCCCCTCAACGTCTTAACAACCCTAGGTTGCATGAGTCTTGCCCCAACGTCATCAATTGTCCACAATTCAAACCCCGACTGGGTTATAGAATCGTGGCGTTTATTTACCCAAATTCGAATCCGGGGTTTGTCAAAACCCCATATTCATCATTTATCATTCTAAGCATAATAAACAAACAATAAGTTGAATACCATCAAACTACAAAGAGCAATCACAAATGAAACACCGAAATTATCCAAACACATATTCATAAATTTATTTGTTAATCCGTACTACAATCCATGTTTAGCTAAGGCCATAGCTACATTTACAATTAAATAACAAGCTAAACATGCTCACATGATCCTAAGATAAAGAAATAAGGAAAAACAAGCGAAGAACTTAGCCTCATCCGAAGATAAAACACTAAGAACGCTCAACGATCGATTCGCCGTCTTCTCGACTTCGAGATGTGAGATCCACTTCTAAAACTCCTAAATCCTAGCCTAAATATGGCCTAAGGTGCCCAAATGGCCGGGGAGTTCACAAGGAGGGGAGAGAGGATGGTATTTATAAGCAAAATATCAAAATAAATATCCTAAAAATATCTAGGCTGTGCAGAGGCTCTCCGCCTAGGCGAAGGAATTTTCCGCCTAGGCGGAGGTAGGTCGGTTTGGTGACCGCTGCGGCGATGAAGATAGTAGTGCACGTGGAAAAGTTTCTGCTGGATTTTCGCCTAGGCGATGGTCTGTCAATAACATTTATTCTTTTCTCAGTATCTTCACCGCTGCGGTAGTGGTCTGGATGCTGCGACGGTGGTCTTGTTTCACAATTTTGCCTCCGAGCTTATTTTTCTACCTTTCTTCGATCGCTTTTGGTTCAATCTCATTGTTTTCACTCCAGCTTCCTATCATTTTGCCCCCACACACCTGATTTATATAAAAAGTATGAAAACTAATTAAAATATATTAAAATACTATATAAACGCACGAAAACTAACTTAATTCGGTTTGGAAATAGGTAGGTAGATCACACCTATCAAAGACCTCCTACTAGCATCAGATCCTCAAGCTCAATAAGATAAATCCGTGCCGCATCGATGGTAAGTGATAGGTGTAAATTACCTATCTATTTCCAAACTGGACTAAGTTAGTTTTCGAGCGTTTTTATAGTAGTTTATTATGTTTTAATTAGTTTTTATTCTTTTTTGTATAAATCAGGTATATGGGTAAAAAGTTATGAAATTAGAGCGTAAACGATCAAATCAAACCAAGAATGGTGAAAAAACGAGCATAGAGGCAATAATCAAAACAGCAGCCCACCGCCTAGGCGGTGAAAATATAGAGAGGGCCAATTCTTGCTAGAAGCTCACTGCCTAGGCAGTGATATTCACCGCCTAGGCAGTGAAATTACTGGATGGTTACCTAATCCACCACTGTCTTCACCGCAGCGGTGATCAACGAACAGACATACCCATCGCCTAGGCGGTAAATCCCACCGCCTAGGCAGTGACCTCTGCCCAGATTTAGATATTTATTTTAGATATTTTGTCTATTTAAACCCCTCTCATCTCCTCTCCTTAGCTTGTTCTGGCCATTAGAGCCCTTAGGTCTTAGTTTAGAATGGAAAGAGAGAATGGTGAGTGCTCAAACAAATCCGAAGGAGAAGATTACCACATGGAGAAGGAGAAGCGATCGGTGGACAAGTTTAGTGGCTAATCTTCGGATATCGGCTAAGTCATCCATTTTTCACTTATTTATTATCTTCAATAGTTCTTTGAGTTTGTTAAGATCGATTTTAATATATAAACGGTTATGACCACGAGTTAAATGTGGATTATATATGGGATTAATATCATTTATAAAAAGATAGTTTTATTTGAGTTTTATTTCTTTAATGATTGTTCTTCGAAGTTTGATTGTGTTTATCATATTGTTATGTTTATTATGATTAGATAGATATATCGAGAATACGGGGTTTGACACTCAGGAGAGGTAACCCCGAATTCAGACTAAGGTAAACATAACGCCAATCGATGATGTTGGGGAAAGAGTCACGTGACCTAGGGTAGTTAAGATGTTGAGGGGGAATTTTTTATTGACTCGAAGTCATGTATTCCCACATCTTACACTCGAGAGAGGTGGTGGTGGAGTTTTAGAACTGAGATTGTTGATAGGATAAACACAACGTGACGATCCAATAACCCGGGAGGGAGTTGGATTGTGTGCAATCAATAACTTTGAGGCGAGACTCATGTGACCTAGGGTCATTAAGACATTAATGGGAATTTCTTCATTAACACGAAGTCGCATATTCCCTCGTCTTACACTCGGGACAGGTGGCGGGGGAGTTTACGAACTGAGATTGTCGAATAGGTTGAACACCATTATTGTAAACTAAACGAAATCAAACGCGTTTAAGAAAATAAAGTTAATCCCTAGATAATCCATCCCCTAACTATCTCATATTAGTATAATTAGTATAGATTAATTTAGGTTATATTAGTATTAGTAGTATTAATTAATTTAATACATTCTTTTTAGCCTAGATAAAGTTAGGTCGTGAAAATTACGGTACTCGATAATAACGACAACCAATCCCTGTGGATATGATACACGATCCTAAATGATCCATCATACTAAAACTTTGATCCCTTACATTTTTTAGTAGTCAATACGTGAGCACGTAACAAACGTTCATCGTGCAAGTTTCTGGTGCCATTGCCGGGGATAAGTTATTTGTCATATGCAGTTTCTGGTAATCGCCACCAAGTGTTTGGTGCCATTGTTGGGGATTGGATAGAGTTATTGTCAATATTGTGAGTAAATGACCCGATTTTACTTTAGGCATTTCTATTGTATATAATTTTTGTTTGTAGTTTTGTTTTTATTTCTTATGCAAGATACTTAGAGATGTTAGATCGCCAGGTATTGATGCATTTTTTTCAACGGGATTCTAAGTTGTTTTATTGTGTGTGGCCACGCACATAAGCCAGTGAGGTGTGTCGTTGAAACATTAAACCACAAAGTAAAACCTCACCAAGCTTGAGGGCATTCTGAATATGTCGGGCCAAGGACATTAAACCACACGCTTCTTGGGAGCCAACCCAAGGTAAAAAATAAATTAAATTCATCTCATCCTACTTTATTCAGAGGCGAGATTCTCTCACCTCCCAAGTACGTGTTCTAAACACCCTTCGCCAGCATGCTTTAATTTCCTATATGTTGAGAATGATTATTAGGTTTGCTGAGGACACTGTCCATTTTAAGTTCGGAAGTGATGTGTAGTATAGTATGTTTTATATTTTATTGTTTTTCTGTATCGTATATTTATTTAGGTTAGAATGTGTTTATATTTTTGTGTTGTTGTGCATGTTGAGTTTTGCGTTCATCTAGGCCGTTACCCGATGATGATATTACCCCTGGTTGTTTTCGAGGTCAAGGGTAATTGTACATACAGAGGATTCAACACCCTTGGCATATCTGACTACTCGCAAGTGTACGAGGTCAAAGTTTGAATATAGTGTGATCGTTAAGATCGGGTTATCGTATCCACAGGGATAGGTGTTGTCACTATCGAATACCGCGTTTGTTGTGACCTAACTTTATCTAGGCTAAAAACAAATGTATTTAATTAATTAAACTAATACTAATATAACCTAAATTAACTACATTAATATACTAAAATGTTTTACGGTAAATATTTGCCTAGGGATTAACGTGTTTACAAATACGTGTTCAATTTTGATTTACTCACGTTTACGGTTTTCGACCTATTTGACAACCTCGATACGTAAACTCCATCGCCACTTCTCCCAAGTGTAAGACAGGAGAATACATGACTTCGAGTTAATGAAAAAGTCTCCATCAACGTCTTAACGACCCTAGGTTACGTGAGTCTCGCCCAGTGTCATTGATTGCACACAATCCAACTCCCGACCAGGTAATTGGATCATGTGTTGTATTCACCCCATGGACAATCTCTGTTCTAAAACTCTCTCATCACCTCTCCTGAGTATAAGATGGGAGATATAATGGAACTTCGAGTCAACGAAGAAGTCCCGCTCAACGTCTTATTGACCCTAGGTCACGTGAGTCTTGCCCCAACGTTATTGATCGTCTACAATTCAAACCCCGACCAGGTTATAGAATCGTGGCGTTTGTTTATCCAAATTTGAATCCGGGGTTTGTCGAAACCCTGTATTCTCCATTTATCTAACTAAGCATGATAAACAAATAATAAGATAAATCTAATCAAACTACGAAGAACAATCACAAACAAAACACCGAAATCATCCAAACACATATTCCTAAATTTATTCGTTAATCCCTACTACAATCCATGTTTAGCTATAGCCATAGTCGCATTTACAATTAAATAATAAGCTAAACATGTTTACATGATCCTAAGATAAAGAAATAAGGAAAAACAACTGAAGAACTTATGATCGATTCGCCATCTTCTCAACTTCGGGATGTGAGCTCTACCTCTAAAACTCCTAAACCCTAGCGTAAATATAGCTTAAGGTCCCTAAATGGCCGGGGGGTTCAAAGGAAGGGGAATGAGAGGGGTATTTATAAGCAAAATATCTCAAAATATCTAAATAAATATCTAGGCTGTGCAGAGGCTCTTCGCCTAGGCGAACGAATCCACCGCCTAGGCGGAGACTAGGTCGATTTGGTGATCGCCTAGACGATAAAGACAACGGTGTACGTGCAAAAGTTTCTGCTGGATTTCTGCCTAGGCGGTGGGCTATCTGTAGTCATTTGTCTTTCTTAGCTTCTTTACCGCCGCGGCGGTGGTCTGGACGCCATGAGGGTGGATTTGTTTCATAATTTTACCTCTGAGCTTGTTTTTTCACCGTTCTTCGATCACTTTTGGTTCGATCTCATCGTTTTCGCTGCAGTTTCCTATCTTTTTGCCCCACACACCTGATTTATACAAAAAGTAAGAAAACTAATTAAAACATAATAAAATACTATATAAACACTCAAAAACTAACTTAATTCGGTTTGAAAATATGTAGGTAGAGCACACCTATCAGTAATACCCATGCATATGTGTTCTGTGTGCTTAACAATGCGTTTTGTTAAAAATTATTGTAGATCCTAATTTGCACGAGCACATAGACTCAATGTATAGTTATTCAATTGATTTGAGGACAATTATTGATTAGCCAAACTCATGAAAATTTAAGGATTCTAGAACCTAATTGAGGGAAACCTTGATGCAAAATCCTAGGCAAGGTAGTTCAGGAGACGTGATTTGGCATTCGTTTTGTCACTTAAGCCTTTTTAAGCCTACCTTGTAACATGATTATCCCTCATTACCCTGTCGAAGCCTAAAAACTTTTTCAATTCTGAACACATAAACAAATAACCTGGCCAATTGATCTTTTTCCAAACCTTTATCGCTTAACCGAAGGCACAAATTTGAGTAAATCAAGCTTGCAGTTGCAAATGTTACTTGATGTGAGCGGTTGGGTTTAGGGAGAACTTTGGATTGGTTCGATATTCGAGTACTCACTTGCCGTTTTTCTTTCGTTTTAACCACACTCGTGAAATCATGCTAATCGAATAAGTTTGGGGGTATGGTTCATAAAAAAAAAACAAAGAAATAAATAAATAAAAAATCGTTTCTTTTTTGCAAGTGAGTACTATGTTCTTAAATGTTAGTTTGGAATTGTTTTCCAATTTATCTATGGAGGTTCAAGAGTGAATGTGCCAAGCGTTGAGCCTTGGGTAACGTTAAGTTAACAACGTTAACCAGTTTTCTATTTCAAAATACCCTTGGCCAAATATTTCATAACTGAACCAAGTCCTTCTGACCTTTTTGAGCTTACAAGCCTACATTAGTGGAGAGTGGATAATCCAATCTCGTTATTGTATAGTTATATTATTGAGTCTCGCACTAAAACATTTACAGGCTCTAGAATGGAATTCACCATTATTGCCTGTCGAAATTCTAGAACTACACATGATGTGTTTTACCACCTGAACTCAATATGATTGGCGGTTGTTGAGGGAAAAATGATTTGGTCGGTAGAAGAATGTAAAACTTGCATATCGTTATGTTTAGGTTGTTTGTTATTTAATTTAGTTGTATTTTTCATTTGCGTGTGAGTGTTTTGCTCGAGGACTAGCAACATTCCAAGTTTGGGGGTATTTGATAGGTGTAAATTACCTATCTATTTCCAAACCGAACTAAGTTAGTTTTTTAGCGTTTTTATAGTATTTTATTACGTTTTAATTAGTTTTTATTCTTTTTTGTACAAATCAGGTGTATGGGTGAAAATGTATAAAACTGGAGTGTAAACGAACAGATTGAACCAAGAACAGTTGAAGAACGGTGGAAAATAGAGCACGGAGGCAATATTCAAAACAGTAGCCCACCGCCTAGACGTCCAGACCACCGCCTAAGCGGTGAAAATATAGAGAGGGCCAATTCTTGCTGGAAGCTCACTGCCTAGGGGGTGAAACTGCAGGATGGTTACCTAATCCACCGTTGTCTTCACCGCTGCGGCGATTAACGAACCGACATACCCATCCCCTAGGCGGTGACCTCTGCACAAATTTAGATATTTATTTTAGATAGTTTGCGTATTTAAACCCCTCTCCGCTCCTCTCCTTATCTTGTTTCGTCTATTAGAGCCCATAGGGATTAGTTTAGAATAGATAGAGAATGGGGAGTGCTCAAACAAATCCGAAGGAGAAGTGATCGGTCGACGGTTTTAGCGGCTAATCTTCAGATATCGGTTAAGTTCATCCATTTTTCCTTTTATTTATTATCTTTAATAGTTGTTTGAGCATGTTTAGCTCGATTTCAATGTACAAACGGTTATGACCACGAGTTAAACATGGATTACATATGGGATTAATATCATTTATAAAAACGTAGTTTTGTTTGAGCTTTGTTTCTTTAATGATTCTTCTTCAAAATTTGATTGTGTTTATAGTATCATTATGTTTATTATGCTTAGATATATATATTGAGAATACGGGGTTTGATACTCAGGAGAGGTAACCCCAGATTCAGACTAAGGTAAACGTAACGCCAATCGATGACGTTAGGGCAAGACTCACATGACCTAGGGTTGTTAAAACATTGAGGGGGACTTCTTCGTTGACTCAAAATCATGTATTTCCCCATCTTACACTCGAGAGAGGTGGAGGTGGAGTTTTAAAACTTAGATTATTGATAGGGTAAACACAACATGACGATCCAATAACCCAGAAGGGAGTTCCATTGTGTGCAATCAATGACGTTAGGGTGAGACTAATGTAAATTAGGGTCGTTAAGATGTTGAGGGGGATTTCTTCGTTGACACGAAGTCGCATATTCCCTCGTCTTATATTCGGTAGTGGTGGCGGGGGAGTTTATGAACTGAGATTGTTAAATAGGTTGAACACCATTATTGTAAACTAAACGAAATCAAATGCATTTAAGTAAATAAAGTTAATCCCTAGATAATCCATCCCCTAACTATCTCGTATTTGTATAATTAGTATAGATTAATTTAGGTTATATTAGTATTAGTAGTATTGATTAATTAATTAATTAAATACATTATTTTTAGCCTAGATAAAGTTAGGTCATGACAATTATGGTACTTGATAATAATGACAACCAATCCCTGTGGATATGATACCCGATCTTAAATGATCCATCATACTAAAAACTTTGACCTCATACACTTGCGAATAGTCAATATGTGAGCGTGTAACAAATGCTCGTTACACAATAAGTACTCTATCTCAAAATGGCCTAGGAAGAGGATCATCTGGCTCGAAGTCATCTCCTGGAAAATTATCAGGAATGCCCCATTTAAGCATCTCATCCTCAAGAGGGACGTAGTCCGAATTCGCTGCCATCCTAGCGGAGGCTAAAGGGCCAGCAAAATCCTGATCCATAGGAGCATCTAATAGACCGACAATCATCGGGTCATCGACTCTAGATTCTATGAAGTTCTTCTCATCTGAAGAAGAAAAAATGATGGCACGTCCTTTAAAATCCTTAGTGTCAATGTCCTGGGTTAACCTTGGGAGCGCTTCAAAGCATGCCCTCCAATTGAGGTCTCAGGGGCCTTACCCTTCCCATGAGAACGGGAAGGACGACGGCCTCCATCACTTGAAAAACCCATGGCTAACATAGTGATGCCTAAAAAAGAAAAATTCAAGGTTTTATCATTATGGCTTCGACTTGAGAGAAAAGTTGGAATTACTAGGGTTCATGCGTAGGTTTTGAAAGACATGTCAGGCTTACTCCTATCATCGTTATACAAAAGCAATTGTGAGTGTCTAGGACTAATATTTAATGATTATAACTAGCCAAACACTAGGGGCAAAGGATTGAATTTACCTATCCAAGAATAACAGTTAAGGCTATGCGCATTCTTTGCTAATGTAGACTAAGGCATAGTTGGGAAAACCAAGTCGAAAACTCCCACCCCTGGAAGTGCGACATGCCAAATATTTACAAACCCATTGCCTCGGAGAATGTAAAAATGCTAAATAAATACGACACTAATTCAATCTAATGCAATGAAAGATGATACCCAAGACTCTCTATGCAATAAATGATCCACAAGCCTTAGCAATACAAGTAATCATTCTTACCAACCCATGACTGGATATAATTCACAAAAACTACATGGACCAAGAGGTCACACCAACCATCAAACTCCTAAGATACCAACTTAACAAATAAAATGATAATGAACCCATCGGCCAGGTATTATTCTGGGATCTAATCAGCAAAGTCCCGAATTCGTTACCTCGATAAAAGGTGGGACAAACCAATTTACCTTCAAAATCTTGTAGTTAATCAATCTCTTCCCCAACTCATAGGCTGGGGCATACTTCACGCTATCGGCCATCACGAATCGCACAATCAAAATTGTTGGATTAGTTTCCTTAACCGAATGTATCCAGTCGCTACCCCAATCTATGACTGCAGCACATTTCATCTTGTCCATGTTTTCTGGATGGAAATAGTGTCTATTTCCTCTCACAACAAGAAATAAATGCCTCAATCATAATGAACTTAGTCAAAACTACATGTCAGCCTGATTATCGGCAACACCCGAGATACAGAAGAAACCCTCATGGGTTCAATTGAAAATAATTTAACCCATCAAAGTTCGAAACTATGTGTCCGCCTAATTCTCAGCAACGCCCGAGATACGTCAAAAAAACCCTGCGGGTTTGGTGGACAAGTATAAGCTCATCGAAGATGCAGGAACTACATGTAAGCCTAATTCCCGGCAACATTCGGGATACATAGGAAATCCTTGAGGGTTCAATTAACAATCTTAAACACAACCATATGTGATAAACTATGTGCCGACCTAATTCTCAGTTATTTAAGAAGCGTAGGCAATCTTTACAAGGTTCGGTCGCACCCTTTAAGCTACAAGATATTCATGCTCATTGAACTTAGTGTTAATCAAATTCTCTGTGCAAAACAAGAATACCCAGTAGCATTTCGACCAGATCCTTGGTAGATTACTGAGGAATGTAATAAGCCCAAGTGGGTTCGGACAAAATAAAATGAAAGATAAGAATCATCTTTATGATGCTCTCTCAACCCTAGCCTAGGGCGCATCACTAGGAATAGTCCGTTGAATTTCTTGAGATAGGATATATATACTCTCCTTGTTCACTAAACAAGTAACGATGCTCAAACTAGGAAATGACATCCAACCTAACTCTTAACAAAACTCGGGACACATACGAAACCTTCTCCGATCGCTATGAAAAAAAATACATGTTAATCGGGAATTGAATCATGTCATCAACACTAAAAATCCCCATAAAGTTGCATCAAACAATACGATACACATAGAGCTTCTCAATGATGAATCCTTCAATCAAATTGGGATTGAACCATACGAAACATAACAATGACCCACCAATCTGGATCTAACCATACAAGACTTAAACCAGAAAAGGAAGAATTAAGTGTCAACTAGAGTCCTCGTAAACACCAGGATATGTGAAACCTTTATGGGTAGGGTCGGCACTTATGCAAAATTCCTCCATCCCCCGTAGACTATGCTTCGACCTATCCTTGGTAGACCACTAAGTTACATAGGAGACCCAAGTCGGTCCAGTCAAAACCAAAGAGATGTCAGTAATCATAATATTCTCTTAGCCCTGTATTAGGGCACATCTCTCGAGAAGTCCCTTGACTTCCTTGAGAAGCTAACTACCAGTCCTTTTGTTAAGTAGACAACAAAGGATACCTGTGCTCGAACTATGCGTTGACCTGATCCTCAGTAGATTACCAAGGTACGTAGAAAGCTTTTGTGGGTACGATTGACAATCTGAGAAAGCACAACGACGACCAAGATATATTTCAACTAGATTCATAACCTAAGAACTCAATGTATATAGGTAACACGGGTCGGTTTCGGTCATCCGACGGTGACCATCTAGAACCAGTAATGCTAGTAATATATAAACAACCCAATGGGGGCTCCCAGACTAAAACGAACACTACAAGTCGCATGCTCAATTTAGGATACAAAGGCGACCCATGGGGGCTCTACTACATCCGCAGAACACTCAGGAGACAGTCTCATGCCCCAGTTAGAGCTGGGGGGCACATTATATCCGATTTCTCTGTTGAGAATCCGTGGTGGGACTCACCCCAGCTAGAGTTGGGGCCATATTATATTCGGTTTCTTCATTGAGACTCTGTGATAAGAGTCGCCCCAGCTAAAGTTAGGGAACATTATATCAGATCTTCTTCTTATAGTATTTTTTGATATATGACTCGTACCAATCCCAATCATAATCAATGCAAAAATCACCAATTGCAAACTACAATCCCAAGAAATGAATAAGCATCATCAAGCCCAGTCTATGATTGGGGCACATTTTACCCGAGGTTAAATTTCTCCCAGGACGTTTTCTAGTCCTCGTTAGGCAATCCTAAGTAGGATGTGGCCAAGAAACTCCACTAGGGGTCAAGTTTTTCAAGGGTCTTCACCTGTGTGAATTCTCTCAGTGATTTTCAATCTTGAATTGATATTACGACCCAGGAGTCAGTTTTCCTAACCAAGAACTTGTTCCACCGAATATTGACGTACTTCGCAAATTTTAACTTTACAACCACGAATTGATTGACTAGGCATCATCTTCCACGCAACCAAGAGATGATTGACCAGGTGTTATCCTCCATGCAACCGAGTGTTGATTGACAGGGCGTCATTCTCCATGCGACCAGGAGCCAATTGACCAAGAGTAATCCTCCAAGCAATTAGGAGATGAATGATCGAGTGTCATCCTCCTCACTATCAAGAGACGATTGACCAGGCGTCATCCTCCTTACTACTACCCAGAGCTGATTGACAGAGTGTCATCCTCCAAAAAATAATTAACCTGGTGTCATCCTTCTCACTATCCAGAGATGATTGACCAGGCATCCTCTTCCATACTACATCCACCCAAATATGGTTAACCAAGTGTCATCCTTTAAGAGGCGATTGACCGAGTATTATCCTCTTCACTGCCTGTAGATGATTGACCGAGTGTCATTCTCTAGGAAATGATTAACCCAATATCATCCTCCTCACTATACAAAGATGATAGACCGAATGTCATCCTCTAGGAAACGATTGATCAAGTGTCATCCTTCTTACTACCCGCAAATGATTGATCGATGGTCATCCTCTAGGAGACAGTTCATCGAGTCTTATCCTCCTCACAATCAGGAGACAATTGATAGAGTGTCATCCTCCACCAAACTAGGAGACGATTGACCAAGTGACATCCCTTTATCTCCTATAGGATTGATCGTGCATCATCCTTTAGGAGCAATATTTTTAATATTAAATGAGAAAGTCAACGAGATAACCAGTATTTTAATTTTTAAACGAGATAGCCAATCAAGACAGTATTTTAATTTTGTAGTATAGTGTAGTTATAAAATTTACTTTACATGCTAGAACTACATGTGACATGTTTCTCATTAATTTGAGATATGTAAAGGAACCCTTTGGGTATGGTCACAACAAATATTCGGTTGATCGTGTGTCATCTTTTCCACAACCAGGAGCCGGTTGACCAAGGGTCATCTTCTTTACAACCAGAAGTCGGTTAACCGAGTGCCATCTTCTTTGCCTCCTACCAGATTGACCGCGCATCATCCTTTAGGAGCAGTATTTACATTATTAAACTACATAGCCAGCGAGATAATACTAAGCGAGACAGCTAGCAAAACAGTATTAGGGCCAAGTACTATGAACATTATCCTAAGTAACCAGTGCCATGCTAGCAACCAATACTGATAGCAACCAATACCTGTACTACAATAGCAGCCAATACAACCATGACAACCAAAATTGTACTAGCAATCAATAGTATAATTCGAAAGCAAGATAGTCATCGGGAGGGCTCATACAGATTGTTGTCCTCACCGCGCCCTATAGGATTAGATATATCACCATCCTCAAGGAATGAAAAGAGATAGGAGCCAAATGCATCACCATCCTGCTAGTAGTAGTCTCCAAAGGTTGATTGTTCATCAATCCTTAGAAGTATACAATGGTAGAAGTGATCAATCGTCATCATCGTCAAAACCTCCAAGGTCAGGTATGTCTCCATCCTTTAGGATAGATTTAAATACTTATCTTTAAATTCAATGTCTAGCGGAACAAAATGTTTGCGTCTTCTTCTATGTCATTACGAGTAAACTCGCATGACAAAGAGGGACAGTTGTAGACACCGCATTTTGTCTTGCCCCATCAATGGAGAATCAAGTATAAGTTCAGATGAACTTTAAACTCAGGTTTCAATGAAATGAATTTCTACCTGAGATCACACTATACAATATACAAAAAAACCAAAAAACATGACAAAAATGTAGAAATGTTGAATTTGACAAATATAACTAAGTAAACGTTTTTGGTCAAAATCGAAATTCCCGTGATTTAAGAAGGTATAAAATGACTTTACTAAGGGTTTTTTTTCATAAAATCATCTTTACCACAGGCAAATCTTAGTTTCCACCCTTAAATCATAGGATATTTCAAACAGTTAACTCAATTACACCACCCCGACTTTGAAATATTTACTTTTCACTGAATCTTGTCAAATTTAACACCAAAAACAATTCTTTCTCTCATACATATCACATCACACACTATCAAGAAACAATCAAAGACACCTTAATCAAGGCTGAGAAAGGTCAGGACATAGCCCAAAATTACAAGGTGATTTAAGGTGTGGGCTTTACTTGGATTTTTACCAAATACAAGTAGTCTTGACAAATCACCCTAGGCCAAAAAACCAAGAGTTAAAATGAACAAGGATCCTTCCTACAGGTTTCCTAGCAAATTGCAAAGGAAGAGGACAAGACACTTAGGGCACAACCAACCATTATCGAAACCAAACCGATTCCGTTTGCCACCTAAGTAAGGCATTCAATGAGCATTGAATGCCCATCCCATCAAGAATTAAATTCTTGGGATAACATTTCAAGACCGTATTCAAGGCATCTAGATATTTTAGGCAAAATATCTTTTAGAAACCAACTGAAAGCCTTGAATTGTGATGGCCCGTTACCAAAACCAAACCATATGAGTAGCCTCAAAGCAAAGCATTTAATGCACATCCCATCAAGTATTAAATTCTTGGGATGATATGGCATGGCTAGGTTCAAAGGATCCAGATATTTTCACAAAAATATCTAAGGGTAACTAGGTAACTTGAACACCAACTGACGGTTACAAGGAAAGGAAAGTTCACCTAATTCCATCCGAGATGAATCAAATGTGTGGCCTCAAATTCATGACTCATAAATTTGAATTAAATGCAAAGTGACACCTAAGGACTAGGTTCAATGCACCTTGGGAGCATTTATGACAACCAAACTGAAATAGTGGGTCTAACCGACGTTTAGACCTTAAACCGAACTGGATCCATCCGGTAAAGTCATAAATGCACCCATGTGCAAGGAATGCCGTTGGTGGAGATCTAATGATTGGAAATCATTGGCAATCATTGGTAATGATTCCCAAATCTTTGAAACGATTTGGTAATCATTACCAAATCTTTGAGAATCTAGTCTTCTCTCCTAAATTCGTTCCAAGCCAAATCAAACCAAAACAAGATAGAAAGTCCCCTAGGACCAACACCCCCAATCAAAATGCATTACCCAACGCGCAGGCCCCTAGACTATAAATAGGGGTGCCCTCATCTCATTTTTTCAAGACTTGAAGGCTTAGTTTTTCTCTCTAAACGCGAGCACATTTCTCAGGTCCTAGGCCTCTCAAGAACATTTCTCAAAAAATAGGGCGTTGTTCTGTCAAAATCTAGCCATCGAAGGAATTCTTGAAGTTCTTAGAATAAGAAATTCAAGGATCGACGATTACCTATCAACATCGAGCCAAGGAGGAAATGAGGTAGGCTACTAGGGATGACTACATCCCTTAAGTAGGTTGTTGTTCTTGGGTTCTTGGGTAGGAACTCAAAGAACCGTGACCACAAATCAACCACCGTCTAAACACTGATTAAGGAGAATGAAGTAAACACATAAGGAAGACCACATCCTCGAAGTAGGTATATTTTTATCAACCCCCCTATGATTTTTGGTTGATTTTGTGCATATTTTCCAGTATGTGGTATGATCTTGTAAATAATACACTTAGTTTCATGTTCTCAACACATAAAACCCACAAAAATTGAACAAACCCTGAGAACAATCTAACAAGCATTTGATTTTGTCAAGAACATCAAGCAAACACTTAATCTTAACTATAACAACAAAACTAACGTTAAATCATCAAAAAATCATTCAAGAGCATTCAAAACATGCCAAGATATTCATAAACATCGACTCACCCAACTACATGGTAAAAACGCATTCGAATTCGAGCAGAATGACTATTCACACCATGAGTTGTACCTAGTTTATATGATTTCCCCAAGAACATCGTATTTCTTGATCATATTTTAACTCACAACTCATACACAAACACTAAACTAATCAAAGCAAAGGAGTTTGTTTGACGTTCTTAACAAAATCAAAGGTCTGTTTCAAGGTTGTGATTCAGGTTTCTTTAAACAAAATTAACTGATAATTAACCAAAAACCTAACTAAAATAACTCAAATTTAAACCAAAAATAGCCCAACTTTTCAAACATAACAAGACTGAACAACATTTAACCTGATCTTTGGTAACTACCCAAAGTATGTAGGCAACCCCTACATACTTTGGGTGATGTGTTAGTTATGTTATATTATTTTCTATGTATGCATTCTTGTTTAGGATTAGTTTATTTAGTTTAGTTGTTGTGAATGTGCTGAGTTTTGACGTCATCTAGGCCATTACCCGATGATGAGTCTGTCCCCTAGTTGTTTATTGAGGTCGAGCATAAAACTCATGCATATATGTTCTGTGTGCTCAGTGTTATGTTTTAGTAATAGTTATTCTAGATCCTACTTCCATGAGCATGTAAACTCAATATATAATCGTCTAATTGATTTGAAAATGATTATTTGTCACCTAAATTCATGACATTATGGTTTCTATAACTTGATTCGGGGGAAATTTGAGGCAAAATCTTAGGCGAGGTAGTTTAGAAGACATGATTTAAGCATTCATTTTTCTCGCTTAAGCCTTTTTAAGCTTACCCTGATATATCATTACCCATCATTACCCTGTCGAAGCCTAAATACCGTTTCAATTCTGAATACTTAACCAATACCACAGCCAATTGAACCTTGTCTAACCCTATATCGCTTAACCAAAAGCACAATGTGAGTGAATCAAGGTAACAGTTGCAAATACTTCTTGATGTGAGCGGTTGGGTTGTGGGTGAGCTATTAATTGGTTCGATATTCAAGTACTCACATGTTTTTTTTCGTTCATATTTACACACCCCTTAAATTGTACAAATCAAATAGGTTTAGGGATGTGTTTGTTTGGAAAAAAAAATCAAGTGTACATATAGTTTTTGTTTTTGTTTTTTTTTTTACAAGTGAGTACGTCGTTCTTAACGTATGTTCGAGTACACACTTGTTGTTTTTCGTTCATATTTCACATACCCCTTAAATTGTACAAATCAAATAGGTTTGGGGGTGTATTTGTTTAAAAAAAAATCAAGTGTACATACATTTTTTATTTTTCGTTTCTTTTTTACAAGTAAGTACGTCGTTTTTAACGTATGTTCAGGGTTATTCAATAATTAAGCTCATGACTTAAACCGTTTAAGGATAAGGAAAATCATATGCTTGACTGGGCTCAACTATCCACTAATGTAGGTTCAGAAATTCAAAGAGATCAATAGGGCATGGATAGGCATTAGAGAACAGCCAAGGGTGTCTCAGGAATCGAAAACAGGTAATCGTTATAATTATGATAATTCAATGACACCCGAGGCATAAACGCTTGTCGCCAATTCTCTCTCGTAACTCCAAATATTAAAAACACAACCCTGAACAAGACTTTATGACTTTTGTATTCACTTGTCGAAAGAATGAAAATAACAACTATATTCACATCATTTTTTTTATTTATTTATTTTTTCCATTAAACTAACACACCCCCAAACTTATTCGATTTCGTATAATTTTAGGGGTGTGCAAATAGAATTCAAAGATTGACAAGTGAATACACTAATACCGAACCAATAAAAATTCGTTCGAAACCCGCCTGCTCACTTCAAGTAGCATAAAATAATGCTAACTTGATTTCACTCAATTCGTGCGTTTAGCTTAGCGACAATGCTTTGGAAAATTTCTAATTGGCTATGGTTTTTATAAATGTTCAGAATTGAATAGGTTATCAGCTTCGACAGGGTAACAAGGGATAAAATTTTCAAGGTTAGCTTCAAAGGTTCAAGCAATAAAAATGAAGGCCAAAATCATACCTCCAGAACTACCTCACCTAGGATTTCACCTCAAGTTTCCTCCAATCCAGTTCTAGATTCCCCAAATATGTCATGAACTTATTATTGAATAATCGATGTCAAATCGTTCGAATAATTATACAGTGAGTCTATGCTACCATGCGATTTAGGATCAAAACGATTTTTACCAAATCGACACGCCAAGCACACAAAACACACATGAATGGCATCCCCCCCGACTTCGATATACAATTAGGAGATAATTTTTATCATTGGGAAATGGCCCAGATTGTACGACGAGTTTTTTACATGATCGCATATTGAGTACTCGCAAGTATACGAGGTCAAGTTTTAATATAGTGGATCTTTAAGATCAGATATCGTTCCACAGGGACGATGTGAATAATTGAATACCGCGATTTGCATAGTATTATATTATCCCGATGGTTCAAGAATTATTTAAAATAAAACTACTTAAACTAAAGTAAACTACAATTAGTAGGTTAATCCTAACTAAGTTGATTACCTAGGTATTGATTTATTCACTTAATAGATGTTTGATTTCGTTTAGTTAACAATAATAGTGTTTATCCTCTCCGACAATCTCAGTATCTAAAACTCATTCACTCCATCTCCCGAGTGTTTAGTGAATGAATACCTGACTTTGCATTGACACCGAAGTCCTCCTCGAATGTCTTTTAGAACACATAGTCATGTGAGTTTTAACCCAACCTCCTGGATTTCACACTCTTCAACTCTCTCCCGAGTTATTGGATCGTCGCGTTATGTTTACCCTAGTCCGAATCCGGGGTTACCTCTCCTGATTGTCAAACCCCATATTCTCAAAACCAACCCTAATACCTTAACAAGCATACTAAGATTGTAATAAAATGATAAACACAATCAGATTTAAACGTAAACAACCGTTAAGGAAACATATATTAGATCAAACAAGTATTTACACAACTACATCAATCCCTAGCTAATATTTATCTAATATATCATGATCTTGGTTATTGAAACATTAAACCAAGAGGGATTCATCATCATTTACAATAAAACATTAAATTACAAAGAGAGAAACAAAGAGAGAAAGATCAAATCTTAACTGTCGCCAAAGATCGATCCGCTAGTATTTCCTCTTCTCTGAATGATGAATATCCTCTTTGAGCTCTTCAAGAATGGCTAAGGATCACCTCCTAATGTTAGGGATGTCCAAGAGTTTTATTTGGAAGTGGGAGACAAGTTTTATAGGTGCAAGGATCCAAAAGTATCTAAAAATATCTTAATTTTGCTGCAGAGTAACCACCTAAGCGATGGGATTCATCGCCTAGGTAGTAGGTATGTCGGCTGCTCTCTAATTTTTAACCGCCTAGGCAGTGGAATCACTACTTAGGCGGTAGAACAGGCTCCAAACTCTCTATACTTTCACCGCCTAGGCGGAGGGACTTGTTCATTTTCAGCATCTCCCAGCATTCACACCACCGTGGCGGTGGCTTGACTGCTGCGACGGTGGATCTTATACTCTTGAAACCTTGTTCTTTCATCGTTTCTTCACCGTTTTCCTACCGTTTCGCTCGTTAGTCACTCATTTACGTCCCTACACCTGAATTACATAAAAACTAATGAAAACAAAATTAAAAATGACTAATTTACACAAAAACTACTAAATTTGATTTAGAAGTAGATAGGTATTTTACACTTATCAAATACCGCCAAACTTGAAATTTTACTAGTCCTCGAGCAAAACACTCTAACACTAAATTAAACTAACTACACTAATTAACTAAAAACTAATCTAAAAATGAATAAACATAACAAAGAAGAATTAAATGCATGTAATTTTCAAGTTCAATAGAAGAAACCAAGTTGTTCTTCCCTCAACAGCCCTCAATCTGATCAAGTTCGGGAAATAACATACACCAAGTGGTGTTCTAGACTTTAAACACTCAATATCAATAAAAAACCATTCTAGATCCATTTAAAATATGTGTGTGTGTGTGTGTGTGTGTGTAAGCTCAAATGTATAACTAACGAAACACCGGATTGGATTATTCAGTAGCTAAGCTCATGACTTAAACCTTGAATGATTCAGGAAAACCATACGCTTGATTGGGCTCAACGATCCACTAATGTAGGTTCGGACATTCATAGAGATCAATAGGGCTTGGCTGGGCTTTGGGGAATGACCAAGGGTATCACAAGAATAGAAAAAAAAAATCGTTATAATTGAACGATACCCGAGGCACAAACGTTTGTCGCTCTCTCTCTCTCCTAACCCCACACATTCAAAACATAACCCTGAACGAGAATTGAAGAACTTTGTATTCACTTGTAGAAGGAAATGAAAATAAAAACTCTATTCAAATAGTCTTTTTTTTTTTTTTTAAGACTAATAACACACCCCCAAACTTATTCAAATTTCTTCAATTTTAGGAGTGTACAAAAAGGATTACATAACACACCCCCAAACTCATTCAAATTTCTTCAATTTTAGGAGTGTGCAAAAAGGATTAAGAAAATGACAAGTGAATACACTAATACCGAATCAATAAAAATTCATCTGAAACCCAACCACTCACTTCAAGTAGCATAAATTAATGCTAACTTGATTTCACTCAATTTAAAACTTAGGCTTAGCGACAATGGTTTGGAAAAATTTAATTGGATAGAGTATTGAAACGAGTTCGGAATTGAAAAGTTTAACAGCTTCGACAGGGTAACGAGGGATTAAATTTTTCAGGTTAGTTTCAAAAGGTTCAAGCGATAAAAATAAAGGCCTAAATCATGCCTCCGGATTTACCTCACCTATAATTTCGCCTCAAGTCTACCCCAAATCAAGTTCTAGATTCTTCTTTTTTGTCATGAACTTATTACTGAATAATAGGCGTCAAATCATTCAGATAGTTATACACTGAGTCTATACGATCGTGCGATTTAGGATCAAAATAGTTTTTACCTAATCGACATGCTAAGAACACAAAACAAACATGACTAGCATTACCCCCGACCACAATATACAATTGGAGGATAATTTTCATCTTCGGGACATCGCCCAAACGAACTCAACAACTCAACATGGACATACGACTTCAAATATAAACATTTCTACATTACTCTAAATACTAACATACATACACTAATCTAAGCATTTAACATGCTAAAAGATGAAAATTAAAATAAAGCTTAACTAAAAATTATAGTTTTGCATACAAAAAATATTTTCGTCCTTCACATCTTTCTTTAACAATACAAAACGTGATGTACATTCCCCCCCAAACTTAAAAAGATGAAGTATCCTTACTGACTAAGAAACAAACCCAATAATAGTTTATAGCAATGACAAGTGAAATTGGGTGCCAACACATACCTAAGGGATAAGACGTAAAAGTCTCACCCCCTACTGTTCGCTAGGAGGAAAGTCATCGCCACCACTATCACATCAAAATGGAAATTGTGGCGGATGCAAAAGGTGCGGCGATGCCGAATCGCTCGCACATGAGCTAGTGGATTTGATCTTGATGTCTTGAATACTGATCCAGGAAAGTTTCGAGCTTGTATTGCCCTTGGAGACTCAATACCCACATACCAATCGCAACGGTTTCAATGAAATTTCAAAAATGTAGCAATGCAATTTTGTTTCACACAATTTAAAAATCCATAGAAACTTAGTTTATCACCAAAAATCAAACCAAAATCCCATACAAATTGAAAATCATGAAAATGGGGGTTAAATCTGATTTTTGGAGAATGATTTGAGGTGGAAATCACAAATTTTGTAAAGGGAATTATGGATTTAAGGGTTGGAAATGGTTTGGGAGGATGAAAATAGAGAAATATGGGATTTTAGAGGTGGTTGTGGCATTTTTGTAAAAACGGGATGGCTTTAATCAAACTGAGGTCCCACCGCCGCGGCGGTGGGAATCACTGCCTTGGCGGTGGAACGCCTTTTTGAAACCCTTTGCATTCTATCGTTTCACCGCCTAGGCAGTGGGATCACCACCTCGGCGGTAAAGCACCCTTTTAAAAAAACTTAACCACCTAAAGTTTCAATGCCACGGCAATGCATCCAGTACTGCAACTGTGTGCCTACTGATGGATTTTCATTTTATCTTCAAGTTTTCACACAAAGGCTCCACTCCATGTGCTTCCACTTTCCTTGTTCAACGATTTTAAGTGCGAAACATATCCCCGAGTATCCTCACTCCTCAATTCTCCTCCCAACACGCTCCAAGACCATTCTGGCCTCCAAAAAAATTATTAATAGCATAAATCGGGGTAAACTTGATACCCTCAGTTTCATATCGAAAAACATGACTTGCTTAATTTAATGTCCCTACAAGGACTTGGTTGAGCATTTTTCACCAGAATCGCTCATAGAAAAGGAATTTGGGATAGAATGCTCCATTGGATCTCAATTCATGGCCTGAAATTGGATTCTTCTCTCTTTCCTTATCTTTTTCATCGTACACTTGATCTCGGGATCAAGTGTTAAGAATTTAAACTTCTTCTACGTTGCACACACTGCTTGATCACAACAAATTAAACAAAAAAAATCAAAAGAATTGTCAGGATTAATATTCAATTACTTAATCGCAATATCAACTAATTCAAAACACCGTCCCTGGCAACGGTGCCAAAAACTTGGTGAAATGAGGTTTTTACACGCTCGCGTATTAACTACTTGCAAGTATACGAGGTCAAGTTTTAATATAGTGGATCTTTAAGATCAGATATCGTTCCACAGGGACAATGTGAATAATTGAATACTGCGATTTGCATAGTCTTATATTATCCCGACGGTTCAAGAATTATTTAAAATTAAACTAATTAAAACTAAATTAAACTACAATTAGTAGGTTAATCCTAACTAAGTTGATTACCTAGGGATTGATTTCATTCACTTAATACATGTTTGATTTCGTTTAATTAATAATAACGGTGTTTATCCTATCCAACAATCTCAGTATCTAAGGTTGTGTTTGGATGAAGGATTTTTAGGAGGGATTTCAAATGGTTAGGGGATTTTGAAATCCATTTTTAGCAAATCCCTTGTTCGGGTAATAGGAGAAGGGATTTGTGAAATCCTTTTTTTGGGTGAAAGGAGGGATTTAGAAATGAATTTAGGAAAGGTAGAATTTGAGAAATCCATTCAAGCAGGGGATTTACAAAATCAATCAACAACCTTCACCTTGCTACTGACGTTCCGCGATTCGCAAAGACCATTGGTGCGGAAGACAACGACCGAAGCTAACGACGACCACCAGCGCTCGAGACGATAATCTAGGTTGAACGACGACCACCAGATGATGATCTTCATTGAACGACAACCACCATCGCACAGTCGGATAAACGAATCTAAATGGTGACGACCAGTGAGTGAAGACGACGACACTTGATGACAGCAATAGGTTTTTTGTCATTTCGTTTCCATATTTCTTGATCAATTTGGTGTAGATCTAATTGTTTGTTTCAATTTCACGCTAGCTCTAGGTTGGTTCTTTGTTAATTTGTTCTTTTGCTGAATAATGGGTTCCATTTGTGCATTTTGTGAACCACTACTCCTCTCTACTATTCGATGCTCCAATTCTCAAAATCTGAGCCTTTCAATTTCAAAAAACCCATCTCTTTGTGTTGAGCGACTACTTCTCATCTTTCATTTTCTTTTTATTTTTTTATATAGATTTTCTACCAAAAAAAGTTCAAGAGCCTAGGTTTTTAACCTGATTCAAAAGCTCTTTTATTAGGTTCTTGTGTTATTCTGAAGTGAAACAGCTCCAGTTTTTTAGCTTCACACTCTAATGTACCTAAACCCATCTTCTGAGTTAAATTTTTGTTCAATTTATGAGAAATCTAATTAGTTTTCAGGGTTTTACAGCTAGAATTTGGCACTTAGGGTTTGACAAATCTAATTTCTAGGTTTTGCTAGATATACCAATGGACTAGGATTTTTAGCGCCATATCGAGGCACGCGATACCATCTCAATGAATGGAGTGGTAATGCACCACAAAATTATAAAGAATTGTTTAATCTTTGATATTCTATTGTTAGGAACGCGATTGAAAGACGTTTTGGAATTTTGAAAAAGTGATGGAGTATATTATGAACGCCTTCTTCTTTTTTTGACATCAAGACACACGTACGGATAATCAATGCATGTTGTATACTCAAAAATTATATAGCAATTGAAACGTGTTGTGATCCGATATAAGAAGCTGAACATTTGAATTTTCTTAACTCGGTTGACGGTGAAATTTCAACGAACCAAGTGGAACAAGAACATAACAATGAAGAACGAATCACATGTGTTCAAGTTACTGATGAATGGACTACCTTTCGAGAGACACTGGCAAAGAATATGTTTGACGATTATCGGGCTAGGCGTAATTGATTGTTTATTATATGTTATGTATTGTGTTTGACTTTGTTATTTCTTATGTATTGTGTTTGACTTTATTATGTCTTACGTATCATTTGTGACTTTGATATGTTTAACATTCATCTTTCATTTTAATGTATTTATTTATCATTTTATATCTTATGTTTATATTTATTTGAAATTGTTACGACTAGAAATTAAAGGATAATGGAAGGAACTAGCATGAAAGTTGGGAAAAACAAGCAAAAGAAAGTTGTTGATGACGAAACGTTGGGAAATTATTTTCGTTGGACCAATAAAATAGAAGGTGCTTTATCAAATGTTCTAAGAGATGAGAGGAGTATAGGAAATAAGGGAGACGGAGGATGGAAGACAAGTGCATTCAATTCGGTGTCTTCTATACTATCAGCTCAATTTGGACAAAATATTACTACGGATAATATAAAAAAACCGAATAAAAATGTGGAAGAAGTATTATGTGGTGGTGAGTGACATATTGTCTCAAAGTAGATTCAGTTGGAACGATTTAAAGAAAATGCTTGATATTGACAATGAGTCGGCATAGGTTGAACATGTTAAGGTAAATTTTCTTCTTCTTTTTTTATTTGAAGTCCCTCGCAAATTAGTTTTTTACATTGCATGACATCTTTTTTTTCCCCCTACTTGTAGTCTCATAAGGATGCAAAACAATTTCGTTGGAAAATCATACCTAATTGGGATGACATAGTTGACTTGTGTGCAAAAGACTGAGCTACGGGAGAAAGTGCTGAAACTGCATTTGATGTAAATGATATCATGTCTATAGAGGGTGCAATTGGTGATGACGACCAAGTAGAATCTACTAATTACAGAACAAACAGTTCTCAACGGAGAAAGTGTGAAAATTTAGCATCATCTGCTACATCTCCACCAAAGAAGAGAGGAGGAAAGAAAGATAAGACAGACGATGCGATTGTAAGGTTGGCTGATGCTGTAGAATCTTATTTTAAATTAAAGACCTCGACCCCCTCATCGAAGTTTTCGGAAGTTTTTGAAGTTCTTGCTACGATTCCAGGGCTTGACAAAGAAATCCTTTGTCGTGCATTAAATTTGCTTCAACATGATGAGCAGAACTTTGACACACTTAAAAGACTCCCAGACGAGTACAAAAAAAACTTACTTCTTAAATTGTTTGCCCAAACAATAGATTTATGGGTTATGTCTAATTGTGGACAACTATGTTTAATTTTGGGGACAATATGTCTAATTGTGGACAATTGTGTTTAATTTTGTTTTTGTGGACAATCGTGTGTAATTTAGATTTGGAAAACCTTTTTCGTTGAATTTATTATTTTGAATTAATATTAGAATGTTGTTAAATATTTATATAAACTTAAAAATCAATAAATATGTAAATTCTGTTTACAAATATTTTATCTATCCAAATAAAGGAATTGTAAATTACATGTTCAAATACTTCAGCTCAAACAACTATCCAAACAAAGGATTTGTGAAATGAAGGGATTTCAAAATCCTGGATATTGAAATTCTTACATTTCACAAATCCCTTGGATTTGTCAAATCCCTTACACAAACGCAACCTAAACCTCATTCACTCCCTTTACCGAGTGTCTAGAGAATGAAAACAAAACTTTGCATTAACGCCGAAGTCCCCCTCGAATGTCTTTTTGAACAAATAGTCACGTGGGTCTTGATCCAATCTCATGGATTGCATACTCTCCAACTCCCTCTCGGGTTCTTGGATCTTCGCGTTGTGTTTACCCTAATCCGAATCTGGGGTTACCTCTCCTGAATGTCAAACCCCGTATTCCCAAAACCAACCCTAATACCTTAACAAGCATACTAAGATCATAATAAAATGATAAACACAATCGGATTTAAACACAAACAACCGTTAAGGAAACATAAATTAGATCAAACAAGTATTTACACAACTACATCGATCCTTAGCTAATATTTATCTAATCTATCATGATCTTGGACATTGAAACATTAAAACAAGAAGGATTCTTCATCATTCACAATAAAACATTAAATTACAAAGAGAGAAACAAAGATAGAAAGATCAAATCTTAAAGTGGAGTGATCCACTGTCGCCAAAAATTGATCCGCTAGTGCTTCCTCTTCTCGGAATGAGGAATCTCCTCTTTGAGGTCTTCAAGAATGGCCAAGGATCACCTCCTAATGTCAGGGACATCCAAGAGTTTTATTGGGAAGTAGGAGAACAAGTTTTTTAGGTGCAAGGATCCAAAAATATCTGAAAATATCTAAAACAATCTTAATTCTGTTGCAGAGTGACCACCTAGGTGGTGGGATTCACCGTCTAGGCGATGGGTATGTCGGTTGCCCTCTGATCTTTTACTGCCTAGGCGGTAGAATCACTGCTTAGGCAGTGGAATAAGCTCCAAACTCTCTATACTTTCATCTCTTAGGCGATAGGACTTGTTTATTTTCAGCATCTCCCAGCATTCTCACCGCCGCGGCGGTGGCTTGACTGCTGCGACGGTGGATCTTGTACTCTTGAAACCTTGTTCTTTCATCGTTTCTTCACTATTTTCCCATTGTTTCACTCATTTGTCACTCGTTTACATCCCTACACCTGAATTACATAAAAACTAACAAAAACCAAATTAAATATTACTAATTTACTAAAAAAAACTACCAAATTCGATTTAGAAGTAGATAGGTATTTTACACCTATCAAATACCCCCAAACTTAGAATTTTGCTAGTCCTCGAGCAAAACACCCTAACACTAAATTAAACTAACTACACTTATTAACTAATAACTAATCTAAAAATGAATAAACATAATAAAGAAGAAGTAAATGCATGCAAGTTTGAAGTTCAATAGAAGAAACCAAATTGTTCTTCCTTCAACAGCCCTTAATCTGATCAAGTTTGGGAAATAACGCACACCAAGTGGTGTTCTAAAATTTCAACACTCAATATCAATAAAAACCATTCTAGATCCAATTGAAATGTATGTGTGAGAGAGCTCAAATGTATAACTAACGAAACACCAGATTGGACTATTCAGTAGCTAAGCTCATGACTTAAACCTTGAAGGATTCAGGAAAACCATACGCTTGATTGGACTCAACTATCCACTAATGTACGTTTGGACATTCACAGAGATCAATAGGGCTTGGTTTAGCTTTGGAGAACGACCAAGGGTATCGCAGGAATGGAAAATAGAAAATCGTTATAATTGAACAATACCCGAGGCACAAACGCTTGTCGCAATCTCTTTCTAGTAACCCCACACATTTAAAATACAACCCTGAACGAGAATTGAAGAACTTTGTATTCACATGTCGAAGGAAATGAAAATAAAAACAATATTCAAATAGTTTTTTTTTTTTTTTTGTTTTTTTTTTTTAAGACAAATGACATACCCCCAAACTTATTCGAATATCTTCAATTTTAGGAGTGTGAAAAAAGGATTACATAACACACCCTCAAACTTATTCAAATTTCTACAATTTTAGGAGTGTGCGAAAAGGATTAAGAAAATGACAAGTGAATACCCTAATACCAAATCAATAAAAATTCATCTGAAACCCAGCCGCTCACTTCAAGTATCATAAATTAATGCTAACTTGATTTCACTTAATTTGAAACTTAGTCTTAGCGACAATGGTTTGGAAAAATTTTATTGGATAGAGTATTGAAATGAGTTCAAAATTGAAAAGTTTATCGGCTTCGACATGGTAACGAGGGATTAAATTTTTCAGGTTAGTTTCAAAAGGTTCAAGCGATAAAAATGAAGGCCTAAATCATGCCTCCGAAATAAACTCACCTATAATTTCGCCTCAAGTCTACCCCCAATCAGGTTCTAGATTCTTCTTTTCTATCAGGAACTTATTACTAAATAATCGGCGTCAAATCATTCAAATAATTATACACTGAGTCTATATGATCATGCGATTTAAGATCAAAATAATTTTTACCTAATCGACATGCTAAGCACACAAAACACACATGACTAGCATTGACCTCAATATACAATTGGAGAATAATTTTCATCATCAGGACATGGCCTAGACGAACTCAACAACTCCATATGCACATACAACTTCATACATAAACATTTCTACATTACTCTAAATACTAACATACATACACTAATCTAAGCATTTAACATGCGAAAACATGAAAATTAAAATAAAGCTTAACTAAAAATTAAAGTTTTCCATACAAAAAATATTTCCACCATTCACATCTTTCTTTAACAACACAAAACGTGATGTAGATTCCCCCCAAAGTTAAAAAGAGGTAGTGTCCTTACTGACTAAGCAGCGAACCCAATAACAGTTTATTACAATGACAAGTAAAATTGGGTGCTGACATATACCTAGGGGATAAGACGTAAAAGTCTCACCCTCTACCATTCGCTAGGAGAAAAGTCATCGCCACCACTATCACATCGGAATGGAAATTGTGGCGGCTATGAAAGGTGCTAGGATGCTGAAGCACTCGCACATGAGCCGGTGGATTTGATCTTCATGTCTCAAATACTGATCCAAGAAAGTTTCGAGCTCGTATTGCCCCTGGCGACTCAATAGGCACGCACCAATCATAATAGTTTCAACAAAATTTCAAAAATTTAGCTATGCAATTTTGTTTCACACAATTTAACAATCCATAGAAACTTAGTTTATCACCAAAATCAAACCAAAATCCCATAGAAATTGAAAATCGCAAAAATGGGGGTTAAAATCTTATTTTTGGAGAATGATTTGAGGTGGAAATCACAAATTTTGTAAAGGGAATGATGGATTTGAGGGTTGGAAATGGTTAGGGAGGATGAAAATATTGAAATTTGGGATTTTAGAGGTGGTTGTGGCATTTTTGTAAAAATGGGATGGTTTTAATCAAACTGAGGTCTCACCGCCGTAGCGGTGGGAATCTCTGCCTCGGCGGTGGAGCGTCTTTTTAAAACCCTTTGCATTCTGTCGTTTCACCACCTAGGTGGTGGGATAACTGCCTCGGTGATGAAGTGCCTTTTTAAAAAAAAAAAAAAACTTAACTACCTGAAGTTTCACCGCTACGGCTGTGAGGGATTTATGCTGAAAACTTGACATCCTACATTTTCACCGCTGTAGTGGTGCGTCCAGTGCTGTGGCGATGAGCCTGCTGTTGGATTTTTATTTTTTCTTCAAGTTTTCACACAAAGGCTCCATTCCATGCGCTTCCACTTTGCTTGTTCAACGATTTTAAGTGCGAAACACATCCCCGAGTATCCCCGCTCCTTAATTCTCCTCCAAACATTCTCCGAGACCATTCCAGCTTCCAAAAAAATTAATAATAGCAACAATTCGGTAAAACTTGATACCCTCGGTTTCATATCAAAAAATGTGACTTGCTTCCCTAGCAAGACTTGGTTAAGCATTTTTCACCAAAATCCCACATAGACAAGGAATTTGGGATATAATGCTCCGTTGGATCTCGATTCACGGCTTGAAGTTAGCTTCTTCTCACTCTCCTTATCTTTTTCAACGTACACTCGATCTCAGGATCAAGAGTCAAGAATTTCAACTTCTTCTACATTGCACGTACTACTTGATCACAACAAATGAAACAAAAAAAAAAAACTAAAAGAAAATAAAGCAAAAGAATTGTCAAGATTAATATTCAACCACTTAGTCGCAATATCAACTAATTCAAAACACCGTCCCCGGCAACGGCGCCTAAAACTTGAAACGACGAGGTTTTTACACACTCGCGTATTGACTACTTGCAAGTATATGAGGTCAAGTTTTAATATAGTGGATCTTTAAGATCGGATATCATTCCACAAGGACGGTGTGAATAATTGAATACTGTGATTTGTAAAGTCTTATATTATCCCGACAATTCAAGAATTATTTAAAATTAAACTAATTAAAACTAAATTAAACTACAATTAGTTGATTAATACTAACTAACTTGATTACCTAGAGATTGATTTCACTCACTTAATACATGTTTAATTTCGTTTAGTTAACAATAACGGTATTTATCCTATCTGACAATCTTAGTATCTAAAACTAATTCACTTCCTTTCCCGAGTGTTTAGTAAATGAATACATGACTTCGCGTTGATGCCGAAGTCCCCCTCAAATGTCTTTTCAAAAATATAGTCAAGTGAGTCTTGACCCAACCTCATGGATTGCACACTCTTCAACTCCCTCCTTGGTTCTTGGATAGTCGCGTTGTGTTTACCCTAGTCCAAATCCAGGGTTACCTCTCCCGAGTGTCAAACTCCATATTCTCAAAACCAACCCTAATACCTTAACAAGAATGTTAAGATCATAATAAAATGATAAACACAATCAAATTTAAACACAAACAACCGTTAAGGAAACATAAATTAGATCAAATAAGTATTTACCCAACTACATTGATCCCTAGCTAATATTTATCTAATCTATCATGATCTTGGCCATTGAAACATTAAACCAAGAGGGATTCATCATCATTCACAATAAAACATTAAATTACAAAGAGATAAACAAAGAGAGAAAGATCAAATCTTAAAGTGGAGTGATTTATTGTCACCAAAGATAGATTCGCTAGTGTTTCCTCTTCTCCGAATGATGAATCTCCTCTTTGAGCTCTTCAAGAATGGCCAAGGATAACCTCCTAATGTTAGGGACATCCAAGAGTTTTATTTGGAAGTGGGAGAACAAGTTTTATATGTGCAAAGATCCAAAAATATCTGAAAATATCTAAAAATATCTTAATTCTGTTGCAGAGTGACCGCTTATGTGGTGGGTATGTTAGTTGCTTTTACTGCCTACGAGGTGGAATCACCACTTAGGCGATGGAGCAGGCTCCAAACTCTTTGCACTTTTACTTCCTAGGTAGTGGCCAGACCGCCTAGGTGGTGGAACTTGTTCATTTTCAGCATCTCCCAGCATTCTAACCGCTGCAGCGGTGGATCTTATTCTCTTGAAACCTTGTTTTTTCATCGTTTCTTCTTCGTTTTCTCACCGTTTTGCTAGTTTGTCACTCGTTTATGTCCCTACACCTGAATTATATAAAAACTAATGAAAACAAAATTAAATATTACTAATTTACTCAAAAACTACCAAATCCGATTTAGAAGTAAATAAATAGTTTACACCTATCACTAGATGAACTCAACAACTCAACACGCAAATACAACCTCATACATAAAAAACTCTAGGTTAAATCTAAACACTAACATACATACACTAATCTAAGCATTTCACATGCATAAACACAAAAATTTAAATAAAACTTAACTATATGTTAAAGTCTACAATGTACATCTAAGCTTTTACAAAGCGTAACTACGCATACATAAAACATCCAAATATAATATATCAAAAAAAATTCAAAATTTTTGTTCATCCTTTTCTACAAAAAAACAAAATTGGATAAACATCCCCCCAAACTTAAACAATGCAGTGTCCACATTGATTGAGAAGCGAACCCAATTGCAATTTATAGCATTCATGAGAAAATATTGGGTTTGAACACATACCTAGGATATAATACATAGAAGTCTCACCTCCTATTGTCCACCTGGGGGAGCATCGTCACCACCACTATTACGTCGGAAAGGAAATTGTGACAGTTGCAAAAGATGCGGTGGCAATTGCAGCATAAGCGGATAAGTGCTCATGTTAATGCCGAGGAGCTCACAAATGAGCCGATGGACTTGATCTTATTGACTCGTATACTGATCCAAGAATGTCCCGAGCTCGGCAATTTGGAGATTCGAATTATATTTCCCTATACGAAGAACACGATTATCGAGCCAAACCTCCTGGAGCTCTTTATAAACCCTCTCCAAAGTTACCTCACCACGGGCCTCAGATAGCCCTGCCTCTTCTATTTGAGACCCTTCCTCTTCTCCAATTTTTGGCTCGCCCTACCCTTACGCTCTGGCTTTCTATATTCAATTTATCATAGCAAGATCGAGCAGAATGATTAGGGGGCAAGGGCTATCCCCAGTTACTCATACACCGGCTCGTCGGAATAGGTCGGTCAAAAACGAAGTAAATGGAAGACTGGCCTTTTTTGTATTGATAGGATGAAGAATAGAGCAGTAGATCAAGTAGCCAACATTTATGGGCTTGCCCATTTGAATCGAATATAGCGTCATGACCCTTTCTTTGGAGACGTCCGACAAGTGAGATGTTGGGAGAATGCTGCCGTAAACAAAATGGTTCCATATTTTGGGGATTGGATTGAGAAACTTAGTAGGGAAAGTGGCTAGACTCGACCCTATGTGAGTCCACTACACGTTACCTGAAGTGATGGCTCGGATCATTATGTCCATGCTAGGGTCTCTACCCCCATATGGTTCATCAGTGAGTGTCGGGGCTACTAATCCCAAACCTTTATTAAGGAACTCATGATCGAATAAGATGCAGTGAGTTTGGACCCTTGTCCGATTGTTATTTACCTCGGTGATATTTGCATAAAACTCCCGCACTAAGGCCACCTCGCCCCGGAGTGGTGATTTACAAAAATCTTCCCAAGCAAATTTCCTAAATTTGCATTGTTGAATATATGTTTGTTTATGTTCAAAATGGTTGAAGTTCTCCTCGGCTTGTTTGGAAACAAAGTGGGCGGAATCATAGTCAGCGGCGGCACTACCGGTACGAGAACTCGAACCTTCTCCTCTTGCCCTTTTTTATGCGGCACGCTTAGTCATGTCTCCTATAAATCACAATCACAAAACATGACAAACCAATTATATATGAACAATGGAAAACAATCTCTCGAATCAACACCATCAAGAACAAGTCATAATCTTAATACTCACACACCAATCGCAACGGTTTCAACAAAATTTCAACCATGTAGCATGCAATTTGGTATCACACAATGAAAAAATCCATAGATTTCATGTTCATCACCAAAACATCAAACCAAAAATCCCATAGACAACGAAAATCGTAAAAATGGGGTTTAAGGGTTTAGGGCACAATCCAAATTCAAATATTCTTGATAGGAATATGAAAATAAAAAAAATATTTCAACATATCGATGAAATGTAGGATCAAGAGCACTTACGTGTTGAAATAATTCAGCCTAAACCATTGAAAATGGGTGAAATCGCACCTTTCGTTCCATAAACCCTAAGATTCGAGAATGGGATGGAAGATTGATTTTTGGATGATGATTCGCAGTGGAAATCACAAATTGTGTAAATGGAAGAATGAATTTTTTGGTTGGAAATGGTTTGGGAGGATGAAAATTGTGAGATTTGGGATTTTAGAAGTGGTTATAGTGGTTTAAATGAGCGGGATGGTTCTAATCGAAAGAGGCTTCACAACCATGGCGGTGGAGCACCTTTTTTAAAACCCAAACATTCTGTCATTTCACCACCTCGGCGGTGAAGCACCTTTGAAAAACTTAAACTTTTTGTTGTTTCACCGCCTCGGTGGTGAAACGACTTTTTTTTATGACTTCTTCAAGTTTTCAATACAAGGCTCCACACCATGCGCTACCACTTCGTTAATTCAACGATTTTAAGTTCAAAACACATCCCTGAGTATCCAAACTCTTCAATTCACCTCCAAACATGCTCTGAGACCATTCCAACCTCAAAAACAATAAATAGTAGCAAAAGTCGGGCAAGATCATACCCTCAGTTTTATATAAAAAAGTGCTTGATTTACTATCCCTAACTGGACTTAACAAATTTCAAGATCAGTTGTTAATAAGAGAGATACTCTCCACAACTCATTTTTCATTTATGATATAGTGCTTGATCTTCTCCTTATCACCTTCCAGTTCGATTGAGCCGAAGGGAAATTTGCTTGATCCGAAACAGTCCGAACCATCCGCAAAAGGTGTGCCAACTTTAGGTATGGATTTTAGTACGTCCTTCGGAACAGCTTCCACAGATAGGACATAGTTCATAACACCTTCCTGCGTGGTTAAGCATTTTTCACCAAAATCCCCCATAGATAATGAATTTAGGATAATATGCTCTATTAGATCTCGATTCATGACTTAAAGTTGGCTTCTTATCTCTCTCCTCATCCTTTTCAAGATACGCTCGGTCTCGGATCAAGAGTCAAGAATTCCAAACTTCTTCTACGTTGCATGCATTGCTTGATCACAACTAATGAAACAAATTAAAAATAATTTGAAAGAAAATAAAACAAAAGAATTTACAAGATTAATATTCAACTACTTAGTCGTAATATCAACCAAATCAAAACACCGTTCCCCCACAACGGTGCCAAAAACTTGGACACAACTGCTTTTCACGTTTTAATATACTCTCAAGTGCATGAGGTCAAGTTTTAAAATAGTGGACCTTTCAATCGGATATCACCTTCTGGGAAACATGTTTGATTAATTGAATACCGCAATTTACATAGTCTTATATTATCTCGATGGTTCAAGCAATGTTTAAGTTTGACTAATTAAAAACTAAGTTAAACTAAAAACTATTGGGTTAGTTCTAATTAAGTTGATTACCTAGGATTGATTTCATTCAAATAATACATGTTTGACTTCATTTAATTAACAATAATGGTGTTTATCCTATCCGACAATCTCGGTACCTCAAACTCACTCACCACCTCTCTCGAGTATAAGATGAGTGCGACTTCGTGTCAACGAATAAGTCCCCCTCAATGTCTTAACAAAACTAGGTCACATGATTCTTGCCCCAACCTTATGGATTTCACACTTTCTAACTCCATCCCAGGTTATTAGATCGCCGCGTTGTGTTTACCCTAATCCGAATCCGGAGTTACCTCTCCCGAGTGTCAAACCTCGTATTCTCAAAACCAACCCTAATATCTTAACAAGAATATTAAAATTGTAATAAAATGGTAAACACAATCGGATTAAGATAAACAACTGTTAAAGAAATATATATTAAATCAAATGTGTACTTACATGAACTACATCGATCCCTAGATAATATTTATCTAGCCTACCATGATCTTAGCCATTGAAACATTCAAACAAGAGGGATTCATTATCATTCACAATAAAACATTAAATTACAAAGATAGAAACAAAGAAAGAAAGACCAAATCTTGAAGTGGAGTGGTCCACTGTCACCAAAGATCGATCTGAAAATGTTTCCTCTTGTCCGATATATGAATATCCTCTTTGAGCTCTTCAAGAATGGCCCAAGATCAAGTCTCTAAGTTTAGGAACGTCCCTTATAAATGGGGGAAGAAAGGGTTTAAATAGAAGGTTTCAAAATATCTGAAAAACATATATTTTCTGCACAGAGTCACCGTTGTGGCGGTGAGTTAAGTCGGTTCACATCACCATTGTAGTGGTGATTGACAGCTGCGGTGGTGAAGATAAAATTGAGCCTCTGGACTTTCACTGCCTCGGGCGGTGAGATTGGCTTTAAGCACACTGGACTTTCACCGCCTGGCGGTGGCCTAACCGCTGGGGCGGTGACTTCTGCACAATTCTCCATGCATCTCCACCACCACAGCAGTGGGCTTACTATCTTAAAACCTTATTTCTATCACCATTTTTCCATCGCTTCGCTTGTTTATCACTTTGTTATATCCCTACACCTGATTTACATGAAAATAAACAAAAACGCCATAAAATATTACTAAAACACTCAAAAACTACCAAATTCGGCCTAGAAGTAGATAGATATATTCAATCTATCATCAGGGCATAACGAATGTTCTCACCTATATCCTAGATAGGGTTATCAATTTTGAAGTGTTTACATATTCTCTCACTTAATAGAAATTTTAACTCAACATAGTGGAATCCATGACTAATCTTTTTGAGAAATTCATAAATTCAAACATGTTCAACACAATATCACAAATAAAAAATCCCTTTCTAGCAGTTTTGTGCCACCAATGTCGTTTTTCTTCACAAAATCTTCACAGCAATGGTGTTTCTCTCCCAAAATTGCCACCTCTTGGGTTGAAGGCATAAGGTAGTATAAATAGAGCTCAAATTTAGGGTTTTTTTCTCATTTTCACACTATAGATGTAGGTTGGGGCAGATGCGGGTGTGCTGGAGCGCACCCTTGGGTCGTGGAGACTGGTAGGGGCACGCTAGAGCGCGCTTTAGGCAATGTCTTTGGTTCGGACAATTTTGACACCTGTTAGTATTTTGGCCATAACTTTCTCGTTCAAACTCCAATTGAGGAAATTCAAGATGCTATAGAAATCTAAGAAAGAGGTCTGCAACTTGAGCATTTTGAAAGTTTTCAGAATTAGAATGGATCATGACCAAAATTGGGCTAGAAGTTACTGTATTTGCACTGTTAACGACCATTACAACCCAATTCACCTTATTTTACTTGAAAACTCACAAATATTTTAACTCAAAACAACTTCATTTGTTGGTAAATAAGTTCCAATCAAATACCTCCAAATTGAAACATTTGTTTGTCCTCAAGCAAAAGAAAGGAGAATAGAAAAAAACACAAATCACATACTAAAATGCTAATGATAAAAGTGTGAGTTTCATATCAAATCAATAACTGTGCAAATATCTTTGAAGCCACAAAATTCTCCTAGCTCTAAGGAAATGTAACCATTGAGACTTTCTAGAATTTAAACATTAAGCATTAATATCATTCAGTCAAGACTCTCGATATGTAAAAGAAAACTAGAATAAATGCAATAAATCATTTGATAAATATGAGAATTTGTAAAATGTGCTATTTTGAAGTATACACTAATGAATTTGCTAAACATTACTATAAAGCTGATTTTAATGAAGCTGAAAAACAAGTCTATCTTGACATGTATTTTGGTAAGTTACCTACTCAATATGCTAGAGAGTTAATGATAGGATATAAATCTATACCCAATTGGCAAACTGAAGATTCTATGGGTGCTAGAATGGAATATGCTCAAAGACAAGTAGGAGTGTGGTGTGCTGCTGCTAAAAACACTGAGCTTTATAGAAAAGATCATCAACTTGGTCTTTACATATAAGGTTTCCGTACATCCTTTTACAAAAGCAAATAGCAAGTGGTTACATTTTTCAAAAGGTGAACAATTGATTCTCGCCGACGCAAATGGACAAGCACAGCGGCCAACAGAAAATACTTGTGTGTCTTCCCATTATTTTTGGAATCTTAATCAGTCTTTATCAACACTGGTCATGGGTTTCTACATCGTGATGTACGCAGTGATATTTTTACAAGGCTAAGACTTAATCATCACTTTCTTGGATCAGTTTTAATCAACACTAATTTTGTAAGCGAGTTTGAGATTCTTTAAGTATTCTTGAAAGAAATTTTCATAGACATCTAAGCATACTATTTTTAGCACTTGAAGAAGAAGTAGCATTTCAAAGAATTTCTTCTCCGGAACAACAAGGTTTTGTGGGGGAAGGAAGGTAATATAACAAGATAGAGTACTCATCTGCAAAATCATGTTATAAAACATTAAGCTTCGTGATATGTAGATCATTTTCTTACCAAAATTTACCTTATACCTATAAAGGGTCCACCACATCTTCTCTTTGAACCAACGGCTATAGCCTCCAAAGGCCACTTCAGATTATCAAAAACTATGATAATAAAATATTTTAGTGCAACTCCTGAAAAAGGATATGATTCTTATCATATCATACAACTGTCCAAAAATCGTGCTAATTTAAACCCTGAATATAAACCAAATATTAGCACTATTTTTGGACAGTTGTATGATATGATAAGAATCATATCCTTTTTTAGGAGCAGCACCAAAACATTTTATTATCATAGTTTTTTATCCTCTTTGTTCTCAAAAGCTTTTAATAGCTTCTTCCACCCTAAGAAGGAGTTTACGCACACATCTTTCTCAAAGGATTAAATAGGTAGGTTTTTCTACTCTGTCTAAACCCAGAATACAATGTCTGTTTATATACCCATGGACTGATGAAGGTAAAGGAAACCCTTACGGTTCCTAGCTCCCCCATTCAAAAGTTTGTTCCGTTCATAAAAACCCCACAAAACCCTGTTGTTATGGAGAAGAAATTCTTTGAAATCGTCCCTAAATATAACCCAAACCAAGTATTCAAAAAAGTTCCAAACTCTTGGAAAGTGATAAAATAGAAAATTTCATTGCTAGTAGGCGAGCTTTTAATAGCTTCTTTCACCCTCTTTGACATTCTTTTTTCAGTACTGGTTTTTGGGTCAGAAACTATAATATCAAGAAATGCATAATTGAATATTTTTTCAATGGCTTCAGCTAGGGTTTCAGGTAAACAGGCCATCCTGGGATATTTTCCCTCATGAAAAGGAAAAATAGTACATTCATTATCAACGCGAATTTTGTAAGAAAGTTTGAGATTCTTTAAGTGTTCTTGAAAGAAATTTTGATATAGACATCTAAGCATACTACTTTTAGCACTTGAAGAAAAAGTAGCGATTGTAGTGTTTTTAGTCCAAATGGCATAACTAGTCATTCATAGTGACCATTAGGCATACTAAAAGCAGTCAAGGGAATAGATTCTTTAGTTAATTTAATTTTCCACAATCCATTTTTGCAATCAAATTTTGAGAACACCTTTTTACCCTTGGTCCTATTAATTAGGCTTTCTTTATGAGGCAGGAAGTATCCATCAAACTTAGTTTTTTCGCTATTAAAAAGGGAATATAAAAGTTTAGATATTTTCTTATTCCAAAGAAGTTTATTGTAATTACTGATAATACGCAGGTTAAAGGTTTTATCTTTAACAAATTACCAACAAGCCCTGAATATAATAAAATAATGGATGACAAACATTTTTTCAACATTATAATTTTGATGTTATTCATCGAAGTGGTAAACAAAATATTTTTGCTGACTTCTTATCCAGGGAAGGCCATGGAAGCTGATAAAGATACAATTTGGATTCCTAAAATTGCTATTGAATCCATTAAGAAGTATTGTTCACAAGGACACTATTTCTTAAGTGCTGTTGAATAGCTGATTTACATGTTTGAAATCAGCAGTGCTAAAAAAGATGGAAACATGGAAGGAGAACCCTCCAGTGCTAAAAAGGATGAGGTATCATCCAATGCTTCAAAAAGTGATACTGAGAATTCCAAAACTCAGAAAAGTCAGATGTTAATGATCTACAAACTGCTACTCTTATCCGCTCACCAAATCAGTACCTTCATCAAATGATAAAGGCAAAGGAAACCCTTACAGTTCCTAGCTCTCCCGTTCAAAAGTTTGTTCCGTTCATAAAACTCCCACAAAACCCTGTTATTCCGGAGAAGAAATTCTCTAAAATCGCTACTTCTTCTTCAAGTGCTAAAAATAGTATACTTAGTTGTCTACATTAAAATTTCTTTCAAGAATACTTAAAGAACCTCAAACTTGCTTACAAAATTCGCGTTGATAATGAATCCACTATTTTTCCTTTTCATGAGGAAAAATGTCTCAGGATGGTCTGCTTACCTGAAACCCCAGCTGAAGCCATTGAAAAACTATTCAATTATGGATTTCTTGATATTATAATTTCTGACCCAAAAACCAATGCTTGGAAAGGAATGCCAAAGAGGGTACAAGATGCTATTAAAAGCTTCCGAGAACAAAGAAGATCAAAAACTGTGATAATAAAATGTTTTAGTGCTACTCCTGAAAAAGGATATGATTTTTATCATATCATAAAACTGTCCAAAAATTGTGCTAATTTAATCCCTGAATATAACCCAAACCAAGTATTCAAAGAAGTTCCAGAACTATTAGAAAGTGATAAAATCAAAAATTTCATTGCTACCAGGAAAGCCATGGGATTTTATGTTCTTGATAATTTATCATCTCAAAATGTTTCTTGTTTTAATGCATTATCGATTGTAGTTAGTTATGGAATAGATGTGTAGATCAATGCAAGCATGGAACTTATGTCGAACTTATCTATGAACAATCTTGTATTTGTTGGTTTGCCAAACTCCAAATTAGTTAAAGATAAGATATGTGATGTATGTCAACTTGGCAAACAAGTCAAGAGTTCATTTAAGAAGAAAACGTCCATTTCTACTACTAAACCATTAGAACTTTTGCATCTTGATTTATTCGTTCTAAATCCAATTGCAAGTTTGGGTAGTAAATATTATGAATTTGTTATTTTTGAAGATTTTTTTAGATATACATGAGTTCAATTTCTTGCTAACAAAGGTGAAGATCCTTGCATTTTTGTTAAGTTTTGTGAACGTGTTGAAATGGGAAAGGTGTTTGCATTAACAATAGTCGAAGTGACAAAGGAAGAGAATTTCGAAATTAGGAGATAGAAATATTTTGTGACGAACAAGGTTACGAGCACAATTTTCCAATTCCAAGAACTCCGCAACAAAACGGTGTTGAATAGGAAAAAAAAATCGTTATTTACAATAAATGGCACATACTATGTTGAATGAGATATTTCTTTGCCTCAATAATTTTGGGCAGAAGTAGTAAATATGACTTGCTATGTGCTGAATCGTGTTTTGAATTGTCAAAGTTTGAATAAAACTCCTTACGAGCTATGGAATGGTAAACCCCTTATTATCTCTTACATTAAAGTATTTGGTTGCAAATGTTTTATTCTAAATGACAAGGAAATTGAATGAAAGTATTTTTATTGATTATTCAACTACTAGAAAAAACAAATAGAGTAAATAACAAACGTACACTTGTAGTTGAAGAATCGATGCATGTTGTCTTTGAGGAATCTAACCCTTTTTCATCTAGAAAAGATTTGGAAGATAAAAATCTAGATTTGATGATTCATTCAATGGAGCAAGTTGAAAACACTTAAATGAAACCTGTTGGTGGATATTTGGTTGAAGTACAACCATTCGAGAACAAATTGCCAAAAATCTTGGAAAATTTTATTAATACAAGTTTATTAAGTTGTCTTCATTGATTTTTTGATGATCTGACAAAGTTGGACTAGAACATCGTGACTCACAAGTTTCTCCTAGAACTAGGTTTGTCCATTTAAGCAGTAATTAAGAAGAGGGAGAGAGAGAGAGAGAGAAAGAAAAGAAAAGAAAAAAAAATAGAAGAAAATGAATTTTTTTAGGCTTGCTTCTAAACCCAAGGTTCAAAAGGGAATCAGCATAAAACATAACCACCGACATCATATTGTAGTGAGGAGCCTCAAATGTATTGCAAGTGTCGAACCCTTAAATGATGATTAGAGCCGACATGGATTATCGTGACTCACCGTAGCAAATTAGAATGAGGATTTTTCACTACCGAATATCCATGTCACCATTAACAAAAACTGTTAGATGTAAGATTTACTCTCTCGTTAATGGATCCTCTGGTTATAATTGAATCTCAATTAACAAAAAAGACCAAGTTGCCTATTAAGTTTGGTTACTTCTGAATCATAGTAAACGTAATCATTTGTTTCTAACAAACAAAATAATGATAATAATAATAAAATAAAATAAAATAAAAAAAGTGCAGCTCAAACGTGGTGAAAACTCCAAAGAGCACCATGAAAAGAGTGTAGGGACTGTAGGAAGATACCAAACCATCAACCATAAGGAAAAGTGTTATTGTAAAAATATGGAAGAAAAAGGAAAATTATAAAAATAAAAGAGGGAGATAGATTGATTTGCTTAGTGATTTTCTTTCTATACCGCCACATTGGTATGATCTTTGTTAACGACAAACAGTTCTGAAGATTAGAATTTGATATATTTGAGTGGAGTTGAATTTTGTGTAAAGAAACATTAAACATAGTCCAAAACTGTATTGAAGTCATAATCTTATGTAATCCAACTCAGGATCTAGTAAAAATCATATCTTGAATAGATCATAGTTATGTTAGTAAAATTTTGACATTTTGCTAATATTTTGGCTAAACTAATTTTGCAAGATTTGAAAAAATATAGGGCCGTATAAGAGTATAGAACCCCAAGAATCAAAATGCCTAATAGCTAGGAAAAACGAGAGTTTAGCAAAAATAAGCCTAGAAAATTTGGTGGGATGTTTCAATATTGGGCACTGGCTCCGAGTTTGAAGCAAGATTGTTGAGTTCAAATTAATTACCTTTAGACTTCTATAAAATAAGATAAAGGGGTCGAATTGGTGTTACTCCAAGATAAACAAAAGTGTTTTCAACCGGACGAGTGAAGTGGATTCTCATCGTCCCAACTAATAGCTCGAGTGATTACAATAAAGGGGATAGGAACTGGATTACTAGATGATGACAAATTTTCATTCATTTTTAGTTTATATTTTAAAGTATTGTGTTGCTCATTTGCAGGAAATCCAAAAAGTTGAGATTAATAAACCATTACCATTTGCCTAAATGGTTGGAGAAATGAGGTAATCTTCCCTGATTGGTTGACGCAATAGGTCTCCCCTTTGAGGGTTCTTTTTTTAATATACTTTTGATGTTTTATTCACCCAAGCCATAGGCTAGGGCACATTATGTGGTGTTTTTCCATTTCTTGGTCTTGATAATTTGATCTTGTCATCCCAGCCACAAGTAGGAGCACATATTATATTATGTTCCTCTATCCTCACCCTAGTCGTAGGCAAGGGAACATTATAAAGATTACCCCTTCTCACACCATACGTACTTTTGGTGATATTTTAGTCGCTTTGAATTACTCTCAAGTGCACGAGGTCAAGTTTTAATAGTATAGGAAGAGTAGGGTTATCGTATCCACAGAGATTTATTTAAATTTTCGTTAAGTAACACAATTTTCGCAACCTAACTTTATCTAGGCCATCCAATTTTGGGGTTTTTATAATAAAAATATGAAACTAAAATAATAACTAATTAAACTGTAATACTAAGGATGATGTTTACGGGAATAAATTATCTAAGGATTAACTTTGTAAACGTGAACGTGTTTAATTTAGTCTAGTTTACATTAACGGTATTTAATTTGTCTGACAAAAGAGGCAACGAAAACTCACTCACTACCTCTCCCAAGTGTAAAGTGAATAAATATGCAATTCGCGTTAATACTGATATCCCTATCTAGCATCTAAACGATTACATGAGTCTCTCCCCAACCTCACGGATTGCATACTTTCTAATAATCTCCCGAAACATTAGAACATCGCGTTGTGTTTAAAGCCTAGTCCAAATCCAAGGTTACCTCTCCCGAGTGTCAAACCCCATAATCTCAAATCAACCAATATATCATAACAAACATATAATGGAAGTAAAAGAACGGTAAACACAATCGAATAGAGATGAACAACCGAGAACGAAACAACGATTCAAACAAACATAGTATTCATGAACTAAATCAATCCATACACAATAGATACTTAGCTACTCATGGTCATAACCGAATATTCAACATTACATGAGAATAACATCATCATATAATCTACAAAGTTTAAGAACAAAGAGAGAAATAAAGAATGGAAAGCAAATCTGTGAAGTGAATGGTTCCACTTCCGCTTCCACTTCCTCTAAGTCCACTTCAAGAATGTTTCCTTCTCTCCTCTTGATGATCTCTCCTCTTGGTTCTGATCTTGAGCTCCTAAATATGTCAAAAAATGTTCTAGGGGATGAAAGGAATGAATGGTAATCGATGGAAACAAATAGGGATCAAACAAGCTAGCAAAATATCTAAAGCTATCTTTGTCAGCTGGTGTTTGGTCGCTGCAACGATAGGAAGCATCGCTGCAGTGATGAGGGCCATTGCTACAGCGGTGGTTGGGTAGAAGGCCCACTGACTCTTCACTACTGCACTGATGAAGGCCATCGCTACAGCGGTCAAGGGTTAGTAGCCCTTTCCGCTGGCACTACAGCGATGAGCTTCATCATTGCAGTGGTGAGGCTGCACTCTTGATTCTTTAATCGTTTACAACGTTTTTCCACCGTCTTCCTACCGATTTGCTTGAATATCAACCATTTTCGTCCCTATACCTGATTTACATAAAAACGAGTATAAACGATTTAAAATATTACAAAAACACTTGAGAACTACCAAATTCGACTTGAAAATAGATAGGTAATTTCAACTTATCAAATACCCCCAAACTTGGAATTTTACTAGTTCTCGAGCAAAACACCGTAACACTAAAATAAACTATCACTACTAATTAACTAACGTCAATACCAAAAAAAAAAAAACAAAAAAAAAACTAGAAGTAATGACATGCGAGTTCTAAATTCAACTAATAAACCAAAGCATTTTTCCCTCAATGGCCCCCAATCAAATCAAGTTTAAGAATAAAACGCACCATGTGGTGTTCTATAATTTCAACATTCAATATCAGTAAATGCCATTCTAGATCCATTCAAGTGTGTGTGTGAAAACTCAATGATACAACTATCCAAACACCGGATTGGATTATTTACCAACAAAGATCATGACTTAAACAATAAAATATTAGGATATCTATATGATAGACTAGGTTCCACTCTCCACTAATGTAGGCTTGGAAATTCAAAAAGATCAAAAGGGCTTGGTTTAGTTTTTGTCAACTGGCCAAGGGTATATCAGGAATAGAAAATAGGTAAATGTTATAAATTCAATGATACCCTAGGCACAACGCTTGGCGCTTAATCACACTAGAACCCCCAAAGATTAGTTCAAAACAACCCTGTACTAACATTTTAAAACATTGTACTCACTTGTCAAAAGAAACAAAAATAGAACTATATTTTCATATGGGTTTTTTTTTTTCAATAACTAACCACACCCCTAAACTTATTTGATTTGTACAATTTTACAAGTGTGGGAATACGATAGAAAAATGACAAGTTAGTACTCGAATACCGAACCAATTAAAAGTTCGCCCAAAACCCAACCACTTACTTCAAGTAGCATTTACAAATACTCACTTGACTTTGACTCAAATTGTTCCTTAGGTTTAGCAACATAGGTTTGGAAAAAGTTTTAGTGGCACGGGTATTTGTTACGTGTTCAGAATTGAAACGGCTTACAGGTTTCAACAAGTTAACGAGGGGTAAACAAATAACATGGTAGGCTTCAACAGCTCAAGCAATCAAAATGAATGCCTAAATCGTGTCTCTTGAACTACCTCACCTAGGATTTCGCCTCGAATTTCCCCCAATCAGATTCTAGAACCCCTAAAATTGTCATGAACTTACTACTGAATAATTAAAGTCAAATTGATTGAATAGATATACATTACGTCTATGTGATCATGCAATTTAGGATCCAAAATTACTTTTACCTAATTGAAATGTCAAGCACACAGAACACACATGAATGGGCATTACCTCTAACCTTGATAAACAACTAAGATCATCAGGTAATGGCCCAGAAGAACTCTCAAACTCAACACACAATTACTACTTCATACATAAACACATTTGATACTAAAACTAAACACAAACATGCATACATTACACTAAATATCCACATCACAACAATAAACTTATAAACATGCATGATCATAAACTACAATTTAACTTAAACTATAAAATGTTTAACAACTATTTAAACTTAACTACATATCTAACAAAAAGTTATTGGCACGTACTCCCAACTTGACTCGGCTCTGGATTGTGTGCTTGGTTGGAATGAATTAATGGAGTTGGAAGTGAGGGAGGACAGATGAGCCACATCGGATCCTCATAGATGTGATTGTCTTGGATTAGGGGTGGCATCAAAATTTGGATATCAAATGGTGAAGAATCAAAATTGTCGACATGTGATTCTTCATTGCTAATCCACACTTGGGTTTTCTCCTCATTAGAATAATCGTTATTGAACGCACCCAAGTTCCTCCCGCTCATATCTGGTCCTCCTGGTGGCTTTCCCATATGGATGTGACTTGTGTGTCTCTTAGTGCAACCACTTCTGACTCAGCCTCAATAAAGTAAATAAGCTGACTGATTTGCATCTCAAGAGACTTTACGGTTACATTAATTTCAGTGCAGGTCGTCTCAATATTGTCAACACAATCCTCATGCTAATTGAGACTGTCATTCATTTTCCTCCAGAAAGCTTGAGTCTCTCCCATAAATTCAGCAAACATCTCTTCCAGAGTAGGGGAAGACTCTACAGGTTAGTCTGGGGTGTCAATCTATGGCGCCAAAACTGTGGAACTATCGCCCAAGTTTTGGTAAGTAGTTGAATAATTTCAATACTGAAAATCAAACTCCGACATGTCTTCCAACAACCAATAGGCATCATCTACGGTTAAGTCATAAAAAGATGTGGTACTATTTCCTCATTCTACCAAAGTTATTGTTACGGCTTGTAACAGGTAGCGGAATATTACGTCGCTACTTTTACCGCAAGTGTACGGTTCAAGTTTTATAGAATAGTGAATGAGTAGGGTTGTTGTATCCACAGGAATTGGATTAAATTGTCACCAAGTACCGCAATTATCATAACTGAACTATATTTAGGCAATTAAAATTAGGGTTTTTATTTTTAATATATACCAAACTAAATTAACAATTAATTAAATTATAATACTAAGTATATTATATGGGAATAGATTATCTAGGGATTAAATTCATTTACTTATACATGTTTGATCCAATCTAGTTGACATTAATGGTATTCAAACTATCCGACAATCTAGGTATCGAAAACTTACTCACTACCTCTCCCAAGTGTGAAGTGAATGAATATGCGACTTCACGTCAACGCTGATATTCCTATCTAGTGTATAAACAACACTGATCACATGAGTCTTGCCCCAACCTCATAGATTACATACTTTCTAATACTCTCCCGAGTCATTAGATCGTCACATTGTGTTTAAACCCTAGTCCGAATCCGGGGTTACCTCTCCCGAGTGTCAAGCCATGTATTCTCAAATCAACCACAATATCATAACAAGCATAATGTGGAGGTAAAAGAATGGTAAACACAATCGATTGTAAATGAACAACCCGTTAACGAAACACAGATTTAAACAAAGTATGTTTTCATAAACTATATCAATCCCTAGACAATAGATATTTAGCTCCTCATGATCTTAACCAAATATTCATTAAAATAAGATATTAACATCATTATTCACTACATAAAACTTAAAAACAAAGAGAGAAACAAAGAATGGATAGCAAATCTGTGAAGTGAAGTGTTCCACTTCTGTAAAAATCGCTCTAAGAATGTTTCCTCTTTTCCTTTTGATGATCTCTCCTCTTGGTTCTTGATCTTGAGCTCCCAAATATCTCAAAAATGTCTCCCAATGTGTTCCCAAAAACGTGCTTAATGGTGTAGGGAAAGTGGTGATCAAGTAGGGATCAAAAATATCTAAAAAAATATCCCAAATATCTTTATCAGGTGGTGTCGGACCGCTGCATCAGTGAGAAGTCAGTAGGCCACTGACATTTGACCGTTGTAGCAGTGGAGGCCATCGCTACTGTAGTGGTTGGATAGAAAGGTTTCTTCATTTTGATCACTGCAGCGATGAGGCTGTAGTTTCTGAACTTGGTCTTTTTTTTCTCCACCGACGTCCTACCGATTTGCTCAATTTTTAACTGTTTTTACCCCTTTTCGTCCCTAACACCTGATTTACATAAAAATAAATTAAAATAAATTAAAACATATTAAAACATAACAAGAACACATGAAAACTACCATAATTGATTTGGATTTGGAAATATATAGATAAATTCTACCTATCAGGAACCCGTCGAGGAAATTTAGTAATTGACACTCCTTCGGGAAACCATGATTTGGATACCAAAAGAGAAACTATTAATATTCATCCCAAGCACAATAAAACAGCTTGGAATCCTGTTGAGAACATCGCAATAGCACTTGTTGATGAGACATCTTGAAGTACCTCGCAATATAGACAAAACTAAAAACAAAAATTAAAAATAAAATAAATGCCTAAATTAAAATAAAGTTACTTTATCACAATATCAACAACGATCTAAAGACTAATCCCTGACAACGGCGCCAAAAACTTGTTGCCGATATTTTAATCGCTTACAATTACTCGTAAATATACGAGGTCAAGTTTTAATAGTATAGGAAGAGTAGGTTTGTCATGTCCATAGGGATTGCTTTAAATTGATATTAAGTACCACAATTTTCATAACCTAACTTTATCTAGGCGATCCAATTTTGGGTTTTTTATAATAAAAATACTAAACTAAAACAATAACTAATTAAACTATAATACTAAGGATGACATTTATGGGAATAAATTATCTAGGGATTAACTTTGTTCACTTAAATGTGTTTAATTTAGTCTAGTTTACATTAACGGTATTCAAACTATCGCACAAAAAAGGTAACGAAAACTCACTCACTACCTCTCCTGAGTATAAAGTGAATGAATATGCAATTCGTGTCAACACCGATATCCCTATCTAGTGTCTAAACGATTACATGAGTCTCTCCCCAACCTCATGGATTACACACTTTCTAATAATCTCTCGAAACATTAGAACGTTGCGTTATGTTTAAACCCTAGTCCGAATCTGAGGTTACCTCTCCCAAGTGTCAAAGTTCATATTCTCAAATCAACCAATATATCATAACAAGCATATATTGAAAGTTAAATAACAGTAAACACAATCAAATAAAGATGAACAACTGATAACGAAACAACGATTCAAACAAACATGGTAATCATGAACTAAATCAATCCCTAGACAATAGATACTTAGCTACTCATGATCATAATCAAATATTCAACATTACATGAGAATAACATCATCATACAATCTACAAAGTTTAAGAACAAAGAGATAAACAAATAATGGAAAGCAAATTTGTGAAGTGAATGGTTCCACTTCCGCTAAATCCACTTCAAGAATGTTTCCTTCTCCTCTTGATGATCTCTCCTCTTGGTTCTGATCTTGAGCTCCTAAATATGTCAAAAAATGTTCTAGGGGGTGTAAAGAATGAATGGTAACTGGTGGAAATAAATAGGGATCAAACAATCTAGCAAAATATCAGAAAATATCTTTGTCAGTTGGTGCTTGGTCGTTGAAGCGATGGGAGGTCAGTAGGGATTCTACCCTTTTATCGCTGCAGTGATGAGGGCTATCGTTGCAGCGGTGGTTAGGCAGAAGGCCCACTAACTCTTCACCGCTGCAACGATGAAAGCCATCGCTGCAGCGGTCAAGGGTCAGTAGCCGTTGACATTGGCGCTGCAGCGATCAGCTTCATCACTGCAACGGTGAGGCTGCAGTCTTGATTCTTTGATATTTCTCGACGTTTTTCCACCGACTTCCTATTGATTTACTCAAATGTCAACCGTTTTCGTCTCTACACCTGATTTACATAAAAACAAATATAAAAAATTTAAAACATTACAAAAACACTTGAAAACTACCAAATTCAGCTTTGAAATAGATACGTAATTTCATCATATCACGCATTCTTTTAGTTCTTCCTTGCCACATGTTGGAAGGTAATGTTTTGTCATTATGCTCATTTCAATCCTCCTCTGCTATAGGCCAAGAGGAAATATTTATCTTGATTTCTTTAAACGACCTATGTTCATCATGAGCTCTTTTCAATCCTCTGTGGCCACTATTAGGGAAGGTATTAATCCTTTCCTGCCACAGGCCGAGTGGTATTTTTATTTGTGTCTTATGTTTTAATTTAATGCTATGTGGCCCCAGGCCGGGAGGTATTTCCATTTGGGTAATGTATTTAATTTCAATCCTCTACAATCATAGGTCGGGCAGTATTATCATCCTCTTCATATGTTTCATTCATATCTTCCCTGGCACAGGCTAAGCAGTATCAATCCTCCCTACTATAGGTTGGGGATATGTTTGATTTTTGTTGAATGAGTTCAATTCCCCCTACCATAGACTGGAGGGGTATGTGAATATTGTCATTTGAGTCCAATCTTCCTTACCACTTGTCGAGAAGTATCAATCTTTCCTGCCACAAGCTGAGGGCTATATTTAACTTTTGTTGAATCAGTGCAATCCTCCATGCCACAAGGAGGGTATGTTTGAATCATGTCATTTGTGTCCAATCTTCCTTGCCACAAGCTGAAAAGTATCAACCCTCTCTGCCACAAATCAGGGAATATGTTTGATTTTTGTCATTGTGTCCAATACTCTCTGTCATAGGCTAGGAGGTATCAATCCTCTTTACCACAAGATAGGGGTACTTTCGATTTTTGTCTCATAAGTTCAATGTTACCAACCATGGGTTAGATGGTATACTTTGTATTTTATTTTCTCTACGTGAGTTAGTGCCTTTCATCTCACACTACCTGTCTAGTTTTCACTGTCTCTCCATGAGTGCTCCTCATTTCACATTACCTCTCCATGCGTGTTTTCCATTTCACATTGCCCCTCCATGAGTGCTCCTCATTTCATATTTCCTCTCCATGAGTGCTCTCCATTTCACATTACCTCTCCACAGGTGTTCCATATTTCATATAGCCTCTAACTACAACAAAAATAACTCATAGCGCCAATAAAAAATAACCCCTAATAATATGTTTTTAGTGTCAAATTGTTTAGGCCCCGTTTGGTTAGTGTTCCTAACCCAACCCAACACAAACAATTTGGGATTGATTTTTGGGAAGACGTTTGGTAAACACAAAACTCAACCTAACCTAACTCAAAAAATGAAAATTGATTCTTCAAAACCTAAAGAAATAGGAAACAATTTTTTTATTTTTTATTTTTTTGTGCCAAAAAATATGAAAATTACTTCAATTGTTATTGAGTTCCCGTGTTCTACTTTTGTTAAGCGCAAAACAACAAATTTTTATTTTTCTTCTTTTCGGTCATGCTAAGCGATCTCTCAATCGCTCTTGCCTCTCTGTGTATCTTCTCTCCATCGTTTTCACGCTACCATCATCATCTTCGTCTTCCACTACCATCGTCATCTTCGTCTTCTCGTTGCTATTATTGTCTCATTGCTCCATCATTCTCTACATCACTGCTCTCTCCATTTCATTGTTGCTCACCATCGCCTAGCGAACGACGAACAACGGCACAGAACAACGAATTCGTCGTTCAGGAGGCCAACAAATTGCCATTGCCTACGAAATCGAAACCCTAGCTTGATGACAAAATTGATTTCGTTTAGGAAATCAATTTTGTCAACAAGCTAGGGTTCATGAAATTGATTTCGATTTTGTTGATCGTGAATTTGATTTTTGATTTCGATGTCGTTGTTCAGGAAATTGATTTCGATTTCGTTGCCTAAGAAATCGAAACCCTAGCCCATTGATGAAATTGATTTTGTTCGATTTCATTGCCCATCAATGAAATTGGTTTTTTTTTTAGGAATTCGATTTTGTCAAAGAAATCGTAGCCATCAATGAGTTAGGGTTCACAAATGGCTTCTTCATCTTCTCTAGTGCAAAGCAGCCTTCCAATTTCAAAGCAATTTTTCAAGTTCATAATGCAAATTTTACGCAAAAAACTCGAATGTTCATCTCTCTCTCTCTTGCTCGCTCTATCTCTATGTGAATCTCTATATCGTGGAGCAATAGCAACAATAGCATATTAATTTCTCAATGATTTGATAATTGAGATCTTAGATTTGATAATTTTTATACTTAGATTTTGAAGCAATTTGTAGTTGTAGTGAGTGATTCTTTTTCTTCAGTTGCAGTTGCTATGGTTTCAAGTGAATTGTTTCATTTTTTGAAGTTTTGTTTGGATGATTTTGTTTGAAATCAATGCTTAGTTGCAGTGGGTGATTCTATATAATGTGTATTTTTAGATTGTTGTGTAATTGATCTTGTTTTGGTATGGTGTATTGTTTGTTTTTCGTGTTTTGTTGTTTGTTAATTGATTATTAGTGTGGATGGAAACTCTAAACGTGGTGAATTTATTGTTGAGAAAATAATTCCAGAATAATGTGATTACCAAATGCGATTTTGTTCCCAGCACAAAAAAAAAAAAAAAATTAGCCGTTACCAAATGCGATTTGGTTTCTATTAGGAAATATAATTCTCAACTCAACCCAACCTAACTCATCCCAGTTGGGTTGAGAAAAGTGGGAAACAAACCAAACGCCACCTTAATTGCCCTAAATTCTTCCAAATACCACTAAATGTTAGAAAAATCGACCTAATTTTGGTTCTAAATTTTGGCTTCAAATTTTTGGTGTCCTTTTTAATTCAAAAAACTAATCAAAATTAAAAATTAAAAAGACTATTCAATTATTGAAAAAAAAATGTAACATCGGATATGAAAAAAAGTTAATCAAAATATATATATATATATAAAAACTATTGGGAAAAAAAACTATTAGAAACACTAATGTTAATCCCTAAGTTTTGATGAACAATTAAGTGTTGATATTTGATAGGTAGAATTTATCTATATATTTCCAAGCCGATTTTGGTAGTTTTCGAGTGTTATTGTAATGTTTTAATATGTTTTAATTCATTTTCATTTGTTTTGGTATAAATCAGGTGTTTAGGACAAAAAGGGATGAAAACTATTTTAAATCAAGCAAATCGGTAGGACGTTGGTGGAGAAAAGTTGAAAAACGCTAAGTTTAAAAACTGCAGGCTTACTGTTGCAACGGTGAAAACCATCGCTACAGTGATCAATCAAATAGAAACATTCTGCTTGACCACCGCTGCAGTGGTAAAGTTCACCACTACGGCGATGATCTCCACCATTGCAGCAGTCAACTTGCGAAAACCTATTGATTTTCCATCGCTACAGCAGTGCTTCCTACCACTACAACGGTCCGACACTAGGTGGCTTAGATATTTTGGGATATTTTCTTAGATATTTTGGATCCCTTAATATCCCATTCTTCCCCAACACAATAGGACAGTTTTTGGGACATTTTTGGAGATACTTGAGAGCCCAAGAAAAAGAACGAAGAGGATAAATCATCCAGAAGAGAAGAGGAAACAAGATCGAAGTCGATTTAGCGAAAGTAGAGCACTCCACTTCACATATTTTCTTTCATTTCTTTGTTTCTCTCTTTGTTCTTAAACTTTGTAGCTTGTATGATAATATTTTTCTTATGTAATATTGAATATTGGGTTATGATCATGAGTAACTAAGTATCTATTGTCTAGGGATTAAATTAGTTTATGAAAACGTTGTTTGAGTAAATCGTGTTTCGTTAACTGTTGTTCTTGCCTATTCGATTGTATTTATCGTTCTTTCACTTCATTTATATGCTTGAGAAATCGGGGTTTGACACTCAGGAGAAGTAACTCCAGAATCGGATTAGGGTTTAAACACAATGCAACGATCTAATGACTCGGGAGAGTATTAGAAAGTGGGCAATCCGTGAGGTTGGGGAGAGACTCATGTGATCAGTGTCATTGGATGCTAGATGGGGACATCGACATTGAAACTAAGTCGCATATTCATTCACTTTACACTCGGGAGTGATAGTGAGTGAGTTTTTGATATCAAGATTGTCGGATATTTTGAATACCGTTAATGTAAACTAAATTGGATCAAACACGTATAAGTAAATGAAGTTAATCCCTGGATAATCTATTCCCATATAGTACACTTAGTATTATAGTTTAATTAATTGTTAATTTAGTTTAGTATAGAATCTAAAACCAAAAACCCTAAATTCAATCGCCTAAATAAAGCTCGGTTATGATAATCGTAGTACTTAGCAACAATTTAATCCAATCCCTGTGCATATGACAACCCTTACTCTTTCCTATTCTATAAAACTTGACTCGTACACTTGCGGTAAATGTAGCGACGTAATATTCCGCTACCAAGTTTTTGGCGCCATTGCCGGATATTGGTTTTTAGGTTGTTGTTTATATTGTGAGTAAGTAACTTGATTTTAACTTGATTTTAATTCAATGAGTTTTGTTGTATTTCTTTCAATGAGATTCCAAGTCGTTTTATTATGCTTGGGATCGATACAATGAGTTGTTATTTCGGTTCCCATATCATTGTTTCCCGATGGAATGTCAACTACTGAACTTCCTCGATGGGTTAAAAGCCGCAACAAGAACGTGGGTTAAAGGAGGAAATGGTACCACCTAATTCGACCAACTAACCATGGATGAAGCCTATCGGATGTTGGAAGATATGGCAGAGCTTGATTTTCAGAATTAGAATTATTCAATAAGTTACCAAAACTTAGGGGATAATTCCAACATTTCGGTGCCATAGATTGATACCCCAGCCCAGCCTGTTGATTCTTCCCCTACCCTGGAAGAGATATTTGCTACAATTATGGGGGAAACTCAAATTTTCTGGAGGGAAACGAATGATTGTCTCAATGAGCATAGGGATCGTCTTGACAATATTGAGACGACCTGCGATAAAATTAATGCAATCATAACGTCTCTTTAGATTCAAATTGGTTAGCTAATCTGCTTTATTGAGGCCAAGTCAGAAGTGGTAACATTGAGAGACACAAACGCCACATGCATTGAAAGCCACCACGAGGAACCAGATACAAGCAAGAGGAATTTGGGTTCGTATTATGATGATGATTCAATTGAGGAGAAAACCCAATCTTGGATCGATGATTATGATTCTTCACCATTTGAGATCCATATTGTGATTCCACCCTCGATCCAAGACGACCACATCTACGAGGATCCAATGTGGCTCACTTGTTCTCCACCATTTTTAGCACCGTTCAGTCAGGCTTCCCAAGCATATGAGCCAGAGCAGAGTCAAGTTGAAAATACGGGCCAAGCAATGCCAAATCTCACCAATCTTGAGGGCGTTCTGAACCAAGACCTGTATGTTGTGTTGTACGACACATGCAATGGGCGGAAGCTGCTATTTGATGAACCCTTCTCCATATCAAGCCGAGGACATTAAACCAAGTGCTTCTTGGGAGGCCACCCAAGTTTTCAAATAAATTAATCCATTACCATCGACTGCATTCAATCTCGCCTCCCAGGTATGTGTTCTAAACCCCCTTCATCGTCATGCTTTATTTATATTGTTGAGATCGATGTTGGGTTATTTTGGACACTGGCCGTTTTAAGTTTGGGGGTGATGTGTAGTATACTAGTATGTTATCTTTTTGTTAGTTATGTAGTTTAAGTGTAAATGTTATTTAGTTAATTTGTATGTATGTTTGTTTAGTACTAGTATTAGTATGTTTATTGTTTGTAGTTGTTGTTGTATGCTGAGTTTTGTAGTTCATTTGGGCCATTACCCGATTATGAGTCTATCCCCTAGTTGTTTATTGAGGTCGAGCGTAATGCTCATTCATGTGTGTTCTGTGTGCTTGAAATCTCGTTTTAGTAAAAGTTATTGTGGATCCTAACTTACACGAGCACTTAAACTCAATGTATTAGCTATCCAATTGATTTAACGCCGATTATCCGTTAGCTAAGTTCATGACATTAGGGATTCTAGAACTTGATTTGGGTGAAATTCGAGGCAAAATCCTAGGCAAGGTAGTTCAAGAGATATGATTTAAGCAATCATTTTGATTGCTCGAGCCTTTGAAGCCTACCATGTAATATGTTTTATCCCTTGTTACCCTGTCGAAGCCTATAATCCATTTCAATTCTAAACCATTATAGCTAAACCTAAGGCATAATTTGAGTGAAATCAAGTTGGCATTTGTTATGCTACTTAAAATGAGCGGTTGGGTTTTGGGCGAACTATTGATTGGTTCGGTATTCGAGTACTCACTTGTCATTTTTCTATCATATTTTCACACCCGTCAAATTGTATAAATAATATAAGCTTGGAGGTGTGTTTCATAATGTTTTGTAAAAAAAAAAAAAAAAAAAAAAACGTAAATGTGTATATACGGTTTTATTTTTGTTTGTTTAGACAAGTGAGTACTACGTTTTCAAATATAAGTTCAGGGTTATTTCAAATTGATCTGTGTAGGGCTATGACAGGTGTGAAAAACCTATCTATTTTCAATCCAAATTTGTTAGTTTTCGAGTACGTTTATAGTTATTTTTATTACGTTTTAATTAATTTTTATCTTTTTGTATAAATCAGGTGTGTGGGGCAAAAAGATAGGAAACTAGAGCTAAAACGATAAAATCAAACCAAAGCGATTCGAAGTTATGGTGGATAAACAAGCTAGGAGGCTAAAAGATGAAACAGGCCCACCGCTTAGGCATCCAGACCACCGCCTAAGCGGTGAAAATGCTAAGAAAAGCAAAATGTTACTGACGGACGATCGCCTAGGCGAAGATTCTATCGCCTAGGCGAAAATCCAATAGAGGACGCAAATAGGCTACTGACAGCCGCTCGCCTAGGCGAAATTTTCTTCGCCTTGGCGGAAATCCAACAGAATGTTCTCCCAGTCCACCACCTACTTCACTGCCTAGGCGATCAGACCGAACCGACCTGACTCCGCCTAGGTGCAATTTTCACTGCCTAGGCGGATTTGCCCTGCACAGTCTTGAGATATTTTTAGGATATTTTGGCTATAAATACCCCTTCTCTTCTCCCATTTCTGGCCTCTCTTGCATGTTTTTGCCCCTTAGGCTATCTCTAAGGATATAGTTAGGTATTTTTGAGGGAGAGCTCTCAACCCGAGGTGGAGGATGAAGAGGGAACCGATCGGTGGACGGTTCTAACGGCAAATCTTCGGATATCGGCTAAGTCTCTCGTTTCTTCTATTTATTTTCTTCATTTTGGTAGTTGTTGAGCATGTTTAGCTCATTTTACATTGTATAAACGGTTAGGACCATGAGTTAAACATGGATTGTAATAGGGATTAACGTATTATTTTTGAAAATGTAGTTTTGGTTGAATTTGTGTTTCGTTTATGGTTGTTCCTTATAATTTTGATTGTGTTGCTGTGTTTTCTATGATTATATGCTAGTTTAGATATATTAAGAATACGGGGTTTGACACTCGGGAGAGGTAACCCTGGATTTGGATTAGGGTTAACACAACACGACAATCTAACGACCTGGGAGGGTGTTAGAAAGTGTGCAATCGATGATGTTGGGGTGAGACTCACGTGACCTAGAGTTATTAAGATGTTGAGAGGGACTTCGACATTGACACGAAGTCGTGTATTCCCCAGTCTTACACTCGGAAGAGGTAGCGAGGGAGTTTACAAACAGAGATTATCGGATACGCCGAACGTCGTTAATGTTAACTAAAACGAAATCAAACGCATTTAAGTAAATAAAATTAATCCCTAGGCAATCTACTCCCCTGAACAATCTTAAATTAGTATTTATAATATAGTTAACTTAATTAGTATTTTAGTTTAGTATTAGTATTAAATTAAATTCCATTTTTAGCGCCTAGATAAAATTAGGTTATGACAATCGTGATACTCGATAGTAATCTCAACCAATCCCTATGGATACGATACCCGACCGAAAGGTCCACTATACTAAAACTTAATCCGTATGCTTGCGGTGAAAGTGGCAGCGCTTATTTAGCGGCCACCAAGTTTTTGGCACCGTTGCCGGGGATTGTCTTGTTGATTGCTATCTATATTGGGAGTAAATAACTTGATTTTAATCTAGGCATTTTTGTATATAATTTTTGTTTGTAGTTTTGTTTTTGTTTCCGGCAGGATGCTTGAAGATGTAAGATCGACAGGTGCTCTTGCGGTTCGATCATTGAATATCTCGCCATTCTTGAGGGCATGTGTCGGGCCGAGGACATTAAACCAAGAGATTCTTGGGAGGCAACCCAGGGTCACAAATAAGTTAGATACATCTCTGTCAATTTGAGTCGAATGTGAGATCCTCGCCTCCCAGGTACGTGTTCTAAACCCCTGTCTTCAATATCATGCTATATACTGTCATTGGGATCGCTAACGGCTTGTTTGGACATCACCTGTGTTGAGTTGGTGGTGATGTGTTGTATGTTTTAGTATGTGTATATGTTTTTTAGCATGTTTTACTGTTTTTATACATTTGCATGCTTGTTTAGGATTAGTTTCTTTAGTTTAGTTGTTGTTTTGTGCTAAGTTTTTACGTCATCTGGGCCTTTATCCGATGATGACTCTGTCCCCTGATTGTTTTGAGGTCGAGCGTAACGCTCATTCATATGTGTTCTGTGTGCTTAACATATTGTTTAGTAAAAGTTATTGTAGACCCTAAATGCACTAGCACGTAAACTCAATATAGCACTATCTTATTGATTTAAAACTGATTATCCATCAATTAATTTCATGACAATAGGGATTTTAGAACCTGATTTGGGAGAAATTCGAGGCGAAATCCTAGGCGAGGTTGTTTAGGAGATATGATTGAGGCAGTCATCTAATCGCTTGAGCCTTTTGAAGCCTACCATGTAATATCATTATCCCTCGTTACCCTGTCGAAGCCTAATAGCCGTTTCAATTCTAAACACTTAACAAATACCCTAGCCGATTGAACGTTTTCTAAACCTATATCGCTTAATTAAAGGCACAATTTTAGCGAATCAAGTTAGCATTTCGCTACTTGATGTGAGCGGTTGGGTTTAGGCCGAAATTCTAATTTGGTTCGGTATTCGAGTACTTGCTTATCATTTGTCGTTCATATTGTTTGCACATTCCTAAGGTTATAAGAATTCGAATACGTTTTGGGGTGTGTTACTTAATTATTTTTGCACACTCTTAAAATTGTAGAAATTCGAATGAGTTTGGGGATGTGTTAAAAAAAATAGTTTTTTTTTACATGACAAGTGAGTACAACGTTCTTAAATGTTTGTTCAGGGTTGTTTCTAAAAAATATAGGGTTTCGAGTGTGAGAATGCCAAGCGATGTGCCTCGGGTAACGTTAAGTTAACGACGTTAACCTGTTCTCTATTCGAAAATACCCTTGGCCATTATTCCAAAACCAAACCAAGCCTTACTGATCTTTATGAACCTCCGAGCCTACATTAGTGGATAATAGATCCCAGGTCAGGCATATAGATTGCCTATACCTTAAAGGTTTTAGTCATAATCTTTATTTAGGGATAATCCTATCTAATCAATGGATAATAGTATATTTGAGTTTAATCACACACACACTTAAACAGGATCTAGAATGGCACTTATTATTTTTTAACGTTAAAATTCTATAACATCACATGGTGTGATTTATACTTGAACTTGATAGGATTAGGGGCCGATGAGGGAAAAATCTTTCGGCTGGTAGATGATAATCAAAACTTATACATTTTTGTTTTTAATGTTTTTTGTTTATAAGTTTTTAATTTCGTAATTAGTTTATATACTTTTTCGTATTGTGTGGGTGTTTGGCTCGAGGACTAGCCAAATTCTGAGTTTAGGGGTATTGATAGGTGTGAAAAACTTATCTATTTTCAATCCAAATTTGTTAGTTTTCGAGTACGTTTATAGTTATTTTTATTATGTTTTAATTAGTTTTTATCTTTTTGTATAAATCAGGTATGTGGGGCAAAAAGATAGGAAACTGGAGCTAAAACGATAAGATCGAACCAAAGCGGTTCGAAGTTACGGTGGATAAACAAGCTCGAAGGCTAAAAGATGAAACAGGCACACCGCTTAGGCGTCCAGACCACCGCCTAAGCGGTGAAAATGCTGAGAAGAGCAAAATGTTACTGACGGGCGATTGCCTAGGCGAAGATTCTATTGCCTAGGCGGAAATCCAATAGAGGACGCAGATAGGCTACTGACAGTCGCTTTCCTAGGCGAAGTTTTCTTTGCCTAGGCGGAAATCCAACAGAATGTTCTCCCAGTCCACCGCCTACTTCACTGCCTAGGCGATCAGACCGAACCAACCTGACTCTACCTAGGTGCAATTTTCACTGCCTAGGCGGATTTGCCCTGCACAGTCTTGAGATATTTTTAGGATATTTTGGCTATAAATACCCCTTCTCATCTCCCTTCTCTGGCCTCTCTTGCATTTTTTTGCCACTTAGGCTATCTTTAAGATTATAGTTAGGGATTTTTGAGGGAGAGCTCTCAACCCGAGGTGGAGGATGAAGAGGGAAGCGATCGGTGGACGGTTCTAGCGGCAAATCTTTGGATATCGGCTAAGTCGCTCATTTTTTCTATTTTTTGCTTCATTTTGGTAGTTGTTGAGCATGTTTAGCTCGTTTTACATTGTATAAACGGTTAGGGCCATGAGTTAAACATGGATTGTAATAGGGATTAACGTATTATTTATGAAAATGTAGTTTTGGTTGAATTTGTGTTTCGTTTATGGTTGTTCCTTATAATTTTGATTGTGTTTCCGTGTTTTCTATGATTATATGCTAGTTTAGATATATTGAGAATATGGGGTTTGACACTCGGGAGAGGTAACCCTGGATTCGGACTAGGGTTAACACAACACGATAATCTAATGACCCAAGAGGGCATTAGAAAGTGTGCAATCGATGACGTTGGGGCAAGACTCACGTGACCTAGAGTCGTTAAGACGTTGAGGGGGACTTCGGCGTTGACACGAAGTCACCTATTCCCTAGTCTTACACTCGGAAGAGGTAGCGAGGGAGTTTACGAACCAAGATTGTGGGATACGCCGAACGCTGTTAATGTTAACTAAAACGAAATCAAATGTATTTAAGTAAATAAAGTTAATCCCTAGGCAATCTACTCCCCTGAACAATCTTAAATTAGTATTTATAGTATAGTTAACTTAATTAGTATTTTAATTTACTATTAGTATTAAATTAAATTCCATTTTTAGTGCCTAGATAAAATTAGGTTATGACAATCGCGATACTCGATAGTAATCTCAACCAATCCCTGTAGATACGATACCTGACCGAAAGGACCACTATACTAAAACTTGATTCGTACGCTTGCGATGAAAATGGCAGCGCTTATTTAGCGGCCACTAGGCTACGAATGTGATTTAGCCAAGCGTTGTGCCTCAGGTATTGTTAAGTTAATAATGTTAACCTGTTTTATATTCCTGATATACCCTTGGCCATTTGACAAAAATTGAACCAAGTCCAATTAATCTTTTTGAATTTCCAAGCCTACATTAGTGGAGAGTGGAACCCAGTCTGGCATATGGATTTCCTATACCTTTTTTATTTAAGTCATGAACTTTGATGGCAGATAATCCAATCCAGTCAGTGGACGGTTGTATGATTGAGTTTTCGCACACACACTTGAACAGGATCTAGAATGGCACTTACAGCTATTGAACATTGAAATTCTAGAACACCGCATGGTACATTTTACTCTTGAAATCAATATGATTGGAGGTCATTGAGGGAAAACGTTTTGGTCGAATAGTTGAATTCAAAACTCACACATCTTTATGTTTAGTTTCTTTATGTTTTTATTCCTTGTTTAGTATTTGTGTTTGTTTTGTAGTTGTGTTTGTTTATTTTTGTGTGAGTGTTTTGCTCAACGACTAGAAAAATTCTAAGTTTTGGGGTATATGATAGGTGGAATTTATCTATGTATTCCCAAGCTGATTTTGGTAGTTTTTGAGTGTTATTATAACGTTTTAATATGTTTTAATTCATTTTTATTTGTTTTGATATAAATTAAGTGTTTGGGATGACAAGGGATGACAACGGTTGAAAATCGAGCAAATCGGTAGGACGTCAGTAGAGAAAAATTGAAAAAGGCCAAGTTCAGAAGCTGCAGGCTCACCGCTGCAGTAGTAAAAACCAACGCTGCAGCGATCAATCAACCAAAAATATTCTACTTGACCACCGCTGCAATGGTGAACATCACCACTGTAGCGATGGTCTCCACCGCTGCAGTGGTCAACTAGCAGAAACCTACTGACTTCCCACCACTGCAGCTGTCCGACACTAGGTGGCTTAGATATTTTGGGATATTTTCTTAGACATTTTGGATCCCTTAATATCCCATGCTTCCCCAACACAATAGGACGATTTTTGGGACATTTTTGGAGATACTTGAGAGCTCAAGATCAAGAACCAAGAGGAGAAGAGGAAAGAAGATTGAAGCTAATTTCACGGTAGTAGAATACTCTACTTCACATATTTACTTTCATTTCCTTCTTTCTCTCTTTATTCTTAAACTTAGTAGCTTTTATGATGATATTATTCTTATGTAATGTTGAATATTGGGTTATGATCATGAGTAACTAAGTATCTATTGTCTAGGGATTGAATTAGTTTATGAAAACGTTGTTTGAGTAAATCGTATTTTGTTAACGGTTGTTCTTTCCTATTCAATTGTGTTTACCGTTCTTTTACTTCATTTATATGTTTTTTAAGATATATTGAGAAATCGGGCTTTGATACTCGAGAGAGGTAACTCCAGATTCGGACTTGGGTTTAAACATAACGCGACGATCTAATAACTCGGGAGAGTATTAGAAAGTGTGCAATCCTTGAGGTTAGGGTAAAACTCATGTGATTAGTGTCGTTAGATGCTAGATGGGGACATCGGCATTTATGCAAAGTCTCATATTCATTCACTTTACACTCGGAAAAGATAGTGAGTGAATTTTCGATACCTAGATTGTCGGATAGTTTGAATACCGTTAATGTAAACTAGATTGGATCAAACACGTATAAGTAAACGAAGTGAATCCCTACATAATCTATCCCCATATAGTATACTTAGTATTATAGTTTAATTAATTATTAATTTAGTTTAGAATATAATCTAAAACCAAAAACCCTAAATTCAATCGCCTAAATAAAGTTTGATTATGATAATCGTCGTACTTAGCGACAATTTAATCCAATACCTATGGATATAACAACCCTTACTCTTCCCTATTCTATAAAACTTGACCCGTACACTTGCGGTGAAAGTAGCTACATAATATTCCGCTACCAATGTTTTTTGTGAAACTAATGTGTTTGTTGAGTATTTGAGAAAATCAGTTGCATATATTTGATTATGTTGAAGACATCATGAAGAACAAGTTAAGGGTGCAAAGATGGATAGAATAAATAAATGTAGAGTTGTGAAGACCTTGAAGAAATTAGGTGAAAACAACTTTATACTTTTATACTTTTAATGCAACCTGAATTAGGATCACACACGATACTATTAAACGAGTTATCTTTATGTGTGTTTGAAATAGTAGAATTTTGGATCCTAATTTAACATTTGATATATGCTCTTTATGTGAAATTTAAAATAATAATTGGCCTAATTGAAAATAAGAATTAAAGTATAAAAAGTTTAGGGTCAATTCAGTCAACCGAGAAAAAGAATTGATTAAATAAATCAAACAGAGTGTTTTGGAGCAAAATTAGTGAAAGAAATTACCACCTTGAAGCAATTGGTCAACCGATTAGAAGGAATCGGTCAACTATTTGAAGCAATGAGCTTTTCGAAACATATTGAAACGTCCCTGCAACGATCGGTCAATGGAGTGAAGGAAATCAGTCAACCAATTAGATTTGAGGTTTTTGTAGAAAAAGGCTCTAAAACAATCGGTCAACCAATAGGGAAAAAATTGGTCGACTGATTGGGTTGAAGTTTGTCTAGGGAAAGTCTTTGCAACAATTGGCCAACTGAATTGAGTGGTTTGGTCAACCGACTGCCTATGAGTCTTTGGCTTGGTTTCGGTGTTGTATCAATTGGTCAACCAAATACCATGGGTCGGTCAACCGACTGTTTCAGTTGTAATTTCGAGGAACTTGGTCTCTAGGTCAAAAACTTATCATTTTTTATGATTCCAAGGGAAATATTTGGAGGATCTGATCTTATTAAAGATATGGTACATGTATTTAAATATCCATATTGATTTGGTCCTCATAATTTAAGATTCTCTCAATTTAAATTGTTAAATACTTCATATCTTTATGATTGTTAATTGAAAAATATTTTATGGGCTTATTTGAGAGTTTTAGAAAGTTATTTTAATGTGGAATACCCCTGAAATGAATGATTTTATTTTTTGGAGTCTAAGAGTGTCTTTTAAAGGCATATCTTTTGAAAAGTAGCCATTGGAGGGCTTGTTATCAGTCCATATATTTTGACCTGTGGGATTGAGATACATGATATCAATAACAATTAGTTCTAAGCTTTTCTAAGAGATATTATTACACTGAGATTTCTATGAGATATTTGTGTGAAGTTCTTGATCTAAAACGCCATGGATTTGGCATCACCGACTTGTGCTATATTGCGATTCTATTTTCAATCTTCGGTGTTTCCCCTATGAAGTCTTTCCAAGCTATTATTCTCTACTTTGATTTCATATTATTATAGCTTGTTTGGATTTAAGACCACTAGAAAATTGTTTTCAAGCATAAAAGCCTAAAAATCTTTTTAAAGCAATTTTGTGTGATTATATGATTACGTGTTTTAAATTGTTTTATCCACATTATTTATTAATCAGATATTAATTTGCCTCACATTGTATCTATCACATTGTAAATTTTGGGACATTAATTGCGTATATCTGTAATGAGTTGGTAGAAGTTTCTTGTAGTTAGAAACTCATATTTTTCTGTATTTGTGAGTTTGAGCGGATTAGACATGATTGGGCCAGTGTCTAGTTAGGCTAGCTAGCTTTCGATCTTTCTCCTCTAAAACAATATTAGGGTTTGATCTTTGTCCTAAGTAAAAAGGTTAATTTATTCTTTTCTCTTGAAAAGAACTAGGTTTTGATTCTTCCTACAATTAAATTGATTTAAGTGAATTATAAAGGTTCCATCCTAACCTGGGAAAAGGACACTTGAGAGTGTAGTGAGGTTTGATCGTTAGCCTATTAAAAGGATTAAATTTTGATTCTTCCTGTAATGGACTTAGGTTGGTCTTTAGCCTGGTAAAAAGATAAGGTTCTTTCTCAGCCTAGGAAAATAATATTTGTAAAGATTGATTCTGAGTTTAGTAATCGTTGTAAGGATTTATTCTTACCTGGTAAAAGAATCAAGGGTTTAGAAGTTGCGAATCTCTGTGGTGCTCAAGGGACTGGATTAGGCAAGGCTAGTTTGTTAAACCAGGATATATCTTGATGTGCTGCATTCTTTATTTTCATTATATTTTGTTTGGGTGTGCACCAAGAACTAAACACTTATCCGTTGCGTAACGAAGATAATAATTGATTTAGAAAAAAATTGATTATTTGATAATTAAGTATTGAAAGATTTATTTGTTTAAACTTTTATAACTACCCAATTTAACCCCCTTCTTGGCTAGTTCATTGGGCCAACAATTGGCATTAGAGCTGGTTTTGGCTCGATAGGCATAACATTCTAGCAAACTAATCACGTGGCATACACCATGGAAAATGTTTTTTGTCTATCCTCTCTTAAATCTGATAAATTCGTATATAATAATGTTATTTATGATTCTGGTGGTATTGGTGGTAGTGATGGAGATGATGATAATGAAAATGCACATATTGTCATAGAAAATTTATTTTCTCTCACACTTCTTTTTACTAAAGAAAATTTGAGTTTAAAAAGAAAAATTGATTCTTTAGAAAATAGAAGAGAAAGTATTTGAAAATCTAAATTACATCTTGATGACTATTGTGGAACAAAAGAGTTTTTAGATGTCATTTTTAAATAAATAATTTGCACTCTAAAGTAGATTTTCTTGAAAATGAAAACAGAGTTTTAAAAAATGATTTTGACGTGGTTTCCAAGCAAAGGTCAGATCTTGAATTAAATATTGATTTACTTAAGAAAAATTTTAAAAAATCAAAGTCCAACCTCAAGTTTATTTCAAGAGATTTTGAAAATATTTCATCTTTTAAAACAATCTATGGAAGTGGATATGTTTCATTACCTCATTCTTCATCACAATCCAATGATTTATAATTTTAGTAATGATTCATGCTTTACTTCTCGTGCTATCCATGATAATCAATCGAAGTTGAGATGTAATTATTGCAACAAGGTTAGGCATTTTAAAGTATAATGTCATTCAGAAACCCTAAGTTTATGTATAACAAGAATAGATCCAAAATTAAATGGATACCAAAGAAAGTTATGCAAATGTCTTGTGCAGAGTTACATAATGTCGGGACTGGACCGAAAGGAACAAACAAAAAGGTTATATCAAAGCCAAGATGGGAAGTCACTAAAAATCCACAAGCGACACATACAAAGCAAAAAGATGTAACAAAACCAAGATGTGAAGTTATGAGGAAGCCACAAGTGACACATGCAAATGGAATTGAATCAAATGGAAACAATTAAAATATTAGAGGATATGGACAGGACAAGAGAAATTATGCATCCAAACCAATCGTTGTTACAAATGAGATAAAAATTAAAGTCATCCCTAAGAACATCAGAGACACTCCTAACTCTTCGCAGTTTAAATTCATTAAATTTGTTAAAGAGAGAGGTGTCTGACTTGTCAAATAGGTAAGTTGGTAAGGGTCCTTGCCTTGGACAAAAGCAAATTATGTAAACACTTCAGTGCATTCTGTGATGGCTACCAACCAGTAGCGACGGAGGGGAAGCAACAGCAAAACCGTAGCATGGGTAGCCGCAAGCGGCCATTAGCGGGGAATAGATTGACTGATCCTGTTTGAATTCCTCATTTCTAATTTTAGCATTCTAAGACTTATACTAAATAATGTGCTTAATCGTTGTCTTAGAAACATTGAGTGGTGATTCAGAGAATCACATTTAATTAAAGTATATTAACATGTTTTTATGACGTTCGTATATTGAGGATTGTCTATGTATTTAATTATTGAAACATGTTAAGTGATTTAAAATGAATCAAGTATTTTTGCTCTTACTAGTTTGTGTTGCATTTGCATATTAGTAAAACTATTTGTATAATATGTTGTCATTCATGTCATATATTTTTATACAAATAAGTTGAATTAAGTTAATTTTTATGCATCTTGAAATGGTATCATGATTTTGTTATGGTGCATGATATCATGATCTATTTGATAAGTTCAGTTTTTAGAATGATCATACATGTCGGCATATCATGGTTGGTATTACTTTATGAAATCACATTAATTTATTTTTTATACCATATATACGATCATTTGAATATACATGACATATCAATCTGTACTTAAGTTAATATTTTTGTACGTGGATATCTTTATAGGCATTAAGTGCCTAGCTATATGCATAATAATATGACCTTCTCATACATTTCATTTTTCTTGATTTTTTTTAAATGATTATTATTCTGGAAGGTATCTAGAATGTTAAGTAACAATTGAATGATTTCGGAGTATGTAAGGAGGAATTCCCTATTTATTGTGATAATAAAAGTGTTATATGCTCAAGTACGAATCTGATACATCACTTACAAACTAAGTGCATAGAGATTAGATATCACTTCATTCATGATCACATTCAAAAAGGGATGTTACTATTGAGTATATTGATACCTTCGATCAGCTTACAGATATCTTTACCAAACCTCTAGCGGAAGATCAATTCATGAAAATTATACGAGGTCTAGCTAGGCATAACGATGTATATCTAAAGTGATGTTTTTGGGTCTTCGCCCCACTTTTTGAGATGACAAAGGGAAGACGTTAATGTTTAAACGTGTTAGTTGATGGTTTCGAATTTGTTCGCCTACGCATTGCACTGATTAGAGAGACATCTTAGTTGAATTGATTATATTGAGCTTTTGTTGAATATCATTATCGTTATATTGATTTTTTGGGCTTATATTGAATATCTTATGAATTGTTTGATTATGTCTTCATGATTATGCTTCAATGAGTTAAATATTCGTCCTCAAATTTAGGGGCAGCATGGTTACATTCTTTATTAAAGCAAACATCAAAGTTAATTATCATCATTAAAAATAGGAAGATTATTGATCCCTAGGTTTTGATGAACAATTAAGTGTTGATATTTTTTTGAAGAACTAATGTGTTTGTTAGGTATTTCAGAAAAAGTTCTATATATTTGATTATGTTGAAAATATCATGAAGAACAAGTTAATGGTGCAAAGATGTATGCAATAAAGAAATGAAGAGCTGTGAAGACCTTAAAGAAATTAGGTGAAAACAACTCTATATTTTTATACTCTTAATGCAACCTAAATTAGGATCACACATGACATTATTAAACGAGTTATTTTTATGTGTATTTAAAATAATAGAATTTAGGATCCTAATTTAATATTTGATATATAATCGGTATGTGGAATTGAAAATGATAATTGACTTAATTGAAAATAAGGTTTAAAGTATAAAAAGATGAATATTAGGGTCAATTCAGTCAACCAAGAAAAGCAATTGGTTAACTGAATCAAACAGAGCGTTTAGAGCAGAATTGGTGAAGGAAATGACCACCCAAAAGCAATCGGTCAACCGATTAGAAAGAATTGGTCAACTGTTTGAATAGTGAGCTTTTCGGAGCATATTGGAATGTCCCTACTACAATCGGTCAACGGAGCAAAGGAAATCGATCAACCGATTGGATTTGAGGTTTTGGCAGTAAAAGACTCTAAAACAATTAGGTAACTGATTGGGTTGAAGTTTGGCTGGGGAAAGTCTCTGCAACTATCGGTCAACTGAACAGAGTGGTTCGGTTAACCGACTACCTGTGAGTCCTTGGTTTGGTTTCAGTGTTGTATCGATCAGTCAACCGATTCTTTCTGTTTCAATTTCGAGGAACTTGGTGTCTCAGTCAAAGACTAAGTTTTTTTTATGATTTCAAATGAGAGATTTGGGGGATCTGATCTTATTAAAGATATGGTACATGTATTTAAATATCTCTATTGATGTGGTCCTCATAATTTAAGATTATCTCAATTTAAATAGTTAAATACTTCTTATATTTATAATTGTGAATTAAGAAATATTTTATGGACTTATTTGAGGGATTTAGAAAGTTATTTTAATGTGAAATACCCCTAAAATGAATTACTATAATATTTGGGTCTAAGAGTGTCTCTTAAAGGCATATCTTTTGAAAAGTAGCCGTTGGAGGGCTTGTTACCAGTCTATATATTTAGACCTGCGGGATTGAGATACATAACATCAAGAACAATTAGTTCTAAGTTTTTCTAAGAATTATTATTACGCTGAGATTTCTATTAAATATTTGTATGAAGTTCTTAATCTAAAACGTTATTGATTTGGCGTCACCGACTTGTCTTATATTGCAATTCTATTTTCAATCTTCAGTGTTTTCCTAGTGAGGTCTTTCCAAGCTATTGTTCTCTATTTTGATTTCAAATTATTATCGCTTTCTTGGATTTAACATTATTATAAAATCGTTTTCAAACATAAAAGCCTGAAAAATCTTTTTCAAACAATTTTGTGTGATTATATGATTACGTGCTTTAAATTGTGTTATCCACATTGTTTATTAATTAGATATTAATTTGCCCCACATTATATTTATCACGTAGTAAATTTTGGAATGTTAATTGTGTATATCTGTATTGAGATAGTAGAAACTCCTTGTGAGAAGAAACTCATATTTCTCTATATTTGTGAGTTTGAGTGGATTAGATACAGTTGGACTGGTATCTAGTCAGGGTAATTAAGTTTCGATCTTTTTCCTGTGAAAAATATTAAGTTTTGATATTTATCCTAAGTAAAAAGTTAGGTTATTCTTTTCCCTTGAAAAAAAAACTAGGTCTTGATTCTCCCTACAATTGAATTGATTTGAATAAATTGTAAATGTTCCATCATTAACTAGGAAAATGATACTTGAGAGTGTGGTGAGGTTTGATCTTTAGCCTGTTAAAAGGGTTAGGTTTTGATTCTACCAGTAATAAAATTAGATTAATCTTTAGCCTAGTAAAAAAATAATGTTCTTCCTTAACCTGGGAAAAATATATTTGTAAATATTGATTCTAAGCCTAGTAAAAGAATCGTTGTAAGATTTTGGTTCCTACCTGGTAAAGAAATCAAGGGTTTAGAAGTCGCAAATCTCGGTAGAACTCGGGGAACTGGATTAGACAATACTAACTTGTTGAATCAGAATATATCTAAGTGTGTTACATTCTCTATTTTTCATTATATTCTGTTTGGTGTACACCTAGAATTAAACAGTAATCTGTTACATAACGAAAATAATAATTAATTAAAAAATTGATTATTTGATAATTAAATATTAAAAAATTTATTTATATAATTTTTATAATTATTCAATTCATTCCTTCTTAGATAGTTCATTGGCCAACCCTAGTAAATAATTCTCACATTTTTCCACTTTTCCTCTCCGGATCTATAAGAATTCGCTAACCTAAACCTCTTTATCTAAAAAAATAAAATAATAATAAAAACTATTAGAAAAACTAACCTAGCAAACAATTCTCACATTTTTCCACTTTTCCTCTCACGATCTATTATAATTCGCTAACCTAAAACTCTTTATCTACTCAATGCCGACTGTCTCTCCTCGTGTTGTCGCTCAATCAATGGTTTTGTTCTCATGTCGTTGCTCAATCATCTCGTTTGGGTATATAGTGAGACGTACTCGCCATCTTCTATCTCGTAGCCTCTTCCTCTCTTTCTCTCTTCGAACCTCCCTATTTCTCTCTCTAGCTGCCACCATGTCGGACGAAGAGTACCACTTTGAGTCCAAGACCAACGCCGGAGCTTCCAAGACCGTCCGTCATAGGCTGATATCATTCGCAAGAATGGTTACATTATCATAAAAAAACAGGCCTTGTAAGGTGTTGTTTTCTCGATCTTACTCTCATTTTTTCCTCTTATGCATTTATTAATGGTTGAGCTCCGTCAAGGTTGGTTCGATTTGGATCATCTTTTATATCTATATTTTCTCTTAAGTTGTGTTCGTATAAATTTAGCTCTATTAATTTTCATCTACACAAATCAGTTGTGTATGTAATCGCATTTAATGGCTATCTAGTGCTTTATCCCGGATCAAATTAATCCAAGAAAAAAGCACTGCTAATGAATTTATCCCCAATAAATTTGGAAACTTACCCAGTCAGTGAGTCTTTGGTAAAGGGTTTTGGGGCTCTGTTCATTCTTACAATCTTAGAGCCTTGTAGTACTTCCTATTTTAATACGTCAAATCTGTGCATCTCTCACTCACAGATTAGCCATTGTAACAGGTTGTTGAAGTTTCGACTCCCAAACTGGCAAGCACGGGCATGGTAAATGTCACTTTGTTGGAATTTACATCTTCAGTGGAAAGAACTTGAACCACAACTATGATGTATGCATCTTGTTCCAGGTTTTAGCTTATTTTTAGCTTATGTTCCCTTTTTAAAATCTTTCTTTCAGATTCTGTTTTTTTCTTTTGTGTTCCACTTTCATACGGAATATTAGGAATAGATGTTTCTTTGGGGACCTTCTTATATCTAAATATTTGATAATACCTTTTTGTTTTAGTATAGTTAAATTTTCGTAGTCTTTTCTTTTTAGACATATTTCTCTTATTATTTTATTTTTAGTTTAACTAATAATCAAACAAAAAATAAAGACGCCTAAACATAGTATGAAGTTGTATCAATGATAAATAATACAAAACATAGTTGCAATTGACGAAAAGTACAACCATAACAATTTGAAGCTAAATCCTGGCTTGTCCTTGTCAAAAAACATCGAAACTGTAACTAAAAATCAATTAACATGTAATCATATTTAGGAAATGAAGTAATTACTCACTGCACAATTAGAGGATGATTAGTGGAAACCCGAAGTTCTACACGTAGACTAACTGAAGTCCCCCATGCTGATAATTTATCTCTTCCAATTCAAATGGTGAATGAGGCACTGGATGGACTCCATGTACACCCTCTAGGTCTTTACAAGATTTTGATGCTCTTCGGAGACTCATAAGCTATTGCCAGAACAAACATTTACCTCTCAAGGTAGAAATTTTAAGGTCCAAATAATAGACCTTCTAGGCACTACAATGAATCCTTCAACTAATTTCTGTTCAGTTTTGTTCTGTTCCAAATGTTCTATTCTTGTGTGTTATGTTTTGTTCTATTCTTTTCCAAATGGAACAGAAGATAATAGTTCTTTTTTGTTCCAAATGATACAGAAAAAGAAAAAAAAAATATTGTTTCTGTTCTGTTCCGTTTGGAAAACAAAACCTACTAGATGCTGAAATTTTTCAAGAGAAATGTTGTGTTCCACGTGGGAAAACCAGTTATTCGAACAAAACCTTGCACCTCTCCCTCGATGAGAGTTGTGGGGTAGACTATTGGTGTGTAAGGGTTGCTTAGAAAGTCTTGCATGATTTAAATGTCTTCAAGTGCCTCCTTCAATGGGCATCCTCTTTGTCCATAGCAGTCATCCCGCCTTGCTTATTATGTCTTATGCAATGAATAAAGAAAGTAAGAAGGGCTAAGTTCCGAACAAAACATAAATATGACTATTTATGTTCTGTTGAACTGTTTCTATTCTGAATTTGGTTACTGATTTTTTGTTCTCTTGATTACAGAACTGTTTCTGTTTTGTTGAACAGTATAACTTGGTTACTGTTTTTTTTTTTTTTATTTGTATTGTCGGCAGTGGATTTGGATAAGAGGCCGTGGTAGGTTACTGAATTTGTTGTTTCTCTTTCTTTCTTTTTTTTTCCTTCCCATAAATTTGCCACTTCCAGATTTTTTATTAGGTTTCAATAATATTAGGTACTTAATTAATATATTATTGATATGTTATTTGATTTTGGATTGTAGATCAAAAGACTGAAGAAAAAGAGACAAATACTTCCTCGTAAATGACATAAGAGAGATTTTATGGTTTGACAATACATGTTTAAGGTATGTTCTCATAGACCTCAGTGGTGGACTCCAGTGTCCTGGGTGGTGGACTTATATATTGTTTAATATTATTCGTTTCGAAAACAATTGTTGAAAATTACTTTGTCTGTTATGGTTGAAAACTACTTATGGTTATCTGCCTCGCTGGGGATCAGCACCTCCAAAAGAAACGGATACTATTTTGAAGTATTCTAATGAAAAGATAAAATGAATAGGTCATTCCATTTCAACAAAAGATTGTTTTGTTTGGTATTGGTTGTATTTGATATTATGATGTTTAGGTGACAAGTACTTTTAGAATGTTTCATAAGCAAAAGAGATTGTGTAAAAACTTTTGTGTATTTAATTTCATTTTTCAACTACAACTAACACCAAAATAAGTGTCGCTTTAATGTTTATATTGTTTCTATTTTATTTTTATTTTATTTTTTTTGTGTTTTTGATGTTTATGTTGTTTTTGTTTCTATATACATGCAGGCACTTTTTTTTTTTTTTGGCTAATTGGACGTTTGATGTTGATTCCACTCTTCCAAGTGAATTTAGAGATTATTAGTTTAGATAATGTTGATTTACGTTTGATTAGGAGTTCAATTCAATATTATTTCATTGATGTAATATTTTGACTTTTTTTGGGGGGGAGATCAGGTTTACGTTCTCAATTATTTGTATTCTCATTTAAATTTTTGTTGGTGATTAATAAAGTTCATCTTATTTCGTTTAAATTCTCGTAAAACATTTACCGGTTAAATCGTCACTTACCGCTAAATGTAAAAATAATATTTGATTATTTTGTTTTTTGTTTTTTGTTTTTTTTAATTTTTAGTGACATTTACTTTTCGCCGCTAGACGAAAAGACAAAGATTTACTGTTTAAATTGTCATTAGGCATTAAATATAAACATAATTTATTTATATATATATATATAATGGAATTTAAATTTGTCACTTACACAAAAAATGTAATATTAGTTACATTTATCGACCAAGCCATCATTTGCCACTAAATATAAAAATAAATATTTAATATATATTTTTTAAAATTTTTAGTAGCATTTAAAATTTTCGCTATACAGAAATTTAAAATATTTACTAGCTAAATCATCATTGGCTATTAAATATGAAAATAAATATTTTATTTTTTATTTTATATGTAGTGGGATTTAAATTTGTTGCTCTACGAAATTTAAATAACCACTAAATTTTTTATATTTAGCGGTTAAATCTAATAAGTGGGTAATTATAAATTAGCCGTTATATCTTAAATAGCGACTGCAACATTAGTGGTAGTTGTATGAATTGTCGCTAAAACATTTAACGACTAAAGATGATTTTTTAACGGCTAATTGAATTATCATTAAAGCCCATTTTTGTTATAATAAAAGTATTGCTCTGGTGTTTGGATATTGATGAGACACTAGGTTCCTTGCCTTGAACTATAGCCCCATCGTTATCATAACACTAAGGTATTGTGACTCAATAGTTGGAACCAAAGTTTGACAATTGAACTTCTAAATTCTTACACTTAACAAATTGCATCTGATGCGGTAATGAGCATGGTCTCCATAGTAGAATTTGAAGTTCTGGATCTCATTCACAACGTCTTCCACTAATGACCCCACCTCAAGATATCAGAAAATCCTGAAGAAGACTAATGGTTATTCACATCAAATTTGAAATTCGATAACTTGAATCCATCAATCTGATGTTCACATTCTCCATATATATCATAGAAAGTTATCCTTAGTTCTTCTAAAGTACTATAGTATATATTTTTTTATTCTCCATATATATCATAGAAATTTATCCTTTGTTCTTCTAAAGTACTTTAGGATATTTATTTTTTTTATCATTCAATACTTTTGGTTTTAATGAAACTAATATCCGTTGGTCAAGCTAACAACGTGTCAAATATCAATTCAATTACATAGCACAAAATACAAAGAATTTGTATACTAGGTGTACTTACTATAAAAGGTTTTTGAGAAACTCTACTGTCGGTTTGTATGGTGTCCAACACTTGGTCCATTTCTATATTTCATCAATGCCAAAAGCTTTGAGAAACTATTTGTCTACAATGTAGCATTATCGTAGATAACTTTTATTTACTTCATTGATAAAAGTGGTGTATCACAGCTTCCATAGGTACTGATGCACCCCGGTTTTTGTTGAAAGCAGAGGAAATAGAGATCGGGAAGAAGAAGAAAAATAAAGTTTTCATTATTCCCTCTCTAAGTCCTCCAAATCCGTTCATTTTTGAAAAATGGTTTTCAAGGGCTCTTCTAGGTTTTGATTTTGAAAATTTCTTTGGGCGGGGATTTTGAGTTGAAAACGGACTCGCCACCTAGCATGGGTTAAATGGTACACTAGGTCACCAGGATTTTTTAGAAATTCATTTTCAATTTGAAATGACTTGTTTTTTTACTTGAAAAAATCTTGCACCAGAAATTTCTTTAAGTTCGAGGTTCGGTTATGCTTTGGGAAAGTTTTACGCATCCCAAGTCACCCATTCGAAGACGATACCTCAGTCTAAATAAATGTTCACTTTTAAACAAAGTTCAAGCATTTTCTTCGGTTTACTTAACAAAATAATTCCATTTTTTAAAGTTTTTGTCTTTTTTAATCCATTTTTGACATGATGTAATGAAAAACAAGTAAATACTAACACTAAATTAAGCAGCGAGAACCCAATGATTGTATATAAGAAACAAAAATATTTTTTTATTTTTAAACCAATCGAACCTTATAAAGGTTTGTGTGGGAATTTTAAAGCGTCATGTCCGTTTAGGAACTCTAGGTTTGTTTTTAACAAGAATGGATCAAAAATGAAATGGATACCAAAAAGTGATACGCAAATTTCTTGTGCAGAGTTGCATAATGATGATATTGGAAAAAAAGGAACAAATAAAAAGATTATATCAAAGTCAAGACCAGAAGTCACCAAGAATCTACAAACAAACCGAAAAGATATACCAAAGCCAAGATAGGAGGTTATAAAGAAGCCACAAGTAACACGTACAAATAGAAAAGAAGTATCAAATCCAAGATGAGATATCATCAGAAAGCCACAAGCGACATATGCAAATAGAAACGATGTATTAAAACCAAGATGGGATATCACTAAGAAGCCTCAAGTAACACGTGCAAATAGAAATATCATTGAATCAAATGACAACAATCAAAGGCTTAGAGGATACGGACAGGTCAAGAGAAATTGTGCATCCAAATCAACAGTTGGTACAAATGAGGTAAAAAGCCAAGTTGTACCTACGGATATTAGTGATACTCCTAACCCTTCTCAGTTCAAATTCATTAAATTTGTTAAAGAGTGAGGTGTCCGACTTGCCAATTAGGTAAGTTGGTAATGGTTTCTAAGACCTATATTAAATTGTGTTTACTTGTTGTTTTAGAAACATTGCATGGTGATTATGAGAATCACATTTAGTTAAAGTATATTAACATGTTGTTATGATGTGTTTATATCGAATATTGTTCATTTATTAGATTATTAATACTATTGCACGAGGATATCCTTATGAACATTAAGTGTTTAGCATACATTTAACGTCCCCTATTTTTTTTAAAAATGATTATTATTTTAAAAGGGAGCTAAAATTTTATACGATAAATATACAAATATCCATATTTAAAGCATGAATTAGATATATGTTACTAGTTTCATAAATTATCATTGAGATATACTTCCTGTCCTAATGCATTAAAAAATTACATGTTTTTTTATTCTATCTGAATGGAAAATATTAATTGGTACATGAAATAAAGCATGTTGATTTAATTAAAATTATATGTGTTGATCCTAAGATTTTGATAAACAACTAAGTATTGATGTTTTGGTAGAACTAATGTTTTAATTGAGTGTTTCAGTGATTTAAGGTTCCAAGTGATGAAGATGACAAATTAAATGGATACTAAATGATGAAGTTGAAGATATTCAAGATATTGAAGATTTAAGAGTTTGACGAAATTAGGAAAAACAACCCAGGTAAATTTCAACTCCTAATATCCCATTTAGGAACACACATATAGTACAAAATGTATTTTCTCATTTAAGTGTGTATTGATTAAGTTAAATTATTTGCTCCTATGTGAATTGAGAAGAAATATTTTTGAATGACTAAAATGAAATATAATAATATTAGTGGAGCTTATTTAAGAGAGAAAATGGTTAAAGGGACGAAAACGTAAAAGAAAATGAGTTAAAAGCGTATTCAAATAAGATATCCAGAAGACAATAGTCGACGGGTGAGTCGACCAGACTAAGTAGCTATAACATCCTATATCTCTAAATCGACTAACAGGTTGACCGACCAAGAAGGGCTAAACTCTCTGAATCAACAAGTCGACTGATAGGCCGACCGGTGAAAGAAAGACCAACTCTCTGAATCTACAAGTTGACCGGGCAGTCAACCGATGAACTGCATTGGCTACATCCTGAATCTCCCAGTCGACTGAATGTGTTGTTTCAGGATATTGTTTTATCCAAAATTAAATCCAATAATAGCCATTTTTTGTTGGGATTTGAGAGAGATTTCAGGGATATTCTCTATATTTAAGATATAGTTTATATATTAATTAAATTCGATTGATTTGATACATTAAATATTAATGTTTCTCAATTTAGTACTTGAAATAGATTCTATTCTCATTAATTGAGATTGAGAAATACTTTGGGGGTTTAATTGAAATATTTGAAAGTTATTTTTAAGTGAAATTGAACCTAAATGAAGCCATTATGATATAAGGGGTCTATATGTGCTATTAATTGTCTTGACACATGTAAACTAACCGTTAGAAGACTGATTTCATACTCCTATATATTGACCAACGAATTTCATATATTATTAAGTAGTAAATAAGAGAGAAATCATATCATATCATTTGTGAGATTTTATAAGAGTTATCCTTCTAAAATATTGTGAGCTTTTTTGAGAGATAATCTTGAAGATCAACTGTTGTTACCGGATCTGAAGTTACATTGCTTTATCTAATTATTCTGTAGATTCCGAGTGAGATCTTTCCAATTAATTTTTATTGTGCATTACTTGTTTAATATTGAAAATTGATCTTAGAAATTATTTCTGATTTTTAAGAAAATATTTTTACAAATAATTTCTTGAATCTGATTACGTGCTCAAATTTGCTACCCATATCTTGTTAAAATCATATTTTTCTATCTCACGTTTTTCTATCACTAGTTGGGATATTAATTGAGTTATTATTTATGTGGGGTGGTTGAAGCTCCGAGTGAGATTTCTTATTTATCAATTTATATTCATGAGTTGTGACAGGTTAAATACTGTTGGGGGTATTTAATCAAGGGTAGTTGGGTTTCAATCTCTTCTTGTAAAGAGATTGAGGTAGTGATTCTTTTTGGATAGAATTGCGTTTTGAGTAATTTTTGTAACGGTTCAATTCTTACTTGGTAAAAGGATATTTGGAGTGTTGTGTCAGGTTTTGATTCTTGAGCCTTAAGAATAAAAAGAATTAGGTTAATTTTTAACCTGTAAAAAGATAGGTTATTCTTGAGCTTGTAAAAAGTAAAGGTTATTCCTGATCCTTTGAAAAGGATATTGTAAAGGTTGATTCTAAGTCTGTAAAATAATTGGTGTGAGGATTTGGTTCCTACCTTTAAAGAGATCTTGAGTATTAGTGGGTGCGAATCTCTATGGGGCCCGGAGAACTAGACTAGCTAAGACTAGCTTGGTGAACCATGATATATCTTGGTGTGCTGCATTATTAATTTGTTTATTTTTGTTGTTTGTGTGTGCACCTAGTTGATTAATCTATTCTGCTGTGATATAAAGATAATAATTAATTTAGGAATAAAATTAATTATTTAATTTATTGAAGTTTTTATTCTGAGAATTTTTTATTACCCAATTCACCCCCCCCCTCTTGGGTATTCCACTGGGCCAACAATATGATTTCACGTTGAAATATTTTTATGATCTCCTGAAATTGCCTTAAGTTAATTAGATTAATCTTAAAAGTTGTTCTCTTCATGAACTCCACTATTTGATGTAACAAAGGGGAAGCGAATATGATATTAAGGGGAAAATGTTATATGATGTTATGATATTGAATGTGTTCTCCTAAGTAAGAATTAATGTTTACAATTATATAGGGAAAGAAGTTTTTATAATTGGGGCAATAATATGTTATGCTTAAATTGAAAAATGGGATATTGAATATATTGATACCTCCGATTAGCTTACTAATATTTTCACCAAATCTCTAGTTGAAGATTAATTCGTGAAAATTATTCGAAGTTTAGGTATGGCTAGACATAACGATACATGCCTAGATTAATGTTTTCGATTCTCTGTCCCCACTTTTTGAGATGACAAAGTGTCACACCCCTACCCTGGGCCCCCAACGTCCGGGGCCGGGCGGTACATCAACTTGAAATTACCCGACCAACCAACAAGTATACATACATACATATATATGTATATATAAACATGTACTACCATAGATATTTTTTTCTTTTCAAAATAACATTTACTCACTTCAAAATTCGGGAATACACGTGTCCCAAATATCGACAACAAAGCTTAAAAAAAATAATAAATAAAAAAAAATAACAAAAACTGAACCTTTCACGGTTCACACCTGTCCCACCAACCCACCAAAGACGAAACCACCTTCTGACTCTACCGTGTGCCAGTAGTGGACCTGTCTCTAGCTGTGGTACCTAAGACTAAATATTTTTATAGGTGTACTATTTTCATAATATAAAAATAATTTAAACGGATCAAGCATAATTATCAAATACCACTTTTCAAAATATAACAGATAACCGCACACTAGGCCAAAATAACATTTCACAGTTATCATTGCAATAAATATTGCATTTAAATCAACCAATTAAATTATTTTGATATATAATAAAATACCGCACACATATTTCCCTACTAGCCATAGGATCGTTTCATCTCACAATCGGGAATTATGACGGTACCGTAACCTGTATAATTGTATCATATAAGGTGACTATCAGTGTTAGGGATATTTAATATTTCCAATGATAAGCCCCAATACGTGATAAAAACCACCATATCATGATGATAATCATCATCGTAAAAAACAACAACAGATATCAATCACTTGCAGGATTTGCCATCTTGTCAGGTCACAACATATCATCTTACAAGACATGCCCTCCTATTAGGACCAACAACATCCCATAGGACATGCCCTCCTGGAGGGATCACACTATGACATAACCGGATAATAAAAATCACTTTCCACATTTAAAAATTTACTTGATCCGCATAACGTTATAAAATAAACAATTTTAATAAACTTTTTTTTTCCACATTTTAGTACAAAAATATAATATGACAATTTACATAGAAGACAATACACTTACCTCGATTTTTACACTACTAAAAATACTATCGTCAGAATGCTACGTAGTCGGCGTCGCTTGTGAACCTAACAACAAAAAGGCCTAAATTAAAAATTTATTTAAAATAAATCTAATATGCAATGCGTGACTCTAAAATGCACTATTTTCCATTCCCAAATTTTTTTATTATATGAAATTATTACACGTCCAATTCTTCAGTCAATATTAACTGTATAAAAATTACTATAACAACAATTACAAATTTTTTCCTATTAATAATTTAGACTATAGAAAAATATTAATTGACTGTTAAAAATATTATTCATCAACGAAATACTAAAAATTGTCGTTTTGATAAAATTTACAATTTTTTTTATTTTAAATTATATATTCTTCGCAAGTTTGATATATTTATATACCCACTATATTTCTCGAGCCCACGCATATATCTTTGACATGTAGTATACATATACACCTATCTGTATAGATAGTCCTATAAATTAAACGCGATAAATATTTTATTTTAATTATATATATATATATATATATATATATATATATATATATATATATATATATATATATATATATTATATGTGTGGTGTCAATTGTTTCATTTTTTAAGAAGGAAAATAATTACACCCACATTTTTTTTATTTACGCTAATTACCCTCTTAAAATAGAAAAATATTAATTTTATATGAAAATGTTTAAAATTATATTTTAAATAATTTAATAATCTCTAAACTTTTAAGAGTCAAAAATTAAGATTAAAATATTAATCCTAAAAATTTTAAAGTAAAATTTAAATAACACAATACACCTAATTAGTTTTCTAAATATTCTAAAATGCAACCAGAAATATGCATGTGCAGGAACTAGACTTTACAATCCTTCCCCTTTGAAAGAAATTTTGTCCCGAAATTTTAGTTACCTTAGACGAATAAATGTAGATATTTATTCTTCATATTTTCTTCTCTTTCCCACGTCGCTTCCTCCACAAAGTGACTACGGGATAGTACTTTCACCAACGAGATCGTTTTCGTCCGCAATACTTGATCTTTAAGGTTTAGAATCTGGAATGACTCCTCAACGTATGTTAAGTCTTTTTTTAATTCGATTGATTGAGAAGTCAACACACAAAAAGGGTCTGGCGCATATTTTTTTAGCATCAATATATGGAAAACATCGTGTAATCTAGACAATTTTGGCGGTAGGGTTAGTCGATAGGCCGCCGTGCCAACTCATTCTAGAATCTCGTATGGCCCGATATACCTCGGACTTAGCTTTCCCTTATTTTCAAACCTCATTAGGCCCTTCCATGGGGATATACGTAAAAACACGTAATCACCCTCTTCAAATTCCAATTCTGGTCTATGCTTGTCAGCATAACTCTTTTGCCGACTCTGAGCAGTCTTTAGTCTTTCCTGAATTACTTTCACCTTGTCCACCATCATCTGGGCTATATCTGACATCAATAATTTTTGTTCTCCAACTTCAATCCAACAGATTGGACTCTTGCATCTTCTGCCATATAATGCTTCATATGGTTCCATCTCGATTGCCGAATGGTAGTTATAAGCAAACTCCATCAACGTCAAATGGTCATCCCAGCAACCAGAAAATTCTAAAATGAAACCCCTCAACATATCTTCTAATGTTTGGATTGTACCCTCTGATTGGCTGTTTGTCTGAGGATGAAAGGTTGTACTAAATTTTAACTTGATACCCATAGCAGTTTGAAGACTTGGCTATAAGTTCGACGTAAATCTCGGATCTCTATCTAATACTATGGAAGCTGACACACCATGCAATCTAACAATCTCGTCAATATACAATTTCGCATACTTGTCCATAGAGTATATCGTTTTCACGGCTAGAAAATGTGCAGACTTGGTAAGTCTATCAACAATCACCCAGATGGAATTATGCCCCTTTTGGATACGGAACAATTCCAAAACAAAATCTATCGTGACATGTTACCATTTCTATTCTGGGATAAGCAGAGGCTACAATAATCTACCAGGATGTTGGTACACGATCTTGACTTGCTAACATATAAGACACCTGACAACAAATTATGCAATTTCTCGTTTCATTCCATTCCACCAATAGTATTCTCACAAATCCCAATACATCTTAGTACTGCCTAGGTGCATTGCATATGCTAAGCTATGCACTTCCTCCAAAATATCTTTCTTCAAATCGATATTATTAGGCACACACAATCTATTCTTAAACATCAAGGTTTCATCATTGTCTCTAACGTGATAGTCGACTCTTTGACCATTTTTCACTTCATCTCCAATCTTTCCCAATTGGACATCCGACTTCTGTGCCTCTATTATACGGTCGATTAATGTTGGTCTCAAGGTCAAAGTCACAAGCAGCGATGCCATCTGAACAATTTCCAATTGGACTCACAGAGATCTTAGCTCGACATATAGGTTAATATGAACAACTCGAAAGTGTGCAACCGAACCCGCCGATTTCTGACTCAACGCATCGACTACAACATTGGCCTTTCCAAGGTGGTAATGGATAGTATAATCATACTCCTTGATCAACTCTATCCAACGCCTCTGTCTCAAATTTTATTCCTTCTAAGTAAACAAATATTTTAAACTCTGGTGGTCAGTGTATATCTCGTATGTCTCACCATACAAATAATGTCTCCAGAGTTTCAAGGCAAACACAATCGCCGCCATTTCTAAATCATGCGTTAGGTAGTTACGCTCATGATTCTTTAATTGTCGAGAGGTATATGCAATCGCGTGGCCCTATTGCATCAGTATACAACCTAGCCCTTGGTGTGAAGCGTCACGGTATATCACGAAGCCACCGTCTTCTGTCGGGAGAGAAAGTATTGCGCGGATATCAGTCTATTTTTTAAATCCTGGAAGCCCTGTTCACATTTGTTAGCCCACTCAAATTTAGATTATTTGCGGGTCAATCAGTTCAACGAGGTAGCTATAACATAAAATGCCTGCACAAACCAACGATAATATCCCGCCAATCCTAGGAAGTTTTGAACTTCTATCATACCTTTTGGCCTTTCCCACTGAACAACAGCTTCGACTTTCTTTGGGTCGAGTTGAATACCATTCTTCGAGATAACATGCCCCATGAATACAACTCTATGCAGCCAAAATTCGCATTTACTGAATTTCGCATGCAATTGCTTCTCTCTTAAAATTTACAACACAATCTTGAGATGCCATATATGCTCTTCTTTATTTTGGGAATAGATCAATATATCATCAATGAACACGATAATAAATTGATCTAAATAAGGCTAGAAGATTTGATTCATCAGATCCATAAAAGCAGCGAGGGCATTTATCAACCCAAACGACATAACTAGAAATTCATAATGCCCATACCTCGTACGGAATGTTGTCTTCAACACATCACTGTCTCTAACTTTCAGTTGATGATATCCTGATCGAAGATCTATTTTGAAAAATACCCCGTCCTTCTGCAACTGATTGAACAGATCATCAATAATAAGCAACGGGTATTTATTACGAATTGTCATCTTATTTAGCTGCCTATAATCGATACACATCCTCAGTGTGCCATCCTTCCCCACGAAAAACATTGGAGCTCCTTACGAAAAAATACTAGGTGTGATAAACTCGCGGTCTAACAGATTTTGCAACTAAATCTTCAGTTCTTTTAGCTTAGTAGGTGTCATACGATAAGGTGAAATTGATATAGGAGAAGTTCCTGGAAATAATTTGATAATAAACTCAATTTTCCTATCCATTGGCAACCTTGACAATTCTTCTGGAAATACATCGGGAAAATCCCCGACCACTGGTATATCTGTCACTTGTACCTTATTTTGATTGGTGTTAATCACATGCGTGAGGTATCTCTGTACAACGATGCATTTGTTACGCGCTCGCATATTGACTACTCGCAAGTGCACAAGGTCTAGTTTTAATATAGTGGATCATTTAAGATCGGATATCGTTCTCACAGGGATGGGTTGAATAATTGAGTACCGCAATTTGCATAGTCTCCTATTATCTAGACGGTTAAAGAAATTATTTTAAAATTAAACTAATTAAAACTAAGCTAAATTACAATTTGTGGGTTAATCCTAACTAAGTTGATTACCTAGGAATTGATTTCGTTCACTTAATACATGTTTGATTTCGTTTTAGTTAACAATAACGGAGTTTATGGTATCCGACAATCTCGATTCTAAAACTCATTTGCCACCTCTTTTGAGTATAAGACGGGGGAATACGTGACTTCGTGTTAACGAAGAGGTCCCCCTCAATGTCTTAATGACTCTAGGCCGCATGAGTTTTTCCTCAACGTCATCGATTACACACTACCTAACGCCCTCCCGGGTTGTTAGATCGTAACGATGTGTTTACCCTAATCCGAATCCGGGGTTACATCTCCCGAGTGTCAAACTCCTTATTCTCAAATCCAACCCTAATACCTTAACAAGCATATTAAATTCGTCATAAAATGATAAACACAATCGGATTTAAATACAAACAACCGTTAAGAAAAAGTATATTCTATCAAACTAGTATTTACACCACTACATCGATGCCTAGCTAATATTTATCTAATCTATCATGATCTTGACCATATAAGAATTAATACAAGAGATATTCATCATCATTTAAAATAAAACATGAAATTACAAAGAGAGAAAGATCAAATCTTAAAGTGGAGTGATCCATTATTGCCAAAGATCGATCCGCCAATGTTTCCTCTTTTCCGGATGATGAATCTCTTCTTCAAGAATGGCCAAGGATCACCTCCTAAGGTTAGGGGCATCCAACAGTGTCGAGACCTCCCAAGAGGCTTTAATGGAAGTGAGAGAATGGGTATTTATAGTTGCAAGGCTTCAAAATATCTAAAAGGATCTTTTTTCTGTTGCACAGCTGACCGTCGCGGCAGTGGGGATGTCAGTCAGCTTTCCAAACTCTCTAATCGTTCATCGCCTAGGCGGTGAGTAAGTCAATTCAATCTACGCCGCAGTAGTGGATATAAGAGTCGCGGCGGTGGAACAACTTCCAACTTTCTTCACTTTCACCGCCTAGGCGGTAGGACTTTGTGTATTTTCAGCCCTTTAGCATTCTCACCGCTACGGTGGTAGCTTCTTCGCTACGGCGGTGGCTCTTGTGTTCTTGAAACCTTGTTTCTTCAACGTTTCTTCACCATTTTCCCACTGTTTTTACTCGTTTGTGTCCCTACACCTGAATTAACTAAAAACAAACTAAAACGTAATTAAATATAAATAAAATACTCGAAAACTACTAAATTTGATTTAGAAGTAGATAGGTATTTTACACCTATCAATCACCGACATCACTTCTTTAATAATTTCCTGTCTTCTAAAACTGAAATCAAACTGACAGAGGTTATGATTCTATCCCCTAAAAAATACAAACTCTGGCTCGCCTGAGACTCAAAAGGTAAGTTCCTTTTTAAAGCAATCGACTATGGCATGATAGCGAGATAGCAAATCAATACCAGTATCACATCAAATTCGTGAATACTCAGGGGTAATAGATCATTCGATAATTCTCTATCACCAATATGAAATGGACTGTCTTTTTATGCACTATCTATCAACACTGACTTACCCACAGAGGTAAAGAAAATAATATTATAAGATAGAGAAGTAGAAAATTTGCCTATATACATCATAAAGGTCGCCGAAACAAATGAATGAGTAGAATCGGGAACGATAAGTATACGTGTATCTCTATCATATAAAGACATGATACCTGTAACCACATCCAGGGTAGTCTGGGCATTCTTCTATGTAATAGAAAATACACGACCTCAAGTTGGAGGTCTACCGGTTGATCCTCTACTACTCTCCTGAACACTGCTAGGGCCAACACTACCCACACTGCCCGCAGAAGGTGTAGGTATAGCAACACATTTCAGATAATTTAGAGATCTGTGGCCTAGCTCATGACAACGGAAGCATATCGGACCTGCCATAGAATAGTTGATAGGTGGAAATAACCTATCTATTTTTAAACTGAATTTGTTAGTTTTTTAGCGTATTAGCTATATTCATTTTCGTGTTAATTTATTTTAGTGTAAAACAGGTGAAGGGACAAAAAGAAGTGATAAACAAGCGAAAACGGTGGATAAAGGATGAAAAAAATGTGAAGTGTAGGTTTCGGTGCATAAACACACCGCCTAGGCAGAGAAGAGACAAGAAGTTGGATTGCTGAACCACCGCCTAGGCGAGAAAACCATCACCTAGGTAGAGATCCATTAAAAAGTTTAGAGCTGCTTCACCGCCTAGGCAAAGAAACCATCGCCTAAGCGGAAATCAAGAAGAACCTTAACCTACCTAACCACCGCCTAGGCAGTGACACTGCGAGAAATATCTAATTTTAGATATTTTGAAGATATTTTTCCAAACCTTTACTTTAACCCCTTTAGTTTTGGAGAGATTTTTCACCATATAGAGGATTAGATAATATAGGAGTAGATTAGATTACTTTTAGGAAGTGATTTTGGCCAATTCTTGAAGAGCTAAAAGAGGAAGTCATCAATGGAGAAGAGAAAGCTCGGGAGGATCGTTCTTTGGCAAAAGTGGACTACTCGACTTTAAGATTTGATTTTTCTTTCCTTGTTTCCATCTTTGTACTTAATGTTTATTATTGATGATGATGATCTCCTTTCATTTTAATATTGTAATGGCCAAGATCATGTTAGATTAGGTAGATTTTAGCTATGGTTAGATGTAATTCATGTAAATATCTTTTTGGTTGAATATAAGTTATTTTAATTGTTTGTTATCCAATTCCAATTGTGTTTACCATTATTTCACATTTATTATACTTGTTACAATAAACTGAGAATACGGGGTTGGACATTCGGGAGAGGTAACCCCAGATTCGGACTAGGGTTAAACACAACGCGATGATCCAATAACCTGAGAGGGAGTTGGAGAGTGTGCAATCTATGAGGTTGGGTCAAGACTCACGTGGCTATGTGTTCGGAAAGGCGTTCGAGGGGGACTTCGGCATCAACGTGAATTCATGTATTTGCTCGCTTTTTACTCAGAAGAGAGAGCGAGTGAGTTATAGATACCGAGATTGTTGGATGTGATAATAATTGTTATTGATAACTAAACTAAGCCAAATAGGTACTAAGTGAATAAAATCGATCCCTAGTTAATTAGTGTAATTAGAATTAATCCTTAGGAATAGTTTTAATTAGTTTAGTTCAAATATTAAATTGAATCGTCAGGATAATATGAGACTATGTAAATTGCGGTATTCAATTATTCACACTTTTCCAGTGAACACGATACCCGATCTTAACTGATCCACTATTCTAAAACTTTAACCTCGTATACTTGCGAGAGTAAGTAGCAGCGTATGTTACGCGCTACCAAGTTTTTGGCGCCATTGCCAGGGATTGTGTGAATTGTAAGTTAATATTGCGACTAAGTGGTCGAATGTTAATCCTAATATTTATTTTGTTTTATTTTTAATTTTTATTTCTGTTTTATTATGTTAGTGTGATCAAGCCGTGCAAAGAACGATAAAGAAGATTGGAATTCTTAATTCTCAATCCCGAGATCGAGCTTATATTGAAAATGATAAGGACAGAAAGGTGAAGCCGATTTCAATTCATAATCTTAATCCGACTGAGCATTTGAGCCCAAAATTCCTTGTCTATGGGGAATTTTGGTGAAAAAGGCTTAGTAACACGAAAGTGCTGGGGACGGTAAATCAAGTGCAATATTTGTTTTTTGAAATGAAACTCAGGGTATCAGAATACCCGATTTTTGTTACTATTTATTTTATTGTTTATTCTTTTTGGAAGCCGGCATGGCTTTGAAACCTGTTCAGATGTGAATTTAGGAGTGTGGATGCTCGGGGAAGTGTTTCATGCTTAAACACGTTGAACAAGCGAAGTGGAAACGTATGGAGTGGAGCCGTGTTTTAAAAACTTGAATAAAAACTGAAAAACAGTTGTAGGCCCACTGCCTAAGAGGTAAAAATACAGGTTACTATGTTTTTCAGCAAAACGGCCCACAACCTAGGCGGTGAATTCACCGCCTAGGCGGTCAAACTTCAGGATGTGAATTTTTTTTTAAAAAATGCTCCACCGCCTAGGTGTTGAACCTTCTGCTGTTAAAACACCTATTCGCTCATTTTAGAAATCGCGAAGCTCCTTCCCCAAAAGCTCCCACATCTCTCTAAACCCTTCCTTCTAAATCATTCCAAACACTTAAAATCATCATTCCATTACCAAAATTAGTCATTTCCATCATGAATCAACCACCAAGAATTGGATTTCCACCCTCATTTTCGAAAATCTAGGGTTTTTGAAGAAAAGGTGTGATTTCTTCATTTTCTTTCGATTGGACCGTAATTTCTCAACAAGTTTATTTTACTTTACATTTTGTCTAGTTGTTGAAATTATTGGTTGGTTTGCTTGATTAAAGTAAAAAATCATTGGATTTTGAAGTTTTTCCCTAAACCCCTTAAACCCTATTTTCGCGATTTCAATTTTCTTTGAGATTTTGGTTTGATTCTTGGTGATAAACATGTTTAAATGGATTGGTTAAGTGTGTGAACCAAGATAGTATGTTACATTTGTGAAACTTGGTTGAAAATTGCAAATGGGTGTGTGTGTTTTGAGATGTATGTGTTCTTGACAATGTGATTCGGGGGAGTTTATGTTTTTCAATTGTTCATATATGATGAGGTTGTATTGGTTTTTGTGATTGTGATTGTTAAGAAATGCCGAAGAGGGTATCTAAGAAGAGGGCGAGAGGATAAAGGTCGAGTTCGTAACCCGAGGTGCCGACCGAAGTTGAATATGATGCCACCCGTTTTGTGTTAAAATAAGCAGAGGAGCATTACAACAAACACGAAACCTTTTGAGCATGCATACGCCAACGTGGTTTCGGTCCGATAGAGGATCTCCCGGAGGAATTTCAACAAGAAATTCGAAGCCGCCGCTGGGAGCAATTCTGTAAATTGCCAACCCTAAGTAAGGTAACATTGGTTAAGGAATTCTACGCCAATGTCACAAACACCTTAGGCTACCAAGCGAGGGTCCGAAATCGACCGATTATCTTCAGCCCTGATTCTATCAACAATCTATTTGGATCAGCGGCACTGAGGTCTACTGGAAGCCAAGAACCAAATATACATAGGTCATTAAAAAGATCACATCTGGCGAAGTCAAGTGGAAGCACCAAGGGCCGAATGTAGCTACATTTTTGGTCAAAAACATAGATCCAGTCCCAAAAATCTGGCACCACTTCATCCGTGGAAGCCTCCTCCCGACGTCGCATCTCTCAGATGTCTCAAAGGACAGGGCTATATTGATCTACAAAATTCAAATCAGAGCAGAAATCAACATTGGATTTTTTATTTATTCATCGATCATGCACACTGCGAATTTGACGAAGGTTGGGCTCTCGTTTCCGTCACTTTTGACCACCCTTTTCCGACTAGCTGGAGTGATAGTAACCGAGGGAAACCTTTGCCACCCTATAGTTCCACTAAATCTATCAAGGATAAACCATTTGTGGAAGACTGGGGCGCAAAAAGCAACTGAGCCCGAACATGAAAAAGGGGAAGAGCCAACCGACAAGGCGGAGGGACCTTCCAAAGCTTGAAATGAAAACCCCTAGGAAAGGGTATACAATGAGCTTCGGATTATCCGCCAAAACTAATACGAGATCAGTTCTTTCCTAGACCAATATTCGAGGTAGAAAGATCAAGTCCAATGGATGATTTGCGAAGGCCTCGGCCTTGAGATGCGCAATTACCCTCCGATGTCATCTATGCCACCACACCTGCTATAGCAACCACAGTATCCATTCCGACACGATAGTGTTGGTGATGACCCATCTTCAGGTAGACAGTAGGGAATAAGACTTCTACGTCTTATTCCCTAGGTTCAACCCATTTTGTTTGCATGAATGTTGTACATTTATTGGGTTCGCTAATTGTGGAACACTACTTTTATTCAAGCATGTATTGGTATGGAATGGATGTTAGTTTAGTAAATGTTCATCCATTTTGATTTTTCGTAGAAAAAGATGAACCATTATTATTTTTTGAACAAAATGCAAAAAAAATTATGTATAGAATTATGTTTATGTATGTATTTTATTGTGTTAATGTATGTGTTAGTTTTTAATTTTTAGTTTAGTTTAGTTTAATTTTTGTTTTTGCATGTGTAGTGTTAGATTAATTAATGTATGTTAGTATTAAATTTAGTTTATAAATGTGTATGTATGAAGTTGTATTTACATGTTTAGTTGTTGAGTTCATTTGGGCCAAGTTCCGATGATGAGAATTATCCCCTAATTGCATATTGAGGTCGTGGGTAATGCCTTCCATGTGTGTTTTGTGCACTTTACATGTCGATTGGGTAAAAATTATCTCGATCCTAAAATTGCACGACATTCGGACTCAATGTATAATAATCTGAGCAATTAGATGCCGATTATTCAATTTGAAGTTCATAACAAAAATGAGGAATCTAGAACTTGATTTGGGGGAAACTTGAGGCGAAATCCTAGGTAAGGTAATTCCAGATACGTGATTTAGGCCATCATTTTTTTGCTTGAACCGTTGTAGCTAACCTGAAAAATTTCATCACTTATTTCTCCTGTTGAAGCCGATAACGTAATCAATTCTAAAAAAGTTCAAATACTCTTTTCATTTAAATTTTTCCAAAACCAATGTCGTTAAGCCTAATTTTCCAATTGAGTAAAATCAAGTAAGCGGTGGGGTTTCGGTTGAATTTTTATTGACTCGGTATTAGAATATTCACTGGTCACTTTAGTATTTCTATTCACACACTTCTAAAATAAGTTTGGGGGTGTGTTTCTACCATTTCTTTTTGCATATTCCAAAAATTTTATAAATTCGAATAAGTTTGGGGGTGTGTTTCTCTAACTTCTTTTTGCACGCTCCTAAAACTGTAATAATTCGAATTAATTTAGGAATGTGTTATGTTAAAAAAAATAATATATATATATATATATATAATTTTTATTTTCTTTTCTTTCGACAAGTAAATACAAGGATATTTAATTCTCATTTAGAGTTGTACTTTAAATGTGGGGGGTTATGAGAGAGGATAGCAACAAGTGATTTTACCTCGGGTATCGATCAATTAAACCGATTATCTATTTTCAATTCTAGTGATACCCGTGGTCGTTCTCTAAAGCCAAACCAAGCCCTATTGATCGCTATGAATATCCGAGCCTACATTAGTGGATAGTAGACCCCAATCAAGTATATGGTTTTCCTGAATCCATAAACGATATACGTTATGAACTTAGCAATTGAATTATCCAATCCGGTATGTGCGTAATTATCCATTTGAGCTCTCACACACACACTTCAAATGGATCTAGAATGATTTTTATTGATATTGATCGTTGAAATTCTAGAATACCACTTGGTGTGGGTTATTTCCCGAACTTGATCAGATTTAGGGATATTAAGAGAGGAACAAATTGGTCCTTTCAATTGAAATTTATATTTACATGCATGTACTTCTTTTGTGTTTAAGTTTTTCATTTTTATTTAGTTAGTTCATTAGTGAGTTTAGTTTAGTGTTAGTGTTTTGCTCGAGGACTAGCAAAATTCTAAGTTTGGGGGTATTTGATAAGTGAAAATAACCTATCTACTTTTAACCGAATTTATTAGTTTTTTAGTGTATTAGTTATCTTCAAATTTGTTTTAGTTTGTTTTAGTGTAAAACAGGTGAAGGGACGAAAAGAAGTGATAAACAAGCGAAAACAGTGGAGAAACGGAAAACAAAACCTGAAGAACAAGGTTTCGGTGCATAAAGACCACCGCCTAGGTAGAGAAGAGGCAGGAAGTTGGATTAATGAACCATCGCCTAGGTGAGAAAACCACCACCTAGGCAGAGATTCGTCAGAAAGTTTAGAGCTGTTTCACCGCTTAGGCGAAAAAAACCATCGCCTAGGCGGAAATCAAGCAGAACCTTAACCAACCTAACCACTGCCTAGGCGGTGACACAGTGAGAAATATCTAATTTTATATATTTTGAAGATATTTTTCCAAACCTTTACTTTAACCCCTTTCTTCCCCATTTTTGTCTTATGCCCTATTAGTTTTGGAGAACTTTTTCACCATAGAAAGGATTAGATAATTTAGGAGTAGAATAAATTAGTTTTAGGAAGTTATTTTGGCCAATTTTTGAAGAGCTAAAAGAGGAAGTCATCAATGGAGAAGATGAAGCTCGGGATGATCGTTCTTTAGCGAAATTGGACTACTCCACTTTAAGATTTGATTTTTATTTCCTTGTTTCCATCTTTGTACTTTATATTTATTATTGATGATGATGATCTCCTTTTCGTTTAATATTGTAATGGCCAAGATCATGTTAGATTAGGTAGATTTTAGCTATGGTTAGATGTAATTAATGTAAATATCTTTTTGGTTGAATATAAGTTATTTTAATGGTTTGTTATCCAATGCCAATAGTGTTTACCATTATTTCATGTTTATTATACTTGTTACGATAAACCGAGAATACGGGGTTTGACACTCAGGAGAAGAAACCCTAGATTCGGACTAGGGTTAAACACAACGTGACGATCCAATAATCCGGGAGGGAGTTGGAGAGTGTGCAATCCATGAGGTTGGGTCAAGACTCACGTGGCTATGTGTTCAGAAAGGCGTTCGAGGGGGACTTCAGCGTCAACGCGAAGTCATGTATTCGCTCGCTTTTTACTCGGAAGAAGGAGCGAGTGAGTTATAGATACCGAGATTGTTGGATGTGATAATAACTGTTATTGATAACTAAATTAAGCCAAATAGGTACTAAGTTAATGAAATCAATCCCTAGTTAATTAGTGTAATTAGAATTAATCCTTAGGAGTAGTTTTAATTAGTTTAGTTTAAATATTAAATTGAATCGTCAAGATAATATGAGACTAAGTAAATTGCAGTACTCAATTATTCACACTTTCCCTGTAGACACGATACTCGATCTTAACCGATCCACTATTCTAAAACTTTGATCTCGTATAATTGCAAGAGTAAGTAGCGGCGTATTTTACGCGCTACCAATAGTCTCTAATGAAATGATCTGGTGATCCACATTGGTAGCTTATGGCTGCTCCAGCTCGACTAAACGTCTGACTCCTACCCTACCCTTGCTGACCTGAACTCTATCCAGGTACGATCTGTCATCGCTCAGAAAATTATTGTCGTAGGCCTAGGCTCCTAGCTAACTGGTCAGTTGTTGGGGCCCGAGAACATAGCGTCAAGGTACATATCCCCGAGGGGTGCCACTTGGATATCTGTTAGGTAACTCGAATCTACACTTTTTGTACTGTTCACAGTTCTCAGTGGCTTCTTGTACATCTTTCTCTATTAATTTTTCCATGTTTACCAATTTCGCATAACTTTTGATCCACCTGCTAGTCAACCGGAATGTATTTGCAGATTGAGTCCTTTCTGGAATCTTCTACATCTTGCTTCTTCAGTCTTCACTAAATCAGGAACAAATTGAGACAGATGATTGAATTTGATTTCATATTGTAGCTCAATTTCCCCTGTTTTAGTAATATAAACTTCTCCTCCATCTCGAACTGATAGGATTCAGGGAAATAATTTTCATTAAATACAGTAACAAATTGATCCCAAGAAATCTCCTCGCCTGGAACTGCAATTAATCTCTTCATTTCTTCCTACTAATATTCGACCTCTCCTTTCAATTGGAAGGTGGCCAGAGGAACTCGACTATTATCAGTAATGCTCATTACCTCAAATACGTGCCTTATGCTCCTCAACCAATTTTCAGTATCAACAGGACTCGTAGTTCCAGTAAAAGTCGGGGGGGGAGGTCCAATTCCTTGAATCTTTTCAGGAGTACCGCTTAAGGAGTGGCTGTTTCAGTATGGGCTTTCTGGCATTCCATCATCTTTGTCTGCTTCTCTATTAGTTGCGCAACAACCTGTAAAATTCGCTCAATGGCATCCAAGTTTTCTTGCGTCCTATCCCCTTTCCTCTAGGGTCTAGAATTCCTACTACTTTCATTTTCACGATCTATAGTCAAGATCTGGAATGAAATTTAATAACTAATAGGGCCAACAATGCAAACAACAGTGCATGACACAAATACATTATTTAATCCAATAAAATAACTACCACTCACATGCCGAACCAACCTATCAACACCCTATTTTATGGTCCACTACTACCTAGACAATATGGCATGTCTACAGAACCTATAACCTAAGCTCGGATACCACAAACTGTCACACCCCACCTCGGGACCTAATGCCCGAGGTTGGGCATGATGTCGACTTGACATTACTCAACCAACCAACTATATATATAAACATGTACTACCATAGATTTTTTTTTTTCAAAATAGTATTTACCTACTTCAAAATTCGGGAATACACGCGTCTGAAATATCCACAACAAAACTACAAAAACATTGAGCCTTTCACAGTTCACACCTGCCCGCCAACCCTCCAAAAGAGACACCACCTTTTGACTCTACCTAGTGCCAGTTGTGGACCCGTCTCTAGTTGTGGTACTTGAGACCAAATATTTTTATCGATGAACTATCTTCATAATATAAAAAAAAAATCTATGGATCAAGCATAATTATCAAATACCACTTTTCAAAATATAACAAATAACCACACACTGAGTCGAAATAACATTTCACAACTATCATTGCAATAAAATACTGCATTTAAATTAATCAATCAAATTATTTTGATATATAATAAAATACCGCACACATATTTCTCCACTGGCCATAGGATCGTTTGGCCTCATGATCGGGAGTTATGATGGTACCGTACCCTGTACAACTGCATCATCTAAGGTGGCTATCAATGTCAAGGCCATTTAATATCTCCAATGGTAGGAGCCAACATGTGATAAAAACCACAATATCATGATGAAAATCATCATCGTCAACAACATCAATAACAACATATATCAATCACTTCCAGGACTTGCCCTCCTATCAGGTCACAACATATTGTCCTACAGAACATGTCCTTCTCTTAGAACCAACAACATCCCACAGAACATGCCCTCATATCGGGATCACACTATAGCATAGTCGGATAATAAAAATCACTTTCCACATTTAGAAATTTATTTGATCCACATAATGTTATAAAATAATCTACTTTAATAACTTTTTTTTTTCAAATTTTAGTACGAAAATATAATTTGACAATTTACATAAAAGACAGTACGCTCACCTCAATTTTTACGCTACTAAAAATACTATTGTCAGAATGCTACGTGGTCAGCGTCGTCTGTGAACCTAACAACAAAAGGGTCTAAACTAAGAATTTATTTGAAATAAATCTAATATGCAATGCCTGGTCCTAAAATGAACTATTTTTTATTCCCAAATTTTTTAATTATACGATATTATTACTCATCCAATTCTTCAGTCTATATTAACTGTATAAAAATTACTATAACAACGATCGCAAATTTCTACCTACTAATAATTTAGATTACAGAAAACTATTAATTGACTGCAAAAATATTATTCGTCAACGAAATACTAAAATTGTCATTTTGATAAAAAAAAAATTAAAAAAATTAAATTATATTCTTCGCAAGTTTGATATATTTATACCCACTATATTTCTCGAGCCCACGTATATATCTTTTACACGTAATATACATGTACACCTGTCCATATAGATAGTCCTACAAATTAAACGCAATATATATTTTATTTTAACAATATATATATACACACACATACATACTTACATACAATACATATACATATTATATATATACATACAAATGAGAGAATGAAAGAAAATACCTGTTGCAGGAAAAGCCGAAAGTTTCTTCTTTTTTTTTTTGTGTGTGATTTGAGGTAAAAATACATATATATATATATATATATATATATATATATATATATATATTGTGTGTGTGTGTGTGTGTGGTATCAATTGTTTCCTTCTTTAAGAAGAAAACGAATTTTACCCACAACTTTTTTTTATTTTATTTATTTACGCTAATTACCTTCTTAAAATAAAAAAATAAAAATTAATTATATCTCAAAACTTTTAAAATTATATTTTAAATAACTTAATAATCCCTAAATTTTTAAGAGTCAAAAATTAAGATTAATACATTAACCCTAAAAAATTTAAAGTAAAATTTAAATAACACAATAAACCCTATTATTTTCCTAAATATTCTAAAATACAACTATAATAAGCATGTGAAGGAACTAGGCATTACACAAATGGGGAGAAGTTGATGTTTAACGAGTAATTGATGTTTAGGATTTGTTCACTTGAGCATTGCATTGATTAAAGGGAGAAATTACTAAGTTTTGAACTTATGATAAGCTTATATTGAATATTTTGGTTATTAATTACCTATGTTTTTCATGTTTATGCTTAAATGAGTTTAAATACCCGTCCTCGAATTTAGGGAGAGTGTGGTTACATTATATTTTGAAGAAAACATTAAAGTTAATTGTCATCATAAAAAAGGGAGAGATTGTTGAACCCAAGATTTTGATAAACAATTAAGTATTGATGTTTTTTATAGAACTAATGGTTTTATCGAGTGTTTCATACTTATAGTTCCATGCATGTGATTAAGAAGAAGATCTGATGAGGAAAATATAAATGGTGCAAGATGGACATAATGAAAATGTGAAGAGTTTTGAAGACTTTGAAGAAAAATAGGTGAAAACAACTCTTTACTTTTATACTCTTAATACAACCCGAATTAGAATCACACACGACACTAAAAATGAGTTAATTCTATGTATGTCATGATTGAAGTGATTAGTTTAAGATCCTAAAATGAGATATTGTATGTGCTCTTACGTGAAATGATTTTGATAATTGACCTAATTGAAAAATGTGTTTTAAAGTATTAAAAGTTATTTTTTCGAGTCAATTCGGTCAATCGAGAAAAGTGATCGGTTGACTGATTAAAATAATGAGTTTTGGAGTTAAAACGAAGTGCTACTGATCCAGTTGGTCAATCTAATAAAAAGGATCGGTCAACCATTTAAAATAGTAGCTGAAATGGGTAAGGAAGTAAGCATACTAATCTAATCGGTAAACCAAATGAAAAGGGTTGGTCAACCGAATAAGACAGTAGATGAAATTGTGAGAATTACATACTTACTGATCAATTCGGTCAATCGACTGGGCAAGGTCGGTCAACCGAATGGGTATAAGGCCAACAACTAATTTTTCCTTGGAAGTAATTAGTCAATCGGTTGGGGCAAGTCGGTCAACCGACTACTTCATTTAGGAAATCGGTAGATTTAGTCTTTTGGTAAAAAACTATCCATTTTTTATGATTCTAAGAGAGGAATTTAGGGGATTTGAATGTAATTCAAATATGAACAACCTATTATATGATCTCTATTGATTTGGTTTATATATATTGATATTCTTTTAATTGAAGTGATTTAATACTTCCTATTTTGATGGATTTCGAATTAAAAATATTTTAAGGACCAAAATAAGATTTCTCAAGAATATATTTGAATGAAAAATATATATTTTGAACATATGGGATATATGGGGTCTTAGGGTGTCATTTAATAACATAGTATTTGAAAAGTAGCCACTATAAAATATCTTTGAATTTCATTTATTTAAACCTGCGAATTTTGAGTTTAAATATTGCTATTTTGGTGGAGAATAGTTGGGGTCAAAGAAATGGGAGAGATTTATAAAAATTGATTTGACCTTACGATTTAGTCCATATACTTAAATATAATTATTTCTATACTTTCATTGACTAAAATCAAATTATCTATGGTACTAAATTGAGAGTTTTAAAAGTTATATTGTTGGTCAACTATAGCCGTTATATATATATATATATATATATATATATATATATAGGGTCCATATGTGTCATTTATTGATATAACATTTGAAAACTAGTTGTTGGAGGGCTAGTTCTAAGTCTATTTAAAGAGACTTGTGGGATTGAGTTTTAGACATCAAGAACATCAGTTTTGAGCTATTATAAGAGTGATATTTTTGCTAAGATTTCTACGAGAGATTCTATTCAAATATTTTTTATTGAAAGCACTAGTTATTTGGCGTCACCGATTTGAGTTCTAATTACGATATTATCATTATCTTCAGTGTTCCCCGGTGAGATCCATTTAAGCTTTACTATTTTCTTTCTGAAGTTATATTTATATTGATTGCTTGGTTTAGGATTATTAGAAAATCTTTTTGAACTTAAAAGCCTAAAAATCATTTTAAACGTTTTTTGCCGGATCATCTGATTTTGTGCTAAATTTGCACTATCCACTTAATTATATTAATGAAAATTTATTTATCTCACATTGTATCTATGCATGGTAATTATTCAGGACATTAATTGAGTATATTTGAATTGAGGTGGTAGACGCTCCTTGTGGGAAAAGACTTACATTTTTTGTGTTTGTGAGTTTGAGGGGATTAGACACGTTTGAGACAGTATCTAGTCAAGATAGCTAGGTTTCGATCATTTTCCTATAAACAAAATTAGGGTTTGATCTATGTCCTGTAAAAAGGTTAGGTTATTCTTTTTCCTTCAAAAGAATTAGGTTTTGATTCTCCCTGTAATACAATTGAGTAATTGTAAAGGTTCTTCCTAAACCTGAGAAAATGATACATGTAAAAGTGTGAGGGAGTGGTAGATTTTATCTTTAGCTTGTTAAAAGGATTAGGTTTTGATTCTTCCTGTAATAGAATTAGGTCAATCTTGAGCTTGGTAAAAATATAGGATTCTTCCTGAGCCTGTGAAAAAGATAAATGTAAAAGTTGATTCTAAGCCTATGAAAAAAAAAAAAAAAAAAAAGGATTGTAAGGGTTTTGTTCCAGCCTGGTAAAGGAATCAAGGGTTTGGAATCAAGAGTTTAATGGATTGCGAATCTCCATGGAGCTCAGGGGGCCGGATGTAAGTAAGAGTAACTTATCGAATCAGGATATATCATGGTGTGCTGCATTGATTTATTATTTATATTGTGTTTGAGTGTGCACTTAGAATTAAACACATATCCTCTATGTATTAAGATAACAATTGATTTAGGAAAATTGATTATTTGTGCTTAAGTGTTTTATTGTTAAATTTTAGTAACTATCCAATACACCCCTCCTCTTGGGTAACTCATTGGTCCAACACTACACTAATCTAAGTAGCGTAAACCCAATAACAGTTTATAATATGCAGAAATATAAACCGATCAAATCTTATAAAGGCTTCATACATATCCCTGTTTTCACAGAGAATTAGGTCGACATGTAGTTCAAAAATGAAAGTTGTACTAAATGAAATGTTTTTGTATTTTTAAGAGATCGAACCTTATACAGGTTACCTACATATCCTTGTTTTCATAAGGAATCAAATCGACATGTAGTTCCAGCATGCAATATGATATGATTTTATAATTAAAGGTGACCAAACCCTTATGTGGGTTGCCTACGTACTTTGGCGGGTAACTAAAGATCAGGTCATCAAGTAATTCATTTATGTAAGGTGATTACTAGTTGGTTGCATTTCGTTGATTTTAGTTATTAAACAAATCATGAATCACAACATGATTTATACATGATCTCTTTGATTTTGTCAAGAACACCCTTAACCGAAATCATTTGTTTTTGATAAGTTAGTGTTAGTATGTGAGTTGTTAGTTAAAAAAAAATACCATATATATATGCCAGTCCTACTCATAACTAAGAAAAACGGAAAGGTTTCTGAAAAAGAATCACACATATCCCTGAAAAGAATAGAGGCCCTCCCTTTATCCTGAGTTTTTAGCCACAAGGATCTATTGGTGTAGTATATATAGGTGCCAATACACTAGCCTACATACTTAGTGCTAGGCTGTGTTTTTTATGTTTAGCAGAAAGTAAATTAGTTCATTAACAGTTATATAGTTAGTATTAACGGTTAGTAAAGAGTCGGTTTGAAGTGTTCATGAGAGAATCGTAGAGACTACGCATAACTCATGGTGTTATAGGTGTTTTGTTTGGATCCTTACATGTTCTTAACATGTTCTCGGATGATTTTGGTCGTCACATGATCTTAACATGTTCTCTGATGTTCATGATGTTCTTGATATGATTTTGTAATGGATATGGTTTGATGATTATAACAAAAATTAAACGTTATTTGGTTGATTATGGATTATGTGTGTTATTTACATGAATTTAAAGCATAAATACTAAAAGATTCTACTATGTACAAGCAATATATATATGAAATTTAAGACAATATCAAGGGATGTTCAAGACCCATACCTAGTTTAGGGAAGTGGTCTTTCCCCCAAACAAGTAACCTTCTTATCCTTCTTGATCTTCTTGACTTGAACTCGATCGATCACCGTCAACTTATTGAGTTCTTGCTCCAAGAACCTCAAGAACACCCTCCGAGACCAAATTGTAGCAGAATAATGGTGTGCTATTCAATATAAATGCTTGAGAATCCTAGCACCCGAGAGAGTAAATCGAGTTTAGAGAGAGAATCTAGGGTTTTAAAAGTTGAAAATTGTAAAACTAAGCCCCTGTATTTATAGGCCAGGGATCCTGTGCACTCATCCATGTGTAGGGTATCCTAGACCCTTCCATTGGGTCTATTTGTCCTAGGGTACATGCTCTCTTGTATTGATTTTGATTACCTTTGGGCAAATTTTAAGAATAATGGAAGATTCTCTAAGATTTGGTAATGATTACCAAATCTTTTCAAAGATCTTGTAATAAATGGCGATCATTTTCAATCATTACATTCTCTTGAATATTATTGGTTTCACATGGGTGCATTAATGGCATGAGGGGACTCTTCCGGTTCGGTTTAGGGGGCTAAGTACCGATTAGTTTCACTATTTCGGTTTGGTTGCCTTTAATGTTTCCAAGGTGCAATGTGTTCGGTCTTGATGTGTCATCTTGAATTTAATTCTTGATGATGACTCATGACTTGATGGGCACACATTTGGTTGGAATTGAATTGAACCGACTCAGTTGGCCTTGTAACGGGTAGTTACATTTCAAGGGTTTTAGTTAACCCTATAAATTTTTTTGATAAAAATATCATCATTCATTAAATCTACCCCTTCCATGTCCATGATGGGATGTGTATTAAATTATTTGGCTAGGTGGCAAACCGGATTGGTTTGGTTTCGATAAGGGGTAATCATGTTTCAGGGATTTTGGTTAAACCAAAACTAGTTTGGTCAAAATATATGCATCCCTTTAATGTGTCCTATCCATGTCATCCCAAGCATTTAATTCTTGAAGGGATGATCATTTAATTCATCTTAAATGCCGAACTTAGGTCGCAAACGAATCGGTTTAGTTTTGATAACGGTTGGTTACCTCCTATATTTTTGGTTTCTTCCTTAGATATTTTGTGTAGAGAATATCTAAGGGTTTCTTGGTCATTTCAATGCTCATTTTAATGATGGGTTGGGTCCTTTGATTCATTGGGCCTTGATGGTTTTGTCAGAACAACTTGGATTTGTGTAAATCAAAACCAAACCCAACTCTTTAATCACTTTGGTAATTTAGGACTTGTCATGACATTTCCAAGCCTTTATCATGGTCTCTTGGATTGTATCTTTATGCTATTTTATGTAATATGAACAAATGAAACAAATATTTTGGGTGTTAAACAGACAAAATCAATGGTAGTAAATGTTTCAGGGTCAAGGTAGGTAACTGAGGTAAATTGTTGAAATATCCTATAATTGAAGGGTAATGTCTAATTTTTATTCATATTAAAGGTGATTTAATGAAAATAAACCATTAATAATGTCATTTTAGACCCCCTTAAATTGTAGGATTTTTAAAGTTGCCCGAAACTTTTACTTGGTTGAATTCAATCAAATTTAATAGTTTTTGTATTTTCTTATATTTTTTGGTGTTCTTCTGTACTACATAGTGTGATCCAAAGTATAAATTGATTCCCTTTAAATCTAAATTTAAATTTATCAGAACTTGTACTTGATTTAATATTGACTGCGCGGGACAAAATGCAGTGTCTACAGTTGCTTCTCTTTGTCATACGAGTTTACTCGTACTAATAAAAAAGGAGACACTAACATTTTGTTCCTCTAGATGTGAAATAAAAATACATGTATTTAAATATTTATCTAAGCAAATTAAGGAGCATTTGGCATTGTTGTCTTTACCCTACGAGAGCGGTAAAAGATTTCCTAAAGGATGGCGACATGCCTAATCCTTGAGGAAATATATCTAGGATGACGATCGATCACTCCTACCATAACTTGGATTCTTGAAGGATGACCAACGATCAATCCTAGAGGACTTGGCAAGGACGACGATCAATTAATCCCACCGATGACTATATATTATACTCCTAAAGAATGACCAACGATCAATCCTATATGACATGGTGAGAACAAAACTCTATTCAAGCCCTCCCGATAACTATATATTATACTCCTAAAGTGTGACCAACGATCAATCCAATAGGACTTGATGAGGGTGACACTCTATACAAGCCCTCCCGATGACTATATATACCTTAGAATGGCGTTACATTGCCTGGTTCTAAAGGTCTTGGTGAGGACGACACTCTGTACGAGCCCTCTCGAGCATTACACTATACCTTATAACAACTTCACATTACCTGGCTCTAAAGATCTTGGTGAGGACAACACTTTGTACAAGCCCTCCCGAGCATTATACTATACCTTAGAACGCTGTCACATTACTTGGTGTAAAGGTCTTGGTAAGGATGACACTATCAAGTCTTGGTAAGGACAACACTTTGTACAATCCCTCCCTAGCATTATACTGTACCTTAGAACGGTGTCATATTACCTGGTTCTAAAGGTCTTAGTGAGGATGACACTCTATACAAACCTTCCTGAGCATTATACTATGCCTTAGAACAGTATCATATTACCTGGTTCTAAAGGTTTTGGTGAGGATGACACTCTGTACAAGCCCACCCAGTCATTATACATTACCTTATAACAATGTCACATTGCCTAGCTCTAAAGGTCTTGGTGAGGACGACACTCTGTATAAGCCCTCCGACCATTATACTATAACTTATAACGGTGTCACATTACCTAGTTCTAAAGGTCTTGGTGAGCCGACTGATAGGTGTGATCTACCTACATATTTCCAAACCGGTTTTGTTAGTTTTAGAGTAGTTTTTATATTTATTTTATTATGTTTTAATTAGTTTTTATACTTTTTGTATAAATCAGGTGTGTAGGGCAAAAATATAGAAAACTGGAGCGTAAACAATGAGATCGAACCAAAAACAGTCGAAGAACGATGGAAAAACAAGCAAGGCGGTAATATTATGAAAGAAACCCACTACCGCGGCGTCCAGACCTCCGTCGTGGCGGTAAAAATGCCGAGAATAACTTATCCTTGCTGAACATCCACTGCCGCGGCACGATACCACCACCACAGTACTGGAGATGCATGATGTCAACCAAGTCCTCCGCCTTCGTCACCACCGAGGTGATCAGCCAACCGACATACTCACCGCCGTAGCTGTGGCCTCTGCACAGATTTAGATATTTATTTTAGATATTTTGCCTATTTAAACCCCTCTCCTCCCCTCTCCTTAATCTCTCTCCAGTAATTAGAGATCAAATAGACATAGTATATTTTAGAGAGAGGTTTAGGGAGTTTTCAAGCAAATCCTAAGGAGAAGATCAAATTGCAAAAAAGGGGGAGCGATCTTGAAATGTTTTTAGCGATAAATCTTCGGACTAGGCTAAGTTTCTCTTGTTCCTTCTTTTATTTCTTAACTTAGGATTATTGTTTGAGCATGTTTAACTTACTTTTCATTATATAACCGGCTATGGCCATAAGCTAAATGAGTTTTTGTCTAGGGATTAATATATTTATGAAAATGTTGTTTTGTTGAGTTTGTGTTTTGTTTGTGGTTGTTCTTCGTTATTTTGATTCTGTTTATCATAGTGTTAAGTTTATATTGCGTAGATAGATATATCGAGAATACGGGGTTTGACACTTGGGAGAGGTAACCCCGGATTCGGACTAAAGTAAACATAACGCCAATCAATGACGTTGGGGAAAGACTCACGTGACCTAGGGTCGTTAAGACGTTAAGGAGGACTTCTTCGTTGACTCAAAGTCATGTATTCCCCTATCTTACACTCGAGAGAGGTGGCAGGAGAGTTTTAGAACTGAGATTGTCGATAGGGTAAACACAACGCAACAATCCAATAACCCGGTCGGGAGTTGGATTGTGTGAAATCAATGACGTAGGGCGACTCACGTGACCTAGGGTCGTTAAGATGTTGAGGGGGACTTCTTCGTTGACACAAGTCACATTATATCCCTCGTCTTGCACTCGAGAGAGGTGGTGGTGGAGTTTACGAACTGAGATTATCGGATAAGTCTAACGTCGTTAACGTAAACTAAAATGAGACCAAAGACGTTTTTGTAAACAAAAGTTAATCCCTAGGCAATACTTTCTCTAAACATCTCATAATAGTATTAGTATAGTTAATTTAATTAGATTAATTAATTTTGTATTAGTATTATTAATTTTAAACACATTTATTTTCGCCTAGATAAAGTTAGGTCATGACAAATGCAGTACTCAATGATAGTCACAACCAATCCCTATGGACACGATAATCGTAACTCTCCCGATCTATACTAAAAATTGACCTCGTATACTTGCGAGTGAAAGTAGCCATGTATTCACGCGCTACCACCGATACTTTGTACAAACTCTCCCAAGCATTATACATTACCTTAGAACGGCGTCACATTACCTGGCTCTAGAGGTCTTAGTGAGGACGGCACTATGTACAAGCCCTCTCGATAATTATACTATACCTTAGAACGGTGTCACATTACTTGGTGTTAAAGGTCTTGGTGAGGACGACACTATGTACAATCCCTCCCGAGAATTATACTATTATATTCTAAAGAGATGGTGCATGGTCAATCCAATAGAATATGGAGAAGATGACACTCAATCATCGACTCCTAGTTGTGACCGTAACCAAAGGGTTTTCCTACGTATCTCAAATTAATGAGAATCAGCCCATATGTAGTTCTAACAAGTAACATAAATCAAGATTAGGTCAAATGGTTTTGGGTTAGAGAAACCAATTCTGGAGTGTCTAGTCAGTCTAAGACTGAGGTCAACGTTGATCTTTGTGAGCTGGCTTGACCGAACCCCATTAGGGCGCCTACATATCTCAAACTTAATTGAGAATTAGGTCAAATGTATTTTGGACAAGTGGTTCAATTCAATATTTGGTGAAAACGTTTCTTGGTTAGAGAAATCGATTCCTGGGTCGTCATATCAATACATGATTGAAAATGACTGAAAGAATTCACATGGGTGAAAATTCTCGGGGAAACTCAATACCTAGTGGACTTTCTTGGCCACATCCCACCTGGGACTTCCTAACGTGGACTAGAAAACTTCATGGGGAGAATTTAACACTGGATAAAATGTGCCCAAGTCGTAGACTGAGGCTTGACAATGCTTATTTATTTCTACGAATTATGGACTTTAGTTTCGAATTTTGATCTTTGCATTAATTATGATTGGTGTAAGTCTTATATCAAGAAACTCTACGGAGAAATATGATATAATGTGCCCCAACTCTAGCTAGGACGACTCCTATCACAAAATCTCAATGGAAAAATGGATATAATGTGCCCCAGCTCTGGCTGGGGCATAGGACTATTTCTTGAGCATTCAAATGATGCAATAGAGCCACATGGGTTGCCCATATATCTTGAACAGAGCGTGGTATTTTTATGTTTGATTTAGTCTAGAAACCTCGTTCAGTTGTTTATGTATATTGATATTAATGTTTTGAATAATGATCAGCGAATGAACGAAAACGACCTGGGTTATCTACATACTCTGATTTCCTAGGTTAAGAATCCAGTCAAAATGTATTTCGGCCCTTGCTGTGTAAATTTCAGATTGTCAACCGTACCCACAACAGTTTCCTACATAGCTTAGTAATCTACCAAGAATCAGATGTACACGTAGTTCGAGCACATATATCCTTTGCTATTTATTTAACAAAAGGATTGAATATCAACTTCTCAAGGAAGTTAGTGGACTTCTTGGGAGATGCGCCCTGATACAGGACTGAGAAAACATCGTAAGGCTGACACCTCTCTGACTTTGATCAGACCCACCTGGGTTTCCTATGTACCTTGGTGATCTACCAAGGACAGATCGAAGCGTAGTCTGCTAGGGATGGAGGAATTTTATTTAAGGTGATGACCGAACCTATAAAGGTTTCAATGTATCCTAGTATTTACCAAGACTTAGGTTGATACCTAGTTCCACCTTGGTTAATATATTTTAAAGTTGATATGATTAAATCTTAATTGATGGGTGATTTTGAAGTTGACATTATTCGATCCCGATTGATTGGGGAATTTTAAAGTTGATATGGTTCAATCCCAATTGATGGAGTATGTTAAAGTTTGATATGATTCAATCCCGATTGATAAAGGATTTTTATTTAATGACGACCGAACTAGTATTATGGGTTGCCCATGTATCCCAGATAACTAAGAATCAGGTTGAAACATAGTTCAACGCTCTTTGGTTGTCAATTGAACCCACAAGGGTTTCCTAAGTAACCCAGGCTTCACTAGGAATCAGGTTGACACGTAGTTCTAGGTTTTAGATTGTCAACCGAACCCATGAGGGTTTCCCACGTGTCCCAGACTTTGCCCGCAATCTGGTTGACATGTAGTTCATGGTCTATTGAAGAAAATACACTATGGTTGAATTTCAAACCTTGTAAAGGTTGCCTATATATCCTTGTTTTCATAGGAAATCAGGTTGAGACGTAGTTCATCTTTTAAGGTTGTCAGCCGAACCCACGAGGGTTTCCTACTATCCCGAACTTCGCTGAGAATCAAGTTAACGCGTAGTCACTCTTACTTAAGTTTTCAACAGAACATGTAAGGGTTTCCTACATATCTCGGACTTTGCTGGGAATCAGGTTGACACGTAGTTCCTTTCTTTTTTGGTTTCCAACAGGACCCACAACTGTTTCCTACGTATCCTGGACATCACCGGGAATTAGGTTGACGCGTAGTTCCTCCCTTAATTGATTGAATTTAATTAAGTTCATTATGATTTGAGGACTTTATTTTACATTGTGAGACGAAATGAAAACAATGATAGGATGAAATGTGCCCCAGTCGTAGACAAGGACAGTGATTGGATAAGTTTGGTTGTGAAATCTAATCCGACACTTCCTATTATATGATTTATGATTATTCATAGTGTAAAATATGTCCCAGCCTATAAGCTGGGGAAAATACTGATTAGCCACTAAATTGAGAAACTAAATCGGTTTGTCTTGCTTATTTGTTGGAGGTGATGAATTCAAGATATTATTGATGTGAATCCTCAAATACACTTGCTGACGAATTTGTTATTATATTTTTGAAATGTGAAGTTAATATATTAGGAGTTTTCCCGTTGGTGTAACACACGATCTATGCAATTGTTTATAATGTCTAGACATGAATTTCATAAAAATGATTACCCGTATCTTCAAGGCTTACAAATTGTTTGTGGGAATTGAATGGTGAACCTCATCCATTCCATTTAGTCTTTTTTGCTTCAAATTAATTACTTTAAATGTCAATATATAGGCAACCTATGTCTATTTCCTACATTTTTTACAGTGAAAGTATTGTCAAAAGAAAACAAACCCCTGTCTCTGTTCCTTGGTTTTATTGCTTGAACGGTGTACAGTGGCTCTTTTCTTTGAAAGTTTGCAAATCCTCATCTATCAATGGTCTTCTTCTCTTGTCAAAAAATCCATTCCTAAGGTAACTTTGAAGTGTACCACACTTGTCTCGAAATCAACAACCAGGCATCCTATGGTGCACGATGGTTTTCTGGTTCTATGGCCTTTTAATGAATTTGGATGACAGGATAGTATTCAATAAGTTTGTATTGTTGATGGTGGGAATCACAGGAATTTGAGGTGTTGTGTATTGTTGGTTAGGTGATGACGTCGGACCTCTCTTGAAATAGAATTGTACCAAGGATTTTTCCAGGTTTTATCTTACTTTTATCCCTTTGCCCCTATGCCGTTTTGTCCTTTCTACTTATTTTGTATTGAAATTTTAGTCGTGAAAGAAGTATAACATATAAACAATCAGAGGTTAGAGTTACTAAACAAAACCTGCATAATCAAGTATATTATCCATTTTTCAGAAATTCTTTCTTCCTTGGGAGTACAAATTTAGACTTGGTCATTTCAAGATCTCTTAGTAGATTTCGACCTACCTTCCTTCGAATCCCAAAGTCGGCTGTATTACTAGTTAAATTCTCCAATTTACTTGACCCAATCTTAGTATAGTAGTCTCTAGACAAATCCAAACTCCACAGATGAACGATAAAATGGTTGAAATCCAATGTATCCAGTTTTTTATTTATTATTATAGGTTTGTCATTTTTTCTTTATCACCCTTTCGGGTTTTCACGAAGGTCGGATACCATATTTTTGCACCTCAGTGCCCTTTCGGGTTTTCACTAGGTCGGTGGTTTTGTATCTTGCTACGATCCCTACTTCTTTACCTGCAGTGCCCTTTCGGGTTTCCTCAAAGTCTTCAGGTCATACATTTTTATACCTTTTTTCACACACACACACCCCCACCCCACTTCTTTTTGGTCATGAGTCTGGGTTTATATCTTATTTTTCTAAGGATAGAACTTCTGGACAACATCAGAATTATTGGGCTCCGGGAACTCTTCTCCATCCATCTCTTGATGTATTAAGGCCCTATGCCCTAACACTTTATTGACAATATATGGTCCATCCCATTTTGGTGCTAACTTTCCCTTGACTTCATCTTGGAACATAAAGATCTTCTTCAGTATCAACTCACCCATGTTGTAGACTGGTAAAGGAAGCTTCTTGTTGTGAGCTCTAGCCATCATCTTTCGACAACATTGCCCATGGCATATAACAGTGAGTCGTTTTTCCTCTATCAGACATAATTAATTGAGTCTCTATTGTACTGATAGGTGTGATCTACCTATATATTGCCAAACCGGTTTTGTTAAGTTTTAGAATATTTTTATAGCATTTTTTATATGTTTTAATTAGTTTTTATTCTTTTTGTATTAAAACTGGTGTGGGGGGTAAAAAGATAGGAAACTGGAGCAAAAACGATGAGATCGAACCAAGAAAGGTAAAAAAACGGTAGAAAAACTTGCAATGCGGCAATATTCTAAAAGAAGCCCACCGCCGCGGCATCCAGACCTCTGCCATGGCAGTAAAAATGTAGAGAATGGCTTATCTTGCTAAAAGTACACCACCACAGTGGTGAGATCCACCACCACGGTGGTGAAAATGTAGTATGTTAACCAAGTCCATCGCCTTTTTCACCATCGAGACGATTAGCCAACCGACCTACTCATCGCCGTAGCGGTGACCCTCTACACAGCTTAGATATTTTATTAGATATTTTTGAGATATTTAGCCTATATAATCCCCTTTCCTCTCTCATTTTCGGGTCTCTCTTGAATGCTACCACCCTTAGAACATATTTAGGGGTGGATTAAGGACTTTTAGAGGGAGAGCTCACATCCTGAAAGAGAAGAAGACGACAAAGCGATCGTTGAACATTCTTAGCGATAAATCTTCGGACTAGGCTAAGTTCTTCGTTTTTTTCATTTTTTTCTTTAACTTAGGAATTTGTGAGCATGTTTAGCTCATGCTTTACTGTAAATACGGTTATGTCCGTTAGTTAAACGTGGATTGTTTAGTGATTAACAATATATTTATAAATATGTGATTTGTATGATTTTCGTGTTTTATTTATGTTTGTTCTTTGAAGTTTGATTGTGTTTGCCATATTGTTTATTTATTATGCTTAGATAGATATATCGAGAATTCAAGGTTTGACATTCAAAAGAGGTAACCCCGGATTCGGACTACGGTAAACAACGCGACGATCCAATAACCCGAGAGGGAGATGGATTGTAGGCAATCGATGACATTGGGGCAAGACTCACGTGACCTAGGGTCGTTAAGATGTTGAGGGGGACTTCTTCATTGACATAAAGTTGCGTATTCCCACGTCTTACAATCGAGAGAAGTGGCGAGAGAGTTTACGAACTGAGATTGTCGATAAGGTAAACACAACGCGACGATCCAATAACCTAGGAGGGAGTTGAATTGTGTGCAATCAATGACGTTGGGGCGAGACTCACGTGATGTAGGGTCGTTTAGACGTTAAGAAGGACTTCTTCGTTGATACGAAGTCATGTTTTCCCTCATCTTACACTCGGGAGAGGTGACAGGGAAGTTTAAGAACTGAGATTGTCGATAGGGTAAATACAACGCGATGATCCAATAACCCGGGAGAGAGTTGGATTGTGTGAAATCAATGACGTTGGAGAGAGACTCACATGACCTAGGGTCGTTAAGATGTTGAAGGGGACTTCTTCGTTAACATGAAGTCATGTATTCCCTCGTTTTACACTCGGGAGAGGTGACAGGGGAGTTTACGAACTGAGATTTTCAAATAGGTCGAACATCGTAAACGTAAGTCAATCGAGATCGAAAACATATTTGTAAACTGAGTTAATCCCTAGACAATTATTTCCCCTAAAATATATCATTATATTAATAGAGTTAATTTAGTCTATATTAGTATTAGTATTAATTAATTAAATACATTCGTTTTTAGCTTAGATAAAATTAGGTCGTGATAAACACAATATTCGATAGTAGCGACAACCAATCCCTGTGGATACGATACCCGATTTTTAAAGATCCATCATACTAAAATTTTGACCTCGTACACTTGTGATTAGTCAATACGCGAGCGTGTAACAAACGCTCGCCGTAAAAGTTTTTAGAACTATTGTCGGGGATTAGTTGTTTGTCATATGCAATTTTCGGCAATCACTACCAAGTTTTTGGCAGCGTTGCCGGGGATTGTGTTTTTCGTTATTATCGATATTGTGAGTAAATGACTTGATTTTACTTTAGCCATTTCTTTTGTATATAATTTTTGTTTTGTAGTTTTGTTTTTATTTGTTATGCAGGGTACTTGGAGATGTTAGATCGTTGGGTATTGATGTATTTATTTCAACGGGATTCCAAGCCGTTTTATGATGCGTGGCCACGCACATAAGCCAATAAGGCATTTCGTTGAAAGATCGAGCCGAACAAAGCAAAATCTCACCAAGCATGAGGGTGTTCTGAAAATGTCAGGTAGAGGACATTAAACCATGCACTTCTTGGGAGGAAACCCAAGGTCAAATAAATTAAATCCGTCACAACCGAATTTATTCGGAGGCAAGATTCTCTCGCCTCCCAGGCACGTGTTCTAAACCCCCTTCGTCAGCATATTTTTAATTCCATATGTTGAGATTGATGATTGGGCCACTGAGAACACTATCCGTTTTAAGTTCGGAAGTGATGTGTAGTATAGTATGTTAAATGTGTTAATGTTTTCCCGTGTGCATATGTGTTTTGGTTATAATGTGTTTAGATTTTTGTGTTGTTGTTTGAATGTTGTGTTTTGCGTTCATCTGGGTCGTTACCCGATGATGAGATTACCCTTAGTTATTTTCGAGGTCAATGGTAATACCCATGCATGTGTGTTCTGTGTGCTTGACTATGCTTTTTGGTAAAAAATATTGTGGACCCTAATTTGCATGAGCACATAAACTCAATGTATTTCTATTAAATTGATTTAAGGACAATTATCAATTAGACAAAATCATGACATTAAGGATTCTAGAACCTGATTGAAGGGAAGCTTGAGGCGAAATCCTAGGCAAGGTAGTTCAAGAGACGTGATTTAGACATTTTTTTTGTCGCTTGAGCCTTTGAAGCCTACCTTGTAATATGTATATCCCTCGTTACCCTGTTGAATCCTAAAAACTTTTTCAATTCTGAACACTAAACAAATACCCTAGCCGATTGAACTTTTTCCAAACCTTTATCACTCAACCGAAGGCACAATTTGAGTGAATCAAGTTAGCAGTTGCGAATGCTTCTTGATGTGAGCGATTGGGTTTAGGGAGAACTTCGGATTAGTTCGGTATTCGAGTACTCACTTGTCATTTTTCTTTCGTTTTAACCACACCCATGAAATCATAGAAATTGAATAAGTTTGGTCTTAAAAATGATTTTTCGGGATCGTTTACAATTTTTTTATGGGGGTTCAAGAGTGAATGTGCCAAGCATTGAGTCTTGGGTAACGTTAAGTTAACAACGTTAACCTGGTTTCGATTCCAAATTATCCTTGGCCAAATATTCCATAACCGAACCAAGTCCTTCTGATCTCTATGAACTTTCGAAGCTACATTAGTGGAGAATGGACCCCAATCAGGCATATGGAAATCCTAATCCTATACAGTCTAAGTCATGAATTTCGTTGGTGGATAATCCAATCAGGTCGTTGTATAGTTATATTATTGAGTCTTGTACTAACACGTTTACAGGATCTAGAATGGCGTTCACCATCATTGCATGTCAAAATTCTAAAACTACACATGATGTGTTTTACCGCCTGAACTCGATATGACTGGCGGTTGTTGAGGAAAAAAATGACTAGGTCGTTAGAAGAAGTCAAAACTCCCATTTTTTATGTTTAGAATGTTTTTAGGTTGTTTGTTATTTCATTTAGTTATGTTTTTCATTTTTGTTTGTGTGTTTTGCTCGAGGACTAGCAAAATTCTAAGTTTGGGGGTATTTGATAGGTGTGATCTACCTATATATTTCCAAAACGGTTTTGTTAAGTTTTAGAGCATTTTTACAGCGTTTTTATATGTTTTAATTAGTTTTTATTCTTTTTGTATTAAAACACGTGTATAGGGCAAAAAGATAGAAAACTGGAGCGAAAACGATGAGATCGAACCAAAAACAGTCGAAGAACGGTGGAAAAATGAGCAAGGCGGCAATATTCTAAAAGAAGCCCACCACCGCGGCTTCCGGACCTCTGCAGCGGTGGTGACAATATAGAGAATGGCTTATCTTGCTGAACATCCACCGTTGCAGCAGTGAGATCCACCATTGCGGCGGTGAAAATGTAGGATGTCAACTAAGTCCACCGCCTTCTTCACCGCCGAGGCGATCAGCCAACCGACCTACTCACCGCCGCAACGGTGAATCCCACCACTGTGACGGTGACCTTCTGTACAATTTAGATATTTATTAGATAGTTTTGAGATATTTAGCCTATATAATCCCCTCTCCTCTCTCATTTTCGAGTCTCTCTTGCATGCTACCACCCTTAGAACATATTTAAGGGTGGATTGAAGAGTTTTAGAGGGAGAGCTCACATCCCGAAGGAGAAGAAGATGGAAAAGCGATCGTTGAACATTCTTAGCAACAAATCTTCGGACTAGGCTAAGTTCTTCGATTTCTTCATTTATTTCTTTTACTTAGGAATTTGTGAGCATGTTTAGCTCGTGCTTTATTATAAATGCAGTTATGGCCATTAATTAAATGTGGATTGTTTAGGGATTAACAATATATTTATAGATATGTGATTCATATGATTTTGGTGTTTCATTTATGTTTGTTCTTCGAAGTTTGATTGTGTTTGCCATATTGTTTGTTTATTATGATTAGATAGATATATCGAGAATTCGGGGTTTGACACTCGAAAGAGATAACCCCGGATTCGGACTAGGGTAAACAACGCGACGATCCAATAATCCAAGAGGGAGTTGGATTGTGGGCAATCGATGACGTTGGGGCAAGACTCACGTGACCTAGGGTCGTTAAGACATTGAGGGAGACTTCTTCGTTGACACGAAGTCGTGTATTCCCCTGTCTTATACTCGAGAGAGGTGGCAGAGGAGTTTACGAACTGAGATTATCGAATAAGTCGAACACCGTAAATGTAAGTCAATCGAGATCGAACACGTATTTGTAAACCGAGTTAATCCCTAGACAATTCTTTCTCCTAAAACATCTCATTATATTAGTATAGTTAATTTAGGTTATATTAATATTAGTATTAATTAATTAAATATATTTGTTTTTAGCCTAGATAAAATTAGGTTATGACAAACACGGTATTCAATAGTAGCGACAACCAATCCCTGTGGATACGATACCCTATCTTTAAAAATCCATCATACTAAAACTGTAACCTCGTACACTTGCGAGTAGTCAATATGCGAGCGTGTAACAAACACTCGCCATACATGTACCTATTCGACTTTATCCAACTCGGCTTTTACTAGAATCCTAAGAAAGGGAATTTCTACATCTACTGGGATTACTATTTCCATTCCATACACTAATGAATACAGCATGGCTCTAGTTGATGTTCGAACTAATGTTCAATAGGCCATCAAGGCAAATGGGAGATCTCATCCCATTCCTTGTGGTTATCTATCATCTCCCTCAAGATCTTCTTAATATTCTTTTTAGAGGCCTCTAATACTCCATTCATCTTCGGATGGTAAAGTGTGGAATTCTTGTGTTCTACTTTAAATTGGGCGCAAATGGATTTCATCATTCCTCCTTTGAGATTTTGAGCATTGTTTGTGATCAAGGCTTGGGGTACTCCATAACACGATAGGCTATTCTCCTTGAAACATCGTCTTATGGTCATCTAGGTGACATGAGTAAGCAAAATCGCTTCCACCCACTTTGTAAAGTAGTCTATAGATACTAGGATGAATCAACATTTTCTTGGTACCATTGGCGTAATTGGACCTATGGTGTCCATTCCCCATATCGAGAAAGGCCACGGGGCCACTAAGCAATGTAAGTCTATAGGGGATAAGTGGATCTGATCACTGTGCATCTGGAATTTCAGGCATCTTCTCACAAAGTTTATGCAATCACCTTCCATGGCTAACAAAAATGGACGGTTCATAGAATCTTCTTGGATAACATGAATTCGCTCATGTGTCGTTCACATATTTCACTATGAACATATTTCATGAGTTGTATTGCTTCTCAAGTGCCCACACACCTTAAGAGACCTAAATATGGTGATCTCTTAAATAATGTATTACCGCTGATAAAGAATTAGCCTCCTAGCTTTCACAAGGTTCTTCGACTCAGGCTATCAGCTCTCTCGGGAGACTCTTGATTTCTCAAAGACCTTTAGATATCAACATACCAAGGTTCTTCATCTTTTTCAACTTCTACCTGATTATAATGAGTTGGTTATCGGTATATCTTGACAGTTAACGAGAATCTTCTCGTTTTCTTATTTGATCACTGATATCATAGATGCTAACGTTGCAAGGGTATCGTCAAAATCATTCTTTAGTCATGGTACATGCTCGAACTCGATCTTTGACAAAGCTTCACAAAGGTCAAATAAGAAATTATTGTACCATATTAACTTGACATCTTTCGTCACATACTTATCGTTGATCTGGTTTATAATCAGCTCTAAATCCATGTATATTATCAATTCTTTGATTTTCAAGATTATGGCCAACTCTAGGACCATGATACAGGCTTTTTACTCAGTGGTGATGTTGATATTGATGAACTTTAGCTTTGCTGCAACTAGAAAGTCTTGATCTTGTGGAGATATTAGTACGACACCGATGCCAGCCCCTTTCGAGTTGCTAGCTCCGTCAAAGTATATGTTCCACATCCAGTCATCCTTATCACTAGCCAACAATACGATAGGCTCATCAGGAAACTCAATCTTCATGGACCTTGTTAATCCTGATGTTTTGATGGATAATTAAGCGTTGATATTTTTTGTGGAACTAACATGTTTGTTGAGTATTTCAGTTTAAAAGTTCCATTCAAGATCAAATCATGAAGTAACTATAAAGGATACAGAGACAAACATTAAAGAAATAAAGAGTATTGAAGATTTTGAAGAAATTAGGTGAAAACAAATCAAATCTCTTTTACTCTTAATGTATCCCGATTAAGATCACAGACGACACAAATTAAATAATTTATATTTATGTGTGTTTAATTTGATGAGATTAAGGTCCTAATTAATGTTCAATTATGTGCTCCAATGTGAAATTAAAAAATGAAAATTGACCTAAGCAAGATTAGTGTTTAAAATTGAATAATAGTGTTAATTAAGTTAACCGAGAAAAGAAATTAGTTAAAGGGTTTAAAATGTTGAAGTTTGGAGTTGAAATAATTTGAGAGTAGGGTGTTCCATCATTGATCGGTCAACCAACCATCAAAGGATCATCCAACTGATGGGCATGGGCTGGAAAAAAATATAAGTCTCTAAATCGATGGGTCAGTTGACCAAGAGAGATTGATCAACCGATGGACCGAAATAAAACCCTCTGTATCGATCGGTTAACCAACTATAGTTGATTAGTCAACTGACCAGGGCCAAATTTTAGCCTAGAAAAGCATTATAAATCGATCGGTCAACCGACCCATGTTTAAAAGAGGTTTAGCTAGCATCTTGTGTCCATCGGTCGACCGATGGTATAGAGGTTGGTCAACTAACTGTGTAGTTATAATTTCGAGGATTTCAAGGATCTATTAAAAAACTAGCCATTAACTAGTCATTTTTGGGATATCTAAGTAAGAAATTTTGAGAATTTGGATAAATTGAAGATATGATACACTTATTTTAATATCCCTACAGATATGGTACACATAATTGAAATATTTCTCAATTTAGTTCATTTAATACTTCTTATCCATAAAATTTGAGATTGAGAAATAATTTAGGGACTAAATTGAATGTTTTAAAAGCCATATCTGAGTGAATTAGACCAGGAATGAATGGTAATGATATAGGGGGTCTATAGGTGTATTTAAAAGTTATATCTTGAGGAAAATAGCCGTTAGAGGGCCCATTTCAAATCAGCTTAAATAGACCTTCATCTAGTGATTCAATTTTTAATCTTTTGGTGGTATCCTTGTGAAATCATATTCTTATTATTGCGTGCCTAGTTGAAAGATCATTGTGAAATCATTTTTGAACTTTAAAGAGTATAAAAATACTTTTAAAATAATTTTTGTGATTATCTGATTACGTGCTCAAATTCTATGCTACCCACACATATTATAATCAGATATTGAATTCCTCACTTAATTCTATCACGTAGTAATTATCGGAACATTAATTGAGTTATTTAAGGTAGTAGAAGCTCCGAGTGTGAAGAAACTCATAGATTTCTTGTAATTGGTGAGTTTGTGTAAATTAGATACTATTGGGGGTATCTAATCAAGGTAGCTGGGTTTCAATATTTTTCAAAAAAAAAGATTGAGGTTTGATCTTTACCTAGTGTATAAAACGGCTAGGTTATTATTTTCCCTTGAAAATAATTAGTTTTGATTCTTCCTAATTAAAATTACTTATGAGTAAATTGTAACGGTTCCATCCTTATCGGTGAAAATGATACTTGGAGTGTTTTGTGAGGTTTGATCTTTTGCCTGTAAAAAGATTAAGTTTGATCTTTAGCCTATGAAAGGATTAGGTTAGTCTTGAGTCTTAAAAAAAAAAAAAAAAAAAAAAAAAAAAAAAAAAAAAAAGAAAAAGATAAGGTAATTCCTGCGCCTAGGAAAATGATTAGGTGGTGATTCCTCCTTAATAGAATTAGGTTAATCTTTAGCCTGGTAAAAAGATAAGGTTCTTCCTTAGCCTTGGAAAATGATAATTATAAAGGTTAATTTTGAGCCTAGTAAAAGAATTGTTGTAAGGGTTTGGTTTCTACCTGGTAAAGGAATCAAGTGGTTTAGTGGGTGCGAATCTTCGTGAGGTTGAGAAAACTGGATTAGCGAAGAGTAGCTTGGTGAACTAGGATATATTCTTGTGTGTTGCATTTTTACTTCATTTATATTTTGTTGTTTGGGTGTGCACCTATATTTGAATACTTATCCGCAACGTTATAACGATAAATAATTAATTTAGAATAAATTGATTATTTTATTTAATAAGTGTTAAAAGATAAGAAATTTGTTTAAATTTTTTATATCTACCCAATTATTCTTCTTGGGTAACTCACTAGGCTAACAGACCTTTCGTCGGTTCTTGGGTTATCAGCAAGCTGGTCGGCAATTGCTTGGCTTTTGACTGCCTTCTGAGTCACATATACAATGTCGAACTCAGTAAGCAAGATTTTTCACTTGGATATTCTTCCAGTGAGTACAAACTTCTCGAATATGTACTTTAAAGGATCTATTTTAGCAATCAAATCGGTAGTAAAGTACAGCAGGTAGTGACGTAACCTTTGGGTAGTCCAGGCTAAAGCACAACAAGTTTTCTCTAGTACCAAGTATTGTTCTTTGTCCGATGAGAATCTTTCCCTAACATAGTAAATAACTTACTCTTTCCTGCACAAAATGTCATGTTATCCCAACATTGCCCCCATAGAAGTTCCTAGGATGTTGAGGTATAGAAACAGTGGTTGTCCTTGTTGGGGTGGTACCAAGATAGGTAGGTTCATTAGGTAAGCCTTGACTTTATCCATGGCGTGCTAGCATTTTTTTTTCCATTTGCCGTTTGATTCTTTTCTCAGTAGCTTGAAGATCACCTCAATGTCGGATCGAGTATAAGTTCAGATATAATTTAAACTTAGGTTTAAAGGGAATGAATTTCTACCTGAGATCACACTACATATATATAAAAACACCCAAAAACATAACAAAAAAAAAAACACAAAACTGTTAAATTTGACAAAATACAACTAAGTAAAAGTGTAGGTTCAACCTCAAAATTTCCATAATTTAAGGAGGTCTAAAATGATTTTATTAAATTTTTATTGTCACTAAATCATCTTTAGTATAGATAAATATTAGACACTACCCTTAAGTTATAGGACATTTCAAACAATGAACTCAGTTACCCACCCAGACCTTGAAACATTTACAACCACGGAATCTTGTCGTTTTAACAACAACAAAAAAAAAAAAAATTGCTTCTTTTATGTATACTAAAACAAATACTACCTACAAACAATTAAATAAACTTTATTAAAGTCTTGGAAAGGTTATGACAAAGCCCTAAATCACAAGGTGATTTGAAGATTGGGTTTGATTTGGATTTACACCAAACCCAAGTAGTCTTAACAAACCATCCTAATCCAAATGCATTAAGGTCCTAGCCATCATCAAAGGCCCACATAAAAATCCTTGAAATGATCAAGGAACCTTCCTAGAAGTTTCTTACCAAATGGCTAAGTAAGGGAACCAAGACACTTAGATACAACCAATCATTATAGAAACTATACCGATTCGGTTCGCCGCCTAAGCTAAGCATTCAATGAGAATTAATTGTCCATCCCATCAAGCATTAAATTATTGGGATAAGATGGATAGACTACATTCAATTCACCTAGATATTTTGAGCAAAATATCTTAAGTGTAACTGAAAACCTTGAATCGTGACTACCCATTACCGAAACCAAATCAAATTAGTTTGCCACAAAGCCCATGCATTAAAATCACATCCCATCAAGTAATAAATGCTTGGGATGACATGGAATTAATAGGTTCAAGGGATAAATATATTTTCACCAAAATATCATAGGGTTAACTAAAGACTTGAAAACCAACCGTTGGTTACAAGGTAAGTTAACTCGATTCCATCCGAGATGAACCAAATGTGTGTCATCCAAGCAATGACTCATCACCTAGCATTAAAAATAAAGTGACACCTCAAGACTAGATACAATGCACCTTGGAAGCATTTATGACAACTAAACCGAAATAGTGAAACTAACCGATACTTAGCACCTAAATAGAACCGAATGCGTCACATTAAGTCATTAATGCACCCATGTGCAAGGATTATGATTGGATGGAGGGTAATGATTATCAATGATTACCAAATCTTTGAGAATCCTACCTTCCATCCTAAATCTGTTCAAATCAAAACAAGACCAAAGCATGACAATAAGTCCCCTTGGATAAACATCCCCGAAGGAACAAGCAAGATTAGCCTGTGCATTGCCCAATGCGCAGGCCCCCAACCTATAAAGAAGGGTTCTTGGCTCTCATTTTCTCCAAGCCCTGAATTCCTAGATTCTCTCTCTAAAATCGAGCAACTCTCTCAGGTGCTAGGCTTTTCAAGCATATTTCTCAAATAAAACATTGTTATTCTACTGAAATTCAATCCTGGAAGGTGTTCTTGAAGTTCTTGGAGCAAGAACTCGAAAGATCGACGGCCACCAATCAACACCGAGCTAAGAGGATCAAGGATGAAAGGAGATTCGGTACTTAGGGATGACCACATTCCCTAAGTAGGGTGTTCTTGAGTTCTTGGCTAAGAACTTAAGGGATCGACGACCACCGACCAAGAATATGAAGGAGGAAAAGGAGGTAATCACTTAGGGAAGACTATATCCCCTAAGTAGGTATGTTTCTTAAAAAAAAAAAAAAAAAAAAAAAAAAGAGAGAGAGAGAAAATGATTTTGGTTTAAATGTATGTATTTTTCTTTACATAGCATAACCATGTCGATAACACATTTTAATTTCATGTACATAACACATAAAACCCATAAATAACCAAACAAGCACTTGATTTTGTTGGCCCAGTGGAATACCCAAGAGAGGGTGAATTAGGTAATTTAAAAAATTATCAGAATAATACTTCAATAAATCAAATAATTAATTTTAATCATAAATTAATTATTATCTGTATATCACAGCGAAATTATATAATCAACTAGGTGCACACCAAACAAAAAAAATAAACAAAGTTAAATATTGCAGCACACCAGAGATTTATACTGGTTCACCAAACTACTCTTGGTTAATCCAGTCCCCCAAGACCCATGGAGAGTCGCACCCACTAGTACTCAAGATCCCTTTAAAGGTAGGAACCAAACTCTCACAACGATTCTTTTACAGGCTCATAATCAACCTTTACAAAATCCTTTTCACAGGCTAAGGAATAACCTTTACTTTTTATAGGCTAAAGAATAATCTAATTCTTTTTAACACTAAGGTAAAAGAATCAAAACCTCACTAACACTACAAATACGTTTTTCCCCGGTAAGGATTTAATCGTTACAAAATTCACTCAAAACTCAATTCTATCCAAGAAGAATTACTACCTCAATCTCTTTACAAGAAAAGATTGAAACTGGCTACCCTTTGATTAAATACCCCCAACAGTATTTAATCCGTCACACTACTCACCAATACAAATTGATAAGAAAATTATCTCACTCGGAGCTTCTACCACCCCAGATAAATTAAAACTCAATTAATATCCCAAATCTAGTGATAGAAAAGTGTGAAATTGAAAATTTGATTTTAAACAAAATATGGGTAGCAAATAATTGAGCACGTAATCAAATTCAAGAAATTATTTATAAAATATTTTCTTCAATAAAGAGTCAAAAACAATTTCTAAAGATCAATTTTCAAAATTAAACAAGCAATGCAATAAAGAAAGTAACTAGAAATATCTCACCCGGAATCCACAAAAAAAAAAATAGAGCGATGTTACTTCAGATCCTGTAGCAGCAAATATTAATGGCCAATTTTTCAAGATCATATTTTAGAATAGCTCACGAACTCAGCATGATAACACTTAAAACAGCTCAATATGAACTCTTAATCTTTTAGCTCACTTCTCTTAATTCATGATTTATGAAATTCGCAAGTCTATATATATGAAAAATAAATCAACTCTCTAACAGCTAGTTGTCATGTATCATGACACTTAAATGCTCTCTTAGACCCCATATATCATTATAACTTCATTTTGGTTTAATTCACTTAATTATAGCTTTTAAAACTTTCAATTAAGTCCCCCAAATATTTCTCAATCTCAATCAGAATAGAATATAAATAATTTCATGCCCCAAATTGAGAAATATTAAAACTTAATAAACCAACTTAATAGGATTTAAATAATAGATGAAGCATATCTTAAATATCAATAAATCCCTTAAATCTCTCTTAAATCCCAACCAAAAATAACTACTTTTAGATATGATCTCGGAATACACAGAATCCTGAAATAGCGCTCTCAGTCGACCAACCAGTCGAGTGCTAGATTCAAGATCAAAGCTATTGTGTTCATCAGTCGACCTATCTGTCGACTTAGAGATTCAGAGAGTTTGATTTACCTTCACCGGGTGACGTACCTGTCGACTTAGAGATACAGAGAGTTCAACTTCTCTTCTCCGGTCGACCTGCCTGTCGACTTAAAGATACAGAGAGTTCATGCTACTTTGTCTGGTTGACTGACCAATCGACTTATATATGCTGGATCTATTTTCTGAACTCGTTTTTAACTCATTCTCTTTTACGTTTTCGCCCCTTTAACCATTTTCTTTTCTAAATAAGCTCCAGTAATTTCTTAATTCCATTTGAGTCAAATATAAATATTTTTTTTTAAATACACATAGGAAAAAATAATTTCATCTTATCAAAACACACATAAACAATAAAAACTTTTTGTACCGTGCGTGTTCCTAATTAGGATATTAAGAGTTGAAATTCATCTGAGTTGTTTTCCCTAATTTTTTCAAACTCTTAATTCTTCATCATCTTTGACATCATCATTTAGCATCCATTTATAAATTTATCATTGCATCTTAATCACTGGAACTTACTTAACTGAAACACTTGAACAAACCATTAGTTTCATCAAAATATCAACACTTAATTGTTCATCAAAATCTAAGGATCAACAGATTTTATCATGAACAACCAACCAAACACTTAATTTTCAACTATAAAAACCAAACTATACTAAAATCATACAAAACCATTCCAAGCATCTCAAGAACATTCAATAACATCAAATCATCCGAGAACATGTTAAGAACACATGAGGATTCAAACAAAACTTCAATAACAACACAAGTTCCATATACTCTCTTCGATTCTCTCAAGAACATTACATCAGCTCTTTACTAACTATTAATACTAACTATACAACCACTAATAACTAGATTTACTTTCTGCTAAGTGTCAAGATCACAGTCAGGTTGGCTTCTACACTGACACCTATACATATATATACTTATATAGTACACTGACAGACCATTGTTGCTAAGAACTCGGGATCTATTCCATCGGGGATATATTTGATTCTTCTACAAAATCTTCCCCATTTTTTTAGTTACGAGTAGGACTAGCATAAATATATGGTATTTCTTTTCTTTCAACTAAACAAATCACACACTAATACTAAACTAACCAAAACAAAAGAGTTTGTTTAAGGTTTTCTAGACAAAATCAAAGAGTGTTATGTACATATCATGTTATGATTCAGGTTGTTCACAACTTAAAAGCAACTAATAATAAACCTAATTAAGGTTCCAATTCAGGTTTTTCACAACTTTAAAAATTGTTAATAATAGCTAACTAAGGTTGTGCTTCAGGTTGTTCACAACCAAAACTAACTATTAATCAACTGAAATTAGCTAAAGAAACTCAACTTTTAACTAAAAACAACCCAGCTTTTAACAACACAAGACTGAACTACGTCTGACCTGATCTTCGGTAACCACCCAAAGTACATAGGCAACCCATAAGGGTTCAGTCACACCTTTAATAACGAACCGTTTTCCTTTAACGAGACAAGAATAAACAATGTTCGACTTAATCTTTGGTAACCACGCAAAGTGCGTAGGTAACCCATGCGGATTTGATCACACCTTTAACGACACAAACCGCATCCTTTAAATATGACAAAAATGAACTACATTTGACGTTATCTTTAAACCACCCAAAGTACATAGGCAGCCTACGATCCAGGTTCGGTCACCATAAACAATAAAAAATTTGTTTGCTATCCTGACCAGAACGACCTAAGTAAAGACTTGATTCTCATTCGAGATACGTAGGTGTTGGCCCAGTAAAATACCCAAGAAGGGGGTGAATTGGGTAATTAAAAATTATCAGAATAAAATTCAATAAATCAAATAATTATTTTAAGCCTAAATTAATTATTATCTTTATAACACAGCGGAATAATATAATCAACTAAATGCACACCTAAACAGCAAAAATAGCAAAGTAAATATAGCAACAAACAAAATATTTATACTAGTTCACCAAACTACTCTTGGCTAATCCAGTCCCCCGAGCTCCACGGAGGTAGCACCCACTAAAACCAAGATCCCTTTAAAGTTAGGAACCAAACCCACACACTGATTCTTTTACAGGCTCATAATCAACCTTTACAATATTTTTTTCCCAGGCTAAGGAAGAACCTCTACTTTTTACAGGCTAAAGAATAACCTAATTCTTTTTATACCTTAGGCTCAAGAATCAAAACCTCACAAAACACTCCAACTATCCTTTTCCAAGGTAAGGATGGAACCTTTACAAATCACTCAAATCGTAATTCTATCCATGAAGAATCACTACCTCAATTTCTTTACAGGAAGAGACTGAAACCCGGCTACCCTTGATTAAATACTCCCAACAATATTTAACCCATCACACTACTCACCAATACAAAATGATAAGTAGGAAATCTCACTCAGAGCTTCTACCACCCCAGTAAAATAATAACTCAATTAATATCCCAACTAATGATAGAAAAATGTGAGATAGAAAATTTGATTTTAACAAGATGTGGGTAGCAAATTTGAGCACGTAATCAGATTCAAGAAATTATTTGTAAAAATATTTTCTTCAAAAATCAGAAACAATTTCTAATATCAATTTCCAATAATAAACAAGTAATGCACAATAAAAATTAATTGAAAATATCTCACCCGAAATCTACAAAATAATTAGATAAAGCAATGTAACTTCAGATCCGATAGCAGCAAATATTAACAATAGTTGATCTTCAAGATCGTCTATCCAAAAACCTCATAATAATTCAGAAGGATAATTCTTATAATAGCTCACAAATGATATGATATGATTTCTCTCTTGTTTTACTGCTTAATGATATATGAAATTCGCAGGTCTATTTAAAGGAGTATAAAATCAGTCTTCTAAGGGCTAGTTTACATGTGTCATGACAATTAATAGCACTTATAGAGCCCTTTTATCATAAAAACTTCATTTAGGTTCAATTCACTTAATAACAACTTTCAAATCTCTCAATTAAACCCCCAAAGTGTTTCTCAATCTCAATTAATAAGAATAAGATCTATTTCATGTAATAAATTGAGAAACATTAATATTTAATGAACCATATTAATAGGATTTAATTAATATATGAACCATTTCTTAAATATATAAAATATCCCCGAAATCTCTCTCAAATCCTAACAAAAAATGGCTACTTTTGGATATAATCTCGGATAAAACAATATCATGAAACAGTGCGTTCGGTTGACTGCCCAATTCAGGTTGTAGCCAAACTATCACTGATGCGTGCATCGGTCGACCTACTTGTCGACCTATAGATTCAGAGAGTTTGCTTTTCCTTCACCGGTCGACCTATCGGTCGACTTGTAGTTTCAGAGAGTTCAGCTTCCTTGGTCAGTCGACCTGTCGGTCGACTTAGAGATATAGGATCTTTCAGCTACTTTGTCCGGTCGACTCATCAGTCGATTGCCATCTTCTGGATCTCTGTTCTGAACTCATTTTTTAACTTATTCTTTTTACGTTATCACCCCTTAAACCATTTTCGCTTCTAAATTATCTCCACTAATATTCTTCTATTCCATTTTAGTCATTTAAAATTATTTCTTTTCAAATCACATAGGAGCAAATAATTTCACTTAATCAAAACACACACGAATGATAAAAACCTTTTCTGCAATGTGTGTGTTCCTAATTGGGATATTAAGAGTTAAAATTTATCTGGGTTGTTTTTCCTAATTTCTTCAAACTCTTAAATTTTCAATAGCTTTAACATCATCATTTAGCATCCATTTAATTTGTATCTTCATCACTGGAACTTAAATCACTAAAACACTTAATTAAAATATTAGTTCCACCAAAATATCAACACTTAATTGTTCATCAAAATTTTAGGATCAACAGGAGGCAACCTACGTGCTAGTTCGATTGCATATCCAAATAATTTAATCTTGGTTTGCATTTCGTTTGGAATAGCTTGCATATTTAAATTTTTGTCTACATATAAACTGTTATTGGATGTCGCTGATTAGTACTAGCTATAGTATTTACCTGCTTTACATTATATCATAAAAAACAACATAAAAAAAAGAAAAACTTTTAAAAAGGAAATTATTTTTGTTTAAGTAATCAAAACAACTCCCTAGATACTGTTTACAGTGAATATCTATTTAGACCAATATACTGTTTATGGACGGTTGTCATGGGTTGTGTAAAATTTTCCCCGAGCATAACCATCTCCCAAACTACAAGATTATCTCTGATACATAGACCTACAGAAGTCAAAACACGGGTCATTTCAAAAGAAAAAATGAATTTCCAAAATACCGGTGGGCTAGCACATCATTAACCCCATGCTAGGTGGTGACTCTGTTTTTAACAAAAACTCTCGACCCAAGAAATTTTTCAAAACCAACGCCTAAAAATCCCTTGGAAAACCATTTTCAAAATGAACATATTTGGACGACTTAGAGAGAAAGGAATGATACTTGTTTTCATCCTCTTCCCAATTCTCTAGTACTTCCACTATCAAAATCCGGAGTGTGTCAGCTGGAAACTCCACTGGGCACTTCATAAGAGAGTCTGGCCTAGTTGATGTCTAAATCTATATTCACTATTTAATAACATCCAAGCATTACGTCTTTAATTTCACGCATAAACAATTCCCTACCAAAAATACAACAACAATAATAATAATAATAATAGTAGTAGTAGTAGTAGTAGTAGTAGTAGTAGTAGTAGTAGTAGTAGCAGTAGTAATAATAATAATAATAATAATAGTAGCAGTAATAATAATAATAATAATAATAATAATAATAATAATAATAATAATAATAATAATAATAATAATAATAATAATAATAGTAAATAATAATAGTAATAATAGTAGTAGTAGTAATAATAATAATAATAACAAAACAATACAAAGCATATAATTTCTTGTGTCTGTATCAACATGCATACATATTTACCATATTTATTTACTACATTTACATTTACTTTCTTTAAATAACACATTTAATTACTCTCTTTACATTTCTGCATTTACATTACTGTATACTCTCTCGAATTCACGACCACTTACTTTGCATTGCATATCATTGATGGAAAACTCAAGTCGTTACTCTCTTAGGGATAGAGAGGTCAGCAATAGGGGTTGAAGTCGATGAGGTCCTGATGTCGATCTAAGACCTGAAAAACCCTTAAGTTAGAAAAAGAAGTTAGTAGAAGCAAGGCTAGGGGGTTCAGCTACAAACCTCTTCTCGCTCGGACCACCAACCTGAGATGGATGTTCTCCCGGAGAGGATCTTGGAGGTTTAAAGGTCTGGGAACCAAACATTTTTAGGATACGCTAGAAGAAAATCCAAAACCACGTACAGTGAGCCTAAGATATAGGATAATTAAAACCTTGTTATACTTAAAACACTTATCTTGGAGAGAGATGTCATTTTAATTTTTGTATTTCTATTTACATTACTATTATACTATGTATATAAAATAACCTTCTAGGACATGTAGGGGCATAATAATCCGTGTAAGAATTCTTGTTCTATCCTACACATTACTAGCTTGCTCAATACTGAAAAACATTTTCAAAAAATTGAATACGGAGCAAGCTACAGGAAAAAACAAGAATCCTTATTCTACTTAACGCAATAAACCATTGAACATAAACATCAAATTGATAATGCCCATTTCATCCATAATAATTTTCTTAAAACCTACCTTACCAAAATCGTTAGTATGTTCGCTTTAAATAAAAGAAACCACCTCAGTATAAACATCTGAAAATACCCTTTGCCGATCGGCTATCCTAAAGCTTGTATGCTAGAGACATTAAGATTGGATTGACGTTATATCATCACAACAAGATGCAAGAGACTGTAACTACCTTGAAAAGATCCGCAAATGAAAAGAACCCGGCACGGTATCTCGAGAAAATCAAGCAAGAACCGCATCCCCACCTAAAACCTACCATGATGAGTCTTCTGGATTTATAGCATAAATGACAACCACGAATAACTTTAGTGACCTAGGGGTCTAAAGAAATGTCCCTAAACCCCCCGTATAGAGAATAGATTGCCTCGGGAAACTACAAGAAAGCCTACTCAGTAACCTATTCCGAGCCTATGAAACAAGTTGGCAACATTACCTTCAAGTGGGAAAATGAGTACGAAGGAGGATGCCAACAATGAAAAAGACAGAAAACGATTGGGCCTCTTACATAGAACTAATAACTAAAACACTAGCACTATAACAAACTGAGGACGGAATCCCTATACAGGACCTAGTCCAAGGAGAGATATCTAAGATATGGGACCAGATCAGCAACCTGGGTTAAACCATTAAGGAACTAGGAAAATCTATGCCTATGAACCAATCAATGAGTGAAAACATGTACCCGACAACTGTTAAAAATAGTCATATCCCAAATGTCGAGCTTTCACCCCTGCACCTCACCTTGCCAACACTTGAGCCTCTCAAGCACGTACAAGTTTTACTCCACTTCTCGCTCCGCTCTCCCAGATATACCACCAATGCCTCATATATAACCTAATTGCACCTCTTCCACACCATCGACTTAACCCACATTCCCCACACTTCAACCCCAATGCCTTCTGCGATTATCATTCCGGAGGAGTGGGTCATCATACCAATTAGTGTTACTCTCTGCTGAACCACATCGAGGACCTCATTCAGTATGAAGCAAACAACTTCAACAGAATCATGAACTAAGCTAGGGTAGAGGCGTAGTAAGCTATAATGTATTTTGGTATCTATCTATCTATCTCTTGCTTTTTGCCATCTTGCCTTAAGTAGGGAATTTTGGTATTTAGATTATGTCCATAAGTGACCATGGCATAACCCTACTATTATAAAGTACAGTATTATCTACTTAAAGCTTGACTCCAATCTCCATTTCTAGATTTCAACAGTTGACATGTCTATCATAACTTAAAGACTACAGAAAAAACTAAGGCTATGCTAAAAATAGTTTTAACATCTAAACAAAACATAACCCAAAGTATAAGTTAAAAGGAAGAGTCTTATTTCAACCAAACGATGCGAGATATTGATAATAAAATCTGAGAAAGTTAGGAGAAAAACCTAGGAACCTCAATTATGGAATCGCTACACATGTTCTAACCTGGGTATATTGAAGTAACCTTGAAGAAATACATAAAACTTTCGCAACCAGAATGAAGGAAGGAATATCGCGAAGACTTATGACACAAAGAATGATAGATAAAGTCTTAGAGCCTAAACCTGTTCAAGAAAAATTCTTGAAATATCAGGTAGCTAAACAAATGGAGATTGAGTAACATAATCTAAGACTTTATCTAGACATAACCAAGTGAGAGACACCATGAAAAACCTACTTAAAAACAAAAGTAAGAGGAACCTAGCATAACTGAAGACACTTAAGACTAGAAGAAGACGATAAGCCGTTAATAATATAATATCGGATAAACGGGAAAAGTAGTCGAGATAAGGGTGAAACCAACAAAGACCTCGAGACTGACTCAAATTACCTTAATTCTCTAAATAATGTGAAAATCCTGAAAGTAAGTGTTAAGAGAAATACTAAAGTCCGGTCTCAGAAAGTTTCTAAACACTAAGTGGTCACACGAAAGCCATTACGTGAATCACGCTCTCTATATGATCCGAGTATTACGTCTTAGGGGTGTCTCAACACCTAGTGACTTGGGCCAACTAGACTGGGATCACTACCCAAAGCTCGTTACATGGCTTTAAATAGAAAGCATGACTCGCTATTTGCTGGAGTGAAAAAAATAACAGAAAATTCTCTTAACACTACCAAGACAAAAAGATAAAATAAAAAATAAAAAAAAAAAAAAAAATAAAAAAAAAAAAAAAAAAACTTGTTAGTAGTTAGTAACTCACATTTATTTCTTCGTCAATTATATTCTCTCTCCTTTAAGTCATCTCAGGAAGGCCCAGTCCACCTACCTCCAGTCCAAGATAAAAGAAGTAAAGCAGAGTCATTGAGGAAACCTCGGGTAACATTCCGGGCCTAGGTAATTGATAGGTGTGAAAAACCTATCTATTTCCAATCCGAATTTGTTAGTTTTTGAATATATTTATACAGTATTTTATTATGTTTTAATTAGTTTTCATACTTTTTGTCTAACTCAGGTGTGTGGAGCAAAAAGATAGGAAACTGGAGCTAAAACGATGAGATTGAACCAAAACGGTTCGAAGTTACGGTAGATAAACAAGCTCGGAGGCTAAAAGATGAAACAGGCCCACCGCTTAGGCGTCCAGACCACCGCCTAAGCGGTGAAAATGCAGAGAAGAGAAAATGTTACTGACGGAAGACCGCCTAGGCGAAGATTCTATCGCCTAGGCAAAAATCTAGCAGAGGACGCAGAAGGGCTACTGACAGCCACTCGCCTAGGCGGAAATTCTACCGCCTAGGCGAAAATCCAACAGAATGTTCTCCAAGTCCACCGCCTACTTCACCGCCTAGGTGATCAGACCAAACCGACCTAACTCCGCTTAGGCGCAATTTCCACCGCCTAAGTGGATTTGTCCTACACAGTCTTGACGTATTTTTAGGATATTTTTGCTATAAATATCCCCTCTCCTCCCCCATGGCCGAAATATCTCTTCTCTCTCTTGCATTTTTGAGCCCCTTAGGCTATACTTAAGCCAAGGGTTAGGAATTTTAGTGGTGGAGCTCGCATCCCGAAGTGGAGAAGACGGTGAATCAATCGTTGAGCGTTCTTAGCGATTTATCTTCGGACGAGGCTAAGTTCTTCGATTGTTTTTCCTTATTTATTTATCTTAGGAGTATGTGAGAATATTTAGCTCGTTATTTCATTGTATATGCGGCTATGGCCTCGAGTTAAATATGGATTATAGTAGGGATTAACACTATATTTATAAATACGTTGTTTGGATGATTTCGGTGTTTCTTTTGTGATTGTTCTTCGTAATTTGATTGTACTTATTGTATTGTTTGTTTATTATGATTGGATTGATAAATGGAGAATACGGGGTTTTCACAAAACTCCGAATTCGAATTAAGGTAAACAAACGCCACGATTCTATAACCCGGTCAGGGTTTGATTCGTGGACAATCGATGATGTGGGGCTAGACACACGCTACCTAGGGTCGTTAATACGTTGAGGGGGACCTCTTCGTTGACTCGAAGTTGTGTTATATTTCTCGTCTTACACTCAGAAGAGGTGGCGAGGGAGTTTTAGAACGTAGATTGTCGATAGGGTAAATACAACGCGACGATCCAATAACCTGGGAGGGAGTTGGATTGTGTGCAATCAATGACGTTGGGCGAGACTCACGTGACCTAGGGTCGTTAATACGTTTAGGGGGACTTCTCCATTGGCTCGAAGTCATGTATTCCCCCATCTTACACTCGGAAGAGGTGGCGGTGGAGTTTACATACCAAGGTTGTCAAATAGGTCGAACAACGTAAACCCGAGTAAATCGGAATCGAACACGTATTTGTAAACACGTTGATCCCTATGCAATTCTTCACCCTAAAACATATTAACATAATAGTATAGTTAATTTAGGATATATTAGTATTAGTTTAATTAATTAAATACATTTGTTTTTCGCCTAGATAAACTTAGGTCACGACAAACGCGGTATTCGATAGTAACGACAACAATCCCTGTGGATACGATAACCCGATCTTAATGATCACACTATACTAAAACTTAGACCTCGTATACTTGCGAGTGTAAGTAGCGGCATGTCATTTCTCACGCTAACAAGTTTTTGGCGCCATTGTCGGGGATTGTTTTGATGTTATTGTTGGAAAAACACGGTAACAGCTTCGGAGACTTGAGTTTTAGATAGGAGAAGCAAGTGTTTCGTATTCCCAGGATTGGAGATTTCGTTAGTATAGATATTGTGTGTAAATGACTTAATTTTACTTTAGGCATTTATTTTGTATATAATTTTTGTTTGTAGTTTTGTTTTTGTTTCCCATGCAGGGTACTTGGCGATGTTAGATCGACGGGTATTGATGCATCCCTTTCGACGGGATTCCAAGCCGTTTACTATGCTTGGCCAAGCACATAAGCCGGTGAGGCATTTCGTTGAGAGATTAAGCCATCCAAAGCAAAACCTCGCCAATCTTGAGGGCGTTCTAAAAATGTCAGGCCGAGGACATTAAACCACGCCCTTCTTGGGTGGCAACCCAAGCAATTCTTTTTTATCCATCCCATCCGACTTGATTCAAATGCGAGATCCTCTCACCTCCCAGGTAAGTGTTCTAAACACCCTTCGTCAACATGTTTGAATTCCATATGTTGAGATTGATGATTGGGATCGCTGAGGACACTATCCATTTTGAGTTCAAAAGTTATGTGTAGTATTTAGTATTATTAGTTTATGTGTTATTATTTTTCCGTATTGCATGTGTGTTTAGGTTAGAATGTGTTTATGTTTTTGTGTTGTTGTTTATATATTGAGTTTTGCATTTATCTGGGCCGTCACCCGATGATGAAAATTACCCCTGGTTGTTTTCGAAGTCATGGGTAATACCCATGCATGTGTGATTCTGTGTGCTTGACTATGCGTTTTGGTCAAAATTATTGTAGATCCTAATTTGCACGGGCATATAGACTCAATGTATTTTTATTCAAGTGATTTGAGGACGATTATCGATTAACCAAATTCGTGACACATTAAGGGTTCTAGAACTTGATTGAGGGGAAGCTTGAGGAGAAATCCTAGGCGAGGTAGTTCAGGAGACGTGATTTAGGCAGTCGTTTTGTCGCTTTAGCCTTTTTAAGCCTACCTTGTTACATGTTTATCCCTCGTCACCCTGTCGAAGCCTAAATGCATATTCAATTTAGAACACATAAACCAATACCACGGCCAATTGAATTCCTTCCAGTCCTTTATCGCTAAACCAAAGGCACAATTTGAGTGAATCAAGTTAGCCATTGCAAAGGCTTCTTGATGTGAGCGGTTGGGTTTAGGGCGAACTTCTAATTGGTTCGGTACTTGAGTATTCACTTGTCGTTTTTCGTTTGTATTTCACACACCCCTTCAATTGTAACATTCAAATAAGTTTGGGGGTGTGTTTGTTGAAAAGAAAAAAAAAAATAGAAAAGAAAAAAAAATAAAAATAAAAAATAAAAAAATCAAATGTAAATAAGGTTTTTATTTCCGTTTCTTTTTTACAAGTGAGTATGTCGGTCTTAAGTGCATGTTCGGGATTGTTTTCCAATCTTTCTATGGGGATTCAAGAGTGAATGTGCCAAGCGTTAAGCCTTGGGTAACGTTAAGTTAACAATGTTAACCCGTTTTCTATTCCACATTACCCTTGGCCAAATATACCAAAATCGAACCAAGTCCTAATGATCTTCATGAGATACTAAACCTACATTAGTAGAGAGTAAACCCCAATCAAGCCTATGGTAATCCTTAACTCATAAATTTCGTTGGTGGATAATTCAATCTGATCGTTGTATAGTTATATTATTGAGTCTCGCACTAACACGTTTAAAGGATCTAGAATAGCATTCACCAATATTGCATGTCGAAATTCTAGAACATTACATGCTGTGTGTTACCGCCTGAACTTGAAATAATTGGTGGTTGTTGAGGGAAAAATAAATTGGCTGTTAGAAGAATTTAAAACTCGCATGTTGTTATGTTTAGATTGTTTTTAGTTTGTTTGTTATTTATTTCCGTTTGTGCATTTTTCATTTTAGTGTGTGTGTTTGGCTCGAAGACTAGCCAAATTTTGAGTTTGGGGGTATTGATAGGTGTGAAAAACCTATCTATTTCCAATCCAAATTTGTTAGTTTTCGAATATGTTTATATAGTATTTTATTATGTTTTAATTAGTTTTCATACTTTTTGTATAACTCAGGTGTGTGGGGCAAAAAGATAGGAAACTGGAGCTAAAACGATGAGATCGAACCAAAGCGATTCGAAGTTATAGTGGATAAACAAGCTCGGAGGTTAAAAGATAAAACAGGCCTACCGCTTAGGCGTCCAGACCACCGCCTAAGCGGTGAAAATACAGAGAAGAGCAAAATGTTACCGACAGAAAACCGCCTAGGTGAAGATTCTATCACCTAGGCGGAAATCCAGCAGAGGACGCAGAAGGACTACTAACAACCGCTTGCCTAGGTGGAAATCCAACAAAATGTTCTCCAAGTCCACCGCCTAGGCGATCAGACCAAACCGACCTAACTCTGCCTAGTAGAAATTTCCACCGCCTAGGCAGATTTGCCCTGCACAGTCTTGAGATATTTTTAGATATTTTTGCTATAAATATCCCCTCTCCTCCCCCTTGGCCGAAATCTCTCTTCTCTCTCTTGCATTTTTGAGCCCCTTAAGCTATACTTAAGCCAAGGGTTAGGAATTTTAGTGGTGGAGCTCGCATCCCGAAGTGGAGAAGACGGCGAATCGATCGTTGAGCGTTCTTAGCGGTTTATCTTCGGGCGAGACTAAGTTCTTCGATCGTTTTTCCTTATTTCTTTATCTTAGGAGTATGTGATCATATTTAGCTCGTTATTTCATTGTATATGCAGCTATGGCCTCGAGTTAAATATGGATTGTAGTAGAGATTAACACTATATTTATAAATACGTTGTTTGGATGATTTCGGTGTTTCTTTTGTGATTGTTCTTCGTAATTTGATTGTACTTATTGTATTGTTTGTTTATTATGATTGGATTGATAAATGGAGAATACGGGGTTTTCACAAAACTCCGAATTCGGATTAAGGTAAACAAACGCCACGATTCTATAACCCGGTCAGGGTTTGATTCGTGGACAATCGATGATGTGGGGCTAGACACACGTTACCTAGGGTCGTTAAGACGTTGAGGGGGACCTCTTCGTTGACTCGAAGTTGTGTTATATTCCTCGTCTTACACTCGGAAGAGGTGGCGAAGGAGTTTTAGAACGTAGATTGTCGATAGGGTAAATACAACGCGACGATCTAATAACCCGGGAGGGAGTTAGATTGTGTGCAATCAATGACGCTGGGTGAGACTCACGTGACCTAGGGTCGTTAAGACGTTGAGGGGGACTTCTCCGTTGGCTCGAAGTCATGTATTCTCCCGTCTTACACTCGGAAGAGGTGGCGGTGGAGTTTACGTACCGAGGTTGTCAAATAGGTCGAACAACATAAACGCGAGTAAATCGGAATCAAACACGTATTTGTAAACACGTTGATCCCTATGCAATTATTCACCCTAAAACATATTAACATAATAGTGTAGTTAATTTAGGATATATTAGTATTAGTTTAATTAATTAAATACATTTGTTTTTCGCCTAGATAAACTTAGGTCACGACAAACGCGGTATTCGATAGTAATGACAACAATCCCTGTGGACATGATAACCCAATCTTAACGATCACACTATACTAAAACTTAGACCTCGTATACTTGCAAGTGTAAGTAGCGGCGTGTCATTTCTCGGGCTATCAGTAATGCAAATAACAATCTTATATAATTCCTGTTAAAATTATACTTACCATATCCCATATTTTTTTCGGTGTAAGAGATTATGATAGCAAACCAACGTTTGAATACCAGAATACGAAAATTAGAAAACATGCATTAACTAAATAATCCTGTAAGAGATAAAGAGGGATACATACAAAATCACAATAAGAATCATAAGACAAGACACCAGAATTTTTAAACTAAAGGCAATCTACGATAACAAAAATAATATAAATAAACCTAAGACAATCTACTATCCCTATGATCAAAGAACCAGATAAAGAGGGACAAAGAACACAAGAAGAAGGAAGCGTAATGACGAAGCCAAGTTTATGTCATCCAAAAGAAGATAGGATCTCTCATTACCCAGATCCCTAAGCCTAGAGGAAAGCCGAAGTAAACATCTGTGACCTTTCTTCCCTCTATATTTTAGCGGAAGTTACTTTAAGATAGCTAAAGGCAAAAGGGGTACTTAATCTTTCTCTAAATTAGAATCACAAACGATAACTATAATTCTTATACAATAATGCCCAGATAAATATTACCATTTAAAAATTTACATAAGACTAACATAAGATAAAAAAAAAATAACAAAATAACAAAATAAAAAAAAAACAATAAAACGTCACACACCAAGTGCTGCATAATGCTACTAATGTTTTAAGTACAATATAAAGGTAAAAAACAAAAAGACCAATCAAAACTAGCTATATAATCCGAGAGAAAAGGACGAGCATAGGAATCGTATGTAATCCAGAGACTCTACATAAGAGCAGATTCAAGCGAACTCCTCCTCTATGAAAGCGGATGGATAGTCTGAGGCAGATGGAGCATCTTCCGCTAACAAAGAATGAACCTCTGCCGTAGATATCTCAATGGATTCTAAAACCACAGGATGATAGTAAGGGTCCATCCAGATCGTATACTCTATCATCGCTGATGGATGTGCTGAGAAGGGAATCCCGTCAAATGTCAAGTTATGATGCTCCCACTGAGCATAAGCCACTGTGTCCCTAGCCCCGTCCCCGAACTCAAAAGTATAACGAGCAACAATTGTGCCATCAACCAAAGAAATATACTAATTCCTGCTGAATTGACAGAGTACTTAACTGGGAATGCTGGGGATGCAGCCTCGGAATTCTAATAGAGGGATGAGAGGCAAGTCCATGTAATCCAATAAAATACCAATCGATATCTTATGCCTTGTAGTCCATACTACCTCATAGCCAACCATCTCGACCAAAAGTGACACCCAGATTGGTGGGTAACTGAGACGCTACGTGATTTGAGGGAACTGAGAACATAGCTGGTTTACTATCGGATCCTCCGAGCACCAGGCACCATGGGTAGCCTGATCAAATGAGAGATGATCCATACCTGTAGTAGCGCACAACTCTTAAAGAAGTAGTGGTCACCTACCCGACAAGTAGTCAACGATCGGTACAACTCTGCTAGTAGGAAGATACTATCAGGCAAGACAATTTAGTAAGCATACTCTCTGCCAGGAAAATCATCTGGCGTGAGAGATCACTTCCCTTCCTAGGGAATAATGTCTCCTGCAACAACAAAGCAACTAATATGATCATCCAGCACCCATGCTAGTTCATGCGATAAATTATGCGCTAGGAATACTCGCAAGTGCATGAGGTTGAACAAGTAATAAAGTGATCCGAAGATCAAGTATCGTCCACTGGGATTATCGTTAGAAAAAGCTAAGTACCACTATTAGAATAAATCAATTTTATCTAGACGATTGTGATTTGAATGGTGTCCAAAATATTAAAACAAGTCAAATTAGAATGGTTGGAATGAATTCAATGAGATTAGATTATCTAGGAATTAACTTCGTTCACTTGTATATTTGCTTGATTTATTCAAGTTTACACTAAGGGTTATCACCCTACTCAACCATCAAGATTTCTAAAGTTCTCTCACTACCTCTCCTGAGTGTCAAGGGAGTGAATATGTAATCAATTCAAAGTCGATATCCCTATCTAGGATTCAGGTGATTACAATCGTCATGTCCCAATCTTATGGATCGCACAAGTTTTAATAATCTCCTGATCAATTAAAATTTGTGTTGTGTTAAATCTAAGTCTGAATCCAGGATTACCTCTCCCGAGTGTCAAATCTCATATTCTCAAATCAACCACAATATCATATACAAGCATATAATGAAAGCAATAAAACAATTAACACCATTAAATAGAAATGAATACCCATTAGCACTACCTCTCCCGAGTGTAAAGTAAATGAATATGCAACTTCGCATCAACATCGATGTCCCCATCTACCATGTAAACAACATTGATCACATTAGTCTCGCCCTAACCTCATGGATTGCATACTTTCTAATATTCTCCCGAGTCATTAGATCGTCACATTGTGTTTAAACCCTAGTCCGAAACCGGGGTTACCTCTCCCGAGTGTCAAACCCTGTATTCTCAAATCAACCACAATATCATAACAAGCATACTCTGGAGGTAAAAGAATGATAAACACAATTGAATACGGATGAACAACCATTAACGAAACACGATTTACTCAAACGACGTTTTCATAAACTATATCACTCCCTAGACAAAATACATTTAGCTAAACAAGATCATTACCAAATATTCATTAAAACAAGAGATTAACATCATTTTACAATTACAAACTTTAAGAACAAAGAGAGAAACAAGGGAGAATAGTCGTTATCTGAATAGTAGAGTGTTCCACGTTTGCTAAAAAATGCTCCGATATCATTTCCTCTTCCTCAAATTGATGTTCTCCAGTTGGGACTTGATCTTTAGCTCCCAAAACTCCCCAAAATGTGTTATACAAAAAGTGGGAATGAAATTGGAACAAAAAGGGAACAAAAATATCTAAAAAATATCCTAAACACTTTACAACTAGGGATTTCACCGCTGCAGCTGTCAAAAGCACCATTGCAGCAGTGGGATATTAGTAGGCTCACCGCTACAGCGGTGGGAAGTTAGTGGGCATTCTTCCCTTTCACCGCTACAGCGGTGGACAAGCAAAACGTTTCAATTATTTTTGCTCATTCACCTCGTTCACCACTGTAGCAGTGAAGCTGCTAGCTCTCTCTTTGATCCTCTTCATCATTTTTCCACCGATTAGCTCGCTTTTCGACCGTTTTCGCTCCTAACCCCTATTTTAAACAAAAATAAATATAAATAAATAAAAACGAATTAAAACATTACAAGAATACTCGAAAACTACCAAATTTGGCTTGGAAATAGATAGATAAATTTCACCTATCAATTCTTCATCGGGAGCGGAGGAGTAGATGTAGGCAAAATATTTTCCGAACTATTATAAATCTCTTATATCTTGTGGTTTGATTGTCTCTATCCCTTACTATTTACTTTGATTATTTTGATTTGATTGATTATTACACTGCACACACAATCACAAGAACTAACAAATTTAATTTGAGATTTTAACAGAAAGACTTTACGAAAAAGTTTTTAAAGGTCCAATTAACCCCCTCTTAGGTCAATCTCTGGGCCAACACAACCATTCTTTATTTGGGTTGGGAAGCCGAAGAATTAAATTGGTAATTCAGAATACTTTGGGTTTTGAATGAAGAAAGGTCAGAAGCTGCTAGAAATCTTGAAACCTCAGATAAATGACCAAGTCTAAGATTGTACTCCTAAAATGAAAATATACCCCGATTATGCTAGCCCTTGCTCAATAATTATAACCTCTGATTGTCTATATGTTGTTTTTCTTTCATGACTAACATTTCAATGCAGACAATAGAAAGGATGAACAACATAAGAACAAGGGAAATAAGCAAGAGAAAAAATCTAGAATATCACTCTTCAATCAAATTTATTCCAAAGATGCCTACTATCATCACTAAATCAAAAATGCACAAAACATCAAAGGTCAACACCCCTTATTAATCCTCAATCCCTGATTCTGAAACTAGACTTCAAAAGTGAGTCTTAGACTTAAAAACCACTATGCCTTTTCAAGATGACTTGGAATTTCAATATAAAGAGTTGATTTCGCGACAAGCTTGGTCACTATGGATTTGGCTCTAGGATGGAGCTTTCAGTGGGAAAAATAAGTCCAGCGATAGACGAGGATTTGCTAACTTCTAAGAAGAAAAGTCAGCATACACCGTTCAAGCAACAAGACAAATGATGAGAGACGGGATATCTTTCCTTCTATCATTAATTTGATTCTTAAAATACAGGAAAACATATACAGGTTGTTTAAGCATCAACATTCAAAATAGAAATACTTGAAGTAAGGATGAGATAAGAAAGATGAGGCTTACCCTTCAATCCCAACCATTGATCTATGGACCTTTACACCATAGGTAAACAATTCACCAACTCTATCTAGGTTTAATGTTGAATGTGAAAGCCTAGGTATTACACCACCGGGCGGATCCTAGAAAATGGGTTATCTTTATGGAAACTTTTTTCTTCGCCACCCAATAATGTGCCAGCAGGCATGACTATAGATTTACCACCTTCAATTTAAGTTCATTTTTCATCACCCCCGTTAAAGATAGGGCGTACTAAATTATCTTCTCTTACAGTGGCTATTACGTTTTCTCTCCAGCCCGCAGGCAGGGCATATTTTACACCCGTCTTATTCCCTACCTTATACTATGAAGTGCTGGATTTGATTCCTCACAAAATGTATCCATTCCTACCCCAGTCAGAAACTGGGGCCTATTTTATAGTATTCAGTCTCTCACGAGAGTCCGTCTTCACCTCCGTCCCTAGTCTTACACTGGGACGCCTTGACAATTATTTGCATGCAACGAACTATGTTTCAACCTGATTCTAGACCTAAAAAATTAGGATACGTAGGTAACCCACGTGGGTTCGGTCGTCTAGTTAAAACAGAACCATTGAATCCCGAACAACATTTCGACCTAATTCTTGGTGAAAATCAGGATACGTAGGTAACCCATATGGTTTCGATCGTATAATTAAACAAATAAACTTTGTTTAAAACTACATGACATCTAACTTAAACAACCCACATGGTTTTAGTCTCTTTTCAATACTAAAGAATTTTACAATCTAGAAAAATGTTATTTAACCTAAAAACTTGATTCGAGAAATGCAGGCAGACCCAGTGGGTTCTGTCACATCTTCCCGAGTACCTCAAGATTTACTCTTTTTCCCCAACGTAGGGTTAGGGCACATTATATCGAGTTTCTCCTTCAAGATTCCTTAATCTGATTCACTCCCAACCTTGGGCTAGGGCAAATTCAAAATTGTGATTTACTTCCTCTGAGCCCTAGTCTTGGAATAGGGCACATTTTATCTGATTTATCTTCTTGTGAGAAGTTTTCTAACCTTATTCGGCAATCCCAAGCGAGATACTGGCATGAAACTCCACTGAATGTCGAGTTTTCCCAATGGTTTCTCTTCTAAGAACCCTCTTAATCGTCTTCAATCTTGGATTAAGATGAAAACCCTAGGATTGGTTTATCTAATCAAGAACTTTTCTCCACCCATTCCTCATTTACTTATTGTCAGTGATACCCAGGCGTAACCTGGGCTCACTGTTTCATTGTTTATTTACTGCAATATTGCCCAAGCACAACCCTAGCTTCACTTTTCTAGTTTATGTACTTCGGTGACTTCTGGGCTAACCCTGAAATGCCATTGTTGGAGAACTACATTTGACCTAATTCTCAGTTTGTCTCAGATATGTAGGAAAACCCCAGGATAGGTCTGGTCAAACATAAGAAATGTTGATGATCAACATTATCCACCTCCTTATACGATGTTTTACTACTATCAGCAGTTCCAGACTAACCTGGAACATCGTTCACAAACCTACAGTGATTTCAGGCTAACCCTAGATCATCTTCTAAACTGCTTACTCTAGTGATTTCTGGGCTAACCCTTGAACACCAATGTATATTGTTAGAACTACATTTGACCTGATTCTTATCTTGCCTGAGATATGTAGGAAAACCCCAAGTTGGGTTTGGTTAAACTGAAGAGATATTGATAGTCAACATTCTATGCCCTTGCGTTACAATGTATCCTTTCTAAGACTAATCAGTCGACCCTCCTTAGAGATTTATTCCTAGCATTGTATGGTGGGACCATTAAAACTACATCTGACCTAATTCTCAATTTTATCTGAGATGTGTAGAGAAACCCCTAGTTGGGTACGGTCAAAACTTAGGAGATGTTGATGGTCAACATTCTCCATCCCTTATGCTATGGTGTATTCCTCTAAGACTGGTTAACTAACCCTCTTTTGAGATGATTCCTTGCCCACTGGGTAATAATTTTTATTTGCTGCTTTTAGTGTTCCTCGGCTACCCTTAGTTCACTATTTAAATTTGTTGCTTTCAATATTACTCAGCTATCCTTTGTTCACTATTTAAATTTACTATTTTCAGTGGTCCTTGGCTACCCTTGTTTCACTATTTAAATTTACTATTTTCAGTATTCCTTGGCTACCCTTGTTTCGCTATTTAAATTAATCGCTTTCAGTGTTCCTCGGCTACCCTTGGTTTACTATTTAAATTTACTGCTTTCAGTGTTCCTAGGCTACCCTTGGCTTACTATTTAAATGTAGTCCTCCCGGGATAATCCCAGATCTCCATTTGTTTTACAACTGTTGGTCATTTCCAAAAGTATCTTGGAAAATACCATTTTCATTTCCTTCCTCGTCAAAACCTAACCTAGACTACTCTAGGTTAGGTTCCTTTCATTTTCGTATCTCAAGGAACAAAATGTTTGTGTCTCCTATCTTTCTCATTACAAGTAAACTTGCATGATAAAGAGGGACAACTGTAGACACCATATTTTGTCCAACTCGTTTGTTCTTTCTGAAACGTTTTGGGTCTAAAGTGCAAATTTGGAAAAACTTTAAATTTAGGTTTAGAGAGACAAATTATTGCCTTAGATTATGCCTCAATATTACAAAAAATATAAAAAAATAATAAAAACATAAAAACTGCCAATTCGATCAAATTTCAGTACAAAACAAAGTTTCGAGTCAAATTAAAAATATTTAAATTTAATTGGGAACTAAAATGACAAAATTAAAAGTGAGTTTTCTGAGGATATCACTTTTAATACGTTTAATTTTAGTTTTCACCCTTTAATTTGAAGAAATTCTACTAATTACACTTACTTTACGTTTTGACGCCCAAAAACTTTTGTTTTCGCCGGTTTTATCAAATTAATGACCAAAAATATTTTATTTTTCAAAATTTAAGTTTCCAATAATATTTTTAGGATAGTTTAATTTTATTTTTTAATTTTTTATTCCAAGAAAAACAATTAATAAGTCTTTAATTAGACAAATTGGTGCCCAAAACACAAAAATACTACGAGCACACCCCCCGGAATAAGACGAAGCATTAGATACTTCTTAGGAGTGGAGATAGTAATTTTTTATCATCCCAAGGTTGTTTCCATAAATGGTAAGACTTAATGGGATGGGTTTTGAAGCCTAGACACATAATACCATATTTAGGGGCCTAATGTATAATTATTCCACCATAAGGGGGTAGCCGCCAATCAATCAAGGGGCATTTAATGCATCCAAGAATGTGCAGGAAATCATTTTCCCATAAATATGGGGCATTTTTTCAAGTGAAAATACACTAATCAGATTTATCTCTCTCTCTCTCTCTCTAAGTCCAAATATCCTTTCGAGTTGCTTTGATTTCCAAACATTACACCTCTAAAAAACCCCAAAAAAACTTTTAAAAATATCTCAAAACATCATCTTGAAACTCTTTTACAAAGAGGTCAAGAAACCATACAAGAAAAACAAAGATGAAGAAGAAGAAGAAGAAGAAGAAGAAGGAGGAGGAGGAGGAATGAAGGAAGAGGTAAACTCTTAGGGAAAGACCATTTTTGTCTTTTTCAAGAAATACAAAAATTCAAACTCAAAGAAGCTAAAACAAATCAACTAACGGAACTACTAAATTTTGACTATTTACTTTCCCGCTCTGCGTCTTTCCACGCTTTATTTTTCCTGTACTTTTTTTCCTTTAGCCTACGCCATGGTCTGGCACTAAGTTACAAACTATGGTTTAGTGTCCTTTTTTTCATTTTTTATCTAAAGCCCTTGAATGGTACTAAGTCTCAGACTCTGGCCTAGTACCTTTTTTATTTTCTTTTTACCTAGATCATAGACTAGCACTAAGTCACAGACCATGGACTAGCACCATTTGTTTTTCTTTTTAAGCCTAGATCATGGACCAACACTAAGTCACGAATGATAGACTGACGCCCTACATATATGTAAGTCAAATTTTCGGACTAGCCCTATATAAATCTATGTCAAGTCCCTTGTGGCTAAAAAGTGGAATAAAGAGAGACTCTTTATTCCTTACGGAACAAGTATGGCCTTCTTCAAAAAAAACTATCTTCTTATTTAGGGGTAAGACTAGCCATATATATGTATTTTTTATTTTTTATATTATTTTATGTTCCTTAACTAACAAAAGCAGACAAAAAACATTAACCTTGGCTAAGCAAGTTTGTTTGGTTGTGGTGTTCTTGACAAAATCAAAAATGAATTTCATTTTTATCTCGTGTTTTGTCGTTATTTTTCCTAAAACAAACAAACAAACAAAAACAAGAACAAAAAATGAAAAAAAAAATGAGCTTTATATAGAAAGTTTCCTTCAAAAGAAGGGACTTTTATTTTACTCTAAAAAAAACTTTCGCGTTCTTAAAAATGATTTTGAGGTTTTCTTCTCCAAAAGGTGAATGCCTTTAAAAAGTATTTTTCTTAACTTGTTTTCTACTAAAATATTTTAAATGTTGTCTTTAAAAATCTTTTCTCCAAAAAATGGTTTTTACAAAAAGTTATCATGTTTTTTTTTCCAAAAAGATGTCTTTAACAAAGTTTTATAAAAAAATATATATAAAAAAATAACTACTTATTTCATAAAAATATGTTCTAAAAAAACTTGTTCTTATTGTCAAAAAAATTTAATTTTCCAAATTGTTCTTGAAAAATAAAGGCTCTTCTTTTTTACGAAAATGACTTTTAAGGTTTTTTTTAAACAAAGTTCCTTTAAAAAGATCATTGTTTTTTTTTTTTTTTCAAAAGAACCTAATGTGTGTTGTGATAATTTTAGGGTTCCAATTTGTATTTTATGTTGTGTTAAGTATTTGAAATGTTTTTGGTTAAGGAACTAATTGCAAAAAAATGGTTTCTATACTTAAAATAGTGGTTTCTCAGGTCAATTCGGTCAACCGGCTAAAAGGGTCAGTCGATTAACCGAAACAGTATGTTTAGGAAGTGGAATAGGTGACCTACTGGCCAATTCGGTCAATTGACAAGTTTGATCAATTGACTAACAAATCCAATAGTTAAAAATGAAAAAAAAAATGAGAACCCATAAGACCAATCGGTCAATCAACCAAAGTGGTTCGTCAACTGATCAAATTAACACAATGGTCAACAATGTGACTGTTGTGAGAGGTTAGTTAACTGGCAGTTTAGGTCGGTCAATCGACGGCGTCAGCCAAAACTTTGACAAATTTATTTTTTTGTCAATATATCTCGGTTTTGATGATTTCAAGGGAATTCAAAGTATTTTCAAAATATATCACATATTAAAAGATTCCTAATTAATTCGTTCATTTATTTAATTATTATTTTAATTAAAGTGATTAAATACTTCCTATTTCTATAGATTTTGATTTAAAAACAATTTAAGGACCAAAATGAATTTTCCCAAGAGTATTTTTTAATGAAACATATCTATTTTGAGTATATATGATATATGGGGTCTTAGGATGTCATTTAGAGTCATGACATTTGAAAACTAGCGGTTGGATGTCTAGTTCTAGGTCTATTAATATAGACTTGCGGGATTGAGGTTAAAAATTCAAGAACATCAGCCTTCTTTCTATTATAAGTGAGATTTTGCCACTGAAATTCATAAGTATGATTATACTTAAAGTTCTTGATCTAAGGCACTCAGCATTCTTGTCACCGATTTGTGTTCTCTATCGTGATATCATTGTCGTTTTTTGTGAAACTCATTGAGATCTTTCCAAGCTATTAGTTTTACTTTCTTATATTATTTTGATTAAATTGCTTGGATAAGTTATTTGGGAAAATTCATTTTCAAACTTAATTTTGTGAAAATATTTTAAATGATTTTTATTTGAGAAATCTGATTATGTGCTATTTGTGTGTTAATTGTCTAAACCAGATATGTGCCTCACATTAAATATATCACATGGTAATATGTAGGATATTAGCTTAGTATAATTGTATTGAGGTAGTAGAGGCTCCTTATGGGAAGAAACTTGTCAATTTTTTATATTAGCAAGTTTGAGCAAATTAGACATGTTTGGGTCGGTGTCTAATCAGGGTAACTAGGTTTTGATCTTTAGCCTGAGAAATAGATTAATGTTTGATCAATAGCATGCAAAAAGATTAGGTTAATATTTTTCCTTTGAAAATATTAGGTTTTAATTCTTCCTATAATTTAATTAATGTGATTGTAAAGGTTCTTCCTAAGCCAACGAAAAGAATAAGTGTAATAGTAGTAGTCTTAGCTTGTGAAAAGAATCAAGATTGTAAGAGTTTGGTTCCTACCTAGGAAAGGAATCAGGGTTTAATGGATTGCGAATCTCCGTGGAGCACGGGGGACTGAACGTAAGTAAGACTAGCTTGCCAAATCAGGATAAATCCTTGTGTGATGCATTATCTATTTTTCTGATTGGTTGAGTGTGCATTCAGATAAACACATTTCCACTCCTAAAAAGATAAAAATCGATTTAAGGAAATTGGTTATTTGTGTTTCGATTAATTGTTTAAAGTTTTATAACTACCCAATTTACCCCCTCTTTTAGGTAGATCTTTGGTCCAACAAGCTTTAATCCCAAATGAATCTACAAGATTATCCCAAATATTTTCCAGATGACACCACAAAAGTACATTTTTCTATATTTAACTGCATCTTATATCTCTAAAGTACTTCAAGTGTTTCTCTTAAATGTTTCACATGATCAATCCTATTTTTACTTTTAACCAGCATGTCGTCAATGTAAAATTCAACAGTCCCTCATATATGTTGTTGAAACATTTAATTGACCAACTTTTGGTAAGTTTCCCCTACGTTTTGTAAACCAAAAGGCATCACCTTGTAACAATAAGTTCCCCAGTGAGTAATAAAAGTCATCTTATCTTCATCTAGATGATCCATCTTGATTTGGTTATACCTAGAATAAGCATCTACTCAAGACATAGGATAACAATCCTTTTAGCATGCTTTGTTCGATCAATAAATTTATACACATCCTCCACTTCCTATTTTTCTTCTTTACTGGAAATAGATTATCCAACAACCTTGGGTACATAATTTTCCCAATATGATTGATGCTCAGCAATCATTCTTCTTCTTTCTCAATTACTTATAATTTGTAGGTAATGACAATTCTTCGCTTTTGACATGCCTGAGGATGAGAACTTGACACTTAAAGGCGATGTGCTAAAACGTGATTATCTATCCCTTACATATCACTTGAAGTCCAAGAAAATTCTCCTTAAAAAAATTCGATAATTGTATCATTTTCTCCTTTTTATCCTTTGATAAAGTTGTTCTATTCTTTACCTTCTTATTGAATGCGTTATCCAAGTATGTAAGGCCTAACTTTGCATGTGCATAATTTTTAATTGCATTTTAGGAAATTCATGAAAAATAAAGGGATTTATTGTGTTATTTAATTTTTATTTTGAAAAGTTTAAGGGTCATTATTGTATTTAAAAATTTAAGTTCTAGTAAGTCGGGGAATCAATTATTTTTTTATAAAATGCTAATTTTAACTTTTGAGTTTAAATGATATTTTAAAGATTCAAATGGAGGGTATATATAATTTTGTTTTCGTAATTTGGACATGAATCATCAGCTATCTAATTTGGGGTTTGAAATAAAAATAAAAAGTGTGGCCATTGTTCATGAAGCCAACACAAGGCAATTATATAAAAAAAAATAGGGAAAGAAGGTTTGAGGCATTGGAGTTCATTTGTGTGTGTGTGTGTGTGTGCGCGCGCGTATATATATATAGATAAAAAGACTAAAAACAATGGCTTTACAAGTTTCCTTTCTTCAACCATTTCTTCAAGAGGTAATTAATTTTAATTATTAGTTTTAGTTATTTACTTAATTATATACTTTGAGTGTCAAGATGCTAATATACAGGCAAATATACTTGTGTGTATATATAATTATCTATATATATATGGGTGTGTCGTGTATAGATGTGTGTATTTATATATATGTGTGTGTCGTGTATAAATATGTGTATATATGTATATATGTCGTGTGTTTATATGGGTGTGTTGTGTATAATTCAATTCAAACTAGAATTTATAATTTTGATTAAAATGACATTTTTAGTTAATATTAATAGTCAATCAATATTAACTGAATTTTGCAAATGTAGTGATATTATAGTTTGTACATTTAATATTGAGTTAAGAAAATAGAATGTTTAATTTTAATAAAATTGTATATAAGAAAATTTGAGAATGAGATAAATTTGATTTCAGTGTCACGCATTTCACGTATTGCATGTCATACAAGATTTATTTAAATAAATTCTTAATTTAGAACCTATAGTTGTTACGTTTATAGGTAAGGCCGACCCCGTCAGGGTTACGACAGTAATGTGAAAAGCCGTGTAATTATCGAGGTGAGTGTACTGTCTTCTATGTAAATTGTCAAATTATATTTTCGTACTAAAATGTGAAAAGAAATGGTTTATTAAAATGGATTATTTTATAAAGTTAAATGGATCGAGTAAATTTTTAAATGTGGGAAGTGATTTTTATTTATTATAATACTATGTCATAGTGTGATCTCGATAGGAGGGCATATCCTGCGGGATGTTGTTGTTCCTAACAGGAAGGCATGTCCTGTAAGACGTTGTGTTGTGGCCTGATAGGAGGTCAAGTCCCGCAGGTGGTTACTATTGTTGTTGTTGTTAACGATAATGATTATCATCATAGTACGGTGGTTTATATCATGTATTAGCTCCTACCATTTGAGATATTAAATGGCCCGGACATTGATAGTAACCTTAGATTGCACAATTGTACAGGTTACAATACCGTTTTAACTCTCGATCGTGAGGTAAAACAATCCTATGACTAGTAGGAAGTATGTTTCTGGTATTTTATTGTATAAAAGTGATTTGATTGGTTGATTTATATTTAATTGCTATATCTTGAAGCAATTTGTGAATTTTTCTATTGTTTAGTGCGGTTATATTCTGTTTTGGAAACTATCAATGTGATCATATTTTATTTTGGAAAAATGGATTCTGACAAATATACTTTATCCATAAATTATTTTTATATTATGAAGATAGTAGACCGATAAAATATTTTATTTCAGATATTCCAAATAGAGGCGGGTCCACTACTGGCGTTTGATAGGGTCATAGGGTGGTGCTACTTTTGAGGCAGTTGGGGCAGTTGTTGGTAATCAATGGTTCAAACTTTTACAGTGTTAAGTAAATTTTAAAAATTTATGTCAGTTGACAATTAGTTTATATTCTTATTTATTATTATTTTATTTTTCATAGTGGCACAACGGAAGCATGGAAGTGGAATGGTTTGTCTTTTGCCTCTATTTCTCCAAGAAAAAAAATAAAAAGGAGAAATCGAGTAGCAGCCCTGGAAAATCGAGTTGTTAAAAAATACACTTCTTTTGTCAGTTCATTTCTTGAATTTTCTCTACAATCATCCACCTTAGTATCTCAACTTAACTTCTTCAGAATGTCCACTCTGCTTATTAATTGTTATTGACCCTTAGATTTTCCTTTCATTGCCACTGCAAAACAATCTTGAGATGCTACTTGACTCCTTTTATCACCTCAATTCTCTTATGACTTGGGAATTTGAGACACTGATGAAATGTTAACCCCACCGCTCTCAAAGAGTGCAACCAAGGTCTTCCCAAAATCGTATTATACAGGGAACTTGAATACATTACTATGAATTATGTTGCTTGAGTTATTTGCGACTCTTCTTTCCCAGCAGAGACTGACAACACAGTTTTTCCTTCTAAAGACCTCAATTCCCTATTAAATCCAACCATAAATGTTTGAGTTGACTTCATGTCTAACTTTCACACCCTCATTGTTGTAGATCACTCTTTAAAATAATGTTTCCTCAACTCATATTATCAATCAAGATTCTTCTAACTTAGAAACTCGAAATCCAAAACGTCACTACCAATGCATTATCGTGAGGTTGAGCCATCCCATGCAGAATATTCTTGGAAGAAGATATCTGACATTTGGAACTTTTCCTCAGTTGAGGTACTAGGACTTCACCATATTCTCTTTCTAAGGCTACTTCTTATGCTTTAATTTTCTTTTTTTCTTTTTTTCTTTTTTCTTTTTTTTTTTTTTTTATTCTCCAATAAGAGCTTAACTACAATTGATCATATAAATCACACCGTGTCTTCTATGGTTTCATCTTCTTTTATTTGTTTTATCTCGTCCATTGTTTCTGGGTTCTCTTTCTTCTTGCCTCTTCTTCTTATTTCTATCTTCAAGATAATTATTCAACTATCCATTCTCTAGCAATCACTTAATCTCCATCTTCATATGCCTACAATCATCTATATTATACCCATGATCTTGATGGAAGCTACAATATTGCTTCTTATCTCTCCTATTGGGATGTGTAAAAACATTTTGGGGCCACTTCAACTACTCCAAAGACTTGATCTCGTGCAAGATTCATGAAATTAGGGCCTTCGACCCTGGAAGTGATGGTTCCAGTTCTCTTCGCAAGCTTCTAGCTTCTGATCTATTATATATGTGACTCTCATACCTATGTTTCTTAAGATGATCTCCCTTCAGTTCTTTAGCTTGGTATTCTTTATTCGCTGATCTCCCATCTCTAGCATTTCTTATATCTTACAATTTCATATATGGCTTTGCTCTCTCATTAATTCTGTCATATCTATCGATGAGTACTTTATAACGAATCTTGGAATCGTCCAAGCTGTAACCCTATTGTAAAAGCATTAACGATCATATTGGTTCCACATCCCTCGATGCAAGCTAGCTCCTCATTAAATCTAGTAACATACTATTCAATTGTTCCTTCTTTCTCTTACTTTGAATTGTTCCTTCTTTCTCTTACTTTAGCGTTAGCAAATATTCTGCCCTCTTCTTCAATCTTTGATAGGTAAGAATCTATTAATAAATTACTTACCTAGTTTTGAGAATAAAATGATAGATCGCGAAGTCAACCCATGAAACCACTCTAAAGATTATCCTTTATGTTGAAATAAATGCTCGACATAGAATCGAGTCTCCTACTTCACAAAGAACCATCCTGTATCTAAAATGCCTGATATGATCAGTCGAATCTGTCTTTCCTTCATATTTATCTACCTTAGAAGGATCAAACTTTCAAGGAAAAGGTTCTTTCATCTATGCATGCATGAATGGGGTTTTTATCATCCAAGGAGTTTAATAGCGGAATATTACGTCGCTAATTTTACCTCAAGTGCACAAGTCAAGTTTTAGTATAGTAGGAAAAGTGAGGGTTGTCGTAACCACAGGGATTGGATTAGATTGTCGCTAAGTACCATGATTGTCATAGCCTAACTTTATCTAGGCGACTCAAATTTAGGGTTTTTTTTATAATAATTATCTACTAAACTAAATTAATTATTAAACTATAATACTACTATGACGTTAATGGGAAAATATTATCTAGGGATTAACTTTATTCACTTAATCGTGTTCAATTCAATCTAGTTTACATTAACGGCATTCACACTATCTGACAATCTAGGTATTGAAATCTCACTCACTACCTCTCTCGAGTGTAAAGTGAATGAATATGGGACTTCGCGTCAACGCCGATGTCCCCATCTAGCATCTATATAACACTGATCACTTAAGTCTCGCCCCAACCTCACGGATTGCATACTTTCTAATACTCTCCCAAGTTATTAGATCATCACGTTGTGTTTAAACCCTAGTTTGAATTCGAGGTTACATCTCCCGAGTGTCAAACCCTATATTCTCAAACTAACCAATATATCATAACAAGCATATAATGAAAGTAATTAAACGATAAACACAATCGGATAAAGATAAACAACCGTTAACAAAATATCAATTTATTCAAAGCACGTTTTCATGAAATACATCAATCCCCTAAACAATATATGTTTAGCTACACATGGCCATAGCCCAATATTCAACAATATACAAACTAAACATGAACAAAACTACCAACCAAACTAAGAAATAAAGAGAGAAACAAAAGAGACTGGCCGTTATCTGAAGAACGTCCACTAAAATCACTCCGAGATCGTTTCCTCTTCTTGGATTTGTGATCTCCTCTTGGTTGATATGTCTTGGAACTCCAAAAACACTCCCAAAAATGTGGGTTTTATGAGGGAGAAAGGGGTATTTCATAAGGCATCCAAAAATATCTCAAAATATCCCAAAATATCTATTCAAACTGGTGTCGGACCGCTGCAGCGGTGGGAAGTCAGTAGGTCCATTGGTAGCTAACCGGTGCAGTAGTGGAGGCCATCGCTACAGCGATGGTCAGGCAGAAAGATTTTGTTCTATTGATCACTGTAGCAGTGGACTGCATTCCTGAACTTTGATCTTTTTACTTGTTTTCCACCGTTCTTCCACCAACGTTCCACCGAATTGCTCATTTTTCAACCGTTTTCGTCCATTTTCATCCCAAACACCTGATTTACCTACAAACAAATAAAAACGAATTAAAACATATTATAATACTTAATAATACTCAAAAACTACCAAAATCAGTTTAGAAATATATAGATAAATTACACCTATCAGAGTTCTTCCAGTTCATCTCTTTGATAAAATTCTTCACCTCGTTTGTTATAACATTTCCTATGATAATTAATTAGTTCTTCAACCCGATCATTATTACTATGATACGCCTCCTTCCTATTCTAGAGCGACATTCGATCATCGGGTAGCCTCACGTTCTCTTCTTCAACTATCTTCGAAAGGTAACCTAGATTTTGCCGATATGCTCCAAAATATGGTCTTCTTTCAGGTTCCTTAGGTTGATCTCTATGTGCTTGAATATCTGCTATTTGTAACACCAAAGATCGTAGCTCTTTGATTTGAAGATTAACATTAGCAATATCTCCAATATGATCATATCCTATCATGCAATTATTGTTCAAAATCATGTTGTCTCTAGTTCCACGTCCTGACCTCAGCTGCGGCATTACACTGAACCTTTTGTTATTTTCTCATAGACGACGCCAAATGATATTGCTAAAAAATCAGTAATACTCTCAACTCTCAACTCACGGATCAAACCTGCAACACTTAGAAAAATACTTCGGATACCGATATGATATCATTCAAATACCCTCCGGCATGAAAATAAGTTAATGGTATAAAAATTATGTATCAAACTCTAGAAATCATTATATTTATAGACTAATATTATACTTTATTCCCTTTTATTCTCTCTAGATTCTAATTACTTGGCATTATCAAGATCTCACTAAGATCTGGTTTGATTACGAATACGTCAAAAAACATTCATGGGCCTTAATATTGTATTTTGAAGATCCTCCCTTGTGTATATTAAATTATGGGCCTACTTAGTCCAAGCCCACTATTCGGTATTTAACTAATCTTAAATGGGATATAGAACTACTAAGTTCAGGCCCATTATCACTTATTCCACCAACAAACCACTATTTATTCTTATAGACTGTGGGTGAAACCAACCTCATCACTATCCAAAACTAATAATTTAATTTATAAATTGACTTGAAAACACCCGTGATCGTTTCGATAAAAAGAACAATGTTCAAATCTAAATGATTAGAAATTAAAAGATGAGTATTTGTCATTTACCTTCCCTGTCTTTTTGCCATTAACCTAAAACATCCCATGTTGTTTGTTAAATACTAGTCAGCCCTTTATCATTTATTGTCAAAGGCCACTTAGTTTCCCTATAGATAAAAAGTTGTCAAATTTTTTATTGTAATGACAATTTTACCCTTAACCATTTAAAAATAATTAAAAAATTAAAAAATCCCTTTAAGTTTATATATATATATATATATATATATATATATATTTCCTTCACCTTTTTACACTAACATAACTATTTAAAAAAAAAAATTAAACCACTACCTTTAAAAGAAACTGTTTAGTCCCTGTCATTCTTATCTCTATCTCTATCTCTCTCTTTCTCATCTCTCTTTCTCTCTTTCTAGATCCATCACAACGAGATCTGTCATGGCAATGGATTTATACCGTCACGACGGATTGAGGGTGGGGAGAGACAGAGAGAGAGACAGAGAAAAGAGGAGGAAGAAGAAGATGAAGGAGAAGAGAATTCCAGTGAGGCCGACAATAGTAGATGGGTTGGGGGCGGGGGCAGGGGCAATGAGAGGGTGAGATGAGAATGGGGGGTAAATATAATTGTTTAAAAAATTACAAATAAAATGAATATTTTAAAAATAGATGTGCTATTGATTTTTTTTTTTTAAAAAAAAAAATAAGAACATTAATATCTTTTTACAAGAAAAAATTAATCAAATGAGGTGATTAGTATTTTTTAAATAACAGTGGAAGTTTGTGATTATGAACAAAATGACGGGGAGACAAGTGATATAAACTCTTAAAATAATGAATAATCACACTCAATATGTAAAAAAGGCAAATTAAACTAAGAACATTAATATTTATGAAGAATAATGTTGTTAGTTATAATTTTAATATTTCTAGCAACGTTTATATTTTTTTAAGGGGCAATTACTAAGAGCGCCTTATAAGATGACAAAACTACCAAATGGATCTTCTTTAAAAACTTGTTACAAATTAATCCTTTAGGTTTCTTATGACAATTTTGTCCCTCCACCTACTTGATATAATTCTTAAAAACTAGGGATTCAAAAATATTTTATTAAAATCAAAATAACTATTGTTTTACATATTTTTTTCATAATTTAATTATATATTCAGATTCGTTTTAATCATATCTTTAAAATGATGTTCCATTCAATATTTTTTTCATTAGTTTTCAGATTCATGTTATATTCAAAATGATATTTATAAAATTTTCAAATTTCACATTCAACACATAGTATTTTTTTAATGATTTAACTATATTTCAAATTCGTCTGAATAAAATCTTCAATAATATATCACGTTCATCATTCTTTCGTAAAAAATTCATATTCATATTATACTCAACATGATATTTCCAAAATTTTAGTTTTCACATTTGTGTTATATTCAACATAATACTTTAAAACTTTCATAATTTTCTACATCATATTGAATTCATCATCAATTTTTCATCAAAAATTCACATTCGTATTTACATTCACACGGAATTTATGTTCGTGTTATATTCAACACAAAAATTACGTTCATATTACATTCAACACAAAATTCACATTCGTATTATATTCAACACAAAAATTACATTCGTGTCATATTCAACACAAATCTAAAAATTCACTGAGCGAATCTAGAATTTTTAGATCTAACAAATCCAGACGAAGACGACCATGACAGTAGAAAGATTGATCATAGATTTGAAAATTCATCGAAAAGATCTTGAATTTTCCAGATCTGAAAAATCCAAATCTAGAATTTTTCAGATCTGTGAGAGAGAGAGAGAGAGAGCACGGCGAACGACGAGCATGATGAGCACGACAAAAGATCTGGCGGCGAACAACGCGGTAGATAGAGAGCACAGCGACAAAGAGAGAGAGCATGGCGATGATCTGAATGGGATTTGAGATGGTGGAAAATGAGAAATGGAGCTAGAAAGAGTGAGCTAAAATTATTAATTCAAATCTCAAAGGGTAAATATGTCCATAGATAAATTCAAATTTGAAATCAAGACTAATTGGTAGTACAAAACCATAAGTTATGGATCATTGGGAACAATTAAAAAGTAATGGATCATTCGGTAATTTTTCTTTTTTCAATTGAAACTCATGAATTGTTGTAAAACACGTCCAAAAGCTTGAATTATCCCAAATCGCATGTCAATCTTATCCAGAAGTTCGGAACCCACTGAAAATGTCCCTTGAAAGTTGATCGGTAAATCGTTAAATTTCCCGGGAATTATTTTCGGTCGACACCTAGTAGCTCTTCAATCCCTTCACCACAGGGCCCTAGGCCTAGCGAAGTCAAAAGGCCGAGAACGAAGAAACGGAATGGCAGGGCTAGAACTCCGACCCCTCGGAAACACAGACCTTAAGCTCAGCTCCGTTGGTTTCGGCGCCTCCCCTCTCGGTAACGTCTTCGGCCCCGTCTCCGAACAAGACGCCATCGCCTCCGTACGCTGGGCCTTTCGCCTCGGCATCAACTTCTTCGACACCTCCCCGTACCCGATTTCTTACCCGATCTCTAAATTTTTATCACATTTATCTCTACTGATTCTTTTCATGTTTCGGGATCTGGGTTCTTTATTTATTAATTTTGGGTTGATGATTTAGGTATTATGGAGGAACATTGTCGGAAAAAGTACTGGGTAAGGCACTGAAAGCTCTAGGAGTACCAAGAAATGAGTACATTGTGTCGACCAAGTGTGGGAGGTACGCCGAGGGTTTTGATTTCAGTGCCGATAGGGTAACGAGAAGCATTGATGAGAGCTTGGCGAGGTTGCAGCTCGATTACGTCGATATACTCCAATGCCACGATATTGAATTTGGTTCTCTCGATCAGGTAGGCAATCTTTGTCATCCCCACCCCAACACCAGTCTTCAGTTTGAATTTGATTCTCACTTGAGCTTCTTTATATTCTTCTTCAAACCAGCTGTCTTTACCCTGTCAGGCTCGTATTGGATGGATATAATTGGAAGTTACTTGATATGGTGTTACATTGGTTATTGCTTAGTTTTTCGGTTTAGGGTTCAGCTGCTTCTTTCTAATATCGCTGTAACTGTCGTTTGACTGTATGGATTTCCCAATTATCCTGGTTTCTGCTGTACCTTTTTTCCCCCACTCTATCCAGCATAGTTTATTGGCATACAATGACCAGTTTTGCCCTTTTCTTTATTTCTTATATAATCATGTCGTGTTGACTAATATATATGTGACCAATCTTTTAGTGGGTTGTTTTTTTCTTCCTTTATTCCTATATTCATTTTTCCATCGAACTTTCATTTTTTACTTTGAATGTGGAATCATTTAACTTTGTATGCTGTCCGGGTAGTATGTGTTTCCAAATTAAGTTTGTGAAAAATGAGGAAGGGTGGGGCTCGAAAGGGCCTAAAATTGTTCTCTCTCCTTTGTTTTTGGAATGCAAGCAAATGTATAACATTGGTTGGGTTTCTTCTACTCTTCTTTTTCTTTCCTCCATTTAGTACGGTTTCAAGCTATAAACCATATTAAATGGACATTACCATCATACCATGGAAATTACCATCAACTTTTGATTAAAACTCAAATTTTGTTAGCAAAATAACCAAAGAAGGTGCATCAAACTGATTGGTTCAAGCAAAATAACTACGTTCCCAGTTTGTTGTTGTTCCCTTAACAGATTGTGTACGAGACGATTCCTGCCCTTAAGAAACTAAAAGAAGCAGGAAAGATTCGTTTCATTGGAATAACAGGACTCCCGTTGGAGATTTTTACCTATGTGGTCGACAGGGTGCCATCGGATAGTGTCGATGTAATTTTGTCATACTGCCATTACTGTATTAATGATTCGACATTAGAGGACTTTCTACCTTATCTGAAGAGCAAAGGTGTTGGTGTGATCAGTGCATCTCCACTTTCTATGGGACTTCTTACAGAAATTGGACCACCTGAGTGGCACCCAGCTTCACCAGAACTCAAGGTAGTCCTTATTCTATAACACAAGGGTTCCTTTCATTTCCATCTTGAAAATTATCGCCTTATTCAATCTCAGACCAAAGTCTCTTTTCAAGATTTTGGTATCACTGTTGTTGTCAAGTTGCATCCCTGGATCGAAATATGGAATTCAATTTTGAATGACAAATTCTCCCTTAGAAACATATCACCTGCGCATGCCGTTACTTGTTGATAATTTGACCATTTTGCCCTTGAATATGTCACATGCTCTACACATGCCATTGTTTCCGTTCAATATTTTGACAGAAGTTAGTAATTATTTAGCTTAATTGGGTAAATCAGTTCATTGAGGATGACCAAATTGGCACAAACTCGATACTTAGGGATTAATTGTGCAATTGACCTTTTATTTCCCACAAGGCATATCATCTCTTAATCGTGTCTGATATGCTTTGGGTGTGTTGGGGCTTTTGTTTAGCAAGTTTGTAACTTTCACATGTTGTCCTCTTAGGCTGCATGCCGAGCTGCTGCAAGTCATTGTAAAGAGAGTGGAAAGAATATATCAAAGTTAGCTATGCAGTACAGCTTATCAAACAAAGACATCTCTTCTGTGCTAGTAGGCATGAACTCCGTTAGACAGGTAATCACATTCAATATTTTATTTTACTGCCTCGTTTTGAATCGACGAGGCCATATTAATATCCATAATATGTTTTTTCACCCATCTTTATATCTGTGATCCGTAGCATTTTTCTCTGACGAGAATGTTTGCCATCTCAATAGTGTTTCACAAGAGTAGCTCCAAATTGCTTCGTTATTTATAAATAAATATAAAAAACAATTTTAAGTCTGTGTTTTGGCCACTACCACAATTTTGTTACAAAAATTCTTATGGTAATCTTTTAGTTTATAAAAAAGCAATAACTGGTGAGTCATGAAGTCGTTTTCAGCCATTGTGCCGCAACAGAAACAGAAACTGTTGAAATAGACAGTGGAATTCTTGGAATCCTTAAGAAACAGAGCGTTGAAATAGACTTAAAACCGCACGCTTGGCAAATAAGAAAATTCGAAAATAGGCAAAATACCAATATTGAAAATTCCTAATTAAATAAGGATACAAGGAATTCATAGTCCTACAGTCATGGAAAAATTATTCAGACTCTTTAATATTTATTAATAAAACAAGAATTGCCATAAACAGAAACATCCCTTTATGGGCTGCCAAAAACAATCAGATCTTGCCCCCCCCCCCCAAAAAAAAAAAAAAAGACATGCCCTGCTATGAGCAAGTCGTTTTCACTGTTTCGATGTATTCAATGAGTAATGGGATTGGCCAATTCAAGGCCGTTTCTAAGCCTGATGATTTCTAGAATTTGTTTTTTTCTGCAAAAATCTTCCCTTGCTTTCCTTTATCAGCTGCAGCTTTATACAAGGTGGTTGACTCCTCTAATCGTTGGTTCGCTTCTCCTTCTATAGTATGTGTTACGCCACAATGTTTGCCCCATGAGGGGTTTGGGCAGTAAAACTAAGTCTTGTACATGATTGGGAGGCATGTAGTAGACAATCAATGGCTAATGGACACTCCCTTGTAGACCTGTTCTCCATACTGTAATACAAATTTCAGCTTGGGTGACTCCACCTGTTTTGGCATAGGCAAAGTTCCAGTGTTTTGGTTTTACTCACCATACGACTCTACAAGATTAGCCAAGGTTCCATTCACCACCTTATTCGTGGATGATTAGGGTTGCTTTAGTTTTAGGGATGATATTGAATGACCTCCACAAAGCAACATTAGTCAACAAAATCCTCGAAATCCGTAGCCATTCCTCCCATGTTCTTCTTGAATAAGCAGAGCTGCCAAGACTAGCCTTTTGGGATTGACCTTGAACTATTTGACATATAAGACACTGCTTCGTGTGAGCTCCTCTACAATTGGTAGTTTGCTCAAGCCCCGTCAAGGAATTTGCGTGCAACCTGTTCGTGTAATGAGCAAGTTGATGTCTCGGTGGGGTTGTCAATGGTGGAGCTAGGTTGTTGGAGTGATGTTTGGGTTGCGGTGGCAGTGGTGGAGATAGGTGGTTTGATCTAGGTTCAATGCTATTGATTCTCTCAAAAGTTCCAATGACTTGAGAGATAAATAGTAAAAAAAATTGAGGGCAAGTAAATTTTTTGCAGTGATAATAGTATCCTAAGCAAATTGTTTTCTTGGTTCAAAAAATAGTTGAATTTGAATTGAAAAAAGAACATGGTAACTTGTAGATCAAGGATTCAAATTTCACTCGGGGTTATGTCATTTTTAGTGTGTCATTTGCTTAACATGACACCTCAATAGTTATTTAGATGGGTATTCTAACATTTGTAAATTGATGTGCCATTTTTTATTTTTGGATTAAAATTAAAATCAATCAAATAAAACTAATCTAAACCAAATAAAATAAAATTAACCAAAGTAACTTCCTTGGATCGATATGGTTCAAATCCTATCGAACTCTAATTAAACAAATCTAATATTAACCAAACTATATTTAAATCTAATTAACTCTAATTAACCCACTTACCCACTAACCTAATATTTTAGCTCTTACTCTGTATATGTCATATTTGGCACATGCAAAGGCATATGTGCCAAAATGGCACACATAATAGCACATCCATTAGAGTGCATTTTGACTTTAAAATAGCCCAAAAAAAATAGATGGCACAAGGGATAGCACAACTCTGGTATTTACAAAAATAACAGGAGAGATATCTGGTATAGTACAAAATGACATGGCATATACCTTCCAAAATTTTCATTTTCCTTCAACTTTTTTGCCCCCTAAAATTTTGACAGATTAAGGGTAGTAGGGTCATTTTGTAACGTAATTTCAAACGTCAGGGAGTCTGTTATCTAATTCTGGGGGGAGGGGCGGTGTTCGATGCATCAACCAGTACAAATTTTACCAGAATAGAGTAAATCATAAACATTAGTTCATGCCGATCAGATGATACTAAACTCTTTGTTGACAAATATGCATGTGTTTCTAACTCAGGTCGAGGAAAATGTGTCCGCTGCAACTGAACTTGCAACCTTCGGAAGAGATGAGAAATTGCTGTCTGAAGTGGAAGACATTTTGAGACCTGTGAAGAACCAAACATGGCCAAGTGGTATTCAACAAAGTTAGCACTGCTCATAGATGTGTTATCATTGAGCTCCATGTCTATTTCATCCTTTTTATCTCCCCTCTTGGCGTCCCAAGTCTATTCTGCATTTTGGAAAAGGAGAGAATGCTTTGTACCGTTCAGAATTTTTGTACAATAATTTAACTTCAAAGATTGAGCTTAAGAGAGCTTATTTTACACCAACACAACAGAAGATTTGTGTCAAACCAAGTACAAAGAGAAAATGGAATATTTTACATTATGAAAGTATTTTGCAACATTTATGCTTTTACATACAATTTGTGTTGTTTTACCCAGTAAAACATAGGTCAAAGTCGGGTTTCTTCAACATGAGGATGTATACAATGGAGAGAGGAGTACGAGGGATGCTATGAACTTGCAATAACTTGCGGCTGCTGCAAAGGGGGCCATGCAACCTCATCATCGTCTGTGTATCCACTGATGAAGAAATCAGTACAGTTCTTTCTGCAACCGTGGTTATATGGGTTGCGAAACCGTCCATCTGGGCCCCTAAGATATCCATACCGTACAGCATTTGCCATTTCATTTGTCGTTATGTTCCGGGCAATCTGCATTGGAAAAAAAATAGAGATCCATTCACTTGAAAGATCATGAGAGTTCCTGCAATAATTTTTAGTGTTTGTTTTCATGGAGTTGGAGTCTCGAACCTGGAATTAAAAATGAACCCATGCAAAAACTTGAAATTTTCTATTATGTTTGATTGCTCGGACTTGGGGGCACGATTGGAATTCAAAATGCATTCAGTTCATTTCAATTCCAATTTCAAGACCTCGAGTCCATGCTACCAAATGCTACCTGTATTTCCAATTCTGAGACCCAATTCTTCATACCCAAACTCTACCTAAATTCTGTCTATTTATGCATGTGGTTTTGAGAAAGGGAAGAACAATTTTCATCCAGAACATACAATGCAAGTCACCTTTAGCAAACAACCTTAATGTTTAATATATGATGGTGAATAAATATATCAAATAGAGCGTAATCAATTACCTGGGACAGTTGTACTGTCGTCAATGTTGCAGTACCAATCAAAATGGGTATGTCCATGGCAAGGAAAGCTACAATACCAGGATGCTGAACAAATACATGATGGATCCAAGTTTCATTTTGCAATGCTGGTATCAAAGTCCAAATCCCTGACATATCATGAAATCAAAAGATCTGGTACAATTCATTATGGATATTAACATTATGGGCTACTGGAAGTTAAATTTGCTCACTCATACTTTGAATAGCAACAGCAGCACCAAGGACCGATGATGAAGTTCCCATGCAGATAAGAATAAAGAAGTCCCTTTTATTCCTCTGCAAGAGTCATTAGGTGAGGTTAGTGAAGAAGAAGAGTGGGAGGAGGCAAAAAAAGAACCAACTACAATACTATGCAAAAAAGGGTATAGAATTTTTCCAAGTAAAATGCAAACCAATACACCGGAAATCTTCAAAACTTCGGATATGACATGACAGACTGAAAAATCATTATACCTTTGTTATATTTACATTTTAATGTTTAACTTTGATGACCAGTCAAGATTTGGGAAGAACTAGCCGAAGGTGCCTCCTATAAATAGTACCAGCGTGGTCTAGTCAAGGTACGCGCTATTTTTTCCTACCTATAAAATTTCCTGAGATTCTCACAAATGTGCAACGCCAGCAAGCCCACCCTCGGTACAATTGTATTGCAAGAACCTAAAGCCTAGGAAGGATCATATTTCGACTTTGAAGGAAACTATCAGATTGACCATTTTTGGACATTATCAAACTTATCTAAAAGATTATACAGCCAGATAACCCAAGATGCATGTAAAAGCATATAAAGAGACAGAATAATGAGAAGAATATTTCAGAATATATAATCATTTGTTATAGCAATTAAAAATAAATAATTATGCTTTCAATTTATAATGGTCCCATATCTGTTGACTTGAAGGAAGATGATCATCCAGTCAATTTCAAAAAATCCCAACAAATCTAATATTAATGTTCTGGTGCAAGTCATAACAATATCAATTCTAAGAACCTCTGACGCTGATAAAATAACTATTGTTCACGTTATCTCCATTTTGGTTATTGTTCAGAGGTCAACTGCTGATAATGTCTTGCGCTCAAATAACAAAATATTGACACATCAAGACACGATGAGCCAAGACAGTCAAAATGGCCTGTATGTTCGGTTGTATCCATGTCCATGATTAACGGAATTAACACTATATCCTTGCATTTAAAAAATCAATACAAGACAAATCAGATTTAAGAGCTTTTTACACTTCGTACCCCTGAAGTTTGTCCTTAGTCCCACATTGGTCCCTATGGTTTCAATTCGGACAAATAAAACCTAGTGCATTTTAATCGTTTCATCATACTCTCTGTTTGAAATTGGGCGGGAAAGGTCACATGCTTGGCACGTGACCATTAATGAGGGGCAATATTGTCTTTTTTGTTATAATATTAAAATTCAATCATAAATATAGATTAAATTTTAAAAACGTTTCCTACCCCGAAATGTTCATGGTTGTTCCAATTTAATCAATATTTATGATTGAATTTTAATATTATAACAAATTTAAACGTTTTTACATTTCTTACCCCAAAAAGTTCATGGTTGTTCCAATTTAATCTATATTTATGACGAAAAGTTCATGGTTGTTCCAATTTAATCTATATTTATGATTGAATTTTAATATTATAACAAAAATGTAAACTAAACGTTTTAACATTTCCTACCCCGAAAAGTTTAATTTACATTTCCTATCCCAAAACGTTTATGGTTGTCCAATTTAATCTATATTTATGACTGAATTTTAATATTATAACAAATTTAAACGTTTTTACATTTCCTACCCCGAAAAGTTCATGGTTGTTCCAATTTAATCTATATTTATGACGAAAAGTTCATGGTTGTTCCAATTTAATCTATATTTATGATTGAATTTTAATATTATAACAAAAATGTAAACTAAACGTTTTAACATTTCCTACCCCGAAAAGTTTAATTTACATTTCCTATCCCAAAACGTTTATGGTTGTCCAATTTAATCTATATTTATGACTGAATTTTAATATTATAACAAATTTAAACGTTTTTACATTTCCTACCCCGAAAAGTTCATGGTTGTTCCAATTTAATCTATATTTATGATTGAATTTTAATATTATAACAAATTTAAACGTTTTTACATTAAAATTCAATCATAAATATAGATTAAATTGGAACAACCATGAACTTTTTCGGGGTAGGAAACATTTTTAAAATTTAATCTATATTTATGATTGAATTTTAATATTATAACAAAAAAGACAATATTGCCCCTCATTAATGGTCACGTGCCAAGCATGTGACCTTTCCCACCCAATTTCAAACAAAGTGTATGATTTGGCCTTAATTGAAACGATTAAAATGCACTAGGTTTTATTTGTCCAAATTGAAACCATAGGGACCAATGTGGGACTAAGGCAAAACTTCAAGGGTGCAAAGTGTAAAAAGCTCCAAATTTAATTTTGATCACTCATAAGTCATAACAAAGTGGTGTGTGTTCAGCAAATACAGCTATCAGAGATATAGATCCACTCAGGCCAGTATCAAAAGTGCACCAGCCTCCAAGAAAAAAAGAAAAAAAAAGGGAGGGGGGGAGCACCTGGGCTTCCAATTAGAGATGGTAAAAAAAACCAAACCGATGGATAACCAAGAAAAACCACACTAAATGTTCCGGTTTTGAAACAGACTAAATGGTTTGGTTACAGTTTAGGTTTTGAAATTAACAACCAAAGCGGTTTTGGTTTTGGGATAATAACCACGAAACTGATATTTTAGATATATTTTTATGACATATATACCCTTACTTTTTTATATATTTACAGTTTAACCCGATATATATATATATATATATATATATATACACACACACACACACACACTAGTGTGTGACTCGCGCCTAAAGGCACGGGTTTAAAAAAAAGTGAATCTAATTTATTCTTATTTTTTAATTTAATTTCTATAAATTTAATATTTTAGTATTATTACTAAATATAATATCCATATATTATTTTTATAATTTTCATAAATTTAATGTCCATAATTTTCGTATATTATATTTCTATTTTTATGTTATTGCTTTAATTTTATTTTCATAAATTTAATGTTTTAATATTAATACTAAATTTAATGTCCATATATTATATTTATAATTTTCCTAAATTTAATGTCCATAAATTATGTATATTATATTTCTCTTTTATATTATTTTTTAAATTTAATTTTTTATAAATGTAATATCGAGTATTGTTATAATTCTTTTATAATTTGAGTATTATTATAAATTTAATATATAAATTTAATATATGAGTATTATTTTTATAGCTTTTTAAATTTAATATAAATAATTTCCGTGAATTATATTACATATATCATATTTTTTCTTTTATATTACTTTTCGTAAATTTTATATTTCAGTATTATTATTAAATTTAATGTGCATATATTAATTATATAAATTTATAAATTTAATGTCCATAATTTTCGTATATTATATTTCATCTTTTATATTATTTCTTTAAATTTAATGTTTTATTATTATTATTAAATTTAATATACATATATTATTTTTACAATTTCATAAATTTAATGTCCATAATTTTTGTATATTATATTTCATCTTTTATATTATTTCTTTAAATTTAATGTTTTAGTATTATTATTAAATTTAATATACATATATTATTTTTATAATTTCATAAATTTAATGTCCAAAATTTTCCTGTATTATTTTCTTCTTTTATATTATTCTTTAATTTAATTTCTATAAAAATAATGTTTTAGTATTATTACTAAATTTCATGTCTATATATTATTTCTATAATTTTCATAAATTTAATATTCATAATTTTTTAATATCATATTTCCTCTTTTATTTTATTTCTTCAATTTAATTTTCATAAAAAATCATATATTATTTCTATAATTTTCATAAATTTAATGTTTATAATTTTCGTATATTATATTTTCTCTTTTATATTATTTTTTAATATAATATCTATAAATTTAATGTTTCGCTATTATTACTAAATCTAACGTTCATATACTACTATAATTTTTATAAATTTAATGTCGTGTTATATTTTTTTCTTTTATATTATTTTTTAATTTAAATTTTGTACATTTAATGTTTTAGTATTATTATTAAATTTATTGTGCATATATTATTTCTATAATTTTCAATAGTATATTTTTTTAATATTATTTCTTTAATTTAATTTTTGTAAATGTAATGTTTTAATATTATTAATAAATTTAATGTTCATATATTATTTCTATAGATTTGTATATATATATATATATATATATATATATATATATTCTCTCCTTCTTAATCTAGAGAATCAATCTGGACCGTTGTGAGAGATAAAGACTGACTGAGATTTATCTAGAGGAATTATATACGTCATGTTTTATTATATAATATAAATATACATATGTGTGTGTGTATATATATGTTTTTATTGATTGTAACAATTATGGTTACAATCGTTTAGTTTAATTATCGTTGCATTTTAAACAATTAATAGTTTTGTGGTTTAATTTTGTTTTTTGGAATTTATATTTTATATTTTAGTAATGTTTTTGTTTATATATAAAAAATAACGGTCCGCGGTTTCATAGTTTTGATTTTGGTTTTTAATAAAACTGAAATATCTTAAATGGTTTCGCAGTTTTGGTTTTAGTTTGGAAATTGGTTTTGTATAAATTTAAATACTTCGCTTTTAAAACCGTTTAAAAAAAACGACGGTTTTGGTTGCAGTTTTGGTTTGTTATATGTCTAAGGGTTTCGGTTTTGTTTTTTATATGAAACCGGACCGAAATCGAACCGTTGACATCCTACTTCCAATTTAATCTTGAATATTGGAGTTTTCAGTACAGAAGTTCAGGGGTACTGTGCTACTAATCATGGCAAGCCACGTGCTGGTAAGCATTCGTTCAAGTCTCACTCCCCATTTCAAAATCTTACTCCTAAGAGAGAGAGAGAGAGAGAGAGAGAATATGCATCATCATTCTTATATCATGTAAACAATAACGCAATACCGCACCTTCCCCACGCAATTTGAGATCCAGGGGCAATGATGGTCAAACTGTTCAACACAGCGCTTGCATGTAGGGCAGTGCTTGGAGCGAACAGGCCTTACTATCTGGAACCAAAGAAAAATGGAATTTATTTTTCAACTAAAAGGAATATAATCGAATCACATACGCTCAAGAAAGCAGCAGTCGTATTTGAAAGAAAGAAAGTTGGGTGGGTAACCTTGCAGGTAGGACAAAGTTGAGACCAATTTCCTGTCCAAATAGAAGAATTGTTCAGATCAATACTTAACAAAGGATCCTGCAAAACGGATTGAAACCTTTTTTAAATATCAAGAATTAAGCAAATGGAACCTCATAGATAGATCAAAGAATGGTGCTAAAAGCAAAAGGTGTTAACTAAGGTTAGATTTGATAACCATTTAAATTTTAAGTGCTAAAATTATAAGTACTGAATTTATTAAGTGTTGAATATATTAAGTTATCAAATTTATAATACTTTTAACTCCAAAAAAATTATTTTTTTACAAATTTTTATTCTTAAAAAAAAAAGTCACAACTTTATTTTTTTTAAATATTCTCCTTCTACAATTTTCTCTCTATTTTAGACCAGTTTGAGTCAATAAGGCAACAAACAATGGGTAGGTCCCTTTCTTCTTTTAGGAGAAGTGATTTGGGGCACCGAAGAGTTGCCTTATTTGTATTATTAGTACTTAGTATTGAAATTGGACTAGAAGGAACTATTGGCTTTAGCAAGGAATGGCCCCTTAACATGGTACTCTAATTAGCGACAATTTAATATTTTCTCCATTTATAATTTTTTGTATATAACTTTCATTGTGAGATTTTACAATATTGGTATAAAATATTGATTTTGATAATTAGATATTCTATGTTATTAAGTGATAAGTGTTAAGAATAACACATCACTTAAAATTTTGAAATTTTTTTAAGTGATGATTACTTGCTTTTGTTATCAAACGAAATTAATTTGATAAATACTTAACGCATTCAGTTATAAGTACTTAATTGCGCTATCAAATGGGACCTAAGTGTTGACATGAATAACCAACAAATGACAGACTACCTTCCTGTCATACGGAAAAAGGTCTCAAAGAAATATCCATAACGGTCTACTGCTCAAGTTTTATTGGTTTGCTTTCTTTTCCACACCCAAAATATGAGGATTTGCTATTTACCTCCCTTGTCATTTTGCCATTAACCAGAAACTTCTCTTGTCATTTATTAAATACTTGTCGGCCCCTTAATCATTTTTGGTCGAAGACCACTTAGGCCCCCGTTTGGTAACCGTTTCCATTCCAGAAATTCTCATCTCATTCCCAGATTTTTGGGAATTTTGTTTGGGAATAGCGTTTGGTAATTTTTGTTTCCGTTTCCATTTCATTCCCATTTGAGAATTCTACCAACTTTTTTCTTAAGAAATGAGAAACAAAAAAAAATTATTTTTCATTATTCCCATTCCATTTCCAAAACACACGGTCACTGTTCATCCACCGTCCGCTGCCGCCGATCACCGTCCAGCCGGAAAACTTCCGGCCGCTGTTACCATCCGTCACTACCGCCCGGCCGTCGCCGACGCCATTGCCGTCCAGCCCTCGCCGGAGCACCGCCGTCTGGCCTTCGCCGGCCGGCCGGCGACGACGCCACTACCGTCCGGCCAAAACAGAAAAATAAAAAAAAATAAAAAAATTTAGGATAAAATTGTTACCAAACATAATTCTCTTCCCAAAACAAAAAAAAAAAAAATTATCGTTACCAAACTCAATTCTACTCCCAAAAAGAAAATAAGGTGGCGTTTGGTAACCGTTTCTGTTTCCATTCCAACAGTGGGATGGGAATGGAATGGGATAGGATGAGAATTTTGTTTTCTTCTTGAGAGTAGAATCACGTTTGGTAACGATAATTTTTTTTTTGTTTTGGGAAGAGAATTGTGTTTGGTAACAATTTTATCCTAAAATCATTTTATTTTTTTTTTTCTCTGTTTTGGCCTACCGGGAGTGCTCTGGCGCCGGCGACGCCGCCGGAAGGCAATGGCGCCGTCGCCAGCAACGGCCGGAAGTGGCCGGAAAATTTCCAACCGGACGGTGACCGGCGACGGTCGCCGGAGATGGCCGGCGGCAGCGGCAGTGGACGGTGATCGGCGGCGGCGGGAGGCAGGTAGGCGGCGGCAACGAACGGCGGCGGACGGTGGTCGGCGGTGGACGGTGGTCGACGGTGGGTGAACAGTGACCATGTGTTTTGGGAATGGAATGGGAATAATGAGAAACAACTTTTTTTTGTTTCTCATTTCTTAAGAAAAAAGTGGGCACAATTCTCAAATGGGAATGAAATGGAAACGGAAACAAAAATTATCAAACGCTATTCCCAAACAGAATTCCCAAAAATCTGGGAATGGAATGGGAATTTCTGGAATGAAAATGGTTACCAAACGGGGCCTAAAATTCTCATCCCATCCAATCCCATTCCATTCCCATCTCACTGCTGGAATGGAAAAAGAAACGGTTACCAAACGCCACCTTAGTTCCCCTATAGATAAAAAATTACTTAAATTTTTATTGTAATGACAATTTTATCCTTAACCATTTAAAAATAATTAAACAATTAAAAACAAAAATACATAAATATCCTTTTAAATTTTTTTTTATATATTTTCCTCCTTTACTTTTTTACACTAACATCCTCTTATTTAAAAAACGATTTTTTTTGAAACCCTTTTTGTAAAAAAAAAAAACTACTCACCATCCCCCTGTCGGTTTCTTCTTCTTTCTCCCTCTATCTCTCTCCACTCCGGCGCACAGATCCAGCCTGCATCTGTGCTCCGGTGCACGGATCCGACGGAGCCGCCGAAGCACAGATCCAATGGCCCGATATGTGCTCCGGCGCACAGATTGACACCAGATTGTGGAGAAAGAGAGGGGGAGGACGAGCAAGAAGAAGAAAGTTGAAGAAGGAGAAGGGGATTTGGTCCGAAAAATACCATAGTCCGTTGGTGATTAGGTCCCAAAAATCCAGCAAGTATACCCAGATTCCAAACTTCGATTCTCTGGAACAGAATCCACACCAAGTATTTGCATATTTGTGCCAACAAAACAATCCACGACACAAATGCCCAACCCGCCACTCTGGTGATGCTGGATTGTAAGATCCATGCCAACAACAACTCTCTCTACAACACGCCATGGTGTTTCAGGTTCTACATGTGCGATTGGTGATCGAGGATCTCCTATGTAGGGCGGTTTGGCAGCAGTGACATAAAGAAGGCTAGGGTTCTCTACAATGCCATAGACCGGAGCAATGGGTTTTACCAATGTTCGGTGGAGGAGTCGATGAGGTCGCTGAAGAATGTGCATTCACGTTGTTGCAAATCCGTCGCCACAACAAATTTAGAAAGAAAGGAGGAAGAAAGTGGAAGAATGAGGCTAAGAGGATTCTTTGTGTGTGTGTGGGGGGGGGGGGGGGGTGAATGTAATTCTTTAAAAAAATAGGGGTTGTTAATGAATTTTTATAAAAATAAAAGAATAAAAGAATTTTATTTTTTTTTAAATAAGAGGAGCATTCATGTCTTTTTACAAGAAAAAATTGGTCAAAGGGAATTACTGGTATTTTCAAAATGACAGGGGAGGTTTGTGATTTTGGACAAAATGATAAGGAGGTTACAGGTAAGTGGTATATGAGGCCGCCAACTTCTAAGGATTTACCACAACGACAATAGTCCTTTGAAGGACTACCCAGCAATCTTTACCTACCAAGTCCAAATCTCATCCACCTCAGTTCTTCATGCCAAAGGGAAAGGGGAGGAGATAAGAAAAATTGAGGAAAGAAAAGATTCTTTCCATCCACACCCCAACTCTGAACTGCTTCTAACAAATACTTGAGGATCACTAGAATCCATGTTGTTTCAGCAGCGGTATTCCCTTATGATACCCTTGAATTTTCTCCATAATGGTCATTGCATAACCTCTAATCAAAATGCACTTCCAGATGAAAGAGAGGGTAGAAAAAAGGAGGTTTGCTTCAAAGGTACTGCTCAAAGTCCACAGCACCCTCAAAAGTCTTGACGTCTGCCTAATGAATCCTAGGAACCTACCCTTTATCTCACACCTTTTAAGCCCTAAGGTCCTGTGATTTTTTAAACTGGATTAGCCAGTGAAAGCAACGGCAGATCCCAAAGACCTAAAAATGGGTTGGAGATATGGGGCATCCGTGAATAAAGGCTTCATATCCATGGATGAAAATGTTGAAATCATGGACTTGCAGACATTTGGGAATTCAAACAATCCAGGTAGAGAGGTCACTGAGGGTAGGGGAGATCAATTGAAGTGGAGAAGATGTTCCAGGGTAGGTAATGCCCTAGTGGGGTGGGTTGTTTGGTGTAGGTGGCAGAGTGGCAGAACAGGTTGAGAGGGGTAGGGAAAAGGCAGCGGAAGCGAGGTGGGTGGCGGAAAAGTTATGTTTCTTCAGTTTTTGGTAGGGTACAACCTGATGCATGTTTTATTTTGCATTAGAAAATTTAAATTAAGTGAAAAAAGTGAGGATCAAATGTACAAGTTGTGATGCATTGGTTGTGTTAGTAAAGGGATTCCTATTACACTATAATTCTGTTATTTTTGTAAAGTCAAATCACAAATCAAAATGGAGGGTAAAAAAATCTTGTATTCCTTCTAGCAGAATGTCACCTTCGCATTTTAGCATGTAGTGAAGGGGCTTATGTGATCAAATCAAACGTTGAGGAGTTATTCCTCCAGCCTCAATGTACAGGGTGCAATGTGTAATTTGCCCACAAAAATTACAAACAAATAGGGTTTTTGTGGATAAAACGAAAATGGCAGGGTATCACAAAACATATTTTGCAATCACCAACATGGCCAAAATACCTCTACTAAGCTTGGTACATCTTAACTATAATGAAAAAGAGTAATATGGACTAAGATAGTAGAGAAAAAAGATGATGGCCAAAATATGGCTCAAAATCGCAAGGCACATATATTAAATTATAAGGATTTGGATAAACAGTCAATATGTGGCTTGAGATCACAGGAAAGACACGTACACAACACTAAGCAGTAATTTAAAGACTTCCTCTACATTATAAGAATTTGGACAAACGGTGACTCGTAAGCACTATTTAAGCAGGCCAGATGGCTTGAAGCAAATCTCAAGTTTTAAATAGCAGATGCTAATAAAAGCCATAAAGGTAGTTAATACAAAGAAATGGTGTACCTCATCATCAGTATGGTTACCCATCTTTATAAATCCGGGATCCTTACTGCAACCAAATAAGAACTCACCATCAGATAATAGAGAAACTAACTGATGACTGATACATTTTCAAGTGACAACTCATGCAACAAGCATATAACTGAAGATAGTAAAACGTCGCAAGCTTTGGTGCTTGAAGCAATGGCCACAAGATAGAAACTACAATACATACATGTGGGCAGAGGTTTACTGTGGCAAGAGGTGACGCATTTAAATCAAAGTTACCGATCTTCTTCACTAGAGCCGATACATTCAACAGTTTCATAAACCAAGTTGGCATAAACCAAATGTTCACCTTCCAAGTGACGAGGTGTAAACCTTCCAAATCTTGAATTTTTAAATGCAACTAGATACTAAAATTCTTTTACGATGGTAAACTGGTGAATTTTCATATCAGTAACAGAAGGAAAAAAAAAAAAAGGGAATAATAGATATTATAACACAGAGCAAATATGTAATATTGTCAATCAAATGCAAAACATGCGCAAAAAATGGGAGTAGTGACTACTCAGTGAAGCCTAACCAAGAATACTACAAGCGTAACCAAGAATACTATCTTAAAATCAATTTCCGTAAGATAAGTTATAGGGACTTTAATCATTTATACTCAGTATATTGCTATTGAAGACATGGTGGGTAATATGACTCTAGAAAAGTAGAAATGATGGGCGTACATGAGCGTCCTCTGTCATTTAAGCAAAAAAGTAGCTTAAGTAGATGTTATATATATAAACGTTAGTCTGTTAAATAACAACTCTTTTTTTTTTCTTTTTCCTTTTCATTTCTTAAAAAACATTGGGTTTGCTAGAAACCCAAATGGCCATCCCAACCCAGTTATATTTTGGACTGAGAACAATCCTCTACTATTATGAGACCCGTTGGACCACACAATTATTAATCATGCTCTGGCTGTATGAGCTTATATCATCCACCAGACTTGGGCCCCGTTTGGTAACCTAATTAAACACTTAAAACTGAATGCATTAAGTATTTATCAAATTAAGTGCGTTTGATAACAAAATTAAACAATCAATTAAAAAATAAGATTCACTTAAAAATTATTCAAAATTTTAAGTGATGCTTGATTCACTTAATTTTTTAGCAGTTATTACTTAATATCACAAAATATCTAATTATCACAACCAGTATTTTACACCAATACTGTAAAATTTCACAAAAAAAAATATGCACAAAAAATTATAGATGGAACTACTAAATTTAAAAAAAAAACAATAGAGAGAAAAAATTGTGAAGAGAGAGCATTTTAGAAAAAAAAAAAAAAAAAAAAAAAAAAAAGGTTGTAAAATTATTTTAGGAACAAAAATTTGTACAAAGATAATTTTTTTGAAGTTCAAAGTGATAAAAAAATTGAATACTTAATATATTCAGCATTTAATAAAATCAGCACTTATAATTACAACATTTAAAATCCAGCACTTAAAATTTAAACGTTATCAAACAAGGCATAAGTTTCCTGTCTCCTTAGAAATCAAGGATACAGAGGCACGAGCCTATAGAACAAATCCTATTCAAGTAAGGTCATTTGTTAACTTCGAACTCTTGTTTCTTTGTTAGAAGCAGTGTTGTAAAATGCGAGGACGTTGGACGGGAGTTGACTTGTCCGGGGAGAGGCGTAAGTCCTAGGGTGTGGAGCGTAAGCCTCACGATACATAAATTTTTAATGTTTTAAAAATATTATATATAATTAAAAAATACCACAAAATAATAAAAAACGACGTGAACGAAAGACTAGAGATATTGAAAGTGTCAGATGCATCAAAGACACTGATGAAAAGGTATTGGTGAAAGATAAGGAAATTAAGGAACAATGAAGAAGTTATTTTTATAATTTATTTAATGAGAATGATGTCGGGGAATATAAACTAGAGTTGCCTAGTTTATATTCAGATAAGATTTATAGGTTTCATAAAAGAATTAGGGCTTCGAAAGTTAGAATAACACTAAGGAAAATGCGAATTGGAAAAACAGTAGGGCCAGATGAAATCCCTATAGAGGTGTGGAAAAGTTTGGAAGATATTGAAATAGAGTGGTCGACTAGACTTTTCAATGACATTTTGAGAACTAAGAGAATGTCTGGCGACTAGATGAGGAGTATCTTAGTGCCCATCAATAAAAATAAGGGGGATGTTCAAAGTTGCACGAACTATCGGGATATAAAACTTATGAGTCATACTATGAAACTTTGAGAGAGAGTGATAGAATATAAAAAAAGACATGAAACGAGCATAGAAGAGAACCAATTTGGATTTATGCCCAGTCGATCAACCACTGAAATTATCTATTTACTAAAGAGATTAATGGAAAAATATAGAGAGAATAAGAGAGATTTACATATGGTATTTGTGTACCTAGAAAAGACTTATGATAGAGTACCTAGAGAGGTTTTGTGGTGGGTGCTCGAAAAGAAATAGGTATCCAATGTGTACATTGAGGTAATTAAGGATATGTATGAAGGTATAGTCACTAGTATTCGAACAGGAGGAGGCGATACTTGTACATTTCCTATTAATATAGGCTTACATCAAGGATCATCTTTAAGTTTTTACCCCTTTGTTCTAGTGATGGATGAGCTCACAAAACATATTCAAGATAGAGTACCTTGGAGTATGTTGTTTGCGGATGACATCGTATTAATGGACGAAACTAGAATAGATCTTAATAATTAGTTAGAAAGATGGAGAGAAGCATTACAGTCTAAAGGTTTGAAGGTTGGTAAAAGTAAGACGAAATACATGCATTGCAATTTTAATAATGCTCGTAGAGACGGTGGTGTGATCAAAATTGGAGACGAAAAGGTGCCAAAGGTTGATCGTTTTAGATATTTAGGTTCAATGATTCAGAGCAATGGCGAAATCGGAGAGGATATTACGCATAAAATCAAGGCAGGTTGGTTAAAGTGAAGAAGTGCAGTTGGAGTGATTTGTGATTGTAGAATTCTGTTGAAACTTAAAGAAAAATTATACAAAACTGCTATAAAACCAACGCTTCTTTATGGTTCAGAATGTTGGGCCGTAAAAACGAATTATGTCCAGAAAATTGGGCTGACAGATATGAGGATGATGCGGTGGATGAGTGGGAAGACAAGAATGGATAAAATTAAGAATAAAACTATTAGAAAAAATTTAGAAATAGCACCCATCTTAGAAAAAATTGTTTACGATGGTTAGAGCATGTGCATAAAAGACCCATAGAAGCACCAGTGAGAAAATATGATTTAGTTCAAGTTCAGAGGACTACTAGAGGGAGAGATAGACCTAAGAACACGTTGGACGAAACTATTAGAAATTATTTGGAGACATTAAACCTGACGGAGGGGATGGCCCTTGATCGATCTCTTTGGCGTAAATGGATTCATGTAGCCGACCCTACATAAGTAGAACAAAGACTTAGTTGTTATTGTTGTACAAAATATTATTCTTTATTTTGTTATCTATTCTCTAACAAGTAATAATGTTCCTTGAATTCCTCTCTTGATTTTTCTTGTAATGGAAAAACAGCGCGTACGCCCCATCAAACTTTGCCCAAGGCTAAGTTGGGAGTCGCCCACTGCATCTGGGGGTGGGCACATGCCCAACTGGAAATTCCCCCTCCCCCAGGGCAATTAGGATTACCCCATCTCTAGGCAAGCTCCACGAACACCTTTTACAACATTGGTTAGAAATTGTGTCAGCTAAATATTCTTCCGAAGGGTTAACCAACAAGATAAGAACACATAACATGAGCGATTTATGCATCATTCCACACCAAGCCATAAATATCATTTGCCTTCGTGTCCATTTTTCACACGAAAAAAGTGTTTCAAGTTACTTCTGAAATTAAGTTGACATTCAGAAGCGGAAAAAAACATTTTTATTAAAAATCGATATGAAAATTAAAAACAGTTGTGCGCTGATTTAACTACATTGTTCTGTTTGTCTAAAATCATATCTCGGGACTGACGTTTACTTGAAATTTTAAATAAAGGACTAGCTTTCTTCATGATATTCTGATTTTGCTTCCCAACCCTTGTTTGGTAAAATAGAAAGGATGCCGGGATCGCACATACAACTAATGACCATACACCAAATATATACCTTGGAACCCAAAATAAAGGATTGCATTTACATGTGCACAAATACACGCGCATGCACACATGTATATACATATTAAAGTATCTTGGCTGTGTTTGTTTTCCACTGTCTAAAAATATCATGCCGGCATATTTACAATTCACGAAGACTTGACTGGAAAAGAGAAAGAAAGCCCTCTATCCATAACAGTGCTTCATAGATACGTGAAACAAGCCAGATGACATTTGCAAAACTGATGTACAAAGCTCTCCTTTTAATAAACTACTAGTTGTAGACCCGCATAATAGGCGGATCTAGAAAAACATTATATCAGTATGTGTTTTTCATTTGGTTATTACACATACCCACAATTGATTGTTTAATTTTATATTTATCATATTTTATAAAAGTATAGGGAAAATAAATTTAATGCTGAGAAATAAAAATAAAATTGTAACTTAAAAAACAATTAATGTCAATATCTAAAATTATTAATGTTTACCACTCATATTTTTTTAGAAAATAATAAATAACAAGTAAATAAGCTCCTAGAGGATTTTTTTTTTTTTTTTTTTTTTCAAAAATTTTAACTTTTTTTCAAATATTAGTTTTAAAATAATCTAATAGGTCCTTTTTTGGGGGGGTCAATAGTTTTTATTATTTGATTAAGAATTGTTAGAATATTATTTGGAGCACATGAAAATGAATAAATTTTATATGTAATTATATAGATGGAGAGAGAATTTTTATTAAATTGTTGAATAAGGAGAAGGAGACGAAGAGATGCGGTCACATATAATTAATTATACTGAAAACAATCATCAATCAAAATATAGGTAAATTTTAACGATGCCCCTGTCATTGGAAAAACCTATAATGATATCCCCTATCATTTGGAAAATATCTCCAGCCCTCACTTCCTTTTATGTTAAATATAAGAGAAAACTACATTTTAAACCCTTTAACTATTGACACATTTCTAAGTAATCCTTCTAAATTTGAGCGTTTCATTTTAAACCCTCTACAAATTATCAAGTTTTTAAATGGTCCTTCTATCAAAAATTCCATCAAAAGTAACAGAATGGAGGGACAAAATAATCTTTTTACAATTTTTTATTTTTTAATCATTTTCTCCTTTTCTTTTTCTTTTTTTTTTTTCCTTTTTCTTTTTTTTTCTTCACTTCTCTCTCTCCCGCTCAACTCTCTCTCTCTTCCTCCCTTTCCCTCCGTCCCTCTTCCTCTCCCCGCCGGAACCAACCTTTTTACGGGGGTGATTCCACCATGACAACATGACAAGAAGAGAAGCGAAGGGAGCACCATCAGTAGATCTCTTGGTCTGTTTTCCATCCAGAGCCCACCTCATCCTCATGCCCTGCAAAGCAGTCGGAACCCAACAAAACCAAGCGCCACCCGCCGGACATCCACCACCACCACTGAGAAAATCCACCACTGGGTTTACCGGATTAGGCGGCGGCAACCTATCTAGCCCTGCATTATGGTCCAAAACAAAACCCAACAATGCCGAGATCTCCAAACCCTCCTCCCCGAAAGTCATTTGCGTCGGACAGATAAAAGTCCGGCCACGAACCAATCTCTGCAAGAACTGGCAATCGGTCATAGAGGAGATCGAGAGGCTTTACAATCGCAAACACAAGAAAAGAACCTCGTGGGTCGAATCGATCAGGTTCAAAAAAGGCGTGATGCAATTCCTCGCGTGTCTCTAGAGCATCAAATTCGATTTTCGCTATTTCGCTTCATTTCTGACGTCGGAAATAACCTCCGACAACGACAAAGAAGAAGAAGAAGCCTCTAAGACCGCCTTCTCCAAATGGTTCATGGTTCTACAAGAAAACAAAGTAAAAGAGACTCCGAAAACATAGCAAAACAAGTAAGGAGGTCCGACAGTAATGACTGCTCTGTTCATCAATCGTTTGCGCCGGCGCTGACGAATGCTCTGTTGCTAATGAGATGTCGATCAGCTCCGGCAAAAAGCTGGTTAGAGGAGAAAGAAGAAGATGATAAAGAAGAAGAAGAAGAAGAAGAAAAGGTGATTGCTAGGGAGGAAAAGAAGAGAGAGGAGAGAGAGAGAAGTGAAGAAGAAGAAAAATCAAATAAATGATTAAAAAAAAAAATTAAATGTAAAAAGACTATTTTACCCCTCCATTTTGTTACTTTTGACGGAATTTTTGACAAAAGGACCATTTAAAAACGTGTTGATACGTAGAGGGTTTAAAATTAAACGTGCAAACCTAAAAGAACTACTTAGAAACGTGTCAATAATTAGAAGGTTTAAAATGTACTTTTTCCTAAATATAAGTTACTAATTTGACCCTGTTATTGTACTATTAAAAAATTAATTAAAACTATCTAATAAAAGAATTATTCTCATAACCCTCTTAAAAATGATACAATTTTGGTCAAATTTGATTTTGGTTTTTAAATTTTGTTTATGTAATACATTTTCAAATCCATTTTTTTATTACTTTTGGGACAAATGATGGTTGTTACATTTTTTTAATATTTAAAGAGTACTTGGTGCTGAATTTCTGAAATTTAAAATTATTCTGAGAATTAAATATTGTTGATTTATGTAATACATTTGAATTCCAATTTTTTATTACTTTTGAAATCAAATGATGATTTTTTATATTTTTTTGAGTATTTAGAGAGTAATTGCTACTAAATTTTTAAAATTTAAAATTATTCTAAAAATTAAATATTTTTTGTTTATGAAATTTAGTTACACTTTATATATAAACTGTTTGATTTAGTTTTTGTTTTTTGTTTTTTGTTTTTTTTTGAATTGTTTGGTGAAATCTTCACATAAGACTTTATTTAGTAATAGTTTCACTCAAGTACAAAATCAGACTTGTAGATTTTCTGATTTTCATTTTTAACCTTTTTTTGTGTTTGGCCTTTCTAACTCGTTTTGCATATGAAATTGATTGCATGAAAAAAGACATATAAAATTTTTCATTACTTCTATCAATACCTAAATGAGAAACAAAAAATTGAAAAAATTGAAAAAAAAATAATCATTTTTTTAAATAAAAAGTCTAGTAAGTATAGCATTAATAGTTTTTCGTTATTTATTTTTTCTTTTTTTTTAAATATCTTTTATGATAGAATTTTCATTTTGTGTAAAAAACAAATTATAAAAAGGTAAAATGTCAAACAAAATTAGATGCGATACAGTGGCAAGAATTTTGGGTTGACTTTGTTGGGTTTGAAAAATGACAGGGGAATGAAAATATTTTCCAAATGACAAAAGGTATCTTTCCAATGAATAAAGTGATTAACGGCCCCATTTCCTTTCTTATATGTTTTCCGAATGACAGGGAGTGTCACTGAAATTTACCCACCAAAATATCAATGTATTGAAAATCTCACTGTTTCAAATATAACAAGACACTTAAAATCATTCAACACATTATAGTAACAATAAATAATAATTAAATTCACTCAAATTACTACATTAATGATAAATAGTATTTAAAACTCATTTAAATAAAATGTTAAAGGGAGACAAATTGAAGAGAATCAAATCAATAGATGGTGTTTTGTGAACTCTCCTTCATTATCAAGTCTAGTCTTGCAATTTTAGTTTTTTATATAAATATAGATATAGATCTAAGAACTTACTATGGACGTCATGATCAATTATTATTGATGATGGTGGAATCCAAGGAGGCTTATTGATGATGTAAAAAAAAGGTAAAAGAACTTAGGGAAAAGAGATAATAATTAATGAAAAATAAAAATAAAAAATAAATTAAAAAATATATATATTAATATAAGAACTCACCAAAAGGCTTGAAGGAGGCATTCTCTAACCTCCTTCAAGACTTCTCTCTCCTTTACAGTGAAAGGGGGAAGGCAATGACATATAAAGAAACAGAACCACTAGCTGCAGAGCTGAGTGGTGTCAGTCGAGCCAGCCAAGAGGCAGTTTTGGAATTTCATTAGTTAGTGGGGTTTCAAAATTCAATTGAACATTGTGAACTGACACTGGAGCAAGTCCATTAATAAGTCTCTTTCTAATAGAAAATATCAAGACTCATGCAAGGACATGAAACAGGAAACCAATTGATATTTGTCATAGTAAAGCCAGCAGACATGCAAATGGAACTTCAAAGTGGAACGGGCTCTCTCTCTCAGTGAAATTGAACTTTGCTACAGAAAAAGGATTCCTTGTGGCAAAATACACTTCAATTCAGCAAAAAAAGTGATACTTTTAGCTTAACTCTCCGAGCATGATCAGTCTACTAAACAATGACGTTCATAGAGTTTTTAATTCCTTAAGAAACAGTAATTCATATCCCTAAGTACTCTTAAAAGAAAACAAAAGAAAAACTCCTTGAAGTTTCATTTGTAAAATTACTTCCTACTCCTATCAAATGCTTCAAATGTCAAACTATGCAGCATGGTGACAACAATCACAATCCATCAGAAACCCCACCCAGAAAGGAAAAGAGAAAGCTGTTAATGAAACTCCGAAATTGCCAATAAACTAAAAAAGTAAAGATGAGAGAGGTCAGACTGAACTGCCTTGGCCATAACTCATATTCCATGGGAACGCTTTCCGTGCTAAACACCCCAACTCAATGTCTTACGGGGTACTTGGCAGTAAGGAAACTATTAACTTCTTACAGAAAAATGCCTAAATTTCTATTCAACTAGTTTACCATTGACACTAGTGTGCTTGTCAATGTAAGCATATCATTGGGATGCAAATATCTATTTCTGCGGAGAAGGGATACATTGTAAGCAGGCATAAATTTATGTATAACTAAGATGACCACAGAAAAGGGTTACCTGTTACAATGGTGTAACATTATCAACGAACCAATTGCTATAGAAACGGCAGTCCATCCCCAGAGTCCAACAAAAGCAGTAACCTTCGTAAGATTGGGAGCTAGCACAAGCAGAAAGGGATGAGTCATGATAAGCATGGTAACTAGCCCCTTACCATAGTTGTCAAAGGCTCAAGGTGGAACAAGGCGCCAAGGACTTCTAGAGCTTAAGCGCAAGGCAAGGCACACGCATGACTGAAGTGGACCACATATTATAACAAACAAATTTATCTATTTTGATATTATTTATAGCAAAAAAAAAAAAAAATCTATTTTGACATTATTTATAGCAATAAAATTAATTATATAGTATTTATTATAATACCTTCAATCATAGATCTAGTGAATCACGTAAAAAATGAACTTCAAAATTACAATCGTTTAATATCTTCAATGATAAAAATAAAACCATCCAAAGATTTCAAAAAGACATGATTCAAGTGCCAAAAGAGAAATCAAATAGATCTCAATGTGTATAACTATGATAATGTTAGACTTTGTAATTAAAAAGACGCACCTTAACCTTTTGTAATCAAGAGATGCACGAAAAGTTGGGACTTTTTTCTTGTTAACTTGGTATGTGTTAGGTATGATCCAACGTGCTCACCTTACCTTGGAAACTTTCTAGTCAACTTAAATAAGAGGTGTACCAAGAGTGAATGCAACTTTATTAACCAACTTCAATCATGCACGCCTTTCTTGAGCCTCATGCCTTGCGCCTAAGCTCCCTAAGCGTGCATCATGCAAAATGCGCCTCACCTAAGGCTACCAAGGCGCAACAGGTGAGCCTTTGTGTTCTTGAAGCCTAGGCGCTCCTTTGACATCTATGCCCCTTCCACTAATGCAAAAAACTTCATGATAATTATAGTTTGACCCACCAAGAAGTATAGAGCTGATGAAGATGATGACATTAACAGCTATTATAGAGAATAAAATTGGGGCATAACCAATATCCCTTATCTTCCCTAGACATTTGTTGTCTTCCCAGAGCTTGTTGTGTGCACGTTGTGCCTTAGACTGCACAAAATTAAATTTGCCAATGTTACATCTGCAAAGAACCGATGGTGTAAAAAGGCAGCACTTTCACGGAAAATTGGTCTATCAATGTTGCAAGCAAGCTGTTCAGGGGAAATATCATCACAAGAGCAAAGGTACAAGGAATCAACATACCAAAAAATGGCATGGAAGACCAATATATATTAAACCTCCACAGGACAAGGTCAGAGATGATCATGACTACCCTTACGCACGCATTCATGATTAAATTGTAACGAGAAACAATTACAATTTTGATCCACGAACTTTTTTATAATTCTTAGGGCATTCATATTAAGTCTATTCCACGGCACATAACATTAAGGCTGAAATAAAAAACCGCCGCCTGACCCGCTCGGTTTCGGGCGGAATTACTCTACATTTTTTTGCTTCAGACCCGACCCCAAAAAATGAGGTAATCCGATCGGATTCTTTCTTATACCCGCCTGATAGCCCGAACCCGACCGAATGCCTTGTAAATTACCAAAATATCCCCCCTATATATATATATACCCCTAACCCTAATCTGATCACTCACTCCCTCAATCCCCACCGCCCCCCTCGATCTCTATTTTCTCTATTCTCTCGTTCACTCACTCCCTCAACGGCCAAGACTTCAATCTTTGCTCCAGTTCTCCCCACGGCCAAGAATCCATTCTTTATTCTCTCCCTCAATCTCTTCTGCCATGGCCAATATCGCTTCCTCAGGACCTCAACAGAGAAGATCACTTCAATCTTTGCTCCGGTTCTGTAAGTTTCTAGTTAGGATTTTTAATTTTTTGTTTCATTGATTCTTTAGAACTGTTAGTTTAGGTCTGATTTTGTTCTCCATCTAGGTCTGATTTTGTTCTGATTTAATTTTTTGTTTAGTTCTAGTTTAATTTTTTGCCAAGACTCCATTCTCTGTTCTCCGTCTAGTTTAGGTCTGATTTAATTTTTTGTTTGTTTGATTCTATGTTTATGCATTGTTGGTAGAACGGTTTATGCATTGTTTGTTTGATTCTGTGTCTGATTTTGTCTATGCATTGTTAGTTTAATTTGTTTGTTTGTAAATGATTATTTTTCCTTTTTAATTTCAGCATGAGCTCCATTTTTTAGGTAAGTTTCATTTTCTTAGCTTGTTAACTTTTTTATTCTGTTATTATTAATCGTTTCTGTTATTTTCTTATCAAATTTATTATGTTATTCTGTGTTTATGCATTGTTGGTTGAACGATTGTAAATGAGTATTTTTCCTTTTAAATTTCAGCATATTTATCAGAGTATCAAACAATAAACATACCAGAAATGGTAGAGGCTCTTATTTGTGCTCAAGATTGGCTTCGTTCTTCGGCGAAGGAAATTAGCCTTAGGGAAGCAATGGATGATGTTGAAGTATTCGAGAATCTTACTTCGAGTATTTTTAAATTATTTTAATTTCTATTTATTTTTCATTTATTTTCGTTTATCTAATTATTAATAATTCTCTCAATTTATGTTGTAGGGATTATGGATGATGGCAACATTGATGAGCCGGTGGTTGAAGTTTAGAATTTGCTATTTTTGCTTTGGTTTGTTTATTGGTATTGTTGTTTCGGTTGTTGAAATTTAGAATTTGTTATTTTTGCTTTGGTTTGGTAATTGGTATTGTTGTTTCGGTTGTTGAAGTTTAGAATTTGTTATTTTTGTTTTGGTTTGGTAATTGGTATTGTTGTATGATGGTAATTGGTATTGTTTTTTTTTTTTTTCTTTAATTTGTTATCTTGTGCTTGTTAAGATGTGTTTTTTAAATTGAACACTGCAGTTAGGAGTAGTCTGCATTGTTATTTGTAATTTAACACTACACTGGACCAGTGGTGAAAAAGATTGCACTGGTGAAAAACTTGAAAAACACTGCACTGGAACACTTGACAAACACTGCAGAAAAAAAAAAAAAAAAAAAAAAAGCCCTCAAACCTGAAACCCGATCGTACCTGCCCATAACCCGATGCCCCGAAAACAATTCGGATTAGCGGGGGTCGGGCCAGTCGGTGCACTCCACCCACAAACCCGATCGGGGCAGCCTAAAAAAGTCTCACCCCCCGACCCGCCCGACCGAATTACACTCCTACATAACATGAATGGGCATAATTTGATTTCATGGAATGATGGACACAACAAGAAAGGAGGAGTTGAAACCCTAGTAAGATGCTAACGCTTGTTATAAGAAAATCAAAAAATTTCTTTCTTTAAAACCATAAGCATATTTCTAGAACATAAGCATATTACTGATAGTTTCTTATGAACATAATCTATGACGCAACAGCACATTACATATATGAATCTTCAAAAAGATGGTAATCCCTAATCCTTCAGAACGCTACAATTCAGGTTTAAATCTAATTCAAAACACACCACCAAAGGTATCATCATAGCAACATTACGTACAAGGAATAAAGCAACATGCCGATGACCTTTATCTGATGCAAGCTGTGCAGGAGTAAATCCAGCATTATCTCTGATCATCAATTCCTGTTTCGTGCCTGCATGTACAAGTACAGTGCATGCCTCCACGTTTCCACTTAATGCAGCCCAATGCAAAGGGGTACAACCTAATAAATAGAATATTCAACATTACCACAGTGAAAACCAAACTAATTAAGTAATTATGTCATTCACTAGCCATTTGGTTGTCTAAGTTATCCTATTTTAGGAATTGTGTTATTTTGGATCAACTGACTTGTATATCTCTCAATTTAAATATGATTCAATTAAATTTAGGGATAATTGCACTTTATCCCCAGTACTTTGACCCTTTCTTACTTTACCCCCTAGTACTTTGGAACTAGGCACTTGATCGCCCTATACTTCGGACCAAAGTGAAAATCGGACAGCTGTTACCAAAGTGAAATGACCACCACCTACATGCCATAAGGTTCTCTAAGTCCAAGAAAACTGAAGTGCTATTCAGGAGAAAAGTATGTGCCTTAAGATATGCAGCATCTTTACAGTTAAACTTAGTAGGAGTTGCCTATCAATTTTCCTAATTAAGCAACACTATAATTAACAATGAGAAGCAAATCAAAAAAAATGAGACAAGAGCAGAGTATATGTGCAGAGTATATAAACAATCTGTCTGATGAATGCAAGATATTTACCAGTGTCTTCAAACCATCTGCATGGTGATGCATGAATCTATGGATAATACGGAATCAAACTGACACGGACAAAGAATGAGTATTGACAGAAAATAATATCTCCCACTTTAGTATACCTTCTTTATCTCGTCTTCCTTGGAAAGCATCTCTAAATAGAAGCAATCTAACTGTGTCAGCAAATCCTTTGTACGCAGCCCTATTTGGAAGTACAAGGGGATCAGATAATGCAATTCAAATGCTAACAAACATGTTGATGTGTTTGAATTAATAATGAAAGAAAGAGCTTATCATTTATCAAACCTTTATCACCTTAAGACAAATATTTGATCTCATGGAATTGTCAAAACTATATACCATTAAAATTGCATGAAAAATATCAAGTATAGACCTATAAAATGTGCATAAAAATAGCACCCAATGAAAAAATAAATTGATATTATAATTCGAAATGCATAAAAGGAAGGAACAAAAGGGGAAAACATTTTTTCTACTACGAGGCAAAATGGTCATAAATTGAAGTCATTGAATTATGGAGAAAATTGCACCAAAACATTTCAAGGCATAAAAAAATAAAAAAAAATAAAAAAAAGGACCCGAAATGTAATTTTTTCAACTTAGAAGTTAGAACTGACCATCATGGAAGCATGGATGGAGCTAAAATTACTTAAATGGGATCATATGAACCAACGGAATATCAAAAATAGAGTAGCTTTATTTATAATTGGGGAAATTAGCTTTTTATCGTATTTATGACCCTCAGCACTTTTTCATCTCATGGTTCAAATAATTATTATTTAGAACTATAAACCAAAATCGTCCAACAATTTAGTCCCTCACTAATTTGATTTGCCCAATAAAATTTCAGGACAGCTAAAATTTCAGAACAGTATAATCTTTTTCTTGTATGGAAATAATCAATGACATTAGATGGCAATTGATCATGTGATAGTCTTCTTTCCTAAATTCTCTACAACTTTCTTTCAGTTTTCTTCACTTCTGAATTAAAATTATTGACAAACTCATTAATTTCCACTGTTATGTAGTAGGAAAGGTGGTATTTTGGCTAAATGTGACTAATACACAAAATTGTGGAATCTAACAAAATATGTTACGTATTGCTCTTTTGTTTGTAGGAATATGTCGAACTTAATTAGTGGATTTAGCTAAATTGACTAAAATACACAATAGGAATTTCGGAATTCCACCAAAACATTCAGCTAACTACTATTTCCATAATCACCTAGTGGGCAAAAACAATGTTAGCCAAATGTAGCTAATATACATAATTATGAATTTCACTGAACATTCTTTGTTTTTGTTATTTTCTTGGTATAAATTTTCGTTTCCTAACTATGTTGAACTTGATTAGTAGCATTCAATAAAAAACTTATTTTGCAAATTCAATTTTACTAGCATTCCAATCAAACACCCAAAATCCATTACAACCCTATATTGGGTGTTCAATGAAAGCTAACCTTACAATGATAACAAATTGATAACTTTTTTGACTGTTTATAAACAGAAACCGAGTTTTAAATGTTTGAAGTTGGATTAAGTGGGTTCAGATGTTGCAAATGGTTTATTGTAATCCGTGCACAGATTGATAACTATGCAAAATATTATTTTTGCACATCCCAAGTTTGAGGTGCACGGGACTTGATTCAAAGCAAATTGGTCAAAAGATAGAAAGAGCTAAAAAACAAGATGAAAAACTTGATGGGACGATTGGTAAAAATACACTACGTCACGCCTTATTAAAATTCAAAATGGTCAAATGGTGCAAAGTTTTAGTTTTATCTTTTTCTTGATAAGGAACCTCCTAGTGCTTATGTAATTACTTGATAATGAAGAGACGAACAGCATGGATAAGGTAATGGGCAATGAGCTAGAAACCACAAATGCTATGAAATCCCCGCTAAACGAAGTGTGTCCTAAAACAAAGTCTTTGAAACAACCTATGAATCCAAATATACCATCGAATTTTTACATATTTATTTATTATTTATATTTAATACTTATATACAAATAGAAATATACTACACATTTATCCATGTTGTACCTGCATCCTATAATCGCAGAAATTCTTGAAGCCACAAATTCACATGCCTATCGCACTCCTGGATTCATTTATATTGTCCCAGTCTAATATAGCATCAAGGGGATGAAATCCAGAAACTTTCTACTTAGCGGCATACCCCACCAACCCCGAAACCACCACCACCACCACCCCCCTGCCAATCCAATAGAGAGAAGAAGAGAAAAGAGATGATAAATGCAGCACTATGCAGTTTTCATGTCTATGGTGCTTGTTTTTCTAGTTTCAACAATTTCACACTTAAAAAGGGTGAATTAAATTTCTTTTACTTTCTAGAGGTTCAAAATTTCAACATCTGATGGAATCAAGTGCTAGTTTATGTTAGATGTTAACTCATCCTTGGTTTATTTTCGTTTAAGAGTCAATTTTATATTCCTCCTGTTGTGATGTATATTGTTTTGAATTCGATTGTTACTGCTTCAGTGAAAGTAAATATCATAATAAGCCACTACAATAAAGTTTAGTTTTATAAGTATAGAATTAGAAGTTAATATACCGATCACATGTTATAAGACAATGCTGGATGAAGTTCACAGCTCAGTGACTGCAGTAGGCAAAAAAGAATAACTGAAAGGCAGAGATAAATGAAAACACGCAGTTCAAAAACCTAAGCGTACAAGAATTGGCTTGATAATATATTTTCGATTCAATTAGACTATTACTAAAATACAAATTATTTAGATTTAATTAGACTCTTACTAAAATACAAATTAAGGCAATGTTCAATAGTCCCCATCCCCAACATGAGATACACATGGCTCATGCAGGCAAAACACAAAAACCTCACTAAATGTTGACACATCTGGAGCATTGGAAAAGAAATATTCTCATATTGCATGATCCATTCCATATCACCTGAAAAAGTGCATTTATTGTCACTTCACTGTTTTTCCATTTCTTCAATAACTAATTCCAAACAGGTATCAAAGTTATATGAATGCTAAACCTACTGAGATCTTAATATAATATATTTATCATCTAAACATAACTTCTAGCATGACTTGAGATAGTGAAAATTGAAAGAAAGAAAGAAAGAAAAAAACGGTTGGTAAGTACTTCGAAGCACAATTGGACTTAAACATCAATAATTTATATTTAATGTAGGATATACAAGGAAGCATATAAAAAGAAAGATATTTCACATTGAATCATAAATTGTAAAAGGTCCATTATCAATGTAGCTCCCTGTAAAGCATGTGTTAAAAATAAGTCCAACATATGTGTGTGCATGCATGTGTTAAAGGAATGAAATGTTACTAAGGGCAACAAATAATGCCACCTCAAGATATCATTTAAAATGGTACTTCAACATACCAGTGAAGAGGGCTCCTTCCGTCATTATCTGGTACATCAAATTCAGCATGATATTTTGCCACAATGTGATTCAAGAATGCTGTTTGTCCATATTGAGCTGCAACATGAACTGCCTGTGTAAAATACTCTCTTAGACAAATGAAGGATTAGTGTGCTAAAAAATCTAAAGAGAAACAACATGACTTACTCAAAAAAGACAGGAAGGAAAGTGAAGGAAAATAAACAACAGAAAACATAGATGGAATAGTCTTTGACAGCAGATAGATTCATGCAACATGAGATATTTTGTATATCAGAGTCAAATTATTGATCCCAACATGATTTTACAGAAAATTATATAGAAATGTTATAAACCCCAAAAACCTGGTTCAATACACCCTGTCTTTTAGATTGCAATATGAAATTATTCTCAGAGAAAAAACATACTAGAATCATCCCAATACAAAGAAGTTTTGAAGTCACTGATTCAGGGACTGAATACACATTTCACTTTTACTGCCATGAAACGCATTAAAATTTCAGACACAAACTCCTCTTTCCACTTCAATAAGTGAAGCGAAGTCCATTCACTTCAAAAGTTTCAAATGGAAATGTAATAATTACACCAATAACTAAACTCGATCCTGAAGACATGCAAACAAAGCTAAAAAAAACAAACAAATCAAAAGATTACCCTATAACCATTTATGTCGGACGCTTCAACCCGTGCCCCACTCTGCAACAACATATCCGCAGCAGGGATGGAACCCCGAACAGCCGCCCAATGCAACGCCGTCTGCCTCGAATTGTCCATGGCATTCACATCACCGCCATGCTTCAATAACAAAGAAACAACAGTAAAATGCATAATAAGCTCTGAAATTCCGTATCAACAGAAGCAACAAGTGAGCAAATTACCTCAATTATATATTGCACAACACCGACGAAGTTGTTGAGCGAAGCCCATTGGAGGGCGTAGAATCCATTACCGTCCGTTTGAGAGAGAGAGACACCGTCTTCTTCTACGAACTTCCGTAGCTTCTCTAGATCTCCGTAAGCCGACGCGGAGAAAACGTCGACTACTGGCATGTCGTTAGGATTTCGTGACAAGCTTTTCCGATCGTCCAAATCTGAAACGATTTCTATCTCCGATGAAGCCATTTCGCTATGATCATGCATAAGAAAACTGGAATTTAGACACAATTAAGAAACTAAAATCTTCAATTTCTTGAACACATCGGACTTAGGGTTTGCAGAAAGCACATTTTGCGGGTCGGATCATGTGAGTTTTTTGGTGAAACCGGCAACCGCAATGAACTTTTCGGACTTGATGCGAGTAAAACCTAAACCGATCGACTAATCGAAGGGTCGGACTTCAATGCTTACATCATTTTAAAATAGGACAATTTTCTAAAATCTACTCAAATAAAAATTTGTTCATAGGTATTATTTTTAAGAAATCTTTTTTCTAATTTTTTTTAAAAAATTTAATGACTAAACTACCTTTACTAAACCCTAAATTCCCATATTATCTCTCACGCTCTCTCTTCCTCTCAAATCTCAACCATAGCTCGTTCATTTCCGCCACTCTGCCGCCATAGCCCGTTATTCGCTGTCATGACCGTATCTGGCTGCAACAGCCAAATCGCCAATGAATACTATGATCTGGTCACGACGACCAATCTAGACCGTTGCCATCTCTCTATCTTTGCCTGCCAGATCTGGTCGACGACGGTGACAATGGAGAGAGACAGCTCCAGCTAGCAAGCAAGAGATACAGATTAAGCGATAGAGAGAAAGAGAAATATGTTTGTGATGTTGTTCAAAGGAGTGGTGTGCATCGACTTGAGGTTCGGCCACCATCAACACATTTGTGAGAGAGAGAAAGAGAATGGTAGAGAGAAAATAGAAAGAGAATTCAGGGTTAGTGTTTGGTGAATTTTTACTTTGATTTTTTTAGTGGATTTCCACATGCTTTTTTGATGGATTTCCACTTAAGGTTTAAAGTGATTTTTTGTAAATTTTTCAGTGTAATATAACTGAAAATTAATATTCAATAGAATTTTTTTATTTTTGAATTCAATGGATTTGGATTCTTTTTCAAGAGAATATAGTAAGGTGATGACTTGGTTGATAATGGTTTGATTTTTTAATGTTTCGGTTGAGAACCTAAATTGTTGGGTTCTATATTTTTTAGTGGAATTCCACTTAATTTTTTTAGTGGATTTCCATTTCATTTGTCTTGTGGATTTCTACATAATTATTGAGTGGATTTTTGTAAGTGGAATTTAGGGGTATTTAGGGCATTTTAAAAATATATATTTTTTGAATAAAAAATAAAATTCAGTGGAATTTATATTGAAATATAAAATTCAGTGGATATTACAAAAAAATTAAACAAAACGTACCTAAGGGTATTTATGACATTTTAAAAGAAAGTGTAAATTTTTAATAAAAAATAAAATTTTAGTGGAATTTTTAAAAATTAAATATTATTCTAAAAATTAAGTGGAATTTGTGTATATAAAGGAAGGGTAATATTGGAATGATAAATATTGTGATACTTTTGAACAAGTCTAATTTCAGTAGTTCTAATAAAGTTGTTCTTTAGACTTTTAGGATTTTGGGGGAAAAAAAAACACCTAATAATAATTACACTTGGATTGACGAGGCTTGTCCAAAGACTCAATAGATAATATAATTTTCTTTAAATAACCAAGGTTTATAGTGTAACAGTTATCTAAAGTGCCTCTTTAGTGGGAGGTTTAATATTTAAGTCTCTCTTCCCAATCATTTCTATAAAAAAAAATGTGTGTGTGTGTGTCTATATATATATATATATATATATTATTTTATTGTTCTCTATTTCACATTATTTTCAATTAATATTAATATTAAAAATGAACATTTTATCCTTTTAATTTATAAAAAGCCATAGTGTCAAAATTGATAAAAATCAGTATAAATTCCTTTTTGAGAGATACAAACAATAAAAAGAAACATCATTTGATCAATTGGGAAATTGTGTGTAAATCTAAAAACATAAAGGGTCTCAGAAAATAATAATAGTGCTCTTACAACTAAACTAACACAGAATGTTATCTCGAATTCTAAAAGTCTTTGGGTTGCTCGAATTCTAAAAGTCTTTGGGTTGATATTCTAAGATATAAATATAAAATAGATCCTAACCCAAGGAATTGGATCAAAATCCAAGCAGTGTCGCATATCTAGAGAGGTATATATATAATGCTAAGAAGACCCTTATCAAAGGGCTTAAATGGAAGGTGGAAAATTTAAAATTAATGTGGACGGATTGGAAGTGGGGATGTTCCGTTGGGCAATGGTAAAGTTCAAAACACCTTTGATTTGAGGGTTGCGAATTTAATTGATGATTCAGGTAGTTGGTTCCTTCTGCCAATCATCCACCTCCTTCGAAAACCCAAGTTAAAGACATTATGGATTTTCAGACCCTAGATCTCCATAAAGGAAGATATACCCATTTGGGTGCCTAATAACTCTTGTAAGTTTACTGCTAAATTAGCCTATGGTCTTGTTTCTAACGAGAAAATATCTTATAGAATTTCTGAGTAGGATTGAATCTAGAAATTAAAGCTATAGCAGAATATAAATTTTTTCTAAGACAAATTACATTTAGACCCTGTAATTATTGACACATTTATATGTGGTCTAATAACTTTATTGTGTTTCAGTTTAAACCCTCTAAATATGAACGTGGTTTTTAAAAAACCCTTTTGTTAATTTTTTCATCCAAACTAACGGAAAGACAATCATGTGCATCGCACATGTTATTTTTAAGGTGTATAATGGTCTTTTAAAAAAAAAAAACTCTTTTTTTTTTCTTTCTTTCTTCTTCTTCACCGAAGCTCCTCTTCTTTTTCCTTCTTCTTCACATTGGCCATTACTATCACCTCATGTCGCCCATGGCCACCCCACCACTATCACTGCAACCACCATGTCCAACCCACCACACCACCATCATCGCGCCATAGATTCGTAGATTTGCGAGATTTGTGAATCTTGTATTCGAGGTCGCTTGACTGTAGGTGATGGTCACCTATCCAATATCCATTAATTTCTTCTTTTTTCTTTCTAGCTATATTATATAAGTCTCTCTCTTTGTGTGTGTGTGTGTACATGATATAAGTTTCTCGTTCTCCCTCTCCTTCGCTATCTCTTTATATGATACTAATACATCGAGGAGGATGACAAAAACCAAGGAAATTAGTAAACGTACCCCAGATTGCTGCATGTGTAGAGGCCATGGCTTATATTACGAGCTCTTTCATATACAAAGTCTGTCCATTCAAATCTCAACACTGGTAATTATTGATTTTTTTTTCTTTATTTTTTGGTAAAAACATAAATCCTTTGTATTTTGTGTTATTTGGGTTTGGTTTCTAATTTTGTTTTACACACACACACACATATATGTATAAATATATACATATGTCCTTGAATCAGTAAAAAAAGTTCTCTATTTATTTTTTTAAGTTTATGTTATTGTTGTGCAGTTATTGTAGCAATCTCTACCCAAAAGCTAAGTCTTACAGTGTACATAATTGGTGCCTCCTCATTACTCTAAGCCCAAAAAACACAAAGAAAAAACAAAGAAAATGAGTAAGAAAATTGATATGACCCATACTCTTCCAACTCCCACTACTATTGATCGTAATATTCATGGAAGTCTGAAGGACAAGTTGAGGCTGCAACTCGACAGTCCCATGAAGAAACAAATATCGTTGGAGTTATCACCGACGCTAATAGCATTGAAGAGGGTCACCTCAAATGGTGGTGGGGTGGGTTAGACATGGTGGTAGTAGTGATGGTTGCAAGGTGGGTGGCCATGGGCGGGTGCTGGAGTGGCCGATGTGAAGAAAAAGAAAAATAAGCAAAAAGAAAAAAGAAAAAGAAAAGTAAAAAGACCATTATACCCCTTAAAAATGGCATATGTAGTGCATATGATTGCCTTTCCATCAATTTAGATGACAAAAATTAATAGAAAGACCTTTTAAGGGTAAATCAATGTGAATCATCATTGATCTAACCATATCTAATAGGGTGCAATATTTCTATTTTGACATACTATTTAACTACGGAGTAGCAGAAGGAGTCTATTTGTGAAAGTATGCCATTAACTTTGAGATAGTCCAGAAACTCTGAGGATAAGTGTTTGCCTCCTCGATCTTATTGGAATGCTTTAATATTTTTCCTGTTTTGCTTCTCTACTTCATTTTGTATTATCTGAACATTTCAAATGCATCAGACTTGTGTCTCGTAAAATACACAAAACCATACATAGAGTGATCGTCGATAGAAGTAATCAAGTATGAAAATTCGCCTTGAGATAAGGAGCTCATGGTCTCACACACATCAGTATGTATCAGACCTAGTATGCCAGCAGATTGTTCCCAATGTCCGAAAAATATGACTTGGTCATCTCACCCATGGGATAAGATTCACAAATTGGTAAAGGCTCCAAGTCAAATTGGCCTAAGAGCTCATCTTTAACCATCTTGTTGATTATTTTCTCGCTAACATGTCCTACTCTGAGATGCCATAAGTAGGTAGGATTTTCATCTCTTAATATTTTTCTTGTTATACTTTCATTTGCTTTGTTGTTAATTTCACCACACATTTTTAAATAATAAATATTGCTATAACATATATCCAAGTCAACCAACTTTTAACAAAAACAAATATTGCATCTATTATTCTAAAAAACAACTGAACAACCATCATTTACTAAAGAAGGAATACAAATAATGTTTCTGAAAATTTTAGGCATAAACAAACAATCGTTTATGTTTAAAATAAGTGATGACGGTAGCTCTAAGTGAAGGTTGCCCATGTCTAATGCAACAACTCTTGCTTAATTTCTTACATGTAGTGATATTTTTCCTTTACTCAACCTTGTGTTTCCCTTTAAAGCCTGCATAGTGTTGGCCCAGTGAGCTACCCAAAAGGGGGGTGAATTGTGTAGTATTAAAAATTATTAGAATATAACACTTAGAAAATCAAACATTTAATATTATCCTAAAATTAATTATTATCTTTTATAGCAGCGGATTATGTGTTATCAACTAGGTGAATATCCAAACAACAAAATATAAATACAGCACACAGAAATTTATACTGGTTCACCAAGATACTCTTGGCTAATCTAGTCCCCCGAGCCCCACGGAGAGTCGCACCCACTAAACTCAAGATTCTTTTAAAGGTAGGAACCAAACCCTCACAATGATTCATTTCACAGGCTCAGAATCAACCTTTACAATTCCTTTTCATAGGCTAATGAATAACCTCTATCTTTTGACTAGGCGAAAGATTAACCTAATTCTATTATAGAAAAAATCACAACTTAATTCTTTTTAGAGAATCTTGTTGAGAGGTCCCAAGATTCAAAAAATCACTTTATAAGGACTAAGTCATATTGAAAAATCACTGTTACAGGACCCCGCAGAGTGATGGTTTTATGGAATAGGATCTTTCATCAAATTTTTCTTCTTTTTATACCTTAGACTCAAGAATTAAACCTCACACAAATACGCTCCAAATATCCTTTTACCCGGTAAGGATTGAACTGTTATAATTCACTCACAATTCTATAAAGGAAGAATTAAAACCTAATTTTTTTATACTCTAGGCAAAGATCAAAATCTCAATCTTTTTACTGGAAGAGATTAAAACCAGCTAAGCCTGATTAGACACTTCTAGTAGTATCTAATCCGCACTCAACTTACTAATTACAAAAATTGATAAGTTATTCTCACTCGGAGCTTCTACTACCTCAGATTAATTAATACTCAATTAATATCCCAAAACTAGTGATAGAAATAAAGTGAGAAAATTCAAAATATGATTTTAAACAAAAAAACGGGTAGTAAGTAATTTAGCACGTAATTAGATTTTCTAAAGAAATTGTTTCAAAAAATATTTTTCAATAAAAATTCGGAAAACAATTTCAAAGATCAACTTCCAAGAAAATAATAATAATAATAATAGCAAATAAGCAAATAACTTGGAACAATCTCACCAGGAATCTACCGAAAGAATAATGATTAGAACAACAATGACACTTCAGATCGGTAGTAGCAATAATCCATAGCAAATGTTTCTCAAGAACAAATCTCAAGAAAGATCTCACAATGCACTTAGTATGATTTTAGAATGATGACTCTCAAAAAGCTCAGGAACTGAATAGCTCTTGAATTTTGATTGATTTGGATTATTGGATTTTTTAAACCAAAAAAACATAGGTTTATTTTTAGGGGTTTATAACAAGCCCTCTAACGGCTAGTTACCATATATCATGATAAATAATTACTCCATAAGCCCCTTTATATCATTAAGACTTAATCTTGGTATAATTCACTTAAATATATCTTTCAAAACATTTAATTTAGTTCCTCAAACTTTTACTAAATCTCAATTAGATAAGATAAAAAGAATTATATTTACCAAATTAAGAGAATTCTAAAATACTTGAACCATATCTATAGGAATATTCAAATAAGAGTATTATATCTTAAATATATCCATATCTCTAAGATATCTCAATCAAGTAAACAAATAACGGCTAGTTTTTGAATAAAATTCGAAATTTCTCAAAACCTGAAACAGGCCGTCGGTTGACCGACCAACACCTACCGGTCGATCGCCCAATTCAGGACGTAGCCCAAGCCAAAAACTATTCGCCCATCGATCAACTGCTCAACCTTTATCTATCGACTGAACGATATAAAGACTTTCACAGGTCGACTTACCTGTCGACCTAACGATTCAGAGAATTCATTCTTTAAGTACAGGTCAACTTACCTATCGACCAAACGATTCAGAGAGTTCCATAAGTCGACTCACCTGTCGACCGAATGATCCAGAGAGTTAGCCTTATAACCTTAGGTCGACTTATCAGTCGACTGACCATTACTGTAACATTTCTCTCAATTCGATTTTAATTCATTTTTTTTACATTTTCTCCCCTTTAATCGATTTCTTTTCTCAGTTAGCTCCACTAAATTCTTAAATTCAATTTTAATTAATTATAAATGTTTCTTTTTCAATTATACATAAGAGCAAATAATTTAACTAATTAGGATCCTATAAAAAATACATATATTTGTAAAAAACATTTTGTGTCATGTGTGATCCTAATTGGGAATTATTAAGAGTAAAAATTTAACTTGAGTTGTTCCTAGGTTCTTCAATTTCTTCAAACTCTTAGTATCCGTCATCTTTGTCAGTCTCTTTAGTATTTAGTATCCATTTCAACTTTTCATAATAATATTTTCATTGGAACTTGTAAACTAAAACACTCAAAAAAATCGTTAGTTTCACAAAAATCAACATTTAATTATTCATCAAAATCTTAAGATCAACACTAGTATTACACAATGTGAATTAACACTAGAGTCTAAAATTCAATCTGAAACAAAAGCAAGTTGTTAAATAATCAATAACAACAAGCAAGTCAGATATACTTTCAGAAGGTTTGTCCTTGGAACTCAGGTACTGGGGACAATTCCTTTTCAAATGCCCTTGTTTGGATATAGTGAAGCATTATTAGACACTTTCCTTTGATCACATAAAAAGAAAAATTATGTTTACTCTTCTTTTCTTTCTTCTTCCCTTTTGAAGATGAAGGCATGTCCAATTTAGGTGGCAAACTCCTGAGTTATCCAAGGCCTCGACATAAGCACTTAACATATCAATAGCCCCTAGAAGAGAGGCTCTTAAACTATTTAGATTAGCCACGATCAGATTGTGGACCTCAGGCTGAGTAGTCAAAATGATTTTGAGCACTCTCAGTCAATCAGAAATGAACAATCTATCAAAAATACTTTTCTCAAGAACAATTTGTAATAGTTTTGATGTAATGGAGTCTACAAAGAAAGCAAATACAATGTATAAGTTAAGTAGAAAAGTAGAGTACATAAATTTTAGATCAAAGGTCTATTATGAATCTAAATGTACTCCCACTAAATTTTTTGAATCTTACTTCCCTTTGGAGAAACAGTTATATTTCAAATGTTACTAGTGGAGAATTGAATAATCCCTACTCGTTGATAGTGCCTGCCTGAGAGCTAAGGAACTACCGCTCCTGGGGGCAAACAACTTTTGCCTCATATCTTGTGAGTAAGATTTAATCCAGGTTTAGTATCTAGTTTGATCATATCCTACTCGACATCTAAGGATATATAATGATAGTCAAGTTATACCCACCCGAAATGGTCCAAGTTAGTCCTAATGTGCACACTATCCGATAGCTAAGGAAACATACCATTCTACTCTTTGATGTTATAAATAAAGATAAGTGCATTGTAAATTCCATTTCTAGGACATGGTACTACCAGATAGCTAAGTCCCGACTTTAGGCTTATGGAACCCCTACTCGAATAAATCCCCACAGTGGAAGACTACGAAGATGCGTATCTCATATGACACCGCTTATGACTGAATATTTACTTTGAGGGATATTTATTTACATCTCATCTTGTAATTATTTAGTTTGTTAAACATTCATCGTCATCATCACACACACACACACACACACACACACACACATATAGGTATGTATGTATGTATGTATGTGATGCAAACCCTGCCAAAATAACGAGATCTGACAACGAAAAGGAACCCAAGATCGTTCTATGATCAAAATTGAATGATAGACCTCGACTCATTGTTTACGACAAACAAGAACTTTAGTATATATGACCTCAACTCATTGTTTATTACGAAACAAGAACCTCGGTATAAGGAAGACGCCACAAACGGTGGTGGAAACCCATTTGATAAGTCGTTGGTGAACGCCACGGGAAATCCCGATAAGTTCGAGTAGTTCTTCAAAGAATCGCAGAGAAAATACTCTCACAATTTACTGAATAATGATCTATCTCTCTATTACAATTAGTGCAGGCTATTTATAAAAAAACATGGCTGAAAATAAGATTACAAATATTGAAAATTGATCATCCCATATTCAACCCTATATGTCCATAATAAGAAAAGGAAAGTAACTAGCTTGGTTCAAAATAGGAAAGTAGGTAATGAAAATTAAAAGAAAAAAAAGAATAAAGATAGAAGCCAATCCACACTAATTAGTTGCTCAATCACGCCTAAGGAATGTCTGAAATAGGCAAGTCAATTCAACCAATTAATTGGGAAGGAATTGGAAAGTTAATCACCCACTTAATTGGTTTGACATTTGGGAAGTAATCAACCACTATTTCCTTTTGATTCCACGCCCACTCAAGCCATAATTATAGCCATTAATCCACTCCATTGCTAATGAATATTATGCCCAATTTTAACTTGTTGAATTTCAGCTTAGCCTTAGCCAGATTCTTCTAAACTTTAATCATGTTGATGAATCGTTGTTGATCACGTGGATCATGCTCAATGGACCTCCACAAATTTGCTTGAGTCCACACCTCTTGAATCATCCCATTGAGTACATCTTTAAACTTCTTTGCCCTCAAATCATCACCTACATCAAAAGGACTCAAATCAGTAACATTAAAAGTAGCACTTACATTGTACTCACCAGGTAAATCTAGCTTGTATGCATTTTCATTGATGCGCTCTAGGTGTAAGATCACAATCGTAGCACGTACGTCATTTTAATTGCATTTTAGAGTAATTGGAAAAATTCGGTGTAAATTGTGTTAATTAAAATTCAAAATTAAAAAGTTTATGGGTCAAATTTCATAATTATAAACACTTATTCTAAACTTGGGATTCAAATTGTCATTCAAGTTAATAAATTAAAATTTTAGGGGTAAAATTACAATTTGAGAAAATCATAAAAGTTGAATTGGATGTAAAATGAAGAGTTAGAGAAATCAGGGGGGAAAGAGTAATTAGATAATAGTTATTATATAAAAAAAAAAATATACATATAAACACATATATGTGCGTGGCCGTGAGAACAATCCGAAAACGGAGAGGAAGAGGGAGACGTGGCATTTTCAGATTCAATTTTCAGACCACTACTTGCATGCATGTATATATATACATGCATACAGTGCGTTTTAGGGAAAAAAAGATCAGAAGAGAAATCTAGAGAAGTCTAGAGAGAGAGAGTAGTCGGTGATCGTCGTGGGTTTCGGTTGTTCGTCGTCTGGCAGTGTATTTTGTGTGTCTGCTGTGAGTAGGCGTGTTAATCGCATGTGGGGGTATGTTCCATTGACGATGTGTATGTGACCAGTGCCGTGTGTGTGTGTACGTGTTCTGTTTTCGTCCGATGGTGTGTGTGTGTAGTTGTGTGTGTGCTGCCGTCGTTCGGGAGAAGGTAACGGTGGAGGTGATCGTTGATCTTGGGGGTGTGTCGTTGTTGGGTGGTTGAAACGAAACAGGAAAGAGAGTAAGAGGAGAAGGTCCGTTCAGTGCCGGCGGTGAATGTTTCTGTTCGGTCGTCGGTCGTTAGTCGTCAACGATCAAGTGTGTGTCGTCGCAACTAATGTGTTTGGGGGTGTGTCGTCAATGTTGCATGGGTGTGGGTGTAATCATCGTTGTCCCTTCGGTGAGTATGCGTGTGTGTCCTGTTCATCCGACGGTGTGCGTGTGTGTGGGTGCTCTGTTCTGCTGCTGTGGGGGCGTGTGTGTTGATAGCCGACGGAAGGTTATCGGAGAGAGAGAAAGAGATGGTGGGGCGGCGAGATTTGATCGGTGGCGAGATCTCTTTATCGGCGGTTGAAGCGGGACAGAACCAGACGCAAAAACGGGAAGAAGAAGCAGGGAAAAGAAAGAAAAAAATAAATAAAATTACACAAACAACCCCAATAAAATCCAAAATCCATCTCGCGGCCCATGAACGATTCGGAACGGGTAACATTTTTCATTAAGTTTATTTTAGTTTATTAAATTAAATTCTAGTATCGAAATGTTTTAACGGGACTAATAAATTTGGGACTGTTCGTATTACTAAATTTTATGTAGTAATTTTTAACGAAATAAAATTTACCGAATAATAATTGTTATAAATAAAATATGGGGAATGGGACATTAATGAACATAGGGCTTGCATTGCATGATTAGGGTATTTTCTCCATAATATTAATTCAGACCATGTCATAAATAGGTTCACATTTACCGGAGGATCAGTAGCGGATAGTCGGTGGAGCTTTTAGGAGCGGATTATCAGGTGAGTGTACTGTCTTCTTGCCAAATTTTTTTCATATATATATATATGCCTATAAAATGGCCTTATTGAGACTAGATGATTTTATAGACGATATGGATCAAACAGGTTTTGGGGTGAGTGAGTAAAAATGAATTGTTGTGAAATTACGATAGTTTTGGAAAGAAAGTTGAGAATGATTTTCGTTGGATTTGGTGGTTTAAAAATAGAGTGGAAAAATATCTAGTTTATAAAAATAAAGATTGGAAAAATGGTTTTGGTGAAATCAGACGTTTTTTTTTTTAAAGAAAGTGAAAAATATGATTTTGGATTAAAAATCGATTTTGGAAATAGAGGGTGATGTTTGAGATTTGACAATGTTGATTAGACGATGTTATTGATTTGTGATTTGATGATAACGTTTTTTATTTGATGATGCTGTAGTATTTATCTGTTTCGGCAGAGTAATGATTATCTATTTTGGCAGAGTGATGGTATTGATTTGACGATGTTATTGATTTGACGATGCCATAGTATTTATCCGCTTCAACGGAGCGATGCTTATCTGCTTCGGTAGAGTGATGTTAAACGTTTATATTGCGCAGTGATTATCCACTTCGGCGGAGTGATGGGTGTTTTTTAGGAAGGCAAATCCTACGGGTGGTACGGTACCATTGCAACTCCCGATCGTGAGGTTAAAACGATCATTATGGCTAGCCAGTGTGTGTTGTGGTGGAGTAGTAGTTTGAGATGTGTGTTTGAGATGTCGTGTTTTACTTATATTGGGTGATTTATTATTTATCATGGTGATTGGTATGATTTTATACTAGATGGGTTTGACTGGAACTTATTTATATCGCTTTATTTTCACTGCTTATATATTGGAGATTTTACGAGCTATGTGGTGTTTATATATTTACGCTTGATCCATTTAGATGTTGTAGAATGATTTATTATTATAAAATGTTTTTACTAAGAAGGCAGTATACTCACAGGTGGAGCAAATTTATGAGTCAGTCCCTTACTGGCAATAGTTAGAGTTATGCATGTCATGCAATGGAGTCATATGGGAGTATTTTGAGACGAGCTGTCAGAGGTGAACTTATGAGAGGTTCTTAGTTGTTTTATCTTTATTGTTATTATTAGTTTGTAGGGACGAGTGTGTCCCCAAATGAAAGTATATATGTATATACATGTCGGCTTTAGTGGTTGCGTATTTAAAATATATTTATTCTCGTATTTTAGATTGGGTTGGCGTTCAGGTGATATCGTGTCAACGTCATGCCGGCCCCAGGATAATGAGTGTCCGGGGCGGGGTGTGACACTAGGACTTGGAAATGACCATCTTCTCTTGGAAGTAATTTGGAACGTCTCTGCGCCAAAAATCTCTATTTTCTCATATACAACCAAACCCAATCTCCCGGTTCAAAAATCAGCTTGTGACGCCCCTTGTTGGCCTGTTTTGCATACTGCGCTGTTCTTCGCTCAATGTTGAGTCTTGCTTTCTCATGAATCTGCTCAACAAAGTCAGCTTTCTTTTTGCCATCTAAATTAACTTGCTCAGTCAAATGTAAAAGAGATAAATCCAGTGGAGTTAAAGGATTAAATCCATACACAATTTCAAATGGTGAAAATTTAGTAGCAGAATTAATAGATCTATTATAAGCAAACTCAACATGTGGTAAACATTCTTCCTATGTTTTGATGTTATTTTTAATGATTGCCCTTAACAAAGTAGACAAAGTCCTATTTACTATTTCAGGTTGACCATCAGTTTATGGATGACAAGTAGTAAAAAACAATAGCTTAGTACCTAGCTTACACCACAAAGTCTTCCAAAAATAGCTCAAGAACTTATCATCTCTATCCAAAACAATTGTTCTAGGCATGCTATGTAATCTCGCAATCTCTCTAAGGAACAAATCAGCAACATGCGATACATCATCTGTTTTGTGACATAGAATAAAGTGGTCATTTTAGAAAATCTATCCACAACGACAAAAATTGAATCTCTCCCACGTTTAGTCCTAGGTAATCCTAACACAAAATCCATTGAAATATCAATCCAAGGCTCACTAGGAATCGATAAAAAAGTATACAAACCATTGGGCTGCACTCTGGATTTAGCTTGCCTACATGTGACATATCTACCACAAATTCTCTCAACATCTCCTTTCATGTGTGGCCAAAAGAAGTGTTCCTGCAAAACAACTAAAGTCTTTGCAACTCCAAAATGTCCCATTAATTTCCCACCATGAGATTCTTGCACTAACAACTCCCTCAAGGAACAATTAGGCACGCATAACTTATTCTCTCAAAACAGGAATCCATCATGCCTAAAGAACTTACCACAAACAGTTTTCTCACAAGCTCGGTATTCCTCACAAAATTCGTAGTCATCAGCGTATAAGTTTTTAATGTGCTCAAAACCAAACAATTTTGCGTCAAGTGTAGAGAGTAATGCATACCTGAGAGAAAGTGCATCAACGACCACATTCTCCTTACCTTGCTTATATTGGATGACGTATGGAAACGTCTCAATGAACTCCACCCAATGAGCATGACTTGTGCACTAACAACAAATCCCAGAAATACAAGCTTATTGGTGTAAAAAGTAAACTTCTTCAGATTAGCAAACAACTTTTCTTTCCTAAGCACATCTAAAACAGATTTCAAATGTACTACATGATCGTCCAAGTTTTTGTGATAAATGAGTATATCATCAAAGTAGACAACAACAAATCTACCTATAAATGCACGCAAAAAATGATTCATAAGTCTCATAAGAGTACTCGGAGCATTAGTCAAACCAAAAGGCATAACTAACCATTCATAAAAAACCTATTTTGTTTTAAAGGCAGTTTTCCATTCATCTCCTTCTTTTATTCTAATCTGATGATAACCACTCTTTAAATCAATCTTAGAAAATACACAAGAACCATGCAGCTCATTTAACATATCATCTAAGCGAGGAATAGGATGAGATACTTCATCGTTATGATATTGATGGCCTGACAATCAACGCACATTCTCCACGTCCCACCATTTTTAGGTACAAGTAAAACCGGAAAGGCGCATGGGCTCATGCTCTCCCTCACATGCCCTTTCTCCAACAACTCACTTACCTACCATTGAAGCTCCTTTGTCTCCTCGGGATTGCTCTTATAGGCTAGTCGATTTGGAATTGTGGCATCGAGAACAAAATCAATTTAACGTTCAATCCCTTGGATTAGGGGTAACCCTTGTGGTATTTCCTCGAGAAAGACATCATCATACTCCTGCAAAAGAGAAACAACAGAACTAGGCAAAGCAAGGTTAAGTTTATTAGCGTTTAGAAATACCTCTTTGTACTAAAGTACAATCATCGGCTGATTTGAAAACATTGCTCGCTTAATTTCACTCACTTTTGCATAGAAATTCTTTTGTTTTCTCTCTGATTTTCTCTCAATGGCCGAATTTTGATTTTCTTTTTCTCTCTCATTTTTCTCGGTCTCTCTCTAATTTTCATCATTTTTCTTTTGTTCACTCTTTTTTTTTATCACTATCTTTTTGCAATCTCACTTAATCCTCATATACTTGTTGCGGTGTCAATGACACAAGAGTGATTGATTATTGATTAAGTACAAAGGAGTATTTGTTTGTAAAGCCATCATGCTTCACACGCCTATCAAACTAGCATGGAAGCCCTAGCAACAAGTGTCCCGCTTGCAACGGTACTACATCACACAACACTTCATCTTCATATTTACCAATTCGAAATGCAACTAACACTTGCTTGTTCACCCTTATCTCACCACTATCATTAAACCATTGCAACTTGTACGGTTTAGGGTGTTTCAACACGGGCAGTCCTAATTTTCTACCATAGTTGTGCTTGCAATATTAGTACAACTACTACCATCAATAATCACACTACATATCTTGTCTTTGATGTAGCATCTAGTGTTAAAGATGTTCTCCCGATTCACTTCTTCAACTCCTTTTGCTTGCAAGCTCAATGTTCTCCTTGCCACCAATGTCAATGCATCAGGGGCTAAATATTCCTCCTTGGAAATGTCCTCCAATGGTGGCATGTCGTTGGTATCGGAATCTTCCTTCTTTTTTTTTTTTCCTTTTTTTTTTCCTTCATATATCTCCACATATATGTTGAAATTGAGACCCATTTGTCGACCTTTTATTATTATTATTATTATTTTTGGGACAAACTTGAAGGTGGGGGTGTCAAGCATTTTTTTTCCTTCAAATTTCGTGGCCATAAGTTGGTGGCTTCCTTGACAAGATTCCCTAAATTACACTTATCACCCCATATTTATTTAATAATTCAAATTAAACCCAATAATTATACTTACCCCCAAAATTAACAAATATTTAATATAAATTTTCATAATATATAAAACAACCTAAAATATTAAACTTGTCTAAAATAATATTTTCAAAAATGTTAATTTAACATTTAACTCCAAAGATTGTCAAGTATATATTTATACCACAAATTTACAAACTTATTCCCCAGATATATTAAACTTATATAAAATAATATTTTTCAAAAATATAAATTTTTTTGGTATTACAATCTACCCCTCTTAAATAAATTTCGTCCTCGAAATTTCACTCAAACAATAATAATTCAGAATCACACTATACTAGTTACTCTCAGTTAAATAATAACCGAAAGTTACCACTACACTCCCGCTGTGCTATTCTGATAAAAAAAGCTACAAATAGCAATATATCTTAAAAACATCACGGTAGTCTCACTAGATTGGGTCTATCTCATTTCCAACAAGTTTACGACCTAAATAATTTTCCCACTTGGCATGACTTTTCAAGTCTATTATCATATCTCATAACCAACATTTATCAAGCCAATGTATCACAACGCTACCATTTTATCCAACATATAGCCCAATTCCTTGTGGACTATTCCGTGAGACTAAAAATAATCAATCCCAATGTCTACATTAAAATTTCAATAATCTTGTAAATTATTTTCATAAATATGAACCCAATTCCACCCTCAAATAACCAATTTTCTGAAATACATCTGAAAATACATAAATACCTCTCAATCACATAAATACATCTCAAGAACACCTAAATACGTCAAAATCATATAAATACATCTCAAAACACATAAATGCAACCGAACCACATAAATACGTCTTGAAACACATACATACTTGTCAATCAACTAAATATATCTCAAAACACATAATTACGTGTCGAAATACCTAAACACTTCACAACCACATCAATAAGTATTAAAATATATAAATACGTCTTAATCACGTAAATATGTATCGAAACACATAAATACATATGAATCACCTTACTACGTGTCAATCTCGTAAATACATCTCGAAATACATAAATATATCTCAGACCAAATAAATGTCCAGAAACACGTAAACATGTCACCAACGCGTAATTATGTCTTAATCACCCAAATACGTTTCAAATACCTTAATACGCGTCAACTATATAAACCAAATACATACCAAATCCCATAATTACGTTTCAAACCACATATAGGATATTTCATCTCAATGTTTAATACTCACATACCACGACAATTTCAATAATCACGAAAAATGTGTATAAAAAAATAGTACATAAAGTCCCCAATTGTATTTCTACAATACCAATTAATCTTAAAAGTTCAAATTAACATTTCTAGGTAACGATTGGCTCCCACTAGTCTCATAATGACCTCACACTCCGACCTCACCTAACGTTAGCAGTGGACCAATGTCTATCTGAATTATTTTTTATTGGTGTACTGTCTTCGTAGTATAAAAATATTTTATGGATAAAGTATTTTTATCAAAATCTATTTTCCAAATAAATATAGCCACCCTAAGCAGTATCCAAACCCCCAACAAAATTATCATCGTAACAGGACAGCCGAATTTAAATCAACTGGTCAACTTACTTGTCTATAATAAAATAACATACTTCCTTGCCAGCCATAGGATCGTTTACCTCACGATCGGGAGTTATGACGGTACTGTAACTTGTACAATTATGCTATCTAAGGTGGCTATCAATGCCAGGACCATTTAACATCCCCAATGGTAGGGGCAGCCACCTACAAGATTTGTACTCTTAACAGGTCTCAACATATATCTACCCTGCCGAATTTGCCTGACAGGTAACAACATATATCCACCCTGTAGGTCTTACCTGATAGGTAATAACATATATTCACCTTGTAGGTCTTGCTTGAAAGGTAATCCATATCTCGCAGTATATGCCCTCCTGACGAGAAGACAACTATTACATAGTCGGATAATAGAAATCACTTTTCATATTTAAAAATCTACTTGATCCACGTAACGTTATAAAATAATCCATTTTAATAAACCTTTTTTTTTTTTTTTTTTTTCACATTTTAGTACGAAAATATAATTTGACAATTTACATAGAAGACAATGCACACGTTATCTTCATAATATAAAAAGAATTTACGGATCAAGTATATTTATTAAACACCACCTTTCAAATACAATATAAATATAACCGTACACTGATCTGAAATAAAATTCTACTACTACTAACGCAATAAAATAATGCATTAAAATCCACCAACCAAATCATTCTGATATATAATAAAATATCACACACATATTTCTCTACTAGCCATAAGATCATTTCACCTCAAGATCGGGAATTACGACGGTACCATGACTTGTACAACTATGCCATCTAAGGTGGCCAACAGTGTTAGGGCCATTCAATATTCCCAATTGTAGGGGCAGCCACCTGCAGGATTTGCATTCCTGACAAGTCTCAACATATATCCACCCTGAAGGATTTGCCTGACAAGTAACAACATATCCACCCTGCAGGACTCGGATTGGTTACTATAGAGTTGTAATATTTTTCAAATTTTATAGAATAGAATATTGGTCAGTTGGTGTTAGTGTTAATTCTCCAAGAGGAAAAATCGTGTATTGGCCCTAGGAGACCAAGTCGTTACATTTAATGTCACGATTCCTAGAGGTAGAAATGTGGTTTTGCCTTGAGGAACGTGGCTAGTATTCTCGGAGTTAGGCTCGGATTTGGACATTTGTGGCTTGTCCATCTTCTTTGTATAACTTGATTTCTAAGAGGTAGAATTGGAGTTATGGGTTGCATGTGACCCACCCCTCTCTTGAGTTGCTGCTCTACTTTAATGGCCATGTGCACCATATCTTCTAACTCCATATAATGCTGCATCTCTACCTTATCTTGGATTTCCCAGTTTAATCCAAGTAAAAACCTAGTCATTGTAGCCTCTCTATTTTTCTCTACATTAGCTCGGATCATAGCAATCTCCATCTCATTGTAGTAATCCTCTACGCTCCAGCTTCCATGTCTAAGACCTTGTAACTTTTTGTACAGCTCTCGGTAGTAGTAACTTGGAATGAACCGCTTTCTCATCACCATTTTCATCTTCTCCCATGTCTTTATTGGTCGTTCTCTATTCTGCCGTTTGTTTATAACAAGCTGATCCCACCAAGTAATAGCATAGTCAGAAAATTCAATGACAGCTAATTTTACCTTCTTTGCTTCGGAATAGTTGTGGTAGTCAAATACGAACTCCATCTTCTTCGCCCACTCAAGGTATGCTTCAAGATCGGATCTACCTTGAAATAACGGAATTTTTATCTTAATACTACCCTAGTTGTTATTTTCCTGATTCCTAACTTCTCTAAACCGCCTTCCATGACTCCTATTACTAATAACCGAATCCCATTCATTTTATTTTTTTTTTATCAAAACCAGCCCCATAATACTCTTCATCTTCAACCCTCACTTTACTTGGTTGAACTCTTTCCCTTCTACGCACATTAGGAGTGTTTTGTGGTTGTTTCACAAGTGTACTCTCCATCGGATCTATCCGTTCGTGAACCTGCTTTAGTTCCAACTTCATCACACGCCTCATCTCACTTATTATGCTCTTGTAACTGGCCCAATTGGGACTTAAACTAGATCCCTCGAAGTTGTGCTATGATTTACATCAGTATGTATGTATAGGTATGTATGTGTATATATGCCCCATGCACGCATACTAATTAGGCAAAAATAAAGTCGCATGAAATAAATTACCCCATACAGGCATATAAATGGGTAAAGATGATCATGGACTTCCAAGTCGATTCGGTTCGAGCCACCGGGACAAATCCTTAGGTTTAATTTAGTTATGAAATTAATAAAACAAAAGATGAATGATCAAATGGGTCTTCTTCTTGGGATTTCAATTTCTTGGCCACCATCGCTTTATGCTCCAGATTTGGTTCGTTGGGTTTTTTATCATCACTGGAACTCCTCTTCGTCTTTTTAAAATCACAAATATAATAAAAATAATTAAAAAAATTGGAAACATTTCAAGGGAGAAAGTGGTATCTAGAAGGAGATCAAACGCAAAAGAAAAACGAAGAAGAGCATGCATGCCCTTGAAAATCTCTCAAAATTAATTACAACTCTAATTGAATTTAAAAAACCAATCTACAAAATTACAACCATTCCACAGGCCAATCACATATCTTAAACCATTTTAGTCCATGATCATCCCTAACTAACATATATAATACATCACACGTAAAATATACAATAACCAGTTATTTCTATTATGAAATTGGATTGGATCAATAAATAATGGTACTTCCCAATTAATTAGGAAATAATTCTTATCATATAAGAATTTTAATTCAAATTAAATGAAATTATATATCTATTAATAATCATCAAATAATAATTAACATACAATTCAATTTAAATATTGAATTACCCAAATTCTATATCTTTTAAAATTATCTCATAACATTAAAATAAAAGTATTCGAAAAATGTGTAACTTTTGAAAATTATCCAATATTTAGAATTTTAAAATATTTATGTTAAATACAAATTTTTTAAAATAAATTAATTAGGAAATTCTATTTTAGACCTTCTAAGTATTGATACATTTCTATGTGATCCAATAACTTTGTTGAGTTTCAGTTTAAACCCTCTAAGTATAAACATGATTTTAAAGGGTCATCCTATTAAATTTTTCATCCAAACTAATGGAAAGACTATCATGTGCACCACACATAACATTTTTAAAAGGTATAATGGTGTTTTTACTTTTTTTTCCCCTTCATTTTGTTTATTTCCTCCTTCTTCCTCAGAGCTATCATATCTTTCCTCCTTTATTTCTCAATTCTATCACAACAATATTTATAAATTCTTAAAATTCCTCCATATATATAGTGAATCCTTTTGATGATAAGCTTTTAATGTGCTATAGGCTATTATTGTTTCAGATTCTTAAAATTCCTCCATATATATAGTGAATCCATTTGCTAATAAGTAAGGGGTCTGCAAGTTTCAGCAGAAAATGATCGATTCATAATTTGGTGGTTTTTTTTACTTTAGTCTAAAAAGCTTTGGCATAATTTGGTAATAGATCATCTGGGTTGGTCTCGATTTAACAATTTTTTGACCGAGTTGAGTTGGGTTGCATCTGCTTAATAAAGGTGGCGAACGAAGGAGGCTTTGGATTTCTAGTGAGAGGCGAAGCGGATGCGATCATCGATAAAGGTGGAGAATATCACATTCGAACAACCAAATCCGTCGATAATGTTTTCAGCTTTTGATCTCAACAGGAAGATGTCAGCAATGGTGTCCGCATTAACGTATAAGAAGCGATTTCCAAATAACGACATATGTGTCCTCTTTCTACGGTATCCACATAGAGAATATCTAGAAATAAGAGTGTTCTTGATATTTTTAAGATCGAATATAATTACAAGAATCAGAGATAACTTCGATTGTGAATCTAGGAGATAGTCGGATTCAAAATCAGTGGTGTAGATTAGGAAACATATTTCACAAACAAAGAGACTGAGAGAAGTGGAGTGGAGAGAGGTAGCCAAAGTGGACTGACCAAAACTAGGAACAATAGGCAACCACTTTGGTCTTCATTCCTTATAATACAATATAGGGTTCATAACTCTGGACCCCTTCTGTTTCTATTTGCACTTTAACCCTTGAACTTCTTAAGTTCATCATTACTGCATATTTCATTTTCAAGAACTCTTCTAAAATCAATTCCCTTTTTGTGTATGACCCTTGAAGTTCATACCAAAAGCTGGATGATAAAAATAATTAATTAATCAATTAACCAATAAAAATTAGAACAATTCCAATTATGCCCTTTTAGAAGAAAACTATTTTTTCTCTTAAGACTTTTCTTCGACTATGGTGGAAGGCATCTCCCATGTCGCAGTCTCGTTTAGTTTGTAGGAATTTGAGTAAGATATTTCCCACAAGTGTGATATGTGTATTCCACAATATCTCTATCTGTGTACCCGAAAAGACCAACATGATATGGTTAAGTAAAAAAACCCTTGTTCAATTATATGTATTTTATCGATAATATAATTCCTTGTGATAACTGATTGGAATGTCATCCCAATCAGAGACTTGGGTGAATTATATTAAATCGAATCTCATGGGTTATGTCTTCTTTTGCTAAGAGTGATAGATCTCTTCTTGCATACTTGTATATTACCATGCATATCCCATTATACCCAATGAATACCTTCGAAGTTCCATGGTTAGAGAACAATACTTAGTATTATCAAAGTATATCAGTTCATAAATGTAACATACCATATCTCGAGTTCAAAAGTTCACATAATACATCTCACTTCAAACTTATTTTGATTCAAGAAAAACTATCATGTAGTATATCAAGTATGATAATGTTTGATCTTTTACTACCAATTAGCAAGATCACTTGGAAATGTTCTAGTATCTTATACTGATTGATTGAGACTCGTTGTTATCTTTTTCGGGAGCGATTCATCCTTCTCGAACGCAGAATACAACTCTCCGTTGTATTGTGCTCTCTAAGTGTACTGCCTATTCCCCCTTTGTCCTTATCCTAGCAAGTCTTTGTCTTCTCTTTATCTTTCTATATATATGGGTCTGTGCAGTATTTCCACGATATCGTTATGATCAATTAATGGGACTTGGCCGAAAAGTGTTCTTGCCTCTATCATTAGCTTGGGTAGTCCAAGTTTCTAGTCTTTTAGTCACTTTTCAATGGCTTCCTTAGATCTTGTGCGAGGAATTGCCCTATTTAGGAATGGGAAGCTAACGAATATTCAACGTCAATAAATAGGCCTTCTTGTGCTGTCTAGATTGTTGAAGATCCTTTTCAACAATCCAATACCGCCTAGGAACATTTGGAATATTAAGATACCAAATATATTTGGCCTCCTCCTATTTAATCACGTTAAATAGTCAGACATTTTACTTAATATTTATGGTCTATAGTGATAAATATATAATTGGAAGAATAATATCAATAAATACATTTTATTAATACTTGAGATTGAAATGTTTTATAGACTCAAGCCTCTAATGTATGATTACAAGATTAATTTTAGGGCTTATATCTAATACGATATCTTGTCCAGTACTCGTTGAGCCCTTGGGTCCCGGGGAAATCTCTCTCTCCCAGCCCCATCAAACCTTTCAATCTGTTGCTTAGGCAGACTGTTGGCCATAACCTTACTATCTATCTATTGAACACGAATGAGGAGGCATAGGAAAAAGCTTCCTACTCAGATCCAAGAACTCCCTATAGCCCTGATGCAAACGGGGTAGAGTGGACTCTGACACCAATGAGCATGAACTAGAAGAGAAGCTGGATAGACAACTTGATCAGTTTATAGATCATTGCGAGAGGAATAGAAAATGATAAAAGAGATCAGTACCGATCAACGAGCATAAGGCACTCCAGAGCTCTAGAGAATTGAGAGTTGGTAAAAGTGTTGAATGAAGCTAAAACTCTTCCTCTTTATATGGGTCACTAATGAAAAGACAAAAATACAAAAATTTAATGGTCTATATTTTCTTAATGGATGTGCACGATGTGACTTGGAATGCGTGTCGTAATACTAATAAGTAGAAGTTAGATCAATGCTTAGGGAGTTATCCCATATACTCGAGTTCTCTTTAGCCCAAGGTTTGTCTCGCTAGATTGATCGTCAGTCATTGATGTGTGTTGACCTTTTAGAATACTTTACTTCCCACTACCTTAGTCTTTAGTGCTCAGGAGTGGGGTGCAACTGATGAAGAGATTTTTTTAGAGCCACTCACTAAGCACCACATGGTAGTATAACACTAAGTGCCGATAATATTTGACCGTCCAATAAAATGACAACATGACATGAAGACCATATGTTCACCAGCTGATGTCTAACTAGGGTCATTGTAGACACCGCATTTTGTCTCGTTCATTTAGTTTTCAAAAGTATTGGGTCTAAGGTGTAAATTAGGATAAATTTTAATCCAATATTTAGAGGGAACAGATTTTCACCTTAGTTACATTTGACACTGCAAAAAAGATAAAAAAACATGAAAAATCCATAAAATTATCATTTCGATCGAACTTCGGTATAAACAAAAGTTGTGGGTCAATTTCAAAATTTGTGAAAGTTAATAGGGACTAAAATGACAAGATTAAAAGTATATTTCCTCTTGATATCACTTTTAATATGTTTAATTCAGTTTTTACCCTTTAACTTAAGAAAATTTTACAATTACTATTACTTCACATATTGACCTCCTGAAACTTTCGTTTTCACTTTTTTGTTAAATTGACAACCAAAAATATTTGTTTAATTATGTGTCTAAAGTTTTAATTTCCAAAATCAAATAATAAAGCCTTAATTAGGCAAATGAGTTCCCAAGACACCAAGATTACTAAGGGCACACCTTCTAAGCCTAGCAAGGAGCATATGATTCCTCTATCAGAGTGCCCTTAGCCAAATTAGAGCTTCCCAAGAAAGATATGAATTAATATCAAGCATTTAATGAGTGTCTTATGAAAAAATTTCATCCATTGAATTTAATCATTTCCTATGGAATGCCTTTGCTACTATCAATATTAACTTGGGATTGAATAGATTTCGCAAGGAAGGAGCTGTCATTGTCCATGACTTTCTTAATGATCTACTTTGGTCATGGACAATTGAATCATACGAAATCAGAACATAGAATATCTAACCATGAATCCCCCCAGTCTTTTCTTTAAATCGGGAAAAAAATTGACCTGTACTTCCTAATTATATATTGTGACATACTTTTTTTTTAAACATCGTGTGTTCTCATTTTTTTTTTGTTGAACCATATTTAACATCGGGGGTGCCGCTTTGTTTTTTTTTATGTATGCTCGATGTGCTACTTGAGAAATGTTATTGCATTTTAAATATCTGATTATGGGTACACTTATCTTTTGAAATGATGAATACAATGTTGTGGTGGTGTTTGTGTTGAATGTGACATGTGATCTTAAATTTAATGTTGAATATAAAATATCCATATTTGGCATATTGATATGTGTATATGTTGAAATGAACCAAATATTATTCATTCCTAATACATTTGTTTTCTTTCAATGTGAATTTATAAAAAATACAAATGACAACTCTAAACACGAAAATCCCCCAGTACATCATGACACCATTCCATTAGTTTTTTGCATCATTTAAAAGCATCACCTGAAGGTGTGAAAAGTCAATTTTGAGTACAATTATCTTTTGAATGTTGAATATAACACAGTCGTGATGTTTGTGTTAAATGTAATACTCAAACTTAAGTCATTTTGAATGTAATGATGCCTTACTATACTTGAAAATATGTTAATTAGCATATATGTTCATTTACTTTGAGTATTGAATGTAACACTATTCCAATTGAAAGTTGAATATAACATAATATGCTGTTACATTCAACAAATGCGGGATGTAACATAACAAGCATGTTACATTCAACGTATCGTTACAAAACAGTCATATGACAAATCTATAAAAAAGCAAACCAAAGTTTATTCATTCCAAAACAACTATTTTGTTCAAATGAATCTGTAAAAAAATGACAAATCTAAAAACTATAATCCCATCAAGCATAAGGTGATACTAATCCATCGGTGCTTTTCGTGAATTCCCATTGTGTCTCACAAGTTTTCCACATCTTCTACATCTTATTTCGTTTATCTCACCTTTTGATAGTATTCTTACTTTCTTGGTCTGAACTGGTTGCCTCTTTGACAAATGTGGCAGTATAACTGTTACACTCTCACCCCACGAGACTCGTTCTATTGTCAGAATGATGTATATACCTCTCGAATATGTCTCACAATAAAAAAAAAATCCCAAAGTATTCCTTTATGAAGTTATAAATCGGCATTCTGCTCTTGTATATAGCTGCACATCTGTGTACACACGGGAACCCTTTTATCTGTCATTGTCGACACGAACATGCCCCCTCCCCCCCACCCCGATATTAACTAGTACAGACGGAAAAGAATGAACCTCATAAACCCCAATTCCATATGCGTTGATGTTCCATGTCTGTCCTTCGTTTATCAATTTGTTATTTTCCCAATAAGGTGTGGTCTCACCATTTACATTGTTTGCTTCGTCTATTCTCTTAGTCATCAAGTCCATCCAACGTATTCTAATTGTTTTTAATCAATAATATTAAGAGTAAATGACAATATTCGCTTACTGATAGGTTGATTTTATCTATCTATTTTCAAGCCGATTTTGATAGTTTTCGAGTATTGTTGTAATGTTTTAATATGTTTTAATCCATTTTTTTTAAATCAGGTGTTTGGGACGAAAATGGATGAAAACAGTTAAAAATTGAGCAAATCGGTGGGACATCTGTGGAGAAATGGTTGAAAAGATTAAAGAAATAAAATGCAGCCTCCACTACTGCAACAGTGAAAACCACTGCTGTAGCGATCAAAAGAACATAGACTTTCTGCTTAACTACCGTTGTAGTGGTGAACTTCATTGTTGCAGTGGTCAACTGGTAGAAACCTACTGACTTCCCACCGCTACAGTGGTCCGACACCAGATGACTTGGATATTTTGGGATATTTTCGTAGATATTTTGGATCCTTTAATATCCCCCTTTTCCCCCAACACAATAGGAATGTTTTTGGGACACCGTTGAGAGCTCTAAGGCATACCAATAGGGAGAGATCATCCATTTGAAAAGGAGAAATCAAAATAGGAGTGGAAATCACGGATGCGGAACCGTTAATTCATCAGATAATGGTTATTCTCTTTTGTTTCTCTTTTTATTTCTTAAACTCTTGTTGGTATTTGATGTTGTTTAGCTTGTTTATATTTGAACATTAGGCTATGGCCATGTGTAGCTAAACATATATTGTATAGGGTTTGATGTAGTCCATGAAAACGTTGTTTGAATAAATCGATGTTTTGTTAACGGTTGTTTATTTTTATCCGATTGTGTTTACTGTTTTATTACTTCCAATATATGCGTGTTAAAATATATTGGTTGGTTTGAGAAATCGAGGTTTGATACTAGGGAGAGGTAACCCCGGATTCGGATTAGGGTTTAAACACAACGCGACGATCTAATGACTTGGGAGAGTATTAGAAAGTGTGCAATCCGTGAGGTTGGGGTAAGACTCATGTGATCAGTGTCGTTAGACGCTAGATGGGGACATCAACGTTGACACGAAGTTAAACATTCATTCACTTTACACTTGGGAGAGGTAGTGAGGGAGTTTTCGATACCTAGATTGTTGGATAGTTTAAATACCATTAATGTAAACGAGATTGAAACAAACACGTTTAAGTAAACAAAGTTAATCCCTAAACGATATATTCCCATTAATGTCACTATTAGTATTTTAGTTTAATTAGTTTAGTTTAGTTTTATTTCTTTAAACAAAAATCTAAATTTGAGTCGCCTAGATAAAATTCGGTTATGACAATCGTGGTACTTAACGACAATTTAATCCAATCCATGTGGATACAAAAACTCTACTCATTCACTATTCTATAAAACTTGACCTGTACACTTGTAGTAAAAGTAGCGACGTAATATTCCGCTACCAAGTTTTTGGCGCCGTTGCCGAGAATTGATTTTTAGATTGTTGTTGATATTGTGAGTAAGTAACTTGATTTTAATTTAGACATTTATTTTGTTTATAATTTTTTTTTTAGTTTTCTTTTTCGTGCAGGGTACTTGAAGATGTCTCATCAAGAAGTACTGTTGCATTTCTATCAATGCGATTCTGAGCCGTTTTATAGTGCTTGGGATTGATACAAATAGTTACTAATCCGGTTCCCAAACCATCGTTTCCCGAGGGAATGTCAACTAGGGCTGGCAAAATAGGTATTTACACGATGACACGACACGAGACCAACACGAAATTAGCAGGTCTAGGTTTTGCTTATCAGGTATCGGGTCGTTATCGTGTCAGACCCGATAACCTGATAAGAAATAGTGCAGGTTATCAGGTTGACCTGATAACCCAATAGGTTACACGATAAGACACGATAAGAATTTCGTGTATTCAGGTTACACGATAACCTGTGACCCAATAGGTTACCCGTTAATTTAATAAATTATTTTTACACCCCCCAAATTATCAAATATTACAAATTAGTACTTAATATATATAATAATTTGTTAAGATGGTTTTAAATTAACAGGTTAACAGGTCGTTAATGTGTAATGGGTTAACGTGTAATGGGTAGATTAATGTATAATAGAAACCTATCAGGTCTTATCATGTCGTGTTTACCTGATAGGTTTCGTGTCATCGTGTGACACGAAAAATTATCGTGTCGTGTCGTGTCGACACAATAATTTTCATGTCATGTTCGTGTTTGGGTAGTCTGACACGATAAGCTTATCGTGTCGTGTTCGTGTTTGGGTCTTATCGTGTAATGACCTGTTACACGACCTGTTATCTATTTTGCCAGCCCTAGTGTCAACTACTAAACTTCCTCGATGGGTTACTAGCCGCAACAAGAAATTGGGTCAAAGGAAGAAATGGTACCATATCATTCGACAAACTAACCGCGGACGAAGCCTATTTGTTACTTGAAGAAAAAGTGGAGTTTGATTTTCATAGTTAGAATTATTCAACAAGCTACCAAAGCTTGGGGGTAATTCCACAGTTTTGACGCCATGGATTGACACCCCGGACTAGCATTTGGAGTATTTCCCCACCCTGGAGGAATTGTTCACTAAATTTATGGGAGAAACACAGGCTTTCTGGAGAAAAACGAATGACCATCTCAGCGAGCATGAGAATCATCTTGACCATATTGAGACAACATGCGCTAAAATTGATGTGACTGTAACATCTTTTCAGACGCAAATCGGTCAACTTATCTGCTTTATTGAGGCCGAGTCAGAAACGGTGGCACTGAGAGACACAAACGCCACATGCATTGAAATCCACCGTAAGGAACCAAATGCAAGTAGGAGGACATTGATGAAGATCCTAATGAGGAGGAGACCCAAAAATTGAGCAACGATGAAGAATCACAAGATAACACTTGCGATTATCCATCGTTTGAGATCCACGTTGTGATTTCAACACCGATCAAAGATGAATATTTCTACGAGAATCTAATGTGGCTCGCTTGTCCTCCACCATTTCCAACTCCATTCATCTACGCCTACCAAACACAAAATTCGGAGAAGAATCGAGTTGAAAATACGGGCCATACATTGCCAAATCTTGCCAATATTGAGGGCGTTCTGAATCAAGACCGTATGTTGTGTTGTATGACACATATTACAGGCAGAAGCCGCTCTTTGATGAGCCCTTCTCTGTGTCAAGCCGAAGACATTAAACCAAGTGCTTCTTGGGAGGCAACCCAAGTTTTGAAATAAATTAATCCATCACCGCCGACTTCATTTTGGAGGCGAGATTGTCTCGCCTCCCAGGTACGTGTTCTAAGCCCCTTCGTCGTCATGCTTTATTTCAATTGTTGAGATTAATGTTGGGTTATTGTGGACACTACCCATTTTAAGTTTGGGGGTGGTGTGTAGTATGTTAGTATGTTTTCTTTTTGATTAGTTATATAGTTTAAGTTAATTTATTGTTTAATTGTATGCGTGTTTGTTTAGTTTAATATAAGTATGTTATGTTTGTAGTTGTTGTAATTGTGTGTTGAGTTGTTGAATTTTTCTGGGTCATTACCCGATGATGAAAATTATCCCCTAGTTGTATATCGAGATCAGGGGTAATGCCCATTTATGTGTGTTCTGTGTGCTTGGCATGTCGATTAGGTAAAAGTCATTTTGATCCTAAATTGCACGATCACGTAGACTCATTGTATAGATATTCAAATGATTTGATGCCGATTATTCAGTAGCAAGTTCATGACACTTTTAAGAAATCTAGAACTTGATTGGGGAAAACTTGAGGTGAAATCCTAGGCGAGGTAGTTCATGAGACATGATTTAGGCATTCATTTTGATCGCTTGAGCCGTTGAAGCCTACCATGTTATATGTTTTATCCCTTGTTAACCTGTCGAAGTCTATTAGCCGTTTCAATTCTGAACACGTAACAAATTCCCTGGCCAATTGAATTTTTTTCCAAACCATTATCGCTAAACCTAAGGCACAAATCGAGTGAAATCAAGTTAGCATTTGTTTATGCTACTTGAAGTGAGTGGTTGGATTTTGGGCGAACTATTAATTGATTCAGTATTCGAGTACTCACTTGTTATTTTTCTATCATTCTCACACCCCTTTAATTGTACAAATATAATAAGTTTGGGGGTGTGGTTGTTGGTTAAAAAAAACCCATATGTAAATATAGTAATATTTTCGTTTCTTTTGACAAATGAGTACAATGTTCTTAAATGTTTGTTCAGGGTTGTGTTTCTTAAATGTTTGGGGTTACGAGTGAGATTGAGCGCCAAGCGTTGTGCCTCGGGTGTCATTGAATTATAACGGTTACCTGTTTTTTATTCCTGACATACCCTTGGCCACTTTTCAAAAACTGAACCAAGCCCTATTGATCTTTTTGAGCTTCTAAGCCTACATAAGTGGAGATTTGAACCCAATCAAGCATACGGATTTGCTAATCCTTCACGGTTAAAGTCATGAGCTTAGTTAGTGAATAATCCAATCCCATGTTTGGGTAGTTATACGTTTGAGTTTTCACACACACACTTTGAATAGATCTAGAATAGCCTTTACTGATATTGAGTGTTGAAATTCTAGAACATCACATGGTGTTTTTTATTTGTGAACTTGATTTGATTAGGGGTCGTTCAGGGAAAAATATTTTGGTTTATTAGGTGAATTCGGAACTCGCATGCCATTACTTCTAGTTCATTTATGTTTTTTTGTTTTTAGTATTTCAGTTCGTTAATTGTTGTGGTAGTTTAATTTATTGTGTGAGTGTTTTGCTCGAGTACTAGCAAAATTCTACTTACCAATGAATCAGAACACTAAGTATGATTTGATGACATATAGCCATAATGTTTGTCTCTAAAAAATGCATTACTAAGCTTCGTTGTTGATAATTCATGCATGAACCTTTGTACTTTTTATCCACCTTCATATATCAATTGATCGTATATCATTTTCAATGATCTTTCTAAACTTTGATAAAAACTGAAACCAATTTTTATTATTTTCTACATCATCAACAACAAATGTAACATGGAACATCCCTGCGAAGACCAAAAAAAACCATGTATCAGAAATGTTGAATGTAACATTGTTATATATAATACCAATATAACTAATATACAGAATCACAAATACTTTGGTTGTCCATCAATCATTGTTACTGCTAATATATTTTTTTTCGGGTATCGACAAGAAATATTCCGTCGAAGAACTCCGTCGGTTGACAAAAATGAAATCCATAACTGCATGCCTGAAGCGCAATGAATATTCTCTTAAAGTGTCCCATGTCGTTATCATAATCCAGAAAAACGTGACTTCCAAATTTGTCTATCTATATTTATCGACATACCATCATAGTTGGTTGTATGATCATGAATAATCCACAAATAACTTATTCCAAGTCTTTTTAACAAGAAGTTACACATTATGATATGATATTTCTAACTCGTAATGTTTCCTGAAGTTATCAAAAACATCAATAGGGCGAGTCTTCGAATTCGCGAGCACGTTATCAACCAAATAGCTCGATATGATTTCTGAGCCCATCCGTTTATTCTTTTACTTTTGAAAAACAGCCCCGCATGTGTGTTCATTTACCAAAATTCGGATATAGAAGATACTATTATCACTGACGCCCCCCAAATTTTTTAAAATCAGAGAAAGTAGAGATCGTGAAGAAAAAGAAAGCAAAGTTTCATTCCCCCCTCTTGAAATCCTCAAAATCCGTTTATTTTCGAAAATGAGTTTTCAGGAGTTTTTCTAGGCTCCGATTTTGAAGACGTTATTTGGGCAGGGATTTATGTAAGAAAATAAGTCATCACCTAGAATGGGGTTAAATGGTGTGTTAGGTCACCGAGATTTTAGAAATTCATTTTTATTTTGAAATTGACCAAGTTTTGACTCGAAACAAGTGGTCTTTTACTAGAGATTTCTTTAAGTTCGGGGGTCGGTTATGCTTGGGGAAGGTTTTAAGCACTCCAAGATACCCATCCAAAGATGGTATCTCGATCTAAATAAATGTTCACGTTTAAACTGACTCCAAGTAATTTTCTTTGGTTTTGTTTAACAAAATAATTCCCGCTTTTGTATTTTGTCTTTTTTATGCATTTTTAATGTAAGGAAAGCAAGTAAAAGTTTATTATCTATCAGCAACAACAGATAAAACAGATTGAAATGAAAATATTTTGTATTTTTTATGTTGACCGAACCTTGTAAAGGTTGCCTATATATCCCAATTTTCATGGGGAATCAGGTTGAAATGTAGTTCATCTGTTCAAGATGAACTAATTTTTATTTAGACAGGTGATCGAACCCGTACATGAGTTACCTACGTATCTTAGGTAGCTAAGAATCAGGTCACCACATAGTTCATTTATGCAAGATGATTGATTTTGTTTTCATTTATTATGAGACAATGCCATGAATCATACCAATGATAAGTGGATAATACATTTGATTTTGTTAAGAACACTCCAGTTGAACTCACTTACTTAGGCAAGTTTAGTGTTTATGTTTAGATTATTAATTCAAAAAGAAAGGAAAATATATAGTATATGTGTCAGTCCTACTCGTAACTAAGAAAAACGAAAACGTTTCTGAAGAAGGTGCACACATATCCCCGAAGGAATAAAAGTCCTTCATTTATTTCGAATTTTTATCCACAAGGGTCTCAACGAAATATTATATATATATACACACACACACATACATACATACATATGGTGCCCTGTCCATGAGCCTAAAGACTTAGTGCCAGCTGTGATCTAGACTATTACAAAAATGTAAAGTCAGTTGTTGGCAGTTAGTAATTAGAGGTTTGATTTGAGTTCTTTAGAGTTTAGTTTCATGTTTTCTTGCGAGAATCAAAGATGTTATGCACGAATCATGGTGTGATTTATGTTTTTGTCATGTTCTTGACATATTTTTGGATGTTTTTGACATAGTATGATGATTTTGACATGTTTTCGACATTTTTGACTTGATTCTTGATATGTATACTTTGTACAGGGAATATAAGTCTAAGAACTACATAAACATGCTATATACAAGCAATATAACAATATTTAAGAAAGATCGAAGCGCGTTTAAGAAGACTTACCTAGCTTAGGGGAGTGATCTTTCCCTAAGCGATTTCCTTCTTCTCTTTCTTTAATATTCTCGGTAGTTCTTGATCGTTCTTTGACAACTTCTTGAGATATTTTTCCAAGATCCTCAAAAACTCCTTCAGGAAGGTATTTTGACAGAATTTCGAGATGTTTTTTGGAATAGAAAGCTTGAGAACTCCTTAGACTCTAGAGAAAAAAGTAAGACTAGAGAGAGAGTCTTGGATCAAGCCCCTCAAATTATGAAAACAAACCCACTATTTATAGGCTCGGGCACTCTATGCATTGGCCAATACACAGGGTATCCCAGCCTACTCCTTAGGGGCTGTTTGGTCTAGGGGTCATCCTTCAATATCTTGTAGTTTTATGGTTTTGGACGAACTTGAAAGATTCAATAAGATTTTCTAAGATTTGGTAATGATTATCCAATCTCAAAATATCTTAGGTAATGATTGCCAATCATTACCCATGATTGGATTGCACATAGGGTAATTAATGCATGATTGGATACTTTCCGGTTCGATTTACTTGGAAAGTATCGATTACTTGAACTATTTCAGTTAGATTGAAATTTATGTTTTGGAGGTTCAATGTATTTATTCTCCACGTGTCATTTGATATTTAATACTTGATAGTGACACTTGATTTTTTGGGAATTAAATGCTCTCTAATCGAATGGAATTAGTTCGGTTGGTCTTGTAACCGTTTAGTTACATTTCAAGTATCTTGATTTCCTTTAAGATATTTTGATCAAAATAATTAGATACCTTGAATGTAGTCTCTCAAGGTCATTCTAAGCATTAAATACTTGAAAGAAGGTTGATTTGATGGCTCATTAATGGCTTGACTTGATGGCAGACCAAATCGGTTAGATTGGTAATCGATAGTTACTTTTTCAAGTAACTTGGTTTCTTCCTTAGATATTTTTGGTAGGGAATGTCTTAGGAATATATTGGAATTTAATGTTCATTTAATGAGTAATTAAATGCTTGATGAGACCCTTGGTGTGATGGGCATTGAATGCTAGCCATGATGACTTCGGTTTGGTTGATTTTGAACTGATTCCTAGGTAACTTAGACTTGTTATGGCAACTTCTTTGGTTGGATCATGGACTTTGGCTTGATTTATGAAGGATTAATGCTTTAAATGAAAAAACAAAAAAATATTTTTGGTGTCAAGAAGACAAAACCCATGATAGTAAATGTTTCAGGGATCAAAATGAGTAACAAGAGTAATTGGTAAAATTTTCTTAAATTAAATAGTAGTAACTAATTTTATTAATATTAAAGGTTATTTCATAAAAATTAACCTTCAATAATGTCATCTTAATCCTTCTTAACTTTAGAAATTTCAAGGTTAACTCGAAATTTTTACTTAACCGAATTTGGTCAAATTGACAGTTTTGTGTTTTCCTGTATTTTTTGTTGTTTTTTGTACTATCTAAGATAAAAATTCATTCCCCTTAAATCTTGGTTTAAATTTTATCTGAACTTAGACTTTCGATTCGATATTAACTAGGCGAGACAAAATGCGGTGTTTACAATCACTCTTTACGCGCTCGTACACGAACCATGGGCAATTCATTTCTTTGCGTAATGAAAATATAGTCGTCACATGTACTTTGTCTTTTCGAAGAATAAAATTTGAAACACGCTTCCATTGCAATTTTTTTTCAACACTGTACGAAACACGCTTGTCCCATCCCTGAATTTTTGTCCCCCTTCCTAAATACCATTAGCTCATTAAGCAGACAATAGTTATTTGTCATTGCTCTGCTAGAGTATATTGCTATAACTATTCATATAATCTAATTCATTATCACTGTCACCACTATCGTTGTTGTTAACTGGAACAATTGTACTTGCTAAAGCACCATTCGATCTGCTTAAATCATTCACTCTTTTTTGAACGCGTAACTCCAAAAAATTCAATCTTTATATGCCGAGCTAACAACACCATTTTCTTAAAGTCATTTTGATTATCAAGTGTACAATTGGGGTGTCGAGGTAATGACTATGACAAATCAAATTTACAGTTAGATAGCTCTGGCCATTTGTTAACAATTTTTTGAACCAATTCACTAATATTGCTATCATTTTACACCCTCAACACAATTGTCACACCCTCATATTTGCACAATAATGCAACAGAAAAAGACATCGTACATGTATATATCAAACAACAAACATATATCATAGTAGTATATTGAATGTAACATCGATTAATGAGTGAATATTGAATGTAACATCAATTTAATGTATGAATGTTGAATGTAACATGATGTAGTAATTAAAAAACGTTGACTTTATCGTAGATGTAACATGTTAATATAACATGACGTGTTGAATGAAACATTTTGTATTGATAAGAGATTTTATAAGTTGAAAATAACACTCATTTGTCAAATTACAATCTGTCAATGTGTGTTGAATATAACCTACAAACAATTCTATTAATTCCTACTCTAAAATACAGGACGCAACATGATGTATTGATAAGATACCTTATATGTTGAAAATAACACTCATCTGTGAAATTACTATCTGTCAATGCGTGTTGAATGTAACATGCAAACAATTATGTTTCTACTCTAAAATACAAATGCTTATCTGTATTACTGAAAACGCTAACGCTTGTATGTACTACTAAAAGATATGATAATTGTTGAATATCTAAATGTGAATTTGTGTGTTCATGTTCAATGTAATATATTTCGTGAGGGCACAAACATCTTGCTATTATACATTTATGTTGTTCATCGCATCTGGACAATATAAAAGCCCCAACTACAATCTCAAATTGATGATAAACACTACAAATAATGCATATCATTTGATTTAGTGCTTACTTGATGTTCTTCGACTCAAAATGAACAATCAATTGCGTATACACTATTCCTGGTTTGTTCCGGCAACAAACAAATGAAGCATCCTATCAGTTCGACGGCGACACCTCTGTTTCGAATGTGAATTTTTGAATTCGATTATTAGATGGAAAGAACAACTCAGTTAATTATTTTTAGAAACTGTTTCATAAAAGAATCTATAATCCCCACAAATGTTGTGAGAGTAAATATGTCGTGCAAAAATTTGTGTTTTTAAATTTGGGACTGTATATAGTACATGAAAATTGTATACCAAGATTTCTTGGATCATTAAAAAACACTTGGAATTAACTGGTAATTTGATACTTAATTTTGATCTACCTAGTAATTTTCCCTTAACAATAATAATAATAATAATAAGACAACGTTATCCTTAATGATAATCATGTACTTATCACATGTCAATTTTTTCATCAAAATCGACAACAAAATTAATAAGACATTCTAAAATCCAAATCATACTTGCAGGGTTTCAATATGAAATGCACCAAATTTAATGTAGAACGTAAAAAAAACTTAAAATGTTAAACTATTACGCTGTGTATGGTACACTAAAATTAAATGGAATACTAATTAGGGGTGTGCAATAAAACCCGTAGATCCGACCCACCCACGTCAACTGCACGACCTGAGCCCATTTTGATCGGGTAAGGAAGTAAACGGGTCAGATATCAGGTGAAAACAGTCTATTTTTCAGCTGTTTGGGTCGGATGCTGGGTTTGCTCCATATCCATCCGCTCACACTTAAACTGACCAAACACTCTGCCTTAAATACGATTTTTATTAGGGTTTGGGTTTCATTCATTTAATCAATCATCGCCTCTTGTCTCTCTCTCTCTTGTTCTTTCAGTATCTTCAGAGTTCATACTTCCAGGTTTCATTTATTCATCGATAATTGATCTATCTCGTTCTTCCAAGCTTCAACAATAACTCTTCATCATCTTCCTCGATTTTCCTTTCAGGCTTCAATAATAGCTCTTCAACGTCTTCCTCAATTCTGTGACTATGACGGTGAGTTCTTCAATTTGTTCTTTGAATTTGATGTTTTGCTAATTTATTTTTTGATCTTTGATTTCGAATGCTATATGAATTAGGGTTTTTTTTTCAATTAGGATTTTTTATTTCTGTTTTGTTAGGTTTTTGTTCATCGGAGTTGGAAATGAGATCATAAAGGTTTCATTAGGGTTTTGTTCATTCTTTTGCCTTGACAGACCTGCCCGAACCCGACCAACTACCTATATACCTGCCCAACGTTGATTTCTAGCCACAGATCGATTGAAATCGGGCCACAAAACCCTCACCCAAATACTGTTCGGGTCAGGTGACCATATTTTTTACTTCACCCGAACTGTGCACACCCCTAATACTAATAGAATTGCAATTACTATGGTAAAAAAGGAAAAAAAAAATAAGGAGAGATTTTTGTGCTAGAAATTGAAAGGGTAAAATAGTAACATAAATAAATTTTCAAAGAGTAAAATAGTAATTTAATTAAATTTTATTCATATACCAATTTTTTATTATTGTTTTGTCATTTAGTCATATTTTTTGGTTGAGAAAGGAATAAAATATAATCACATGTAATTAGAATTAATTAATACCAGGTTTATCTTGGGATTAGTTAATACTATATTTTTGTGGAATTAGAAAATTCCTAGTAATGAGAATGACATTCCATGTAATTTTATTAGTGTTTAATCATGTTTTTTGGTCGAGAAAGGAATAAAATATAATCTCATGTAATTAGAATTAATTAATACCACGTTTATCTTGGGATTAGTTAATACTATATTTTTGTGGGATTAGAAAATTCTTAGTAACAAAAAAAAAAGTAGCGTTAAAAAAATGACATGATTTCTTCTGTTTACACAATATTCTACGCCTGTTTTGTAAAAAAAAAAAAATGTATCGTTAAAAAAATGACACGATTTATTCTCTTTATATAATATTCTACACCTGTTTTGTCAAAATATCAACAAATATTAACATTTAAATAACATTACCAACTAACAATGTATATTATAAAGACAATATAATTAATATTCAATAACACAAATATTCAGTCATTCAAATAATGCCACAATTAAGCATAAGTTAAACTGAGCCAAATCAAAGCGAACAATGCTTGTTGCTTGTCCAAATCTCATTAATTTGATGCTACATTTCGCATATATAACTAAATAATTAATAATTCAAAAATAAAAACATTATTCCATAGGAAAATATTAAAATTTAAAAAAAAAAAAAAATAAACCAAACAAATAAAATAGAAGAACTTTGCAATTTAAAATGAGAAAGAAACTTGAATTACTTTATTTACGACTCTAGTTTTATCTTCACCAACAAAAGTTTACTTTAACTTATTTGATTCAAACTTGTATACACAAAAAATATAAAAACTTACTTGGCATATGGATAAAAAAAATAGCGTATTGAAAATAAACAATTAGAATACAAAAGAACTATAAAACAAAAAGCTAATTAAATCTATGGCAAGCAATCCAAAAAAAAAAAAAGAGAATAAAAAAATAGAAAATGCGGGTTAAACAAATAATAATCACCATTTCACATCGTAAAACAAAAATGGTTGACATATATTTATTACTCTCAATCCACACTTCATCGTTGACTCATCAAAAGTTTGGGACATAAATATAGAAATATGAGAACAGACAGAAATTTGGGAATAGACAAAAAAAATTTAGAAATTTAGCTTTGAAAAAAAAAACACTAAACAAACACCACCAAAACATAAATCATTAAGGATAAAAAAATAATTTTAAAACAAAAAGAAAAAAACCTATTCAATTTAAATGGATTTTGAAAGGCAAAGGGATAAAAAAAAAATTATTTTAAAAGAACATACACTAAATTTGAAGATAAAAAAAATACTATATGCACATTTATTTTATTCTAAGAACATCCCCTATGCATACATTAGGGAAAGGATGGAAAAAAGAAATGGAGAAGAGACTAAAGTCATTTTCTAAAATTAGAACCGACAAACATCAAAATAAGAATTAAAAAAAAAAAAAAATCAATAAACTTTTAAACACTGTTGAGCCATTCATGGGCCAAAATCCTATACTACTTAAATTTTTCCACATTGGAGTCTTTTTAAGCATATATGCAACAGTTTAGCAAATAAAGATCCACACATTAAAGTAAAAACTGAGGGTGCATTGGTAGAGCTATAATTATACTCTTCTATGTTCTTCACTATTGCCTATACAACTTGTAAGGGAAGGAAACGGGGTCTTCCCACACCAAAAATAGAAAGTTGGAAACATAAATAGAATAAAAAAAACTGAACATTAAGAAAACGCAGCCTATACGTTTCTGTCAGATCTAAACACTGATGAATTCAGATAGATTACATTCAAGTATAAACAATTGCTTGCGCTATATCTCTAGACCAGAGGGAATACTCAACCTAAACATCTGTCAAACATTAATAATCATGTAATATTCATCGATAATATCGACAATTTGAAGAAATCAAGCATTTATTATCAAATTTCAAGTTTTCAGATGATAGTAATCCAACTATGGATTCATTGTCAATAGGAAGGTTGAGGACAGACTACCGTGATTAGATACCAATCCAAAACAGAAACGTGGGGAAAAAAAGTAATAAATTCTTTCTTTTCTTCAAATTACCATAAACAGAACATTAATCGAGAAACAAAAAATACAGATATAGAAAAGAAATTACCTCAGAACTTCTTATGTCTCTCGGACTCAAATTACTGCATCATCCCCGTTCATATGTTCATCCATGTAGTACTGCACAAAATGGTGCAGGTTTAGGAAGAGTGAAGCCTAAAACCAATCAGAAAACATGAAAATAAGGCTAAATTTGTGCTACCATATTTGAGGCCATTAATTTCATAACTAACCTGCTCTAATGCTAAATACAGGGACTCATGGAGACATTTTTTTATGTATACATGTAGTAAATTTCAATCATCTCATTTATGGTAATCTTCAGTATATGCTTTGGGGCTCCTATATTAATATTCGTCCATATTTGCATTTATAGAACCGACATGTATGTGTCCATGCCATAAATATCTAATTAGGACTTCATTTTAACAATTATTTTGGCTGTTCTTGTATATTCTGAGCTTATAATCATGCTCAATTGTGTATACAAAACTGCAAATTCAACTAATCACGTATGCATAATTTCATCCTCTAAAACTTGATGGTTTCTTATAGGTGTGTCATTCATTGGGTGGAGGTGCAGAGTCAAGGATGGGTACACTGTTGATATCAAAGATAAGAGAGGAGTATCCGGACAGGATGAGGCTTACCTTCTTTGTATTTCCATCACCGAAGGTGTCCGATGATGGTGGAGCCTTACAATTCCACTCTATCTGTTCATTAGCTGGTTGAGAATACTGATGAGTGTATTGTCTTGGACAATGAAGCTCTCTATGATAACTGCTTTCGAACGCTCAAGCTCACTACTCCCAGGGAGAACACTCAACCTGAACATCTGTTAGTGGATAAGCATCAATAATCATGTAATATTCATCGATAATATCGACAATTTGAAGAAATCAAGCATTTATTATCAAATTTCAATTCATCATATGATAGTAATCCAACAATGGATTCAATGTCAGTAGGAAGGAGGAGGACAGACTACTATGATTAGATACCGATTCGAAATAGAAATGTGGGGAAAAAAAGTAATAAATTATTTCTTTTTTTCAAATTACCATGAACAGAACATTAATGGAGAAACAAAAAATACAGATGCAGAAAAGAAATTACCTCAGAATTTCTTCTCTCTCTTGGACTCAAATTATTGCATATCCTTGTTCATATGTTCATCCAAGAAGTATTGCACAAAATGGTGCAGGTTTAGGAAGAGTGAAGCCTAAAACCAATCAAAAAATATGGAAATAAGGCTAAATCATGGTAGATATATACATATAAAGAAATCTAAAAAAGGAATTGCACAGAAATGCACAAATGAGGGAAAAAATGTGGTAGGTCTACAGAAATCGTTGTAAGATACGTATAATTCAAAGTTAGACACAAACAAATCGAGGACATTTCTATACAAAGAGAACCTATATTTACACTGATTTCCGATTTGGGTATTCATGGATACCAAATGGAGAAGATATATAGAGAGAGAGAGACTAACTTGTGGCTTCAGGGTGCTGGACGGGGACGAATCGACGGCTACGCCAACGAAGAAGGTTGAACGGATAGAACGTCGTCATCATTGCGAGTGGAATCGTCGGTGATGCCTATGTCTGAAACCCAAATCTTTCCAAAACAAATGTAGATCCATAGGAAGCCTGGATTAACGATCGATCAAAATCTCTATAATTTATTCTTCAATTGATCGATTTAATCCTCTGTAATACAGCACCCCCTCCCGCACCATCCTTACCGCGCCATTGCCGCCCTGTTAGCACTATATGTCTCATTCTCTCTGTCACCAAAACTATCGGATTTGTTCAAATAAAAGTCCGATTTACCAGATTCGAGAGAGAAAGAAGGAGTAGCAGACATGTGGATTGACAGGAGAGAGAGAGGGTCCAGATTTGGTGGCCATGGAGCGATTTGGCCAGATTCAATAGAGAGAAGGGAGAGGAAGAGAAGGTGGCGAACATATGTGTTGACAGGAGAGAGAGAGGGTTCAGATCTAGTGGCCATGGAGGCAGACGGTGACAACTTGCGAAGCGAGGAAGAAAGCGACAGTAATGGTGGAGATGAAGAGAATGGTGGTGGTGGAGGAAAAGGAAAGAGAAATTGAGAGAGAGAGAGAGAGATGGATGGAGTGAAGTGGAGAATGAGGAAGGGGCCAGCTGACAATTAGGGTTAGGGGAAGAAATGATCTAGAGAGTTGATTTTGTTGATTTTGTTAGAGCTAAGAGATTATTAGAGATAGGGTCCAATTTGAGTTGTGGTTCATTTGAGGGTTTAGTTTCTATTTTTAGTATTATTAGTTTTAGCCCGCACAATGCGCAGGTTTAGAAAAAACAATAAGGGACAATCGGTGGGAAGTCCTATATTTAAATTTTAGTTAGTCAAAAGTCCTACATGCAGTAAAAACTTTTGATTTAGTCCCATTTGTTTTAAAAAGGAGAAAGTCTTGCTTATGTGATAGTTACACGCCAGTTACATGTAATTACTTTGTGTGTAATATTATTATATTAGTTACATGTAACTATTTTTTTTTCCAGTTACATGTTCTAATAATATGTAACTTCTTAGTTGCATATTCTGATATGTAACTAAAAAGATTGATATTTTTCAGTTACATGTTTAAATAATATGTAACTTAGTTACTTGTTTTTTTTTTTTTTATATGTAACTAAAAACTTTGATATTTTTTCAGTTATGTCACAAAATATTATACATATTTATGTAATTGTAACATGTAACTAATACTATATAAGTACATGTAACTAAAAATAGTTAAATATGTGTGAAAAGTAATAATTATGAAATTGTAACTAATATTAGTTACATGTAACATAATTCATTATAAAAATCGAATGTACTCACTAAAAGGCTCCCTACAATCCCTGCAATATCCCTACAATTCCTGCAATGCGGGACTAAAATATAAGTGAAATCTAACTTAAAGGACTAAATCAAAATTTAATAACACAAAAGAACTTTTCACCAATTAGACTTAAAAAATGGGGACTTTTCACCGATTTTCCCCCCCAAAAAATCTATTAGGTTTGTCTATAATAATACGAAATAGTTGTTTACTATTTGGATGTTAAACCAATAAGAAATGTACATGACATTTGCATTTGAAACTCTTAATAAAATTGATTGAATACCCACGTTTTTTGTAGTAAGACCCGTTTCGAAAAAATATAACAGAAATTAGAAATCATAAAATATAAACAAACAATTGATCATTTAATTTTATACAATTGACCATTTAATTTTACACTTAATTTTAATTTGATCATTTAATTTGAATATAAACAATTGATCATTTAATTTTATACTTAATTTATCTTATCAAAGTACAGAAAAAATTAATGTTGAAAAGTAAAAATAAAAATAAAAAATTAAACTAAAAACAAATAAAGTTCATCTTTAAACTTGTTAATGGTCATCATTATATTGTTTTTTTTTTTTTCAATTTTATCTTTTATCTTCCGCCGCCTCTTCAAATAACCAATCTCCCTTTATATACTGACAAATAAAATATAATTATAAAAACATTCACACCCACAAAGAAAAAAATAATTACATAAACATTTACTCATCCACAAAAAAATAAAAAAATAAATTAATTAAAATAAAATTATGAAAACCATTATAAATTTTTTTATAGAAATCCTTACATACTTAAAAAAGTAATAATTATACAAACCTTTATACGTCAATAAACAAAAATATAATTATATAAATCTTTATAGACCTATATATATATATATATATATATATTCAATTATTCATCCACCATTCTATTGCCATTTTTTTTCCAGACTTATCTTTTTTGTATTTTTTTTTTCTATCTTTTTTCTTTTTATCTTCCACTACTTTTCCAAATACGCAATATATCTGTACACACACAAAAAAATATAATTATATAAACAATTACAAAGCACAAAGGAAAAAATAATTATTTAAACATTCACGCACCCACAAAGAAAAAATAATTACATAAATATTTATCCACCGACAAACAAAAAATATATAAAACTTTATACGCACATATAGTAAGGTCTAATTTCACTTTGCACCTCTATTTACACCCCCTTAAGTTGTGCTTAAGAATTAAGTGTAACAATGAATTTGTCCGTTAACTTTAACGGCCAATGGGTAAAAGTCAACTGAAAATTAGATAATTAATGTCAAATGACATTTATACCCTTTAAATTTTTTAATAAGCACTATTTTAACACTAAGGCCCCGTTTGTTAACTAAATTAAATACTTAAAACTGAATTCATTAAATATTTATCAAATTAAATTAAGTGTATTTAATAACAAAATTAAAAAATCATTTAAAAAATAAGTATCACTTATGATTTATCAAACATGGTCTACTTCAAAATATAAGAGAACGATTCCAAATATAAGGATCAATAATGTATTTTTTTTTTCTTTTTTTCCCCCCTTAATCTCTCCATCGTTTCATCTTCTTTGACTACTCCTTCCCCAACCACCCTCAAGTCAGGAAATAGTTTTACAGATTTGTAGAACAAGAAAATGTAAAAATCAATTGAACATTCAAATGATAACAAAAGATCTATAAAAATGTGTAAGTTTTACACATGTCTTTGTATTTTTTATAAACTCTTCATTCAAACTATGATGTGAACATCAAACTTTCCATGAATTCTGCATTTTTCAGAAATATGTTAATTTGAAAAATCATTTTATTATTACTATTAGTTTTGAAAAAAAAAAAAAAAAGGAAAAAAAGAAGAAGAACAAAACTGAAACAAAATTAAAACTCAGAATAATTAATTCTTCATTTTTCTCTAAGATAAACTGAAAAGTAATCAAGAAACAAAAAATACAGAATAAAAAAGGAAGTACCTTCACTGTTACTCTCTCTTTCAGATGCGAAAGCCTACATCATCACAATTCTCAATCCATCCAAACCCTACTGCACAAATTGGTTCAATTTCACGAATACCGAACCGTCAACCAAATGTATAAATCATGGAAATGAGAACAAAGTGGTAGAGCTACAAAATTCAGCGTAAGATATATACAATATATAGAGAAAGATAAACAATTCGTAAAAAGTAGTCCCAAAAAAATCTACTTCAGTGTAAGAAGAACAAAACTTGATATATCAACAAAACTCGAGATCAGAGCTTACAATTCACAGTAATCCAAAAAATCTTTATAGAAATCAGACTCATATTTAGCCTAATTGAGCTCAGAATTGGTTTTTTATGGATATAAACGAAGGAGAGGTATACAGAGAGAGAGATGAACCTTTGGTGGTCATGGTGATGGAAAGCATGTATAGTGTGAATAGCTGCCGTTGCCGAACCCATTTGTTGGTTTCTTCGGCATTGGTTTAGACAACTTTCTATGATGAAGGAGATCGAGCATAGCGAGAGGTTATTGAACATTATTGTCAGATCTGCAAAAATTGGGGCAACACCTATACAATTCAAAATTAGGTCTAAACAAATTGAGGACAGATCTATAGAAATCGAACTTTTATGTTGCCTAATTGATCTCCAATCTGGGTTTTGAAGGAGACTACCGTAGGGGAGAGAGAGAAATGAAGATAAAGAGATGAACTTGAAGCTTTTATGATGATGAACGGTTATGAATTGATGATTATGGCAATGAAGATGGTTGAATGGAGGTGCCTCCGTCGTTGGGGCAAGCAAGAATCATGGCCTTCATCGTCGCAAGTGGGAATCGTCACCGTCACCGACGCAATTTGGTGGTCTCGACATCGATGCTCGTGGCAGCTCTGTGAGAAGAGAAATCGAGCATCGGTTCTACGGTTTTGCCATTGTCGTCGTGAGTGGAAATCTCCATCATCGCGAGTGGAAATCTCCATCGTAGCGTAGGTTTCCTTGCCGGAGGTTCGCGATGTATATTCAATTTGTAAATATTGACCTATATATATATATTATGAGTATAGTAATTTGTAAATATTTTGTTTAGCAATTAATATTTTGGTAAATCAGGAAAATATATATGGATGCTTATGGATGATATAGGACTATTGGAAGTTGATGAGATTTTTTTGCAATGAGAAAATCATTAATTGACGATGTTGGCAATATCAATGTGGGGATTGAATGAACTAATGCATGTACCAAATTGGATGAACATTAATGTACTGATGCATGTGTGAATAGATGATCATTAAACATTGAATACTAAATGGTGAAATGAGTTAATCTCAACTATCAATTGTCTCAAGAGAATAAGATTACAAAGATTGACAATTCTCAACTCTCAAGAGTTGTCTTCCACTTTTAGTATAAGATATAAGATTTATGAAATATTTAGTGTTATTTCTTTTAATTTAATGTTGAATAATATTTTTTTTAAATAAAAAATTAATACATTTAAAAAAATATCATTTTCAATCAGTCTAATTTATTTCTACATTTCAAAATAATAAGCAAAAGAGCAACATAAAATTAAATATTAAATTCTAAGAGGAGATATATAATTTTTAAAATTGTTAATGTGTGTTTGAATAGAAACTTTATTTATTTATTTATAGTTCTTTTAATTTTATTTTTAAGGCTAACTTTTAAACAAAATAATAGTCCTCACGTGTGTTGTTTAGTAGTTATTATTATTAAAAATTTTAATAGTGATTATCAATAAAAAATCACAACAAAAGAGAAAAAAATATAATTATTTTAGCCAATTTAATGTCATATTTATATATAAAAAAATAGACATTTATTTTAAATTGGAAGAAAATCATTGAACTATTTGGGTAATTAATTAGAATGAAAAGAATTAATTTAAGTACGAAGGATTCAATTGATTTATATTAAAATGTTATTAAAATTACAATATCTTTAAAAACAAAAAATATGAAAAGTCATAATATTATTGTGGGGAGTTAATATCATGAGGGTTAAATAAATCTTGACCATTCATTCATTCAAATGAATAAAAATTGAGAAATGAGTAATATTTGAATATGAGGACATGTCTTTCGCTTTTATATATAACATATAGATATAGATGGTTATTTCCATAACCTTTTCAATCTTTAGTGTAGTAAAATAAGATTTGGAACGATAAAAAACACCCAAAGTAACGAATTAGTTTCAAAATGTGACATAAAAAACAAGCATAATGGGACCCGCGGCATCTTGCACTTTGTGGTTTAAGAATGTGATTAGTAGCATCATCTGAAAATGTTCTATCAAAGCTCTCATTCAAATTACCAAAAAATAAAAAATAAAAATGGAGATAGAAAGACTAAACAAATGCCCCCAAAGTTAAAGCACCCATTGATCCAGGACTACGTGACTTAGGTCTAATCTCAATCCCCTCGACAACAAGCCCTCCCTTAAGGTGTTGCCCATTGATTTCCCTCAAACACATTTTCACCTCTCTGTCATCACTTCCCTCATTGTAAAACTCCCCTAATTCAATCTCCAGCCACCCATCTTCCCTCTCTAAAGCCACCCTTTCCTGGACCCTATAATGCATGGATCCCAACGACCGTCTTTTAGACGTACAACAACGTCGAAGATAAGTTGTTACTTTCGACTGGGATTGTCCCTCTTCTATGGACACCTCTGAAGGTATAGAATCTAACCCAAAAGCCCGATCCGATATCTTGAAGACAAAGAAGGCTGCATAGGTCATGTTCGGAGACAGAATTCTAGTGTTTATTTTCCCGTGGATCTCTAGCCACCACACCATTATCAGCTCCACAACTTCTGAAAATCTGTTAAAGAAAACAAGGTTGAGGGCACAAAAAGGAACTAATTATCATTGAAGGACCAAAGTGAAAACAAAGTATAATTTGGTGTATGAACTGTGATTTGTGCAAATTTATAGTTAAACCTGGATTCAAGGACGGGTTTCCAGCACCAAAAGAGAGGATTGTTTGCCCATGTGATCGAAAGCTCCCTTGCACTCAACATGTAACACTTCTTTCCCGTTCTTTTGTCTATTGAAAATGCCTGCATTTAGCCAAGAAATTACGAATTAGATTCAGAAGGGTTTAAACTAAAATTTAAACAATTCTGAGGGTTATAACTGTAGCCCTAACATTTGACTGTAATATCAAATCAGTCCTCGTATGTTTTTAACATTGTCAAAAGATAGAAGAACTTACCATGCTTCCACCATTAATGAGAAGAGGTCCAGAAACCAGCTTGAGAAACAACTCTTTCTTGGAGGTGAATGTGATCGGAGAGACTGATCCTGATATTATTTTCTTGTAATCTGACGGTAAGAATGTTTCCCACAAGATTTCCGATCCAAGGGCCGCACAAAACGTCGGCGAGATCACCGAGAACCGGCATGCTTCACGGGGGCACATGAGGGAAAGAACGTGAGCAACGCAATCTTCAGGTAAAAGTTCCATCTCCATCTTCATGATAAGTTCATGGGAAGAATTCATATTCATATGAAAGTTTTAACAAATAATTTTTGGATGATATTACACTTTGTACCTACAAGTATATATTATGTTTCACTTTGGACATTAATACTTCAATTTTATCATATTGTCCCATAAAGTTCATCATTTGTGCGTAATTGCTCTTGTTTATCGAAATTGGTCAACTTAACAGAGGAAATTTTGGGGTTTTAAACATCTTTTCATCAAATTTGTGGGTTTTAATTTTTAAAAAAATCAGATTATATGGTCAAAACGTTAAGGAATAAATTACGAAATTGAAATATTGAAATACAAAAATATTACTTTTCCCACATTCCAGGGTACAGCGTGAATTTATGTCCGTTTTTATCATTTATGAAAACATATGGCGACATGTAATGGAGAGATGACGACATTAGTGTAAATAATGTTGGAGAGGTAGGTCGACAGCTAGGTTTGATTCATACGTGGCGCGGAGCTATTGGTTGAGATAATAAAATTTTAAAAGCTTGGACTTTTATACTACGTGATGAGAAATTTCAGTGACACGATCGCAGGGGAAAATATTTCTAACCTGAAGGTGTTCACAACTTTTCCCATGCAGTTATTTATTTACTTTTTCTTTTTATTAGGCTAAATATATTTTTAAAGTAATTAGGACATGTCATAGTCCAAAGAGAGGACTCAAAAATTTCCATTTTGTTTATTTTTTTTTAAGAAAAGAATTGGATCCTTGTAAACTTGTCCGTAATTTTTCATAAAATTTAAAAGATAATGAGTATTTTATATCAACGGAATTGAATTTTTTTTTTTTTTATACGGTAAATTAAGTTGTGTCTAGGACAGTTTACGCGCACTTAGATTAAATCTCTCCAAACGATCTTAAAGACACATTCCATCACATTGGCATGGTGCATTTAAGATTTACTCATGAAGTGTTCTCCAGGAAGTTCGAACCCTGATTCGCACGTAAAACGGGTACCTATCCTTACTAGTCGGATTAACCATTTGGGTAATTGAAATTATACATCAACGCACTAAAAAGTTACATGTATTTAATTTTAATTTCAATTTTAAAACCCCAATTTTTACATATAAGAATTTCACTTTACGGGGATCGGAAGGGGAGGAGTGGGGAACTTACACAACATATATAGGGGCAGGAGTAGGGAACTTACACAGCATAGGGGTATTACATGTATTGACTAAGATCCAACAACATCAAAATCAAAAATGGAAGTCGACAGTGGTGGAAATCGACAGTGGCTGAAGCTCTATTATCGAGGGTGACAGTAAGCAGGAGTGGCTCAAGGTCGATGGAAGTGCAAGAATCTCCCATTTTTTATTGTGTTTTTTAACCAATGAAAGAATACAACCTAATCGCATATAATTAAGATTAACTAATGTCAAGTATATCTTGAGATTGATTAATGTATATTTTGTAGGATTAGAAAAGCTTTGGTAATGAAATGAAATTCAATCCCATATAAAAACCATAGAAGTAGAATGATCTTGAGAATGACCATTTCAATCTCCTGTTGAATCCCGTGTACCAAATTTAGCGTAAGAGTTTGTGATATGCTAATAAATTTTCCATTTTGTCACTACATGTTGCAGCTACATATTATACCATCTGTTGCCTAAGTCTTAGGAATTTTAACTATGATATGTAGTTATCTATATAGTAAGTGAGGACGATTTTTAATTGTTTGAGGGAAATTGTGGATGAAAATTAATTATAAAAGTTTTGGGAGAAAAATTGCCACTCAAAAATTTCATTCCGACTTCTAAGACAGTTAAATACAATTATACTTTGTACCCTTTAAATTTTAAATTTGTATTTAATTGATCAATTTTATATCTATTTACTTTCTTCTTACCATTATAATTTAGAAAATCAATATAATGCTTTTAGACACGGGGAATTCTTAGTTTATTATATTTTGTAATTGTGAAGATCAATGAATAATATGAAAAGTTTAGAGAGAAAAGAGAAATGACGGTTATGATTTATTATCTTTGAATAAGGAATATAAGAATACAAAAAAGAAAACCTAAGAAAGAGAGACTTATATAAGTGTATAATGAAAAACCTAGAAAACAAGTAAAAAACTATTCTATCCTTATAAAATAATAATAATAAACCTGAGTAACTCACTACAAGAAAAAAAACTCTTTAGCCAGAAAAAATTTTGTCGCTAGAAGTAGTGATTTCGTCACTAAAACTTTTTAGCGAGGAAATATGTTCGTCGCCACGATCGTTGCAGAAACCTCGTCGACAAAAGTCTTTAGTGACGAATTTCAATTTCCTCGCTAAAAACTATCTATTTAGTAAGAAAATATTTTGTCGCTAATTTTCTCACTAAATAATCTACTTGGTCAATAAAAATCATATTTTGCAACGAAATTAATTTGAATAATTTCGTTGCTAATAGTTAGCGACCAACTAAATTTCTCGCTAAAAGTGATAATTTTCAACAAAATTTATTTGAATAATTTCCTCACTAATTCACATTTAGCGACCAAATAAATTCCTCACTAAAAATAAGATTTTGCAACAAAATTTATTTGAACAATTTCCTCTCCAATAACTCATATTTAGCAACCAACTAAATTTCTTGGTAAAAGTAACAATTTCCAATTTCAAACTAACGATATTGCTACAAGTAACATCGAGAGTTTGCCAACCAAAAATCGAAAACACGAAATAGAATGCGACTTGGTGAACAAGTCGGCAATTTGCATGGATGATGACAGAAAAGACAAAGTAATAGTCCCATGTTGATGATGATGATGAGTGAGATGACAACCGATCTCTATGTGCTTGGTCCGTTCATGAAAGACTGAATTGTGAGCAATCTGAATAGTACTCTTGTTATCACAATACATGGGAGTGGGATGGGAAATAAAAACACACATATCTGCAAGTAACCAACACAACCAACCTATTTCGATGGTAGTGGATGTCATCGCACGATACTCAGCTTCCGTGGAAGATTTAGAAATAACGACCTGCTTCTTGTTCTTCCATGAAATAAAAAAATTACCCAAAAATATACAAAAACCTATGACAGACTTACGATCTGTGGGATCACTAGCCCAATCAGCATCAGAATAGGCATGTAACTCCAAAGACGAGGTCGATCAAAGTAAGAGACTTTAAAATAGAGTACCTCGAAGATACCGAATGATATGAAGAACAACAGCCCAATGAATTGTAGTAGGAGAAGTGACAAATTGACTGACGATATGAACAACGTAGGTAATGTCCGGGCGAGTTAGATAGACCAAACTACCAACAATAGTATGATATAATGTAGGATCTGACAAAGGGGCACCATCGGAAGGTGAGTAGCGAACATTCACCTCTAGATGAATATCAACAGTCTAGTATCAGTAAGATGAGCACGCTCGAGAATGTTAGCTATATATTTAGACTGAGAGAGAAGATAACTCTTTGGAGAAAATGCAACTTCAATACCCAGAAAGTAGTGTAAAGCCCCCAAGTCCTTCATTTCAAACTGACGAGATAATTCTGACTTCAAGATTGCAATCCCATCAACATCATCACCAATAATAATCATGTCATCCACATATAATGATAGTAGAATATGGCCGACAGTGGTACACTTTGTAAACAGAGCGGAATCATGATTACTTGGGTGAAAACCAAACGAAGTAATCATCATAGAGAACTTTTCTAACCAGGCTCGAGGAGCCTGTTTAAGGCCGCATAGAGATTTTTTAAGTTTATAAACTTCTCCAAATTTATGAGCAACACCTGGATGAGGAGTCATGTAAACTTTTTCTTGAAGATCGCCATTTAAGAAGGCATTTTTAATATCCATCTGAGAAATATGTCACTGACGAACAGATGCGACAACAATAAGAGTCTGAATAGTCGTCATTTTTGCAACAGAGCAAAAGTCTCCTCATAATCCATACCATATTGTTGAGAAAATCCCGTAGCAACCAAAGGAGCTTTGTATCGCTCAACTGAACCGTCAGACTTGGTTTTAATTTTGTAGACCCAACGAGAACCAATTGGACTTTTACTTAGAGGTAAAGGTATCAAATCCCATGTATCCGTCTTGTATAAAGCAGAGAGTTCCTCAACCATAGCCTGTTGCTAAAGAGAATCAAGTGCTGCCTCTTTATAGGATAAAGGCTCAGAGAGACAGTGAATAGATGCTAAAAATGAAGTAAAAGAATTTGAATAGAAAGAGTAAACAAAATCCAGTATATGAGTGGTCTTACAAATGGGCTGAGGATAGCGAGGAGGAAGATCCACAACCTAAGAAGATTCTTGGTAGGCCATTGGAGGGGAGAGGACACTAGAAGTATCAATACCTGCAGAGCTACCAGTGTTAGCATGAGGTCGAGACGCATGAGATGGGTCAATATCTGGAATGCATGGATTTTGAGAAGATAAACTATTTGTGTCATCAGAGCAAGGATCAATAGAAATGAGATCAGATTTTGTCAAGTTGTGTGCATTAGTAGGAATAGAGAAAAAAAATATATGCTCAAGAAACACAACATAATGGGACACATATAATTTTTGTGCAACTGGATCAAAGCAACTGTAGACACCGTATTTTGTCCCGCCTATGCATGCAATTTTTGAAAAAAAAATAAAATTTGCCACCTTAACTATTCATGAATTTCGAAAATATCCAAATGTAAATGAATGATCGATTCGAAGGTTTCAGGAATTAATTCGAATTTGAATTTTTGCAATTGGAGATCTTTTGGCTTCATTGGAAGTTTGAAATAATAAGTTAAGTCTCTAAGATTTAAATTAATATTTCAAAAATCCAATTAAGTTGAAAGGTTATCCAATAGAGGATTTTGAATCAAAATTGTTCCATTGGAAAAGTTTTGGGACCAAATTGAAAATTGAAAAGGTTGATATTTGAACCTGTAGTTCGTGATTAATTTTTGGGAATGTTCAATAAGAGTCTCATAATCCCAATTGGGTCCCCAAACAAACAAATTGAGATATTTTGTCGAAATAGAAAGTTTAGGGAGCCTAATTGAAATTTTGAGAAACTTTAAATCGGCATTGACAAGGACAAATTTTGATTCAAATTTATTGTATCAAATCTTTTAAAATGATTAATTCTTGAGAAACTCGAATTGAGACTCTAATCGTGGTTCGGAAATTCAAGGGAAAGTTTCGGGGTCAAAATGAAAAGTTACAAAAAGTTATTTTTGGGGGTAAATTGATCAAATTGAAGTAAATATTGAAGGTTTTTTATGTCTTATTTGATCAATTTTAGTTTTCAAATTTAATTGAAAATAAACTTTTTTTTATTAAAATGTTTTCATTTTAACCAAAAAGTTCGGGGATTTTTGAAAATTTATGAAATTGACAAACAACTAATTTGAACATTTTAGATAAACCAATTTTATTTCTTAAAAAAAAAAGAAGGTAAAAACAAATATGTGTAAAAAATGGGGGATTGTGTGCATTTTGCACACAACCCCAAGGCTGCAATTGCAGCCACTTTGGGCAGAGAGGCCGCCCCCTCTGCCCAACCCTCTTTGCCTCTATATATATATATTAAAAAAAAGGGGAGGGAGTGGCTGGCTTAGGTTTCCTCTTTATTTTAGTTTTTTATTATGCAAAAAAAGGGGAAGAAGAAGCGGAAAATGAGAAGAACCATCCAAACCCAAGTAAGTTTTTCTAACTTCTCAACTACACTTTTATTTTTTGTTTAAACCGCTTGAAAGGATGGACCTAAAATTGGACAGAATTTAAAAGGACGTCCCTCTGGGACACTAAAAAAATGGTTTACTTTTCTGCATTTATTTTTCTGTTCTGCATCTTCTCGCGATTTTATTTTGTTGTAATTAATTTTTTGTTTTACGCCTTTCCGCGCTTTGATTTCATTGTACTTATTCTTGGCCTTTCCGCACTTTTATATTTGTTATAATTATTTATGTTCCGTGCCTTTTTGCGCTTTTATTTTCTTGTCCTGTGCCTTTCCGCGCTTTTATCTCTATAATTTTACTTTATACTCTTTCTATACTGCTATTATGTCTATATAAATATTTATTTTCTCGTATTAAAAAATAAAAAATGAATTAATCTTCATTGTCTTAAAATTAAAAATTAAAACAAACAAAAAGTAAAAAAACAAAAATAAAAATAAAAAATCCAAAAAAATAAAATAAAATAAAAAACAACTCAACTTGAAATTTGAGAAAGGGAGAGTTTTCCGTACTACCGTTTCACATTTCCTAACTAGTGTGAAATTTTTAAATAGTGGGTTTAAGAAAACACTTCCCTAAGTTGGGTTTTGAACTTGGGATAAGTTGATAAATGGAAGGAGTAAAATTTTTATTTGTATTTCACATATATTTTGTTATAAAAAACAAAAAAAAAAAAATATTTCTTTTTGTAAAAATAATGTTTTTCTAAAAAATATATATATAATCATTTTGATTTTTTTTTAAAGAAATACAAAAAATTTGTGAATAATAAAAATAGTATTTTCAAGAGGGAGTATTTTTTGAAGAATCGCTAAAACCGAAGTCATTCCAAATTATCTTCACTAAAAAAGTTTTTTTAAAAAAATAAAATAAATGAAATTCTCTCTAAGATTTATCATGATTTCTAAATCAAATCAAACTCATCTATGTTTTATTTCAAAAAAAAAAAAAGTGAAAAAAAAAAGTTTTTTCAAAAAATATATTTTATATCCATGTTCTTTCCTTTTATCAAAATAACCCAAATTTAAAATTCGATACATCAAACCCCCCAGAGGGTCATCCTTATTAAATCATCGACATTGTATAAGCGATCATACCGAGGGAATATTTCAAAATTAAATAAAAAAAATATATTTTCTATTTTATTTCATGAAAATTCAAAATGGATTTTTATTTTTATTGTCTAAAAAAAAAAAGCAAAAAAAAAAAAAAAAATTTCTCCTAAAAAAAATAATAAGAAATATATTAAAAAATGAATTTCTAAAAAAAAAATTAAAAAGAAAAATGAAAGAAAAAAAATCGAAATTAAAAAAAAATTAACTTAAAAAATCAATTTTTTTAAAAAAAAAAGAAAAGAAAAACAAAAACAAAAAATGTTAACAAATTCAATTTTTTTTTTAAAAAAAAAGGAGCAAAAAAAAAAAAAAAAATGAGTTAAAAAAAAATTTGTCTTGGAAGAGATTTCTAAAATAAAATAAAACATTCGGACTTAAATTTTGTTTGAACTTAATTGAATAAGGTACCGTTTTCGGACGGGCGTTTTGGGGTGGCAACTTATTTTTTCTAAAATCGGCTTAAGTATTTTACGAGAAAACCGACGCTTCAAAAAAACCCTTTCTTTAACATGATTTTTTTTTTTTTTATAAAAAAAATGCCTATTTTATATTTTATTTGATATTTATTTATTTTATTTTCCTTTTCGGAAAATCGGTGTAATGCCGAGGTACGTAGGCAACCTATCAAGGTTCGGTCATCTATTTGCGACTGTCTATTTGATTCATTCACTTGCCATAAACTACGCTAGACCTAATCCTCGGTGTAATGCCGAGATACGTAGGCAACCTATCAAGGTTCGGTCATCCATTTGCGACAGTCCATTTGATTCATTCACCAGCAGTGAACTATGCTAGATCTGATCCTCAGTGTAACGCTGAGGTACGTAGGCAACCTGTCAAGGTTCGGTTATCTAATTGTGACAATCCAAGTGTCAACCCTAACCACAGGCTGGGGCACATTTTATACCTTTGATTTCTTGTTCGCCCCAGCCACAGGCTAGGGCACATTATGTGGTGTTTACTCATCTCTGGGTTTTAAAACTTGAGTTTGTGAGCCCCAGCCACAGGCTGGGGCACATTTTGTGGTGTCTACCTATTGTCGAGCTTCTGAATTTATTAATTTTCTCCATGAGTGTCCTCCATTTCATATTGCCATTCCCCCACTACAGTTAAGTCAATTTCATCTTTTGTCAGTCCTCCTATGCCATAGGCCAAGAGGTATGTCAATTTCATCTAGTGTCAGTCCTCCTCCGGGAGGTATGTTCATTTCATCCTGTGTCAGTCCTTCCAAGCCATAGGCTAAGAGGTATTTCAATTTCATCTAGTGTTAGTCTTCCCAAGCCACAAGTCAGGAGAAATGTCAATTTCATCTTGTGTCAGCCCTCATCCGGGAGGTATGTTCATTTTGTCTCGTGTGCCTTCCTCCGGGAGGTATGTTCATTTTGTCTCGTGTCAGTCCTCCCAAGCCACAGGCCAAGAGGTATGTCAATTCTATCTTGTGTCTGTCCTCTTCCAGAAAGTATGTTCGTTTTGTCTTTTGCCAGTCTTTCCTCTAAACGAACTTTGTTCGTCATGAGTGATCTCCATTCCTCTAAATGGATCATATCCATCATGAGTTGATGTTTTATTTCCTCTAAACGAACTCTGTTCATCATGAGTTGTCTTCATTTCCTCTAAACGGATTGTGTTCATCAAGAGTGATTTTCATTTCTTCTAAATGGACTTTGTCCATTGTGAGTCATTTTCATTTTCCTCTAAACGAATTGTGTTCGTCAAGAGTGATTTTCATTTCTTCTAAACGGACCCTGTCCATCATGAGTCGATTTTATTTCTTTTAAACGAATTATGTTCGTCATGAGTTGTCTTCCTTTCCTCTAAACGAACTTTGTTCGTCATCAGTGATTTTTATTTTCTCTAAACGGACTCTATCCATCATGAGTGATTTTCATTATCTCTAAACGGACCCTATCCGTCATGAGTTGTCTTTCCTTTCTCTAAACAGACCCTCTCCGTTATGAGTCATTTTTATTTTCCTCTAAATGAACCCTGTCCATCATGAGATGATTTCCATTTCCTCTAAACGAACCTTGTTCGTTATGAGTAATTTGTATCCCTCTAAACGGACCCTGTCTATCATGAGTCGATTTTTATTTCCTCCAAAGGAATTATGTTCGTTATGGGTTGTCTCCATTTCCTCTAAACGAACTTTGTTCGTCATGAGTAATTTTTATTGATTTCCATTTTCTCTAAACGGACTCTGTCCGTCCTGAGTGATTTTATTCCCTCTAAATGGACCCTAGCCGTTATGAGTTGTCTTTCCTTCCTCTAAATGGACCCTCTCCGTCATGAGTCATTTTCATTTTCCTCAAAACGGACCCTGTCCATCATGAGTTGATTTCCATTTCCTCTAAACGAACCTTGTTTGTCATGAGTAATCTGTATCCATCTAAACGGACCCTGTCCGTTATGAGTTGATTTTTATTTCCTCTAAACGAATTTTGTTCGTCATGAGTTGTCTCCCTTTCCTCTAAACGAACTTTGTTTGTCATGAGTGATTTTTATTGATTTTTTTCCCCTCTAAACGGACTCTATCCATCATGAGTGATTTTCATTCCCTCTAAACGGACCCTAGCCATTATGAGTTGTCTTTTCTTCCTCTAAACGGACCCTCTCCGTTATGAGTCATTTTCATTTTCCTCTAAATGGATCCTCTCCGTCATGAGTCATTTTCATTTTCCTATAAACGGACCGTGTCCGTCATGAGTTGTCTTCCTTTCCTCTAAACAAACCTTGTTCGTCATGAGTAATCTGTATCCCTCTAAACGAACTTTGTTCAACATGAGTTGTCTCCGTTCCTCTAAACGAACCTTATTTGTCATGAGCCGCCAAATTCCCTCTAAACGAATTTTGTTCGTCATGAGCTGTCTCATCCTTCTAAATGAACCATGTTCCTCATGAGTCACTTCCTTCTCATTTCCATTAAACGATCCTCTAAATGAGCATTGTTCGTCATGACTTCGTCGTGAGTATTCTCTTTCGCCCCATGAGGGCCATCATAGAACTACATTTGACCTGATCTTTGGTACCCCAAAGTACGTAGGTAGCCCACATGGGTTCGGTCAAATCTTTGTCCAAGACGAGTCAATTCCCAATTAAGTTTTCTTTCTCCAACCATACACAGCCCCAGCCGCAGGCTGGGGCACAATTTACGGACTTCGATATTATCCTCTTGCATTGCACTCACCCAATCGGCGAAACAAAATAATGTGTGTCTTCTATCTTTGTCATCACGAGTAAACTCGCATGACAAAGAAGGGCAGCTGTAGATACCGCATTTTGTCTCGCCCAAGCATGGAATTTTTGAAAAAAAAAAAAGTTTGCCACGTCAACTATTCATGAATTTTGAAAATATCCAAATGTAAATGAATGATCGATTCGAAGGTTTTAGGAATTAATTCGTATTTGGATTTTGCAATTGGAGATCTTTTGGCTTCATTGGAAGTTTGAAATAATAAGTTAAGCCTCTAAGATTTAAATTAATATCTCAAAAATCCAATTAAGTTGAAAGGTTATCCAATCGAGGATTTTGTATCATGTTCCATTGGAAAAGTTTTGGGACCAAATTGAAAATTGAAAAGGTCGATATTTGAACCCAGAGTTTGTGATTAATTTTTGGGAATGTTCAATAAGAGTCTCATAATCCCAATTGGGTCCCTAAACAAACAAATTGAAATATTTTGTCGAAATAGAAAGTTTAGGGAGCCTAATTAAAATTTTGAGAAACGTTAAATCGGCATTGACAAGGATCAATTTTGATTCAAAGTTTTTGTACCAAATCTTTTGAAATGATTAATTCTTGAGAAACTGGAATCGAGACTCTAATCGTGGTTCGGAAATTCAAGGGAATGTTTCGGGGTCAAAATGAAAAGTTACAAAAAGTTATTTTTGGGGGTAAATTGATCAGATTGAAGTGATTATTAAAGGTTTGTTATGTCTTATTTGATCAATTTTAGTTTTCAAATTTAATTGAATAGAAACTTTTTTATTTAAATATTTTTATTTTGACCCCAAAGTTCGGGTATTTTCGAAAATTTATGAAATTGACAAACAACTAATTTGAACTTGATTATGCTTTAGATAAACCAATTTTATTTCTTAAAAAAAAAAAGAAGGTAAAAACAAATATGTGTAAAAAATGGGGGATTGTGTGCATTTTGCACACAACCCTAGGGTTGCAATTACAACCACTTTGGGCAAAGGGGCCGCCCCCTCTGCCCAAGAAAGAGGGCTATAATTGCAGCCCTTTTTTATATATTAAAAAAAATAAAAAAATGAGGGAGCGGTTGCCTATAAAAGGCAGCCACTCTCTCAAGAAAGGGGTCTTCTTTATTTTTTGTTACCACAACAAAAATGGTTAGAGAAAAGTAAGAGTGAGAGAGAAGTGGAAAAGGAGAAGAAACCATCCAAACCCAGGTAAGTTTTTCCAACTTCTCAACTACACTTTTATTTTTTGCTTAAACCGCTTGAAATGATGGACCTAAAATTGCACAAAACTTAAAAAGACGTCCCTCTGGGATACTAAAAAAGGTTTTACTTTTTTGCATTTATTTTTATGTTTTGCGTCTTCTCGCACTTTTATTCTGTTGTAATTATTTTTTGTTCTGCGTCTTTCCGCGCTTTTATTTCATTGTACTTATTATGCGCTTTTCCACGCTTTTATATTTGTTATAATTATTTATGCTCCGCGTCTTTTCGTGCTTTTATTTTCTTGTCCTGCGCCTTTCCGCGTTTTTAGCTCTGTAATTTTACTTTATGCTTTTTATGTACTGTTATTATGTCTCTGTAAATATTTATTTTCTCACATTAAAAAATAAAAAAATGAATTAATCTTCATTGTCCTAAATTAAAAATTAAAAAAAAAATGGAAATCCAAAAAATAAAAAAACAACTCAACTCGAAATTTGAGAAATGAAGAGTTTTTCGTACCATCATTTCGCATTTCCCAACTAGTGTGAAATTTTCAAGCAGTAGGTTTAAGAAAACACTTCCCTAAGTCGGATTTTGAACTTGGGATAAGTTGATAAATGAAAAGAGTAAAAATTGTATTTGTATTTCACATATATTTTGTTATAAAATAACAAAGAAAAAAAAAATTTCTTCTTGTAAAAATAATATTTTTCTAAAAAATATATATATAATCATTTTTGGTTTTTTAAAAGAAATACAAAATTTTTGTAAATAATAAAAATAGTATTTTGAAGATGGAGTATTTTTTTAAGAATCGCTAAAACCGAAGTCATTCCAAATTATCTTCACTAAAAAAAGATTTTTAAATAAATAAATAAAAAAAATGAAATTTTCTCTAAAGTGTGATTTATCGTGATTTCTAAATCAAATCAAACTTCCCTATGCTTTATTTTAAAAAACAAAAAAGAGAAGATAATATTTTTTTTCAAAAAAATATATTTTTCACCCATGTTCCTTCCTATTATCAAAATAACCCAAATTTAATATTCGAGACATCAAACCCCCCGGGGGTCATCCTTATTAAATCATCGACATTTTATAAGTGATCATACCGGGGGGAATATTTTAAAATTAAAAAAAAATTATATTTTTCTATTTTATTTCATGAAAATTCAAAATGGATTTTTATTCTCCTTTCTTATTTTTATTTTATAAAAAAAAAAAAAAACCGAAAAAAAAAAACAAAAAAAAAAAAATATTTTCCCCTTTAAAAAATCAGAAATATATTAAACAAAAATTGAAAAAAATAAAACAAAAAAAAAATGAAATTTAAAAAAAAAAAGAAAAAAGAAAAATGTTAACAAAATCAATTTTTTTTGGAAAACCGTTTAAAAAAAAAAAGAGCAAGAAAACAATTTTTTTTTCTTTTATTTCAGCTTTTTCGTTTTTAAAAAAAATTATTATCTTCAATATTTTTATTTTTCGTTTTAAAAAAAAAAAAAAATTGTTTTTAAAAAAAAATCAGTTAAAAAAAAAAATTTGTCTTGGAAGAGATTTCGAAAATAAAATAAAATATTCCGACTTAAATTTTGTTTGAACTTAATTGGATAAGGTACCGTTTTCGGACAGGCGTCTTTGGGTGCGTAACACCTTCCACGAGCGTAACCGACTCCCAAACCTTTAATAATGAATCTCTGGTCGGACCGCGTTTTTTTTTGAGTAAAAAATTTACTTAAGCCATTTAAAAAAATCGTTTTCAAATATCCGGTGACCTAACACACCATTTACTCAATACTAGGTGGTGACTCCTTTTTTCTAAAATTGGCTTAAGTATTTTATGAGAAAACCAATGCTTCAAAAATCCCCTCTCTTTAACATGTTTTTTTTTTTTTTTTTAATAAAATGCATATTTTATATATAGTTTTATATTTATTTATTTTTCTTTTTCGAAAAATTGGGGTGCATCAGTTGGCAACTCCACTGGGGACCATTTTTGAGGGTCGATCCTGCAATGTCTAAATATGTCCAAAAATTTAAATCCGAATGTTTTTTTTTTTTGTTTTTTTTTTTATTTTGTTATCTCTTCATTTTTGTTTGTAAATAATTATGTGTGTTTGTTTGTGATGAGTTTTATTTTCCTTTAATGTTATATTTGTTTGTTATTTTTGTACATATATTTGCTTCATATTCCTTGTATTGTTTGTATATTGTACACTCTTCTAAGACACGAGCACATTTGCATTGCATCCATATTTTTACCCATCGTAACCCTCTTAAAGAGCCGATAGTAGGAGCCCGGCCACGTGGTCAATCCGCTAGGCCCCTGTTTCTGAAATCCTGTAGGACTAGAAAGAGGTTGATAGTAGGAATTAGGCTGTGCGTGTTTATCCGCTGAGACCGGTTTCGAAACTCACCTCCTTCGAATCACCAACCGACGATGGATGTTCCCTCGGGAAGGACGTCGGAGGTTTGAAAATCTGGGACTTGAGCCTTTGATAAGATAGATTAGTTGAAAGCCATGAGTCTCATATAGTCATCCTGAGTCTAAGCGCCACCCAAATCTTTGTAGGACACGTGGTTGTAGGAAATGGAAGAGGACTATGTATATTGTATTTGGATTGATGTTATTTTGTTTCTTGCCTTATTTAACTCACATATACTAATAATAAATAACCTAATAATTTGAAGGAAATATTGATTATCTAAGAGTGAATCATTAAAAAAAAAAAAAAGGCTGCCAAAATTTTCAAAAGTTCTCTCCCGAATTAAACAAGTTGATCGTAAATGAAAATTATATTTACCCATATGCCCAAAGCCAAGTGGTACCTTCAATGTCTGACCGGAATCAAAAATCGTAATCCAAACCCTCTCAGCCAAATGTTGCCCAGCCTCTCACCCAATACCTTTGATTACCTACTTGGCGTGTCCCTAAGTCAAGTGGTACCTTGAAATTTTTCCAAAATCAAGACCATACTCCACCACCTTGAATTGCCAATCATGAATACCCATCTTTTCATAAGCCTAACTTTCTGCCTTCCACCTTGTGATTCTAAATGGTCATAAAACCCTCATGTCTTACCTTCCAAATAGGCTTCCGAACCTACCCGTGATGAAACTTTAATCACTTTGATCACGAGCCAAAGCCTAACTCTAAGCCCACCATTCGTGAACCTGATTCATATCTCTTGATGTGTTGGGACTTATTTCTTGATAAAATTAGGGAAAAATCCTGAATCCACCTCTCCGTCTTGTTAGCCTTCTGGGTGGTAGAGGATTTGCTTTGTGAACGGCTTGAAACTTTTAATGATTGCGACTGTGTTTTCAAAAGGACGTTTCAAAAGATTAATGTTTATTCATTCTAAATGTTCCAAAATTGTCTGTGTATGATCTATGTGTTGAAAATAAAATCGAGCTTGATAAATATGATTATGATAATAGGAAATGTTGGCCTAATGAGCTACACAAGAGGGAGATGTGAATTGGATAGTATTAAAAATTATCAAAATAATAATACTTCAAAAATCAAATAATTAATTATTATCTTTATAGCGGCAGATAAATGTAATAAGTTCTAGGTGCATACCCAAATAACACAAGATAAAATAAAAAAAATAAACAATGCAGTACACACCAATATATCCTGGTTTACTAAGCTACTCTTGACTAATCCAGTCCTCTGAGCCCCACGGAGATTCACACCCACTAAACTCAATATTCCTTTATAGGTAAGAACCAAACCCTCACAATGATTCTTTTCGCAGGCTCAGAATCAACCTTTACAAATTCCTTTTCTTAGGCTCAGAAATAACCTCTACCTTTTACAAGTTCAAGAATAACCTAATTATATTACAAGGAGAATCACGACCTAATTCTTTTTATACCTTAGGCTCAAGAATCAAAACCTCACAAAAACATTGCAACTATCATTTTCCCAAGTAAGGATGAAACCTTTACAAAATCACTCACAAATTCAATCAAGGAAGAATTAACACCTAATATTTTTATACCTTAGGCAAAGATCAAAACCTCAATCTCTTTACCAGAAGAGATTGAAATCAACTACCATTGATTAGACACTTCCAGTAGTATCTAATCCGACACTCAACTCACCAATTACAAATAATTGATAAGTGATTTTCCCATTAGGAGCTTCTACCACCCTAAATAAATTAGAACTCAATTAATATCCTAAAACTAGTGATAGAAAAGTGAGATACTCAAAATTTGATTTTAAACAAAAATTGGGTAACACGTAATTGAGCACGTAATCAGATTTCTCAAGAAATTGTTTCAAAAATATTTTTCAATAAAAAATCTAAACAATTTCAAAGATCAAAATCCAAATAATAAATAATAGAATCAAACAACAATTAATAACAAGTAATTTGGAATGATCTCACCAAGATTCCACCAAATAAATAATGATTAGCAATGCAACTTCAAATCGGTGATCAACAATAAATTTCTTTAATATCTCAAGAATGATTTTCAAGACAATTCTCACAAAACTCTCAGTATGATAACTCTTAGAAAGCATGAGAGCTGAATAGCTCAGAATGATTAATATCTCATCTACCTTTTAAGTGAAAAATGCAGACCTATTTAAAAGAGAATAAAATAAGTTCTCCAACGGCTAGTTTTCACTTGTTATGACATTTAATTGCTCTTATAGACCCCTTATATCATTAAGATTTCATCCTGGTTCAAATCACTTAGTTATGTTTTTTAAACTTCTCAATTAAGTCTCCCAAATATTTCTCAATCACAATTAAATAGAATTGAAAGAATTTCATGTACTAACTTGAAAAATATTCAAACTTAATGAACCATATCTATAGGGATATCATGATATATGTTGCATACCTCAAATAATATTAAATTCCTAAAATATCTCTCAAATCTTAACCATAAAACGGCTTGTAACGGTTACTTTTAGAATAAAATTCGGAATTCCACAAAATCCTGAAACAATGTCATAAGTCGACCTGTCTGTCAACTTACTAATTCAGAGAGTTTCATAAGTCGACTTGTCTGTCAACTTACCAATCTATAGAGTTTCATAAGTCGACCTGTCTGTCAACTTACCAATTCAGAGACTTTCATCTTTGGACATAGGTCGACTGGCCATGCTGGAATCCTTCCTCAATTCAATTTTAATCAATTTTCTTCGACATTTTCGCCCCTTTAACATATTTCTTTTTTCGGTTAGCTCCACTACATTCTTAAATTCTTTTTTAATTAATTATTAATATTTCTTTTTCAATTTCACATAGGAGCAAATAATTTAACTAATTAGAATCCTATAAAAAACACACATATTTATAAAAATTATTTAAAAAACTTTTTGTGTCGTGTGTGATCCTAATTGGGATATTTAAAGTTGAAATTTAACCTGAGTTGTTTTTCTTCGGTTCTTCAAATCCTTCAAGCTCTTAATCTTTCATGATCTTTGTCATCATCTTTTAGCATCCATTTATTACTTGTTATCATTTTTTTATCATTGGAACTAATAAACTGAAACACTCAATTAAACCGTTAGTTCCACAAAAAACATCAACCTTTAATTGTTTATCAAAATCTTAGTATTAACAATCTCCCATTTTTTGATGATGACAATTAATTTTGATATTTTTTTCAAAACAATAATATAACCACACTCCCTCTGAATCCAAGGACGGATTTTATAACTCATTAAAGCATACTAATGAAGATAATCATAAAATATTCAGCAAAGTACAAATATAATAAACCCCCCCTTAAGATATTTAATAAAACATCAACTAATTCTCCCCTTTTGTCATTTCAAAAAAAATTAGGGAGGGGGGAACACAAAAAATAAAATAAAATACTATTCTAGGCAAATATCACTATGCCTAGGCTATACCAAAAATATCATTCTAAGTATGCAATATTCCTCTATATAGTTAAAAATGAGCAAATTGATACATATGTGTGAATAATCATAACATTTCAGCAATGTAACATAATATCAATTAATATCTTTCTAGAATCTAGAAACATGTGATCTTTAACGTATTAGAATAGAAAGTATATCTCAAAAATAATTTATCGATCATAAATCTAGTGTATGCATAACCATGGATAAATGCATATTTTTCTCAATAAATATCAACTTCCTTTTTGAACAATAATCATTAACGCCCAAAAACATGAATCATATCTCAATCAATAACAATATTATCTCATATCATTCTAGATCCCTTCATGAACATAAGTATTTAAAAATCAGGAGACATGAAACGTATAAGAAAAACAGATTATTATGTATATGGCAAGATACTTAATATCCATAAATATATTTACGTGCACAAAAATATTAACTTGAAATACTAAGCACAATTTGATATGTATTCGAATGATCATGTATGATATCAAAAAGAATTCTCATGTTTTCATACTAATATTAGCCACAAAAGTCTTATCATTATCAAATTAAATCATTCAATTCACCTCAATATAAAATATTATGCATTTTAATAAATCAAGATGTATAAAATAAAAACTCAATTCACTTAATTCAATTTCTAAATCTCGTAGCATGTTTTAAAATTAAACACATGATTATTACTTGATATAAGCACATAAAAAAAAAATGTAAATACACTTTAACTAAATATAATTTTCATAATCACCATATAATGTTTCTAAGATAACAAATAAACACACTGTTGAAAATAGGTTTTAAAAATCATCATCAACTTACCTATTTGGCAAGTTGGAAACCTCTCTCTTTAAAAAATTTAATGAATTTAAAATGCGGAGGGTTAGGAGTATATTTTCTATCTTTTGGGACAACTTTGCTCTTTACCTCATTTATACCGATGATTGTTTTGGGTGCGCAATTCTTCTTTGCTTATCCGTATTCTTTCAACCTTTGATTTTTGCCATTTGATACATTGATACTTCAATTTGCTCGTATTTCTTGTGGCTTCCTGGTGATATCCCATCTTGGCTTTTGTATAACTTTTCTCTTTACACATTTCTCTTGTGGCTTCTTTGCAACTTCACTTCTTGTCAGTAGTACATCTTTTCGCTTTGTATGTATCGCTTGTGGATCCTTGGTGACTTCCTAACTTAGCTTTGCTATAACTTCTTTGTTTGTTCCTTCGGGTCCACTTCTGACATTATGTAACTCTGCACAAGATATTCCAACAGTTCTTTTCGGTATCCATTTTATTTTGGATCCATCTTTGTTAGCTATAAACTTAGAGTTCCTGAATGGACATGATACTTTAAAATTTTCAACCCTATTGCAATAATAACATCTCAAATTTGATTTATCATAGAAAGCATGAAATGTAAAATATAAATCATATCTAACAATAGAAATATAAATATCACTGGCCCAATGAAGGATGAGACGATGAAGCATATCCACTTTGCCTAGAAAAATCATTCTCAGAATCTCTTGAAACAGTCTTAAGGTCGGATTTTGATTTTTCAAAATTTTTCTTAAGTAAATCAACTTTAGAAACAAGATCTGATCTTTGCCTAGAAATCAAATCAAAATTATTTTTTAAAACTCTGTTTACATTTTCAAGAGAATCCACTTTAGAGAATAAATTATTAATTTTAAAAACAACATCCGAAAATTCTTTTGTACCACAATAATCATTCAAATGCAGTTTAGATTTTCGGACACTTTTTCCACCATTTTCAAAGAATCAAATTTTCTTTTTAAACTAAAACTCTCTTTAGCAAAAAGTAGTGTGAAAGAAAGTAATTTTTTCATAACAATATGAATATTTTCATTATCATCATCTCCATCACTACCACATGAATCACAAGAATCATAAACCACATTGTCATATAAGGATTTATCACCATCAAGAAAAGATACATAAAAAAAATATTATCCATGGTGTGTGCACGTAACAGGTTTAGCTAGGATATTAAGCTTAACGAGTTAAAATCAACTTTGATGCCAATTGTTGGCCCAGTGAGCTACCTAAGAGGGAGGGGTGAATTGGGTAGTAATCAAAATTATCAGAATAATAACACTTCAAAAATCAAATAATTAATTTTATCTTAAAATTAATTATTATTTTTATAGCAACGGATAAGTGTAATAAGCTCTAGATGCACACCCAAATAACACAAGATAAAATAAATGAAATAAATAATGTAGTACACACCGATATATCCTCGTTCACCAAGCTACTCTTGGATAATCTAGTCCTCCGAGTCTCACGGAGATTCACATCCACTAAACTCAACATTCCTTTGTAGGTAGGAACCAAACCCTTACAATGATTCTTTTCGCAAGCTCAGAATCAACCTTTACAAATTCTTTTTCCCAGACTTAGGAATGATTTACTTTTTACAAGTTCAAGAATAACCTAATTCTATTATAGGGAGAATCACGACCTAATTCTTTTTATACCTTAGGCTCAAGAATCAAAACCTCACAAAAACACTCTAATTATCATTTTCTCAAGTAAGGATGAAACCTTTACAAAATTACTCACAAATTCAATCAAGGAAGAATTAACACCTAATCTTTTTATACCTTAGGCAAAGATCAAAATCTCAATATCTTTACCAGAAGAGATTAAAATCATCTACCTTTGATTAGACATTCCCAGTAGTATCTAATCCGACACTCAACTCACCAATAACAAATAATTGATAAGTGATTTTTCTACTGGGAGCTTCTACCATCCCAGATAAATTAGAACTCAATTAATATCCCAAAATTAGTAATAGCAAAGTGAGATATTCAAAATTTAATTTTAAACCAAAATTGGGTAGCACGTAATTAAGCTCGTAATCAGATTTCTCAAGAAATTATTTCAAAATTATTTTTCATTAAAAAATCCAAACAATTTGAAAGATCAAAATCCAAATAATAAATAATAGAATCAAGCAACAATTAATAATAAGTAATTTGGAATGATCTCACTAGGATTCCATCGAATAAATAATGATTAGAAATGCAACTTCAAATCGGTGATCAACAATAATTTTCTTTAATATCTCAAGAATGATTTTCAAGACAATTCTCACAAAACTCTCAGTATGATAACTCTTAGAAAGAATAAGAGCTGAATAGCTCAGAATGATTGATATCTCATCTACCTTTTAAGTGAAAAATGCAGGTCTATTTAAAAGAGAATAAAATAAGCTTTCCAACGGTTAATTCCTACTTGTTATGACATTTAATTGCTCTTATAGACCCTTTATATCATTAAGACTTCGTCATGATTCAAATCACTTAATTATGTCTTTTAAACTTCTCAATTAAGTCTCCCAAATATTTCTCAATCACAATTAAATAGAATTGGAAGAATTACATGTACCAAATTGAAAAATATTCAAACTTGATAAACCATATCTATAGGGATATCATAATATATGTTACATATCTCAAATAATATTAAATCCCTAGAATATTTCTCAAATCTTAACCATAAAACTGCTAGTAATGGCTATTTTTATAATAAAATCCAGAATTCCACAAAATCCTGAAACAGTTCCATAAGTCGACTTGTCTGTCAACTTACCAGTTCAAAGAGTTTCATAAGTTGACCTGTCTGTCAACTTACCAATCTTGAGAGTTTCATAAGTCGACTTGTCTGTCAACTTACCAATTAAGAGACTTTCACCTTTGGACATAGGTCGACCTACCTGTCAACCGACCATGCTGGAATCCTTCCTCAATTCAATTTTAATCAATTTTCTTCAACGTTTTCGCCCCTTTAACGAATTTATTTTTTCGGTTAGCTCCACTACATTTTTAAATTCTTTTTTAATTAATTATTAATATTTCTTTTTCAATATCACATAGGAGCAAATAATTTAACTAATTAGAATTCTATAAAAAAACACATATATTTGTAAAAATCATTGAAAAAACTTTTTGTGTCTTGTGTGATCCTAATTGGGATATTAAGAGTTGAAATTTAACCTGAATTATTTTCCCTAGGCTTTTCAAATCCTTCAACCTCTTAATCCTTCATGATCTTTGTCATCATCTTTTAGCATCCATGCATTACTTGTTATT